>CAWUFW010008813.1:0-600000 GCA_963921515.1 Calotriton arnoldi
GGCGCATCACCGGAGAAGCGGGACGCTGCCACAGAGGTCATCGCCGCATCACCGGAGAAGCGGCGTCGCAGGGCCTGTCGCGGCTCCAAAGATCATCGAGTCGCCGCACGGCCGCCGGGCGGCACGCATCACACCAACGTTGTCACATCGCAACCAAGACGCCATTTTGTCGCATCGTACTGGAGAAGAGTATCGCATCGAGGTGCCATCTTGTCGCATCGCACCGGAAAGCAGTAAGAAACCGACGCATCACCTCCCCACACAGTAAGGAAGCGAGCATCAACTCCTGCGCAGCAGTAAGGAACCAACGCATCCACTCCCCTGAGTGTAAGGAACCGACGCATCACCTTCCTGCGATCCTTTTGTTTTCTTTGCGTTACGCATTCAAGGTACATTGAGAGTAAAGTGTCGCATTTACAACTTGGAGAGAACTGAACTATTTTATAACCTTTTAAAGTCTATTTTTGAGTACAGTATTGTGGATTTTTGCTATTGGGTCTTGTGATAAGTCTATATAAAGATTACTTATTTTTACATAACAACCTGTGTGGTGTCCATCTGTAGTGTTTTCACTGTATTACTGTATGTGTTCCCAAATGCTTTACACACTGCCTCTTGAGATAAGCCTGTCTGCTCGTGCCAAGCTACCAGGGGGTGAGGAGGGGTTATTTTAGGAGGGTATCCCCCTTATCCTGACTAGAAGCAAGGGTCCCCATTTGGACAAAGGTGCAAACCATTGCCAACTAGAGACCCCCAGTTCTAACACTCCGTGTCCCAGAGCACGTGTTTGTTGCGGTGAAGCGCCGGCACTCTCCCATTAAAAGCACTGGAGCAGTGCTGAGAAGAGCCGGTACTCAACCATTAAAAGCACTGGAGCAGTGCTGAGAAGCGCCGGTACTAACACACTGAGGTGGAGGTGGAGGTGTTGTAAAACCACATGATCAGCTGTTCTGATGGACAGGTGGGGATCTCATAAAGTTACATGTTCTGCTGTTCTGCTGGGCCTTGTTTTACAGTTGCACGGTGTTGATGGGCGTTATCCAGGAGTAAGGTTATCTAAAAATTAAAAAATGCACATATCCTCCTATTCTTCCTCCCCAAAGACATAAACGGGTTTTTAACCACAACAAACATACCCACAGCCCCGTGCACACACATGCATACATACAGACACATGTGCACACCATTAGAATACCTTACACAAGTGCGAACACCCTACCTCAAACAACTATACACAGGACCATTAAATCACAGCGGGACAGACACACAGACAGCAAGTAAACCACAGACCCACATCGTACAGATGAACAAACAAGCCCGCGCAGGCACACACTTCACCCCAAAGCCACAGGCTCCCCAAATTAAATCAGATAGAATAGGGGCCGGGCCAAGCAATGCGGCCTAACAGCAGTTCCATCGGAGAGCAGCCAATCTGCGGGAGGCTGGCTTCAGAGGAGCAGGGCCCGACAGAGCAGCCTCGAGGTGCGCTAGCCTCCGCCCAAGAACCTCTTAAGGAGCACCTTGGGGAGCGCCCCAGAGAGTGCAGGCAACGAGGCAGGAAGAGCTTTAGCCCTGCTGCAGGCCAGGGAAGTGCAGTCCTGTTTACAGGCCCGGGAGGCGCATCCCTGCGATGCCAAGTCAGATAGGCGCATCCCTGTGCTGCAAGTCCAGGCCATGGGGGTGCAGCCCTGCGCTGTCAGGTCAGAGAGGTGCAGTCCTACCCTGCCAGCTGTTGCAGCACTGCAGTATCAGGCCCGAGATTCGTCAGGGAGTGCAGATTTGCGATGCCAGGCTAGGGGCTGCAGCGCTGGTCTGAGAATTGATGGCTGGGAGCAGCAGCCCTGCGCTGCCTGGCCAGGTAAGGGCACTGAAAACTCTGCATAGTTATATGGCCCTCTTTGTACCCACCTAGCCCCTCTGGGACCCATCCTCCACCTGAGGGGAGAACACTCGAGCCCCTAGAAGATGGATTCCGGGGGCTTAATGCAAAAGTGGGGCCGTCTCTCAGCAGACCATAGCCTGCTCCCGTCCTCTCTTGTATCTGACTGTCTAGGAGGGAGCCTGGGGCAGAGAGTGTGATCTGACAACAGGAAATCAGTCTGCGGCCAGGGAGCCTCCTTCCTCTCTTTGTCTGCATGGTTTGTGCTCCTGGGGGTCCCTCCCCGCGCACCACTTACCCTGCGGCTGGGCTAGTGCCAGGTTCGAGGCAGATGCGAGGACCGCTGACCTGCATGTGCGCCTCCGGTACCTGGCGCAGGCAGGGCAGGGGAGGGGCCCTGCAGGGAGCGCTTGGGGTATCCTCTCCTTCGAAGCCCGGCCTGACGTCTGAGACAGGAGTGAGTCTGTCCTGCACCGACCAGAGGCGCAACGACACCCCGGGAAGTGGCCCACGGACCAGGAACACACGGTAAGCCCAGCTTTTGATTTACTTGTACAGAGTGAAGTCCGAGGCTCTTCGCGGGGCAGCGGGGTCTGTTTGTATATGCGAGTCCTTTTGCCGGACGGAGCTGGGCAAGCCTCCTGCCCCGAGGTCAGACACTCGCGGCGGATTCCAGCAGGGCCGGGGTCTGTCACTCCTCCTCCCACTGACCCTGTCACCGAGGGCCTGGAGATCTCAGGATATTGTTATAATTTATATATATTCATTATTGTTATTCTTCAAGGCTCCAGCAGTTTCAGAGCACGTCCCCCTGTCCTGCAGACACGTCCCCCTGTTGTATGTGTCCAGATGCACTCACGGTGACATCTCTCACCGAACGGTGCTGCGTGCATTTCACCAGGCACGTCCTGCGAGGGGTCGTGGGCTCACCACCCAGGTGCTCAGATGGCCTGACCTCCAGGGTTTACAGGTACCCTCCCAGGTTGCCCGGTCCTCTCTCACGGACCTCCTTTCCAGAGTGCTCTATGCCCCCTCAAGGACAACACTGCAAGGCACCTGTTCCCCATCCCCACCCACGATCGCCCCTCCACCCCTAGAAGGGCCACCCTGTCTAGGCTCCCAGATGGCCCTTATGAGCTCCCTTCCCTGGATGCCTGGTGTTGCTTCCGCCCCTCCCCCCCCTTCTAGGGGTTTCCTACCAGGCTGAACTGTGCACATGCTCTTACTGCCTGCCTCTGTGCCCCTCGGGACAGGCTTGCCCCTTTCATGCTGGCTGGTGCTTCTTCATAAGGGCACTCTATGCCCCTCCCATTAGGGCACTCTATGCCCCTCCACGCTCAAGGTTGCCTGACATCAAGCCGTTCACCCAGGCCACTCCCCCGCCTTCCCTTATCAAAGCTTTCCGTCTCACCCCCTCATGGTCAGCCCTGAAGGACCACCCAGTGGCACACACCCTTCATGGATGGACGAACCAAAACAGGAGGACACTCGCCGACACCTGTCCCCCATCACCCAGACTAACCTCCGAGTCACCCGATGCCCTACCACCTGGCTGCCCTCACAGCTGTCCAGCCCCCCCACAGCACTTCTCAATGCCGGCCGCTGTGCGGCCATGCACAGCGTGCGTACCACTCGTGTGCCAAAGGCACATGCGTAGTTGGGACGCATGCCATGACATTGCATTCCATTCCAATGCATACTAATACTAGGCACATTGCAACAGTAGAGTAGGTGTTGCATAGCGGAGACATGAAGATCACTGTTCCCACTTCAGTGAGTGCAACCCAAAACCTACCTTTGCACAACAAACCCAAACCCTGGAATTCCTTTCTGAACCCCCAAAACACACCCAAATATCACAATAGAGACAAATGCACACCCCATTTTTCATATTTTACCCCTAAATTCACCCCATTTTTCATATTTTACCCCAAAAAACACCCAATTTTTCATATTTTATCCCAAAAAACACCCCCCATTTTTCATATTTTACCCCAAAAAACACCCTTTTTCATATTTTACCCCAAAAAACACCCCATTTTTCATATTGGACTGCCCAAAAAATGTACATTTACAAATTTTACCCCAAAACCCATACACACCTGAGAAACTTTAAATTACCTCATTACTGACCTCACAATGCGTTGTGATAAAATGCGATGTTAAGGCACCCGCGTTGTCGGAGTTGCGTTGTTAACGATGTACTGCCTGCGTTGTAATGGTCGTCTCCTGTGCCAAAGGCAACCCATAGGCTACGCTGTTTGCGTCTGTCTGCCCCTGGACCGCGCTCAGCACCAAGGGGCATTCCTCTTGGACACTCCACCGCTACGACGCCAGCACCCTCCTCGCCATCAACCCTGGACGCCACCTCGCCTGCCAGGACCAACCTCTGCTCCATGCCGGACATCGCCTTCGCCATCACTGACGGCTGCAGTATCACCCACAAGGAGCACCCCGACCGTCAAGGAGGAGGCATTGCCGTCACCTACAGAGGCACACTCCGACTGACAACGCACTCTAATGTGCCAAGGGTGACCATGGACCACGTCAACTCCCAGATCCGGAACAAGCCCAAGAACATCCTCTGCAGCACCCTCATGTGCAGGCTCCCTCGGCCATGGCCCCCATTCTCCAATGCCATTGTAGACCTCATTGCACCCCAGGGTCTCCCATCCACCGAGGACATCCAACTCGGTGAACTCAAGTTCCACCTGGACAACCCCAGTGACCAGAGAACCACCCCTCCTGGGGAGGGTCACCGACATCAGACGCAAGCAGCAAGTCACCTCAACAGGCCACATAGCAGGACACACGGTCGAGCATGTCACCTCCGCCAGCGGGTACTTCAACTACAGCCACAACACCGGACTCTCCTGGACCGACCATCATTGGTAACATCACGTCTTCACCTTGCCGACCGGACGCCACCGCCATCATCGCACCCTCTCGTAGCTGGATCAAGGCCAGCGGAGAACATCTCGTCAACTCCCTCTGCACCAACACTCCACCAATGCTTCCAAACGATGACACTGCAGCGCGCAACTACCACCGATGGATCTCCAACAGCGCCGACATTCGGGCACCCCTCATGAACAGCACTGCGTCAGTACCTTCTGCCTGCCTGATGGCAGGCATGAGGTTGAGGCAGTGCCACAGGGATAGGCTGGCTCCATGCATTGCTGGAGTTGCGTCATGTTTGTGACATGACTGCAGCAATGCGTGACTTTAGCGCAGGCAGATACGTCAGGATTCCTGACGTATCTGTCATTACTTGCGTCATGGAGCGCTGTCCAGTGATTACAGCGCATCCATGCTGTCGCAAGAAGGGCGTAGTGAGAAATGTTGCAACGCTGTCTTTTCGCAGCGCTGCAACACTTTTCATGACTGGGGCACAGGTATGCGCACTATGTTACTGATTGTGCGCATTCCTGCACTGTAGTTTTGTCGCAGGGCAGTGCTGCAACATTGCTTGCAGCTCTGGCCAGCGCCAAAGCCTGCAGAGATATGGGCCCAAGTTTTATCACCATTTTTAAGACCAGCTATTTTCTGGTCTTAAGTAACTGGCTCTAACTGCAGTTAGAGCCAGTTTTTTGACTCTTCAGAATTTCAAGGAGCCCCTTGATAATATCGAGTAGTGGTGTTTGCGTGCCTTTTTGCACTGGAACGCCTACTTTGCATGTAATTAGCGATAAATATCGCTAACATGCTTTGAGATAAAAAAACGGGCCGCTATCGCCCAAAAAATCGCGCTAAGGCCCGTTTGCTGCAGCTTGCTAATAGTGAGATAAAATTATCGCCGCTTTAGCGGCAAAAAAGTGCCGCTAAAGCGGCGATAGGCCCTTGATAATATGCCCCACGTTTTTAATTTCAATATTTTTGATTCGATAATTTTGTACTTACCTGTTTAAGTATAGGGAGTCGATATTTTTGCATTCTATATTTTTTCATCTATATTTTTGCAATAAATATTTTGTCATTGAACCGAGAGGGGGAGTCTAGAAGCGGGCCATGCGTTACTAGAGAAGAGAGGGAGAGACTAGAAGCAGGCCATGCGTGACTAGAGACGGAAGGGAGCGTCTAGAAGCGGGCCATGCGTGACTAGAGACAAGAGGGAGCGTCTAGAAGCGGGCCATGCGTGACTATAGACGAGAGGAGCGACTAGAAGCGGGCCATGCGTGATTAGAAGTGAGAGTGAGAGACTAGAAGCGGGACATGCGTGATTAGAAGTGAGAGTGAGAGACTAGAAGCGGGACATGCGTGACTAGAGACGAGAGGAGAGACTAGAAGCAAGCCATGCATGACTAGAGACGAGAGGGAGCATCTAGAAGCGGACCATGCATGACTAGAGAAGAGAGGGAGCATCTAGAAGCGGGCCTTGTGTGACTAGAGACAAGAGGGAGAGACTAGAAGCGGGCCATGCGTGATTAGAAGTGAGAGTGAGAGACTAGAAGCGGGACATGCGTGATTAGAAGTGAGAGTGAGAGACTAGAAGCGGGACATGCGTGATTAGAAGTGAGAGTGAGAGACTAGAAGCGGGACATGCGTGATTAGAAGTGAGAGTGAGAGACTAGAAGCGGGACATGCGTGACTAGAGAAGAGAGGGAGCATCTAGAAGCGGGCCATGTGTGACTAGAGAAGAGAGGGTGGGACTAGAAGCGGGCCATGCGTGACTATAGACGAGAGGGAGCGTCTAGAAGCGGGCCATGCGTGACTATAGACGAGAGGGAGCGTCTAGAAGCGGGCCATGCGTGACTATAGACGAGAGGGAGCGTCTAGAAGCGGGCCATGCGTGACTAGAGACAAGAGGGAGCGTCTAGAAGCGGGCCATGCGTGACTATAGACGAGAGGAGCGTCTAGAAGCGGGCCATGCGTGACTATAGACGAGAGGGAGCATCTAGAAGCGGGCCATGCGTGACTAGAGACAAGAGGGAGCGTCTAGAAGCAGGCCATGCGTGACTAGAGACGAGAGGAGAGACTAGAAGCAAGCCATGCATGACTAGAGACGAGAGGGAGGGACTAGAAGTGGGCCATGAGTAACTAGAAACAAGAGGGTAAATAGAAACGAGAGGGTGAGACTAGAAGTGGGCATTGCGTGACGAGAGGGAGGGACCAGAAGCAGGCCATGCGTGATTAGAGGTGAGAGGGAGAGACTAGAAGTGGGACATGCATGACTATAGACGAGAGGGAGCGTCTAGAAGCGGGCCATGCGTGACTATAGACGAAAGGGAGCGTCTAGAAGCGGGCCATGCGTGACTATAGACGAGAGGGAGCGTCTAGAAGCGGGCCATGCGTGACTATAGACGAGAGGGAGCGTCTAGAAGCGGGCCATGCGTGACTAGAGACAAGAGGGAGCGTCTAGAAGCGGGCCATGCGTGACTATAGACGAGAGGAGCGACTAGAAGCAGGACATGTGTGACTAGAGACGAGAGGGAGAGACTAGAAGAGGGCCATGTGTTACTATAGACGAGATGGAGAGACTAGAAGCGGGCCATGCGTGATTAGAAGTGAGAGTGAGAGACTAGAAGCGGGCCATGCATGACTAGAGACAAGAGGGAGAGACTAGAAGCGGGCCATGCGTGATTAGAAGTGAGAGTGAGAGACTAGAAGCGGGACATGCGTGATTAGAAGTGAGAGTGAGAGACTAGAAGCGGGACATGCGTGATTAGAAGTGAGAGTGAGAGACTAGAAGCGGGACATGCGTGACTAGAGACGAGAGGAGAGACTAGAAGCAAGCCATGCATGACTAGAGACGAGAGGGAGGGACTAGAAGTGGGCCATGAGTAACTAGAAACAAGAGGGTAAATAGAAACGAGAGGGTGAGACTAGAAGTGGGCATTGCGTGACGAGAGGGAGGGACCAGAAGCGGGCCATGCGTGATTAGAGGTGAGAGGGAGAGACTAGAAGCGGGACATGCATGACTAGACACAAGAGGAGAGACTAGAAGCAGGCCATGTGCGACTAGAGACGAGTGGAGAGACTAGAAGCGGGCCATGCATGACTAGGGACGAGAGGGGGAGTCTAGAAGCAAGCCATGCGTTACTAGAAACGAGAGGGAGAGACTAGAAGCGGCCCATGCGAGACTAGAGACGAGAGGGAGAGACTAGAAGCGGGCCATGCGTCACTAGAGACGAGAGGAAAAGACTAGAAGCGGGCCATGTGTGACTAGAGACGAGAGGGAGAGACTAGAAGTGAGCCATGCGTGACTATAGACGAGATGGAGAGACTAGAAGCAAGCCATGCATGACTAGAGACGAGAGGGAGAGACTAAAAGCAGGCCATGCGTCACTAGAGATGAGAGGGAGTGACTAGAAGCGGGCCATGCATGACTAGAGACGAGAGGGAGAAACTAGAAGCGGGCCATGCATGACTAGAGAAGAGAGGGAGAGACTAAAAGCAGGCCATATGTCACTAGAGATGAGAGGGAGTGACTAGAAGCGGGCCATGCATGACTAGAAATGAGAGGGAGAGACTGGAAGCAGGCCATGCATGACTAGAGACGAGAGGGAGAAACTAGAAGCGGGCCATGCGTGACTAGAGACGAGAGGGAGAGACTAGAAGCGGGCCATGCGTCACTAGAGACGAGAGGAAAAGACTAGAAGCGGGCCATGCGTCACTAGAGATGAGAGGGAGTGACTAGAAGCGGGCCATGCGTCACTAGAGACGAGAGGAAAAGACTAGAAGCGGGCCATGCATGACTAGAGACGAGAGGGAGAGACTAGAAGCAGGCCATGCGTGACTAGAGACAAGAGGAGCGACTAGAAGCAGGCCGTGCGTGACTAGAGACGAGAGGGAGGGACTAGAAGCAGGTCTTGGATGAATAGAGACGAGAGGGAGACTAGAAGCAGGACATGTAAGACTAGAGACGAGAGGGAGCGTCTAGAAGCGGGCCATGGGTGACTATAGACGAGAGGGAGCGTCTAGAAGCGGGCCATGTAAGACTAGAGACGAGAGGGAGCGTCTAGAAGCGGGCCATGGGTGACTATAGACGAGAGGGAGCGTCTAGAAGCGGGCCATGTAAGACTAAAGACGAGAGGGAGCGTCTAGAAGCGGGCCATGTGTGACTAGAGATGAGGGAGAGGCTAGAAGAGGGCCATGCGTGACTGCAGACAAGAGGGAGAGACTAGAAGCAGGCCATGCGTGACTAGAAGTGAGAGTGAGAGACTAGAAGCGGGACATGCGTGATTAGAGATGAGAGGAGAGACTAGAAGCAAGCCATGCATGACTAGAGACGAGAGGGAGGGACTAGAAGTGGGCCATGAGTAACTAGAAACAAGAGGGTAAATAGAAACGAGAGGGTGAGACTAGAAGTGGGCATTGCGTGACGAGAGGGAGGGACCAGAAGCAGGCCATGCGTGATTAGAGGTGAGAGGGAGAGACTAGAAGTGGGACATGCATGACTAGACACAAGAGGAGAGACTAGAAGCAGGCCATGTGCGACTAAAGATGAAAGGGAGAGACTAGAAGCGGGCCATGCATGACTAGAGACGAGAGGGAGAGACTAGAAGCAGGACATGTGTGACTAGAGACGAGTGGAGAGAGTAGAAGCGGGCCATGCATGACTAGGGACGAGAGGGGGAGTCTAGAAGCAAGCCATGCGTTACTAGAAACGAGAGGGAGAGACTAGAAGCGGCCCATGCGAGACTATAGATGAGTGAGAGACTAGAAGTGAGCCATGCGTGACTATAGACGAGATGGAGAGACTAGAAGCAAGCCATGCATGACTAGAGACGAGAGGGAGAGACTAAAAGTAGGCCATGCGTCACTAGAGATGAGGGAGTGACTAGAAGCGGGCCATGCATGACTAGAAATGAGAGGGAGAGACTGGAAGCGGGCCATGCATGACTAGAGACGAGAGGGAGAAACTAGAAGCGGGCCATGCGTGACTAGAGACGAGAGGGAGAGACTAGAAGCGGGCCATGCGTCACTAGAGGAGAGGGAGTGACTAGAAGCGGGCCATGCATGACTAGAAATGAGGGAGAGACTAGAAGCGGGCCATGCGTCACTAGAGACGAGAGGAAAAGACTAGAAGCGGGCCATGCAGGACTAGAGACGAGAGGGAGAGACTAGAAGCAGGCCATGCGTGACTAGAGACAAGAGGAGCGACTAGAAGCAGGCCATGCGTGACTAGAGATGAGAGGGAGGGACTAGAAGCAGGCCATGCGTGACTGGAGACGAGAGGAGCGACTAGAAGCAGGCCATGCGTGACTGGAGACGAGAGGAGCGACTAGAAGCAGGCCATGCGTGACTAGAGACGAGGGGAGAGACTAGAAGGGGACTATGCGTGACTAGAGATGAGAAGGAGAGACAAGAAGCAGGACATGTGTGACTAGAGACGAGGGGAGAGACTAGAAGGGGACTATGCGTGACTAGAGATGAGAAGGAGAGACAAGAAGCAGGACATGTGTGACTAGAGACGGAAGGGAGAGACTAGAAGTTGGCCATGCGTGATGAGAGATGATAGGAAATGACTAGAAGTTGGCCATGTGTGACTAGAGATGAGAGGGAGAGGCTAGAATTGGGCCATACATGACTAGAGATGATGGAGGGACTAGAAACCGGCCATGCATGACTACAGACGAGAGGAGACTAGAAGCAGGCAATGTGTGATTAGAGGTGAGAGGGAGCGACTAGAAGCAGGCCATGCATGACTAGAGACGAGAGGGAGAGACTAGAAGCAGGCCATGTGTGATTAGAGGTGAGAGGGAGTGACTAGAAGCGGGCCATGCGTGACTAGAGACAAGAGAGAGAGACTAGAAGCGGGCCATGTGTGACTAGAGACGAGAGGGAGAGACTAGAAGCAGGCCATGAATGACTAGAGACAAGAGGGAGAGACTAGAAGCGGGCCATGCGTGACTATAGTCGAGAGGGAGAGACTAGAAGCGGGCCATGTGTTACTAGAGATGAGAGGGAGAGACTGGAAGCGGGCCATGCGTGATTAGAAGAGAGAGTGAGAGACTAGAAGCGGGACATGCGTGACTAGAGACGAGAGGGAGGAACTAGAAGCGGGCCATGCGTGACTAGAGATGAGAGGGAGGAACTAGAAGCGGGCCATGCGTGACTAGAGACGAGAGGAGAGACTAGAAGCAAGCCATGCATGACTAGAGATGAGAGGGAGGGACTAGAAGTGGGCCATGAGTAACTAGAAACAAGAGGGTAAATAGAAACGAGAGGGAGAGACTAGAAGCGGGACATGCATGACTAGACACAAGAGGAGAGACTAGAAGCAGGCCATGTGCGACTAAAGATGAAAGGGAGAGACTAGAAGCGGGCCATGCATGACTAGAGACGAGAGGGAGAGACTAGAAGCAGGACATGTGTGACTAGAGACGAGTGGAGAGACTAGAAGCGGGCCATGCATGACTAGGGACGAGAGGGGAAGTCTAGAAGCAAGCCATGCGTTACTAGAAACGAGAGGGAGAGACTAGAAGTGGGCCATGTGTGACTAGAGACGAGAGGGAGAGACTAGAAGTGGCCCATGCGTGACTATAGATGAGAGTGAGAGACTAGAAGTGAGCCATGCGTGTCTATAGACGAGAGGGAGAGACTAAAAGCAGGCCATGCGTCACTAGAGATGAGAGGGAGTGACTAGAAGCGGGCCATGCATGACTAGAAATGAGGGAGAGACTGGAAGCGGGCCATGCATGACTAGAGACGAGAGGGAGAAACTAGAAGCGGGCCATGCGTCGCTAGAGATGAGGGAGTGACTAGAAGCGGGCCATGCATGACTAGAAATGAGAGGGAGAGACTGGAAGCAGGCCATGCATGACTAGAGACGAGAGGGAGAAACTAGAAGCGGGAAATGCGTGACTAGAGACGAGAGGGAGAGACTAGAAGCGGGCCATGCATGACTAGAGAAGAGAGGGAGAGACTAAAAGCAGGCCATGCGTCACTAGAGATGAGAGGGAGTGACTAGAAGCGGGCCATGCATGACTAGAGACGAGAGGGAGAAACTAGAAGCGGGCCATGCATGACTAGAGAAGAGAGGGAGAGACTAAAATCAGGATGAGAGGGAGTGACTAGAAGCGGGCCATGCATGACTAGAAATGAGAGGGAGAGACTGGAAGCAGGCCATGCATGACTAGAGACGAGAGGGAGAAACTAGAAGCGGGCCATGCGTGACTAGAGACGAGAGGGAGAGACTAGAAGCGGGCCATGCGTCACTAGAGACGAGAGGAAAAGACTATAAGCGGGCCATGCATGACTAGAGACGAGAGGGAGAGACTAGAAGCGGGCCATGCGTGACTAGAGACAAGAGGAGCGACTAGAAGCAGGCCATGCGTGACTAGAGACAAGAGGAGCGACTAGAAGCAGGCCATGCGTGACTAGAGACTAGAGGGAGGGACTAGAAGCAGGTCTTGCATGAATAGAGACGAGAGGGAGAGACTAGAAGCGGGCCATGCGTGACTGGAGACGAGAGGAGCGACTAGAAGTAGGCCATACGTGACTAGAGATGAGAGGGAGAGACTGGAAGCGGGCCATGCGTGATTAGAAGTGAGAGTGAGAGACTAGAAGCGGGCCATGCGTGATTAGAAGTGAGAGTGAGAGACTAGAAGCGGGACATGCGTGATTAGAAGTGAGAGTGAGAGACTAGAAGCGGGACATGCGTGACTAGAGATGAGAGGGAGGAACTAGAAGCGGGCCATGCGTGACTAGAGACGAGAGGAGAGACTAGAAGCAAGCCATGCATGACTAGAGATGAGAGGGAGGGACTAGAAGTGGGCCATGAGTAACTAGAAACAAGAGGGTAAATAGAAACGAGAGGGTGAGACTAGAAGTGGGCATTGCGTGACGAGAGGGAGGGACCAGAAGCAGGCCATGCGTGATTAGAGGTGAGAGGGAGAGACTAGAAGCGGGACATGCATGACTAGACACAAGAGGAGAGACTAGAAGCAGGCCATGTGCGACTAAAGATGAAAGGGAGAGACTAGAAGCGGGCCATGCATGACTAGAGACGAGAGGGAGAGACTAGAAGCAGGACATGTGTGACTAGAGACGAGTGGAGAGACTAGAAGCGGGCCATGCATGACTAGGGATGAGAGGGGGAGTCTAGAAGCAAGCCATGTGTTACTAGAAATGAGAGGGAGAGACTAGAAGCGGCCCATGCGAGACTATAGATGAGAGTGAGAGACTAGAAGTGAGCCATGCGTGACTATAGACGAGATGGAGAGACTAGAAGCAAGCCATGCATGACTAGAGACGAGAGGGAGAGACTAGAAGCGGGCCATGCGTCACTAGAGATGAGAGGGAGTGACTAGAAGCGGGCCATGCATGACTAGAAATGAGAGGGAGAGACTAGAAGCAGGCCATGCGTGACTAGAGACAAGAGGAGCGACTAGAAGCAGGCCATGCAGGACTAGAGACGAGAGGGAGGGACTAGAAGCAGGTCTTGCATGAATAGAGACGAGAGGGAGAGACTAGAAGCAGGCCATGCGTGACTGGAGACGAGAGGAGCGACTAGAAGCAGGCCATGCGTGACTAGAGACGAGAGGGAGGGACTAGAAGCGGACCATGCATGACTAGAGACGAGATGGAGTGACTAGAAGCGGACCATGCATGACTAGAAATGAGAGGGAGAGACTGGAAGCAGGCCATGCATGACTAGAGACGAGAGGGAGAAACTAGAAGCGGGCCATGCGTGACTAGAGACGAGAGGGAGAGACTAGAAGTGGGCCATGCGTCACTAGAGATGAGAGGAAAAGACTAGAAGCGGGCCATGCATGACTAGAGACGAGAGGAGCAACTAGAAGCAGGCCATGCGTGACAAGAGACGAGAGGGAGGGACAAGAAGCAGGTCTTGCATGAATAGAGACGAGAGGGAGAGACTAGAAGCAGGCCATGCGTGACTGGAGACGAGAGGAGCGACTAGAAGCAGGCCATGCGTGACTAGAGACGAGAGGGAGGGACTAGAAGCAGGTCTTGCATGAATAGAGACGAGAGGGAGAGACTAGAAGCAGGCCATACGTGACTAGAGACGAGAGGGTGGGACTAGAAGTGGGCCATACGTGACTAGAGATGAGAGGGAGAGACTAGAAGCGGCGCATGCGTGACTATAGACGAGAGGGAGAGACTAGAAGTGGGCCATACGTAACTAGAAATGATAGTGTGGGACTAGAAGCAGGCCATTCGTAACCAGAGATGAGAGGGAAGGACTAGAAGCAGGCCATGCGTGACTAGAGATGAGAGGAGAGACAAGAAGAGGGCCATGTGTGACTAGAGACGAGAGGAGAGACTAGAAGCGGGCCATGTGTGACTAGAGACGAGAGGGTGGGACTAGAAGAGGGCCATGTGTGACTAGAGACGAGAGGAGAGACTAGAAGCGGGCCATGCGTGACTAGAAATGAAAGGCAGATACTAGAAGAGGGCCATACGTGACTAGAGACGAGAGGGTGGGACTAGAAGTGGGCCATACGTGACTAGAGATGAGAGGGAGAGACTAGAAGCAAGCCATGCATGACTAGAGACGAGAGGGAGAGACAGCGCTGCAGAAAGCACTGGATGGACTGAAGCATGAGTGGTTGGGTGTACGGATGGATGATACATGGGTTGGTGGCTCAATGAGGTTTGGGTGGATAAATGGATGGATGAGTTAATTTTGTTTGGCTGCATAGCTTCATGGATTCATTTGTGAGTGGGTGGATGGATGGCTGGATCAATTTGTGATTTTTTTGGATGTGTGGGTAGATGGATGGATGAATGGGTGGATTTGTAAGGTCTAGACTTACGGCTGAATGCATGAAGAAAGATGGACAGACCATATATAGGTGGCTATAAAGACATAGATGCAGGTAAATAACTCAGCAAGTTACGCCCCATGCTGACCTCTGTGTGTTGGGAACGCCCCCTTATCCAGCCTAGATTTCAAATGTTTCTAATGTATAATATTGCAGTTGGTAATAGCAATGTTTGATAATTACAGTGCTGCGGAAAGGCACTTTTGATGGTTGAAGGTGCTATAAAAGAGTAAATTCCCGCAGAACTAGAAGGGTGGCTGCGTGGAGAGGGGCAGGCTCAGGGGCATATTTACAAGCCACTATCGCCGCAGGAACGTCCCTTTTAGTGATGTTCCTGTGGCGATATGGACTTCGCCTATTTACAAGGCAGCGTTCTTGTAAATAAGGCCCCCTTTCACCCTACACTTAGGGGCCAATTACGATGTCGTTCGGAAAGCATTCCGACAGACTCGGTTTCGGAATGGTTTCCGACCGACTCAGCTGCGAGCTTTCCGATCGATGTATTACGATGCATTGCATTATGTAAAACTCAGAATGAGTTGTTCGGAGAGCAATGACCGAATCATCCGGAAACAAGCCAGATTCAACAGACTCGTCCTGAAACGGCAATGAATAGGCATTCCAGTTATGAATCAGACTCGGTTTACCCCACAAACAGATTATGATGCATCCGACGGGGTTTCGGAACTGTGTCGGTTTGTGTTACAAATGGCAAGTGGAAACTGATAAATACAGTCACAACAAGCATTGGCATCACGAAATTTTAAAAAAAAATCTAATATTAGCCATGCCCACCAATCCACGTAAATATAAAGGGCCAAAAACATGACCATGATCCTTTGCTCTAACACAACTGCTGCCAGGTCTCAGGAGTCTGTCCACATTCCCTGCTCTCTGCCGCACACACACTTCACCCACCACACAACTTGCACAGATTTTATTTTTTTTAAATTCTTACAAACACACTCTTTTTTATATTCACACTCTCACTGACCTTCACCCTCACCTTCACACTCACCCTCACCCTCACCATGTCCCAGAGGAAGCAGCCACATTTTAAAGAGAAGGAGTTGGAAGTGCTTGTAGATTAAATAGTCAGAGTAAAGCCACAGTTATTTGGGAACCTAGTCCAACAGACCCCCTTTCCCAGAGAAATAGGATGTGGGACAGGATAGTCAACAATGTGAATGCTGAAGCATCTGTCCTGCGCATAATGGACGATATCAGGAGTAGGTATTATGATGTGAGAAGGAGGGTAAAAAAACTGCTAGCCAAGGAAGATGCTGAAAGCCAGCGGACTGGCGGTGGCCCTCCTGCACCACCTGGCACTTCACTTCCCGGGAGGAGAAGGTGCGTGCCATCTGTCCGCCGGACAGCGTCTGTGGAATACCTGAAGCATCAAAGGCTCGTAAGTACCTATTCCAAATTTCAATAAAGTTACCAATTACACCTCTATAGACATCACTGTAAAGGATACATTTCTACAAATTAATGTTTTTAAATTAAAAATAAACTGGAGTCGATGAGCATGTAATGTGTATGTCATACTGATAAACAACATACCTGCAATGAAATTGAAAATGCATAATACTCTTACCATGTACATACTTCTTACAAACTCACAGCAAGGCTTTGCGCTCCAAACACCAGTCACCAGCGTCAGCCATCTTGCTAGCACATTTTCACCATCTCTCAGGAAAGCTGAGTCACAGGTAGGCTGTTTGGGATGGCTGGGAAGGTGGGTGTGGGCACAGGCCTGATGGGAGTTGTAGTGACAGCAAACACACCTCCTCCCACACAGCCCAACAAGCCCACTTGGAACTATGCTTTCCTGAAGTGAGTGGAAATGTACTCGCAAGATGGCTGACACTGCTGCATGGTGTCTGGAGCACAAGGCCTTGATGGGTGTTGCAGTCAAGTCAAACAACAGGCACTAGTGTCAGACATCTTGAATGTATCTTTTCATCATTGTCAGGACATCACTCTTCCTGGTGGCCTGGTTGGGCTGCGTGGGAATAGGAGTGTTTGCACTGATTACATTTCCCATCAGGCTCTGTCCTACACAGACCTTCCCACCAAGCTCAAACAGCACACCTGGGACTATGCTGTCCCTGATGGTGAGTGGAAATGTACTGGTAAGATGGCTGGCACTGGGGACTGGTGTTTGGACCACAAGGCCATGATGGGATTTGTGATCAGTTCTGACACAAGGAACCACTGTCAGACATCTTGACAGTACACTACCCCTCATTGTTTGAACACCACTCTTTCTGGTGTGCTGTTTGAGCTGTGTGGGAAGGTGTGTGTGTGGGCCCAGGCCTGATGGGAGTTGTAGTGACAGCAAACACTCCTCCTCACACACATCCCAAATAGCTCATCTGGGCCTATGGTTGCCTGACAGTGTGGGAAAAGGTACTTGCAAGATGACTGTCACTGCTACATGGTGTTGAACTTGAAGCCAAATCCCATCAGGCCCTGTGCTCCAGACACCATGCACCATTGTCAGACATCATGCCAGTACATTTCCATTGACTGTCAGGGGCTGCATAGTTCCAGGTGTGCTGTTTGGGCTAGCTGGGAAGGCGTGTGTAGGACAGGGCCTGATGGAAGTTGTAGTCAGTGCAAACACTCCTCCTCCCACCCAGCCCAGCAAGCCCACCTAGAACTGTGTTTCCCTGACAGTCAATGGGAATGTACTGGCAAGATGTCTGACACTGCAGACTGGTGTTTAGAGATCAAGGCACTGTTGGGAGTTGTGGTCAAATCAGACACCAGTCCTGAGTGTCAGCCATCTTGCCACCACATTGCCACTCACTGTCTGGAAAGCAGAGTACCAGGTAACCTAGTTGGGATGGGTAGGAAGGTGTGTGGAGGACAGAGCCTGATGGGAGAGGTAGTGAAGGCAAACACTCCGCCTCCCAACCAGCACAACCATCTCATCTGGGCCCATGACTACCTGACAGTGAATGGAAGTGTACTAACAAGATTGCTGACACTGGTGCATGGTGTATGGAGCAGAGGCCCTTGATGGGAGTTGGCTTCAAGTTCAACACCATGCACCAGTGTCAGCCACCTTGCCAGTACACTTCCCCTCACTGTGAGGTAAGCATAGGTACAGAGGAGTTAGCAGGGCTGGGTGGGAGGAGGAGTATTTGCAATGGCTACAACTCACACCAAGCCTTGCCCCACACATACCTTCCCACCAAGCACAAAAAGCATACCTGGAACTCTGTTTCCCTGACTGGGAATGTACTGACAAAATGGCTGACACTGGGGACTGGTGTTTGGACCACAAGGCCCTGTTGGGAGTTGGGGACAAATCAGACACCAATCATCAGTGTCAAACATCTTGCAAGTACATTCCCCACTTACTGTCAGGGAAGCAGAGTTCCAGGTAGGATTTTGGTGCTGGGTGGTAATGTGTGTGTGGGACAAGGCACGATGTGAGTTGTAGCCATTGCAAATACTCCTCCCACCCAGCCCAGATAACTCCTCTGGGCCTAAGCCTCCCTCACAGTGAGGGGAAGTGGACTAGCAAGATGGCTGACACTGCTGCATGGTGTTGAACTGGAAGCCAACTCCAATCAAGGCCTTGTGCTTCCAAAACCAGTCACCAGTGTCAGATATCTTGACAGTACATTCCCAATCACCATCAGGGAAACACAGTTCTGAGTGGACTTGTTGGGCCGGGTGTGAGGAGGAGTGTTTGCTGTCACTACAAACTCCATCAGGCCTGGGGCCACACACACCTTCCCACCCAGCTCAATCAGCACACCTGGAAGAGTGGTGTCCTGACAATAAGGGAAAGTGAACTGGCAAGATATCTGACAGTGATGCCTGTTGTCTGAGTTTACCACAACTCCCATCCGCCTTGTAGTTTGCACAGCAGGCCCACTGTCAGCCATCTTGCTAGTTCTTCCCCACGGACTGTGAGGAAAGCGTGGTTCCTGGTGGGCATTTGGGCTGGGTGGAAGGAGGAGTGATTGCATTGACTCCAATTCCCATCAGACCCTGTCCTCCACACAACTTCCAACCCAGCCCAACCAGCCTACCTGGTACTCTGCTTTCCAGACACTGAGTGGAAAAGTGCTGGCAAGATGTCTGACACTGGTGCCTGTTGTCTGAGCTGACAACAACTCCCATCATGGCCTTGTGTTTTGAACACCAGTCCCCAGTGTCAACCATTTTTCCAGCACATTTCACCTCAATGTCAGGAAAGCAGAGTCCCAGGCAGTCTGTTTGTGCTTGGTGGGAAGTTGTGTTTAGGACAGAGCCTGATGGGAGATGGAGTCAGTGCAAACACTCCTCATCCCACCCAGCACAACCACTTCATTTGTGCCTATGGCTGCCTGACAGTGAATAGAAGTGCACTAGCAAGATGGCTGACACTGTTGCATGGTGTTTGGTGCACAAGGCCTTGATGGGATTAGGATTCAAGTTTAACAGCATGCAGCAGTGTCAGCCTTCTTGCTAGTAAACTTCCCCTCACTGTCAATTAGCCATAGCCTCAGAGGAGTTAGCTGGGCTGGTTGGGAGGAGGAGTATTTGTTATGGCTACAACTCACATCAGGCCCTGTCCAACATACACCTTCCCACCCAGCACAAACAGCCCAACAGGAACTAAGCTTACCCACAGTGTCTCAAAATGTACTAGCAGGTGCATGACACTGGGCACTGGTGTCTGACCTTTCCACAACTACCAACAGGGCCTTGTCCTCCAAACACCAGGCACCAGTGTCAGCCATCTTTGTCAGTACATATCCACTCACTCTCAGGAAAACATATTTCCAGTGGTGCTGTTTGTGCACGGTGAAAAGAGTGTGTGTAGTACAAAGCCTGATGGGAGATCTGGCCATTGCAAACACTCCTCCTCCCACCCAGCCCTAAAAGCCCACTATGAACCATGCTTTCCTGACAGTGAGTGGAAATGTACCGACAAAATGGCTGAGACTCGTGCCTGGTGTTTGGAGCACAACGCCATGCAGGGAGTTGTTGTAAAGTCAAACACCAATGCCTAGTGTCAAGCATCCTGCAGGTACATTCTGACACACTGTGAGGTAAGCTTAAGTCCCGTTGGGCTGTTTGTGCTGGGAGGGAAGGTGTATGTAGGACAGGGCCTGATGGGAGATGGAGTCAATGCAAACACTCCCCCTCCCACCGAAACCAAACAGTCATCTGGGCCTATGGTTACCTGACAGAGAGGATGTGTACTAGCAAGATGGCTCACAGTGATCTCTGCTGTCTCAACTGAGCACAACTACCATCATGGCTTTGTGCTCCAAAGACCAGTCCCCAGTGTCTGCCATCTTGCTAGTACATTCTCCACTCACTGTCAGTTAGCCATAGGCCCAGATGAAGTGGATGTGCCATGTGGGGGGGAGTAGTGGTTACCATTAATCCAAATCACACCAGGCAATGCCATACACACACTCGTCCATCCCATCCCAAACAGCAGCCCTGGGATCCTGTTTGAATGAGAGTGAATGGAAATTTACCAGCAAGATGTCGGACACTGGTGCATGGTGTTTGGAGCACAAGGCCCTGATGGCAGTTGCTTTCAACTTCAACACCATGCAGCAGTGTCAGCTAACTTGCTAGTCCACTCCCCCTCACTGTGAGGGACGCATAGGCACAGAGGATTTAGCGATACTGGGTGGGAGGAGGAGTATTTGTTGTCAATAAAACTACCACCATGCCTGGGCCCACACACACAGTCCCACCTGGGACTCCACTCTCCTGAGAGTGAGTGGAAATGTACTGGCAAGATGGCTGACTCTGGGGAGTGGTGTGAGGAGCACAAGGCCCTGATGGGACTCAGTCTCAAGTCAGACACCTGTCCCCAGTGTCAGACATTTTGCAAGCACATTGCCTCCCACTGTGAGGTATGTGTTAAATTAAAGAAGTAGTCACAGGAGTTGAGATGAAGGTTTATTCAGGGTTAGGCGTAGATTCAGCACCAACAGTCCGGCACGATGTCCAACTCTGGAATGCAGCGATTCACGAAGCCTCGTGCATCACTGCATTCCATGACACAGTGACATTCCAACTCCCCTGCCCTGATATCACCCTAGATTACAACACATCCCCTTCTCAACAAAGTACAAATAATGATAAAGAGAATTGTACAACAGAATAACAACGCTGTAGAGAAATTGAAACAGATAAGTAGAACCCAGGGAGGGAACATAATGCACAAGAACATGTTCTCAATAGAATACTTGTCTAAGGACTCCCTGGAACTACAACAAGGAACATGGCGTATGATACAGGCAGTATTAATATAAAACAAAATCTCGAAGTTTCACACAATACAAGCAGTATCAATATAAAACATAGTCTCGAAGTTTCACAGGCAGGTTCCTACTCCTACCAGAGGAGGCGTTCATTTCTCTGCCATGAACATTCTCATTCAAATGGTCATTACCATTATTCAGATCTTTCTCACAGGGTAAACATACATTTGTAAATTTCCCAGAGCATTTCACCAGCCTAGACATGCTCCACATGCACCCCGTGTCCACCCTCACCACATTTTTCCTGATGGCAACAATGGTGAAAGGACCAATGAAACTGCTTTTGCCTTTCAGAGTATGTCTGGGATTTTTGACCATCACTTTGTCACCAACATTCCACTTCTTGTTCTTCACACACATCTTAGAGTCATAACTAATTTTATATTTATGTTGGTACTCTGAAACCCTAGAACGTCTTGTTTCATCAGAAATACCCCCCTTCGTACATGCAGGCAGCCAAGATGGGTTTAACTTTGAAACGGCTTTCCTTCCCCTCAAACCCTCAAAAGGAGACTTCTGCGTGACCACATTCGGAGTAGTGCGGTGTGCCCAACAGGTGTCTCTCAGGATATCATTGAAAGACAATCTAGACTCGAGAGCGCGTTGAGCACAATCCTTGACAACCCCGTTCATCCTTTCACTCAAACCATTGGCTTGAGGCGTATATAAGGCTGTTTTCTGATGGATTATGTTGTGATCATTAAGAAATTTGCACATCTCATGAGACACAAATTGCACTCCATTGTCAGTAATCAAAAACTTGGGCACACCCTCCGAAGCAAATACATCCCTAAGGAAATCAATGACAGTCTTTGTGCTCACACTAGACACACACTTAGTAACCACCCATTTAGAGGTATAATCCACCATTAAAATAACAAAACGCTCACAGGAGGGCAAAAGTTCAAAAGGGCCTACAATATCCAATCCTATCTTCGTCCATACAACATCCGGGACCTCAACTGGTGATAACGGTGCATGATTGGGAACGTGAGACTTATCATTGGAAGCACACAACACACACTCCTTAACAACATTTTCTATCATGTGATCCATACCAGGCCACCAGTATCTTTCTCTCACCCGAGCCTTGGTGAGACTCCTTCCTAAGTGGCCCTCGTGAGCTATGTTAACTATCCTGTCCCTAAATTCGACAGGAGGAACAACTCTGTCTCCCCTCATGAGATTTCCTGAAATAAACGACAACTCGTCCCTCACAGACCAGTACGCTTTCATTTCTTGGTCCAAAGTTTTATAATCCGGCCACCCTTGGTTTGTCCACACTCTGAGAGAAGCAAGAACTTTATCTTTCTTCACACCATTCAACCACTCTTCACTGGACAACGTTGGTTCAGCAAACCAACACACACTCTCCGTTTCAATCTCACCATGTTCATCATCTATAGGTAACCGAGAAAGACAGTCAGCAGATTTGTTGGTTGAGCCAGGTATGTACTGTACACGGAAATTGTATTCCTGAAGACCCTCACCCCAACGCTTAAGTCTGGGTGTGATATGCTCACTGTGGCGACACGAGAAAATTTGAACCAAGGGGCGATGATCCGTCTTAACTAAAAATGGAATACCCCAAAGATAAAATTTAAAGTGCTGTATAGCCCAAAACACACTCAGTGCTTCTCTCTCAACACACGAGTAATTCACTTCTGCATCCCTAAGTGCCCTAGAGGCAAACGCAACTGCTCTCTCCTCTCCTTCCACGACTTGGGATAGTACTGCCCCTAGCCCCTTGAGACTGGCATCTGTAGTCAACACAGTCTTTCGGTTGACATCAAAATGCCCCAATGTAGGCATTTTTCCAATTTCAGACTTAATTTTGTCAAATGCTTCCTGGCAGTCATCGGACCACAAAAAATGCGCACCCTTTTTAAGGAGAGTCCTGATAGGTTCAGTCACACAGGCAAAACTTTGCACAAATTTAGAATAGAACTCAGCAAGTCCCAAAAATGACCTCACTTGATCCTTGTCCTTAGGTGTAGTAGCTTTCATAATACTCTCTGCAAGTTCTAACTTTGGTTGAATCCCCTCCCCAGAGATCACATGTCCCAAATATGTAACCGATCCCAACCCAATACGACATTTTTCCTTCTTTACTGTCAGCCCTTTTTCCCTCAATTTCTCTAAGATACAAGTTAGTGTCTTAGCATGTTCTGTTTCACTTTTACCATACACCAAAATGTCGTCCTGGAAGAACATGATGTTGGGCACGCTCTTCAAGACCATCTTCATGACCCTCTGGAAGCACGCCGCTGCCGATGCTAACCCAAAGGGCATTCTCAGAAAGCGGTAGGCCCCCAGAGGTGTCACGAACGATGTAAGATGCCTCGAGTCTTTGTGTAAGAGAATTTGGTGATATGCAGATGACAAATCTAATACACTAAAGACTCGAGCTCCCTTAAGTGTGCTGAGGGACTCAGATATGTTGGGCAGAGGTTGTCGGTCCACCCAAATCATTCGTTCAGACCCCTCAAATCAACACACATCCTAACGATAGCACCACAATCCTTTGGGGCTAAAACGATGGGGGCCAACCATTCTGAGGCCTCTATTTCTTCAATGACCCCCAAACTTAACAGTCTCTTGAGTTCGACTTCTAATGGTTCCATCATCATATTGGGCACCTTCCTGACTTTATGTACACAAGGTATAGCTCTCTCCTTGAGAACAATACGGTGCTCGAAACCTTTAAGGCAGCCCAAACTATCCGTGAAGACTTCTGGAAATCTTTTGAAGTACTCGCAACCTTGGTCCTCATAGTCTACCAGCATAACTTGATCCTTGGGGTCTCTTGCACTGGGGTTGAGCATGATACCCAAATCACGTTGATGTCTCCATCCCAACAAATTGTCTCCTCTCTCCGCTACATAGACCTTGCCGATAGTGTGTCTGTTTTTAAATTGAATACAAGCCTCCACGTAACCAAGAACCTTAATCCTTGCACCACCGTAGCTAACAGGATTTATGTCAGGTGGTGATAATGTCATACTGTCTAAACCTACAACCTCATCCCATTCCTTGTTGCCGATCATGGTGAACGGGGAACCAGAGTCAGCAAGAACAGCAAAGTCATGGTCATCTACTGAGATGTTGCACTCAGGCATCGCTATCTTTCCTCCATCAACCTTACCATCACTATCATTGATGCGCAGAACTACATTACGCACAACCTCAGTGCTTTTCTCTGGGTTGCGAGTTTTGGCAGGTGACTTACAAACTCGGGCATAATGCCCCTTGACACCACATTTGTTGCATACCGAATCCCTGGCGTAACAATGAGGATAATTTGAGAAGTGTGAGAAACTTCCACATCTGAAACACTTAGGTTTAGGAAACTCCCCAAATGCTTTGTCGCTGGAATTACCACTAGTAGCAGTAGTGGTATTAGGACGTCGTTCAAAATCGGTTCTTGCCGGCAAACTTTTGAGAGGACTACGCATGCGAGTATCCCTTTCAGGAATTCTGTACTTCTCCACCGGAGAAACTTTGGCCACATTGTCGCAATTTTCCAAAAAGTCACCATCCGCCAGAGTATGGACATCCCCTTGCCCCTCCTTCTTATCCTCACGATTCCTCCTCATCTCCTTCACCCAAGTAGAAGTGTTTTCCACACCTTCTACTATGGCAACTGCTTCAACCAACGTTGGGTTCTTCGATAAGAGCTTTTCTTGTACTCTAATGCTATTGGTGCACCTCACTAATTGGTCTCTGACTAAAGAGTCAGACAGTTCGCCAAACTCACAAGTCCTCGCCAAAGTCTTGAGGGAAGCGACATAACTCCCTACACGTTCAGTTGGGTCCTGAACTCTGGTAAAGAATTTGTGCCTCTCCAAAACAACGTTAATGCGGGGACCAAAGTACTTCTCTAGCATAGTCATGGACATCTCATACACGTCAGCCGGTTCTCCTTCTCCATTACCAACTGGGATGAGGTCCATACTATCGTACATATTTCTTCCCTCCACACCTAAGTTGTGTAGGAGAATTGCTTGTTTTCTAAATGCTGAGAATTTCTCTCCACCAATTACTACAATGTAGGAATCAAATACATTTTTCCATCTCTTCCAGGGAAGAATGGGTTCACCTTTTTCTGATAAGAAGGCTGGGGGCTGAGACATATTTGGTGCAGTAGCCATGGTGTTGTTAAGATGTAGTGTCAATCACTTTAAAGAGAAACAAGAAAAACTTTGTAATATGAAAAGCACTCTCGCTGTGTATTTAAAAATCTGTTTCCCGATTAAAAATGGTGTAATTAGCACACAGAAGTTGAGGTGGTAGGATACAGTCAGAAACGCTTGTTTCCTCCGTGATATAATAAAGTTGTCAGTTTTTTTTTTTTACATTAAAGAAAATGGCCGCACGTCGCACGCTGCGTAATCACGCTGCGTGTAGATCAGCGTGCGTTCCAGGGTGCGTTGCAGGAATGGAGGCTGAGCGCGAGAGAACACCGCTCGCGCCGTGGCAGTTAAACTGGTGAGTAGGGATGCTGAAGCTAGCTTTTGCTCCTGGAAGGCTCGAAGATAAATGAAAGTCACTCACAGTTTTCTCTTTGCCAAGACTGCCAAAGTCCTTTAAAATTCAAAATCCAAGTCGAAGGCATGTGGGCCACGGGGTCCAACGGTGAAAGTCCAATTCTTAGGGGAGTCGGTGCTGAGGGTTGCCTGTCCCCAATCAGGCAAAAGCTCCTCGTCGCCAGTGTTAAATTAAAGAAGTAGTCACAGGAGTTGAGATGAAGGTTTATTCAGGGTTAGGCGTAGATTCAGCACCAACAGTCCGGCACGATGTCCAACTCTGGAATGCAGCGATTCACGAAGCCTCGTGCATCACTGCATTCCATGACACAGTGACATTCCAACTCCCCTGCCCTGATATCACCCTAGATTACAACAGTATGCATAGGATCAGAGGAGTCGTCTGGGCTGGGTGGGAGGAGGGGTATTTGCAATGTTCACAACTCACATCAGACACTGTCCTAAGTACACTTTCCCACCCAGCACCAAAAGCCTACATGGAACTCTGCTTTCATGACAGTTATTTGGAATGTCAAAGCAAGATGTTCGACAATGATGACTGGGCTGTGTTTTGTCAACAACTCCCATCATGGCGTTGTGCTCCAAACACCAGGCCCCAGTGTCAGACATCTTGCCACTACATTCCCACTCACTGTTAGTAAAGCATCGTTCCAGGTTGGCTGGTTGGGCTGGGTGGGAAGGTGTATGTAGGACTGGGCCTGATGGGAGTCGGAATAACAGCAAACACTCCTCCACACACACAGCACAACCACTTCATTGTGACCTGCGTCTACCTGAACGTGAGTTGATGTGTACTAGCAAGATGGCTGACTCTGGGGACTGCTGTCTGAACCTATCACAACTACCAAATTTGCCTTTGTGCTACAAACACCAGCTACAAGTGACAACCATCTTGCAAGTACACTTCCCAGCATTGTCTGGACAACACTCTTCCAGGTGGCCTGGTTGGGCTGGGCGGGAGGAGGAGTGTAAGTTTCACAAATACATCATAAACACTCAAACCTCAGCTCATTTAATTAGTTTGCCACAAAATTGCAGAAAGCAGAGTTTGTGATCTCATCTGACTATGGAATCAATGTACAGAATACACGATCTGTGTAGGCACAAAGCTAAGCAGTCATACATTTAGTTCCTCACAGCCATTCACTTGTGTGTAATGAGATGAGAACAATAAGCACCTAACTCACACCATTCCCACAAATTTAAGGGTATATACATAGACTGAGTGTGTATGCAGTCACACATATGTGACTGCAAAAGACATGGACTAAGCCCAGTACACAGGCCTGAAAAATACTAACATTGGGAGCTAAAGAGTACGTATGTCACCGTTATAGTACGGATGTGGAAAACACCAACCTACCTGTGTCATTCACAGGGTGTCATAAACCAGTCAATGTCTTTGGACATGTAATGTTAACTAAACACAGCATGCCCATGTATGCACATAACTGGACACGCTCATCAATCTCCTTCTTGTCCGAATTACATTGTTCTCCAAAAACATATAGGCCAGCATCATGGATGAAGGAGGCCACTCTATGTACATTAACTCTTCATTAGGTTCAGTAACCTATGTAATGGGTATGATTTGAGGGGCAGTGGATATTTACAACAATCCTGGTGTCATTTCTGTACCCACAGGGCGAGCTGGGAACACCCCCGGAACCAACCAGGGCAGCCAGTCCCAGACTCTGGTCGACCAGGAGCTCTCCGGCGTAGATGTCGCTCAACCATCCTCGGACGATGAGAAACGACCTGGCCCATCAGGTTTGGGTCGCCAGACAGCACCAGCAGCGGCTACAGCAGGATCTTCTGTGACCACTCCCGCTCAGCTGACAACACCCAGCTGACCCCTACCTTGACGGACACAGCAGCCCGAGGCACCACCGACAGCACAGCAACACGGGGCACTCTGGAGTTGACTGACAAAAACACCCCCGTCAATGAGGAAGGAAGCTCAGTGTTGACTGTGCCACCAACAACTGGGCCTGCTCGGGTGGGTAGGAGTGGCGGGAGGGGCCGTGGGGATCTACGCGATCAAGCAGCTGGTGCTGCCAATGATGATCACCCAAACCTCTTCCGGATAATCAATGCCTATGAGGGGTACCAGGGATAAATGGGCCAGGTAATAGGGATCCTGCGAAACATCCAGCAGCTGCAGGCAGGCCAAAATCAACAGCTGGACAATTTTAAGAAAAAAATAGATGAAATGACTGCGGAGTACCGGTAGATTAATACTTACTTCCGCCTGATCGCAAATCATCTGACCACACCTCCCTGTGTGCCCACAACATCTGGTGAGTCTACATCTGCCCAAGCCACAGGGAGGGACGTGGAGTCTGGCGAAGAGTCCACAGCACACCAGTTGCCTGCAGCTGAGGGTCCCCCCGCAAAATGTAGGAAGGGTCATTCGAGGAACAATCCCTGAGAGACAGATGGCCATGCATCACCCCCAGGAAGTGACAATGTGCCCCTGATATCCTCCATTGTGTACAAGCGTTCACTTTGTTGACTGTCATCGAACTGTCCCACATTGGATGGAGGGTCAAAGTTGGACTTTGGACTTAAATAACTGTGGCTTTACCTTTGAAGACTTCATCTACAAACCCTTTCAACTCCTCTCTGCACGTTTCTATTTTTTGGTTGTGAGCACAAAACCATTGTGTGGAAATCTCTCATACCTTCATGCACAAAAATAAAACATTTTTCACAAAATAATTGTTCAAGTCGTGACTTTGAATCCCAAATGGACTTATTGTAATGATCCGCAAAATCACAAAGAAGAAAGTGTCAACAACATTGGTAACAAATCACTTCCAAAAAGTAAACTAAGGGCTTGTGAGTTAATGTACCGTGGCACAGCATTATAGATAGACACAAACGGGTTATCACACAACCCGTAGTACCTGGTACAGATTCAATGGAAGTCTATTGTATACAAAACTATCACCATTGACCAGCGCAATCAACACTCATTGTTAGCAAACCAGCTCATCATGGTCCATTTTTGTTTCTAAAAATCTTTGGATGTGTGAAAACAGACAAGGCACACCTCAATGCGGAACACAGGTTTATTCTCCAGATAGAACCTGGCACCTTCACACAAAATCAGATCACATCACACAGTACTGAAAGGATCTAAAAACAAAATCAAATGACAAACGGGTCTGAAGAAAGTGCATGCCAGGGATTTCCGCAATAGTTCGATGTCTGAGTGTCACAGCATCATGGGTCTGGTGAGGTCACAACTCTGCAGTTGACATGGCAAAGTACCCTGGTAAGGAGAAACATAGAACAGAGTCAGGAACTCAGAAATAAGGTAGCTCAATTTTGCGAACGATGTCATCTAAAGCACAAAAATGTCAGTGTGAACACTAGCTAGGATTCAGGGTAGCACGGTACATGTTAACCTGCACATTTAATAGAACCATTTCATTAAACACCTCAGGACAATTATAATACACTCACCAGCATACATACACATTGTACAACACCAACACACAAAACAAACAATTTGTGTTTGTCACCTCCTTTCATTGCATACGTACACTCATGTGAAAAAGTTGTGGACAAGCTGTTATCTCAAATCCCCGCCATCATCCTAATTTATTTAGGCAATTTATTGAGCGCGCAAATACCCTTAGGTGTCTCATCACCACTGGCATCAGGTCCCAAGCTTGTATCCTCCCTCACCGGTGGCTGCTGGTCTCCCTTGTCCAGTATGAGTGGTAGTGCCTTCAATATTGCGAGGTTGTGGAGCATACAGGAAGCTGTGATGATCTTGCATACCTTCAATGGGGCATATTGGAGGGCTCCTCCTGTGCGATCCGGACACCGGATTCGGGTTTTCAGTAGCCCAAAAGTCTGCTCCATTACTCGCCTGGTCCTACGATGGGCCTCATTAAACTACGCTTCTGAAGGGGTGACAGGGTTTCGCAGTCATGTCAGCAACCAGGGATGGTTGGGGTATCCAGAGTCTCCTACATTGAACACAGAAAAGACTTCAGTTGTCTGACAACAGAGCACTATCTGACATACAATCAACACACACAACAGCATACACTTAAAAGATCACCTACCAATAAGCCAGGCAAGGTCACATTGCAGTTGAGACATCAAATTGGGGATGATGCTGTTCCTCAGGATTTAAGCATCATGTGCCGAGCCAGGGAAACGTGCGCAGACGTGGGAGATGGACATGTCAGCCAAACACACCACCTGGACATTGATGGAGTGGAAATGCTTCCTATTGCGATAGACCTGTTCATTGGCCTGTGATGGAATCAATGCAACGAGGGTTCCATCAATTGCTCCAATGACATGGGGTATCCGACCCAAGGCGTAGAATTCCCCCTTGATGTCTAACAACTTTCCAGGTGTAGGGAACTTTATGTACTGGTTCAGGTAACGGAGCAATGCCTCCAACACATCCCGAAGGACATGACTGAACATTGCTTGGGACATTCCACCAGATGTTGCCACTGTGTACTGGAAGGAACCTGTGGCAAAGAAATGTAATGCTTCCATCACCTTCACCTTGGGGGTCAGTGCAGTTGGATACGTGCGACCAGGCTGCAAATGAGGTGACAACTGTTCAATTATTGGCCTAATGAAACGGTATTTCTTATGGTGTCATGTTCTTCCATGGTCTGCAGGTCTGAAAAGGGCCTGTACACTGGAGGTCCTCTGCGATACCCATGTGTAGAGTGTAAACACAGTTGGTGCTAGTTCACAATGCATAAAGCAGCATGCATTTAGACAAACAGAACATTAAATATGACCACAACTAAAACTACGTAACAATGGAAATACACATTCCAATTAATAAGGTTCACCTTAGATACATATCACAGCATTATGACCCTTCCCAGATATGTTACCAAGGTATGGTGGCACAGCAATCAGAGTGGCATAGTGTAAAATTCACTAGTGTATGTCACCGTTCATGTTAATCAAGCATCACATACGCAAGAACTCCCCTAAAAAAAAGCCGAGATATAGGTTTGTGAAAACAATTACATGGTTAAAATGTGTCCACAATACGATAATGTAATGCCAGATATGTGGGACCCCGAATACACACAACGTCTCACAATGCAAATTATGCACACTACTGTCACAGGGTGGACACTGTCATGTTGTCATGCCTGCAAAACACATACAATCACATACACAAACCATTAACTATGTAAGAGTTGCATATAACGCCATCATCCACTTAAGTCTGGAACACAAAGCTACACTAGTAAATCTCATACCAAACACAAGCTGATGTGGCTACTTAATGTCACGGTTTACTCATTCAAAGGTAAATGCATTATCCATGACTTTAAAAAAAAAACATTTACACTCACAAATCACACGGATTGCACACTGGGCCACACAGTCCCTGAATGCAGTGAATATCTAAAGAATGCACTTGTATATCCCCAAAACCAATTGGGTCTGTGACCAAGCCTAAGAACCTAAATGGAGTAGTTTGGTTTCATGTTGATATTATCCTCACAATCAGTGTGTCGTGTGCCCCTCAAGGTTAGCTACTCATGAGGTCCATTTCATCATGACAAACCTGCCTCCAGACATTTAATGCGCAAAATTACGTCAATTACAGAAGTGTCTGCCCTGCCGACCAATTATTGAAAGGACGCGGTAGCTGCATCCTAACAGATTCGGTTTGAGCCATAGGCTGCCAGTTGTTATGGTGACAAACCTGTGTTTATTGAAAGGACACAGTAGCTGCATCCTAACAGATTCGAACAGAGCCATAGGCTCCAAGTTGTTATGGTGACAGACGCGGTTGTTTATTCAAAGGATGTGGTAGCCGCATCCTAACCGATTCGAACGCATCCATTGGCTGTCAGTTGTTATGGTGACAGAGGCGGGTTTCTCTTCAAAGGACGCCCTCGGCGAAACATGACCGATTCGGATACAGCCATTGGCTGTTGGTTGTTATGGTGACAGACGCGGGTTTCGGATTGTGTCCGCATTGCATGGAAACCGACTCTGTAACCTCCCATGCCAATGTATCAAAGTCACCTGCGTTCCGATGATAACTATTCTGACCCCGCGGTAGGCGTGTCGTCTGCAAGCAATGTAATGCATTGGTCCGATTCGGGAAAAGTGACGTACGCGAACCTATTGCTTTGGCCGCATGGAATGAAGCCCACCTCTGCGGTTTAGATAGGTCTGTCTGTTCCCTACAGACTTCACTTGCCAGCACTACCTGCATCATTCCTGACCCTCCCCATCTCTCTGCTGCTGTGTCCACATCCTCTGGGAGCTGCTATGGCACGTACAGATGTCAGGGCCCCAGCCTTCACCCAGGAGGACAACCAGGTGCTGCTGGACACCCTCCTGCCTCTGTACAGCCAGCTCTATGGCAAACCAGAGGAGCAGGTGAGTGATGATTACACTGCTTTGTCAGTGGACATGTGCAATTACCATACACTACTATCATTAGGAATCTCATCGGCAAGCATGTAAACTGTTTCTTGTAAGCTTAACAGTGTGTAGCTAACTGTTCAGGGCAGGTACACTGCTGTAGAAGTGTGTGTACTGGGGTAAACATCTTATCACTGTTCTCATGGGACGGAGTCATCATTGAACACAGGACAACTGCACATAATGACACATGCCTACACCTTAGACATTGTTGCTAATCTGACCATGACCTATGTGTACAAGTGTTTGACTCAGAAACATGTTGCATGTGAACTAAGGGTCTGTCACCATGTCATACTTAAAGGTCAACTCCCAACAGAAGGCCGAGCTGTGGGGGACTATCGCCCGGTAGGTACACTCAGTGGAGGTCACAATTCGGCGCGTCCGTCATTGTCGCAAATGCTGGCAGGACCTTCGTGGCTGGACCAAGAAGATTGCAGAAGTCAAGCTGGGCCTGTCAGTGGTGGTCTTCCCTGACCTGGATGGGAAGTTGAAAGCCACACAGCAGCAAGGAGGGGTGAGTATGTGCTTTGTCGCACACCTTTTTTAAACATGCATGTTGTAGTATCTTAACCTGCTGTCACTTTTACAGTTTGTAAGACACCTAAAACAACTGTTCAGTGTTAAAAGATGCATATGCACAAGGATTATTAGATGTCTGGTTATGCCCCTTTCATCAGGGACATGTGGGGAAGTTATGTTCAGGGTAGTGACAGTAGTGCATGCTCATATGATCAGCACAAATTACAACAACATGTGCATGGAGATGACCTTCAGGAGTAATGCGATTGCTTGACTTGTCAGCCACGAGCCGTTCAGGTAAGAGCAGTGGGGCGGTGGAGCCGGCTTGGGGGGATTTTGACGGACAATGACGAGGGAAAATTAAATAAATAATTAATTTTCCCTTGTCATTGTCCGTCGAAATTCCCCCCAGCCGGCCCCACCGCTCTTACCTACACGGGCCGCGGCTGTGACATGTGTCAGCACATTGACTAATGTATGACCTGTTCTCAGTGTGGTCTCAACAAATCTGTAAAGTATGTTGTTATTGGAGCACTCAAGTGTCAAAAGCCCATGCTATACATCCTGGGAACAGGTGACGTCTATGTTGAGGCTTTGGTGAGTTTTGCTTGGTCAGTGATCCAATGTTAGGTCCCAGCAGTGGTGCTCAGTGTACACAAATGTATCACATGGGCCGTTTACAGGTTTGCTAACTCAGGTCACCTGTCACACTGGCCTTTCATATGATTGGGTGTGAGATTCCATTCTCTCCATTCAAAAGAGTGAGTCCATGTGTCTGACTCTGTAACAGTGATAACACATGCCATTCAGTGTCAAACACAGGTGGTCACTGGTGGAAACATGGTTGAGATGTGTGTAAATGCTCTTGGCTATTCATACTTGATGGCTTGGTAAACCATGTGTTTGATGCATCCCTGTCCGATTCAGAGGTGTCAAATGTGCATCATTATGGAGCAAGTTAACAAAATGGGATGGTAAACAAGAGCAATGTAAGCTGTACAAATTGTGAAATATGTCTAAAAGAAGTGAGGGACATTCAGACTTAGCCCCTACAAATGGGGACTTCTGCAGTTTAAACAGAATTGGTACACAGTGTCGACTGAACTCTTAAAGATTAGAGGTTCATTACTACTAGTCTGTACAGACGATGCACCCAGACGGCCCAGTGGCATAGTGTTCCACCTGAAGCATTGTGAAGATGCAGTCATCGGACTTGGAAGTGTGTTGACCATTGTTCACATCTGAAACTGGTGAGCTGTCTCTAATGTGCACAACATTCTGAATCATCTTCATAATAATGTGCAAAGATGACACAATACCGTGGGCCACGCGCCTCTCACCCTAGCTAGGCGTACTACCTTGGTGTCTCCACAATAAGTCAGATGTGTGACCTGACAGTAAAGGACCGATGTTACAGGACAAATGAGCACAATCAGTGTAATCTGTGTGATATGACTAATACAATGACTACGCCAGATTGATGTATGACAATAAAGGCATATGACCTGTAACATCAGAGCCAGTGTGTGGTATCCTCAGGTCATGTCATTGTGTTCCCTGTACCTAGCTGCTCAGCCAGTGTGAGTGTTCCGGTTAGAATGTTAGTGTGAGTGGAATGCTTGGGTGCCTGGTGTGAGTGTGGTCAGTTGGAGAGATGGGCTGAGCAGCTAGGAGGCTGCTCCTGGTGGGGCTTGTTGTAACTACTTCTAAGAACTGAATAAACTACATCAACTACAACTCGGCTACGTCTACTTTGTCTACTGTACACATGGGGCAAGACCACTACACATTTATGGCGACGATCTGGAGCTAATCTCACGCATTGAAGGTAGTTGGTGCCAACTAAGGATGTGGAGTACAACAGGACTACGTGTAGGAAAGAACCTACTACGTGTACTGATGAAGAGCAACATAAGCAACAAGAATAAAGTAACCTTTTCAAGGAAAAGAAACCAGTCAAGCAAGAAACCAGTCAAGCACGCCTCGCAGCCCCACCAGTGTCCACTACACCGGACAGCCCAGCCCAGGCGTGCTGTGTTTCCATTTCTACATCTACAACATCTTGTTAAAGATCCTATGCTACTACAAATGGCTTCAGTGCCACATTAAACGTCTACAGTGCCACAACAAAAGTCTACAGCGCCACAACAAACGTCTACAGTACCTCATAAAGCAAGGTAATCAGTGGCTGCCTGTGTTTCTGCCCCCAGTGCAAGGTTAAATGTTTTTGTTTGGCGAAAGGCACTTTAGTTCAAGATTTTTATTTGTGGCTGTGCGCTTGTTCAAGACAAAGGGACTCATGGATTCAATCATCGTGTGCTACTTTGTGTGCACAAGTGAAATGCTGATGTCATTCCAACGTGCTGTGTGTGTGTTGCCAGTTAACTGCCGCTGTTGGAACTGTGCTCCCTATACACTGGGTCAAGCACTGGCACTTGCCTAGAGACACGCATGAAGCTGCGCTGGCAAATTCTCATCGACTTTTTTTCATCTCATCATTGGCAGTGGATGGAAGTGTAGGGACAGGTGACTGGACGTGTTTGGGACAAAGCAGCTGTGGTGTCTCCCATGTTCAGCGACGTAATGGCAGTTTTGACCTCATTTTTATGGGGGTGAAGACAGGTGAGACATGTTTCGACTTTGGTTGTTTGCCGACGCTGAGACCTCGTCTGCAGCGTTACCAACTGACATTTTATTTATTTTTTAAATAACAAACGAGGCTTGTGACAGGTTTTGCACGCGCTTACCTTAGTGCAACCTTTGTCGCGTGCAGCATCTTCTGTATTGTGTCCCACGTCACCTTCATCACCTTCAGTGTGACGCACTGGTTGCGTCAGCTACGGCGATTCCTTCTGGAGTTTCGTGTCACGCTGATGCCGTGAGCCTCTCGGCACGGCGTGATACAGCGTGCTGCCATCTTGGAGTTGGTAGAGCATGCTGTTTCACTCGTTCAGTTGGCAGCAATCTGCCAACCACATCCATTTCGCAAGTGCGGTGGTTTCAATAAAGTTGATTGAAGCTTGAAGACTGACAGGAACATCTTTTAAGGATTGAACGAGCATGCCGTTTCATCGCTTCCTGCTTCCCTGCGGTTTGTCTTTGTGAGAGTGAAGGTACTGTTCTTCATTTGGCCTTACTGCACGCTGTCGTTACGAAGTCTTCGTAAAAGAAAAGGTACTTTTCTTCGTTTGGGCATTGTCTTTGTCAGTGCACACTCTCGCTACTAAGAGCAGTTTTTGGAGGGTGTCTGGTAAAACTTTGTTAGCTGTATGTTCTCGTGCGAAGCAGCTGTTGGACACTGGACACTCCAGACATTTTCTCCACGGAATGTTCTCTAACTTTCTGAGTTTTCGCTCACAGATGTTGCCTACAACCCTGATGAATGACTGTAGCAAATTCACTGTTGCGTGCTACCAATGCTGACACAAGCCTTTTATGGGGTTTTGTTATACATATTATTACCGTGTTTTGCAGTATTGTCTTTGAAATTGTGTATTTTATCTTTTACATGTTCATAGAGTTTGTCTAAATTGTTCCTTTTTGGTTGGTTGAAATGTCCCTTATGGTTCAAAGTACAGTCATTTCTGAACCTCTACACAGGGGTAAGTTTTTGGGGCTTTCTCCCATATACATATGTAGTACCTCATTTGAAGGTTTGAGTTTTTAGTCCCATGTCTCTTACTTACACATTTTCACTTTTCAGATGGATGGGAGTGGGTCCTAGTCCCATGTCTCAGGTTCACGTTTGTTTTCTTTACAGATGTGGTATCCCTACCAAGGGGATGGGAGTGGGTCTTAGTCCCATGTCTCAGGTTCACGCATTTTCTTATGTTTTATCCCTGTCTTTGGGATGGGAGTGGGTTCCAGTCCCTTTTCTCTTCTTTACGGATTTGTTACTTTTGGTGTGGGTGTTAGTCCCATTTCCTAGTTTTTGGTCTCTGTACCTTGTGTGCGTGTGCCACACTGCACTGCATTTGGTTATTTAATGATGCTGTACATGTCCTTGGGTTTTAGTCCCATGTGACACTAGTTGTTACGCTCCATGTTCTTGGGCTTATGTCTTTCCTTACAGTGGGTTTGATGTACATCCTTTCTTCTGGATGTCTGTGTTTGGGTGTCAGTCCCAGTTACACGTCTGAACGTCATGTTGTGTTTTTGGTGTATAAGTCGCCCTGCGCTTCATTTAGTGCCTTTGCGTCGTTCTGTTGTGTCGACGTATTGTGTGCGTTTGTCACACTGTGCTGCTTTCGTGCTGCACAAGTTCTTGGGTGTTAGTCCCATGCAACTTTACCCGTTACATTTGGGTGTCAGTCCCATGTAACGTTACCTGTACACTTGGGTGTTAGTCCCAGGGTGGCGTTTTTGCCACGGTCTCCTTAGTTGAGGAGTACCTCTCTGGATGTTGTCCATCCATTGTGTGGAGTCTTGGGGGTACGTTTTTCCCTTTACTCTTGTTACATGTCTTGCTCACTTAATGTGTATGTGAGCTCTTATTACGCTATTTACTTTTTATTTAATTACTATGAAAGGAAGAGGATGGTTATAGTGCATGTGCATTTCTATTTTTCCATTCTTCTTTCTTTCTTCGTGCTTCCGTTTTCCCTCTCGTGATGTCATTCCTCGCATCCCTGGGTTAATGGATGGTTTACTTCATGTGTACATTATTGTGTATAGTTGTTTTCATTTTAGTTTAGTTCTTTTTATTGTTCAGTATAAAAGGGATAGGATATGTGGTATCCTCAGGTCATGTCATTGTGTTCCTGTACCTAGCTGCTCAGCCAGTGTGAGTGTTCCGGTTAGAATGTTAGTGTGAGTGGAATGCTTGGGTGCCTGGTGTGAGTGTGGTCAGTTGGAGAGATGGGCTGAGCAGCTAGGAGGCTGCTCCTGGTGGGGCTTGTTGTAACTACTTCTAAGAACTGAATAAACTACATCAACTACAACTCTGCTACGTCTACTTTGTCTACTGTACACGTGGGGCAAGACCACTACACAGTGCTTCCCAATTTGATGACTAGGGATTGCAGAATGGATGCCATGTCTCAATTCAATTGTGTGAATCCTATTTCCATTGTGAGGTTTAAACTCCCTTGCATGAGATGAGCCCGGTATGTCATGACACAAGACCGTCAGGAGCAAAAGACGATACATCATCTCCTACATAGTGATGTAGTTGACATTGTGGTTGTGAAAATTAATATTGATACACCCAATGTTGCAGATAACATGTGCGAGGGAACAATGGTTAACTGGCATACTGACAAGTGTCATGTACGGAACTGTATAAAAATGTAATGGCACAAGTCCAAATGATGATTTTGGTTGATCTGTGAAGATATGTGATGATACCTATGTGTCAAGTGCATACGGATGACTTATGTGATTCTTTTTCATTCTTGTTCACAGCATCAGCACCGGCCAGCGGAGGAGGCAGTGCCACAGACAAAGGGGAAGCAGCTCCCCAGACTGGGTCCAGTGCTGAATCTGAGGAGGAGGAGGGACACAGTGGTGCGGATGGTGAGGGGAGCCTTACTGAGGGCACGTCTAACGCGACATCCGTTGGATCTCCAGACAGGTCAAGCTCCAGTGATGACTCCCTTGTGGTGGTGGATGACCCAGGGACTTACTCCTCTACATCTGAGCCCACCACCACCCCTAGGGTCTTCACCCTCCAGCTGCTCATAGGACCAGCGTCCATGCCCACTCCCCTAGAAGGGGACCTGTCTCCTTTGCGCCAGGCACCTCACCCCCTGCTCCTGGCTCCCCTGCTGCCCTCAGTGTGGATACAAAAGGGGATGATGGACGGAACGTTTGAGCCAATCAAACACTCACCCCCAGTCAACTGATCTGGGTTTAATCCATCATCATTCTTTAGCTCACTCCACCACCCCAGTTCAGACATGGCCATATGCAAATCAGTCTGACCCTGTGCCTCATGGGAACAGTCCAGCCCGAACTGCCAAGCCATGTCTTCCCTGGACCGGAAACAAGCATCCTAGGACCGGTTTCTGGCATTCCAGCCGTCATCAGCCAGGCTTGCTTGAATCCAGTGGCAAAGTGAGCAAGGGACCCACGTCTGGAGGCCATCGACAGCCAGAGGCAGATCTCTGTGGGGCAGACAGCAGTGCTGAATGCCCTCCAGGTGCATACCAATCATTTAACACAAATGGTATCATTCCTGGAGGACATTCACTCTGACATGTCTGCCCAACAGAGATCCAATCAGGCTCTGGCCTCCACATTGACGGCAGCAGTGACCCAGCCGCAGCTGTCCCTCCCCCCTCTTGCCTCTTCCACATCCACAGTCCTAACTACCCACCCTGACCCAAGCACACACAAACTTACCCATGCATCCACCTCAACAGCCACATGCAGCACACAAACACACATAAACAAGGACAAACCCACAAGCATGCATACTCAGAAGACAGACAGCACCCCCACCCCCCCACAGCATCAGACAACACACATGCATCCACAGACACTCGGCAGACCTCAGAACCCTCTGCCTCCACAACCCCTACCCATGCCTCTCCTCTTCCCCCCTCAGCCCTGGGACTCAAACTCACTCCCCTAAACGTCTTCCCTCCTTAAACCTATCAAGTCCCTCCCAAAAAGAGTAAACCCACCACCATGGACCTGCCATCTACATCTGCCCCCCGAGAAGAAGAAAACAACTGAATCAACCCCCACCCAAAAATACCCCCCAGTCTACAAAATCAAAAACTCCTCCAGCTACCCATACTTCCCCAACCCATCTCAGTACCTCCATACCCAAAAGAGCCCTTCCCAAAGGCTCTGAAGAACTCCCTATTCCTGTGCACAAAATCAAAGGGTATACAATGCCAAAATTATTTAAGCCCAGCCCATTACCCCCTCCATCTACCCCTCCCACTACAGCTGACCCCCTCCCCCCTCCATCTGAGCCTACCACTGCAGTGGACCCACCGCCCCCTCAATCTGACACAACTAATGCAGTGGACATCCCTCCCAAAACCCAACCCAGTCCTCCCTAGTTTTGTCCCTTTGGTGCCTGGCCTGCTCCCTAGATGCTCCTCGGAAAAGTGCAGGCAAGCAATGCAGGGCATGATATTTGTGGCCCTCAGAGTCATGGACATATTTGGACTGGCCATTGGCCTTTTTCGCATTACAGTCATCATATATTTTGCTGAATAAAGGATTTCCTATTTATTTTTTCATATTTCTGTGTCCTCAAAATGGAGGTGTAATTTGTGATGTAAGTATACAATGATGTTAGTATGGCTTGGATTGCATATGGTCCATGTGTATGAGCAGTTTGACAGTATGTAGTCAAGATTTTGGTGTCTACACTTGCTAGGTGTCATTGTCAACATTAGTTTTGGCTATGAGTGTGACATGCAGTCACTAACCTTTTTTCTTTTAAATCACACTTCCACATAGGTCATGCTTTCATATGTCAACATAGTGCAAGTGTCTCAAAGTGCAACAGTTTAGGAGAAGCATGCTGCATATGTTTGTAATGTGCAGCAAGACCACTGTCTCATCAATACACCTGGATACATATGCAGTTTGACTTCACGGTAGTGACTTTGGACACACCCATGTGCACAAAGTAATGGTACAAATCTTTCATGTGACTTGTTAGTGGTGGACCCATGTCTGTGTCTTCTATAGATCTGGTAGACTAGTGGCAATGACAACCTTGCCACAGGTGGCATGCCACTCTAGGCCAATCTCCTTCTTGGCTCAGCTCATGCAAGCAGTCTGAACCTTGGTTGTTGGTAACAGAAGTGGTGTAGAATGGTTTAGTTCAGGGTGGATGCTGTGTGCAGTCTGGGCTGATGCTGCCCGTGGCCAGCTGCCCAGGACCTCACCAATGCCAATGACTACAGAGCCCAGTAACAGGGCACTGCCTCTAGTGTGCAGTCACTGTTACGAGCTACAGGTGGACAGACCCCTCCCTTGGGTTTGCATCCATACTGCATCAGGGTGATGCACAATCAACACACAACACCCCTCACCTGGGACACTTAGGAATGTGCGGAGATGTGAATGTGTTTGGCACAAACACACCTTTCGTTCATGGACTGGAATGTTGTATTTTTGAAACTGCCTTGACTTTCATGCCACATTTGACTTGTGGTCACTCCACACACAACGTACACAATACATTGTCATCATTACGGCATCAATCAATCAATCAGGGAATTGTGAAGTGCGCCACTCACCCGTGAGGGTCTCAAGGCACTGGGGGTGAACAGCTCCGGTCAGTTGTAGTGCCAGGTCTTGAGGGTCTTCCTGAAGATGTGCAGAGTGGGTGCGTGTCTGATGTTGATGGGGAGCTTGTTTCAGGTCTTTGCTGCGATGTAGGAGAAGGCTCTTCCACCTGTTCTGGCTCTGCAGATGCGCGGGGTTTCGGCGAGGTCGGCGGATCAGAGGTTTCTCTTGGGTACATGGAAAACGATTCTTTCGTTGAGATATTGGGGACCGATGTTATGGAGGCATTTGTAGACGTGGGGGAGTATCTTGATGGTTACTCTTTTCTCGACAGGGAGCCACTGGAGGTCTCGCAGGTGTGGGGTGACGTGTTCATATCGGGGGACGCCGACGACGAGTCTGGCTGTGGTGTTCTGTATGGTCTGGAGCTTGCGGAGCAGAGATTTGTTGAACCCGGGTGTAGAGGGCATTTCCATAGTCCAGTCTGCTGGTTATGAGAGCATGGGTGATGGCCTTTCTTGATTCGGGGTGGAATCCATTTGAAGGTCTTGCGAAGGACGTGAGGGTGTTGAAGCAGGTGGAGGCAATGGCGTTGATATGTCGGGTCATGGAGAGGGAGGAGTCGAGTATGACGCCTAGGTTCCGGGCGTGGTCCGTGGGAGTGGGAGAGCTGCCGAGGACAGTGGGCCACCAGGTGTTGTCCCATGCAGAGTGGGAGGGTCCGAGGATGATGACTTCAGCCTCCAGGCAGCTGTTGCTCATCCAGGTTGCGACGTCCTTCATTCCTTCCTGTGGCATGTGGCCACATCACTTGTGAGTGCTAGGGATGTGACTGCAACCTGCGCCTGCCTGGATGGGAGTATTAGCACCCCCCCAAATAGGCTCTCCATTGCTGGGAGTATTAGCCCCCCACCCAAATAGGCTCTCCATTGATGGGATTAGCACCCCCCCCAAATAGGCTCTCCATTGCTGGGAGTATTAGCCCCCCAACCAAATAGGCTCTCCATTGCTGGGAGTATTAGCCCCCCACCCAAGTAGGCTCTCCATTGCTGGGAGTATTAGCCCCCCACCCAAATAGGCTCTCCATTGCTGGGAGTATTAGCACCCCCCCCCCAAATAGGCTCTCCATTGCTGGGAGTATTAGCCCCCCCCAATTGTCTACATTGCTGGGAGAATTAGCCCCCCACCCCCAAATAGGCTCTACATTGCTGGGAGTATTAGCACTCCACCCAAATAGGCTCTACATTGCTGGGAGTATTAGCCCCCCAACCCCCAATTGTCTCTACATTGCTGGGACCATTAGCCCCTCCCCCCCCCAAATAGGCTCTACATTGCTGTGAGTATTTGCCCCCCACCTCCCGAATTGTCTCTACATTGCTGTATTAGTCCCCCAACCCCCAAATAGGCTCGACATTGCTGTGAGTATTTGCCTCCCACCCAATTGTCTCTACATTGCTGTGAGTATTAGTCTCCCAACCCCCAAATAGGCTCTATATGGCTGGGAGTATTAGCCCCCCACACCACCAATTGTCTCTACATTGCTGTGAGTATTAGTCCCCCAACCCCCAATAGGCTCTATATTGCTGGGAGTATTGACCCCCACCCCCCCAATTGTCTCTACATTGCTGTGAGTATTTGCCCCCATTGTCTCTACATTGCTGTGAGTATGTGTCCCCCACAATTGTATCTACATTACTGTGAGTATTAGCCCCTAACCCCAAATAGGCTCTACATTGCTTGGAGTATTAGCCCCCACCCCTTCAATTGTCTCTTCATTGCTGTATGTATTAGCCGCCCTACCCCCAAATAGGCTCTACATTGCTGGAAGTATTCTCCCCCCGCGTCGGTTGGGGTTGTAGTATTCATTGTAGATGAGGAGTAGAGGGATCACATACGCGATGGGATGCATGACTGCACAGTCTTGGTCGCAGGAATCGGGTTGTGAGGAGATTCGGAGTTGAAATACTCCCCTTCTGACTGCTCTGGCGCGTTGGTTGGTCTGAACGATATGGCGCATCGGAAGTGGCTCCAAACGGCTCCATTCTGCATTTCTGGAGGCTTTTCGTTTGGAATTTCCAGTCGGATTCGGAGTAACTGAGTCGGTCGGTAAGTACTGGGTTTTGGCCATCATAATACGTTGGTCTGGAAAACTGATTCCGATGCGAGTTGATTGAAACGTCCGAATCCGAAAAGCTCTCGGATGGCCTTCCGAACCACATCGTAATCGGCCCCTTAGCGTGAAAGGGGCGGGCAATGGGTGTTGTGGTGGGCGTTCCACAGCAACACCCATTGATTTTGACGCTGCCCCATATTTACAGCGTAAATATAGAGCAGCGCCAAAATTAAGACCAGGGAAAACCTGGTCTTAAACATGCGCAACGAGGAGAAATGTTTCATTTCTCCTCGTTTTTTGGTTGAGGCTAGAGTCAGCGCATATGCGCTGCTCTGTGAGACTTGTTGTACTGGAGTATGGAATAGAAGCTCTGCCCACTCTCCGCCCATATTTGTCATTGGCTTGCGTCATTGTCCTTCGTAAATGCTGGCTTCTGATTTGTAAATAGGCTTGTTAGTCCCTCCTTAGTATGGCCTTGTCTTCATTTGTAACCTCCCATGGCTACTGGCCCTTTTACTTCTGTTGTTACACCCTATGTGTTATTTAGTCTGTAAGCACTACTTTCTTTAATGAGTTTTTCCTACTATAGGCACAACTTGGTTTCCTGCAACATTCAGCGTGCCATGCACGCTTTCACTATCCAAGCAGCGGCGTCCCTTGTTAGGTCTCGCAGACCTGCGTTGCAGCGCATGCGCTGCTCGCTCTGCGAGGCTTCTTGTGATTGGGATATTTTGGAAGTGGAGTTTAAGCTCCGCCCATGATTCTGATTGGCTTGCGTCACCGTTTACGCTAAACGCTGGCTTCCCATTGCAAATGAGGCTTTTTTGTTACCACCCGGTCTCCTTTTGGCCCCGCCCATTCGGACTGGATCGTTTGCTTGCGGCGTTAGACTGTCTCCTTTTTATTAGTGGGTGAGCACTTCTTTTTATCATTCACGCAATGGTAACAGCTTGTTATGTACAGCGCTCAGAATCGATACGTGTGCTACTTAAAAACAAAATGATACTACTTTCTTTGCACCCACCATTCTTTGACAGCACGCGTATACTCTCCCTGCACCCGTCAAGCTTTGAAAACACATATATGGTGTTACTTCAGTGCTTTCCTCACTGTCGCTGCCTGCCCTCCGCACGCCCTCTGTGAAGTCCCTCTGCCCCCTGCTATTCCCACACACACTGTTGTGCTCTCTGCGCGTCCTCTGTGAAGTCCCTCCGCCCCCTGCTATTCCCACACAAACACGGTTGTGCTCTCTGCGCGCCTTCTCTGCTCTTCCTGTAACCTTCGTGCTCCCCTTTACCACAGTCATGCTCTCACCATACCAAATATGTCTTGCCAATAATCTCCCCGTTCTCACTTTGCCCCCGTGATCGCCTCCCTCTTTCTGTACATACTCTCAGGCCCCGCCCTCCCAACTTCCAATGCACACCCCTGGCTCCCCATGCAAGTGGGGTGGCCACCTCACTTCATGTCCTAAAGGATTCTGTTTACACTCCTTGGTTTCGTTTGGTAGGAAAATGCATTATGGGTGTTGTAGTCTTGGCCTACTTCCCATCAGACGAACATATCCGCTAGGAATACATTGTCGGTTAAAATCCCAGGCTTAGAAAGAGCATCCTTTGACGACACTGAATGGGGCCACACGCTTCCGCATTCTACATGCGTCCACAGCACCAGTTCCCCTTCCGCGTTCTACCTGTGCCTCCTTTGGTCTCCTAAGACCTCGTTCACCACAGTGCCCTCCTCAGCACCTGCTCCCAACTCTTCCCATTAACTTCCTGCTCTCCATGGAAACCGCACGCTCTCCTGCGCGCACTACACTCCCTGGGTATCCTCCGCTTTTTGGTTCCCTCCTGTACTCCCCATACAATATTCATCATGCTTGCGCCATCATGTTCTGTCTGCACCCCCAAGGTCCGCGTCCATCTCCTGTTCATCCTCCCTCCAATTCCATCATCTCCACACCCACTTCATGCTCTCCCAAAACTTTCCCTGCCAATAAAATATCTTAGCAGCTCTCTCTACATGTCCCGAGTTCTTTATCAAACCCCGCCATGCTCTCCCTACATTCAGTCTCTGCACCCCCCAGTCCCTCCCCCAGTTTATCCTTCTTGCTGCTTCTCCAGCAAGTGAACCTTTTATTCTCTTTCACAGACAATGCCGTGGTTTTCGGTCACTTGTCATTGGCTGCAAAAGCAACGCAACAACTCGATTCCGATTGGCCTGCAGCCAGACATTGATTGATTGCCTCTAGGGTGATTGGGTGGGTGGGTGGCTGCGAAACGATCAGGGCAGTAATTGGAAGCGACACAGTAATGTCACAGATTAGTCGAGATGGAAGAGGGCGGGGGTTTGAGGGATGGAATGATGGGGTGTGGCCGGGCAGCATAGTATGCGCACAACGTGACATTCCCTCCTCCCCAAATTCCATCACCTTACCGCCTGCTACGCCCAAGAACTCTCAGAATCAGGGTATGTTGTCCACGGCGTAGCCTTTTATTTACATCAAACCAAGTAATTTACCACAGACCATTACCAAAGAAAAGTATCCTTCTTGGATATATAAGAATTATTCACAGCATCAAACTTTAGCTGCATCAACATGTCAACGGCAGTAAGGGAATTGGGCACAACATTACACTTTAATTTTAACTCGGCCATACACTAGAACAACTTTACACTTTAACTTTTTAACTCGGCCGTACACTAGAACTTGGCCGTACATTTGAACTTGGCCACCTCGGCCACCAATGTTCCAATCTGCTGCGCACATTGTGCCGGCAGGCCCCAACGCGCTACAGCCAACAAATGCACTACTTGACATCCAGGGCACCGCATACCGCACCGGCCCACCGGGGTACCTGAACTCAGGCAGCCTCCCCAAGATTCTACTCAGTCCATACGTTGTGGGGTAGGGCAGTAGAGTCCAGGACTACCGGCAGGTCAGTCCCTCCTCCCCGCCGACCCACTGTACACGTGGAATCCACCCCCTCCTGGGGTCCATCGAATGGCTGCACCTCCATTGTTGTGCATCCCTCTTTGTTGTTAACTGTCAGCGCTCCGCCACAGGGTGAGAAGCTCCCCGGCGCACTCGCCCTCCCCCCCCTGGTGCCGTCTGTGTTGTCCAATAGCCCCCAGCATTGCCTGTATAAAAAACTCCTGCCCTTTTGCCTACAGATGTACCTTGTGCTTACTGAAAACACCTATTAACCCACCAGCTGGAAGCGGGATACTCAAGTAAACTATTACTTTCCATATGCCAAGTGTGACAACTTCATCAGATGACCATCTCCTCCACTATTAAAGGAGAACATACTTCGTGAGACCTCCGCTGTGCACCGCGTGCCGGCAGGCCCCGCTTGGCAACAGTTTTCTGTAGGTTTCAAAAAGGACATCCCTGGCCCTTTCTAAACAGCGTTTACCAGAAACTGTGCACAGCGTGCCAGCAGGCCCCGCCTCGCAACAGTTTTTTGTAGGTTCCAAACAGGATATCCCTGCTCTTTTCTAAACCGCCTTTACCAGAAAAGAGGTGTGACAAGTTCACCACGTGACCATCTCCTCCACTATCAAGGGAGAACATACTTCTTGTGACATCCGCTGTGCGCCGGCAGGCCCCGCTTGCAACAGCCTTGCCCAGGTTCCACCGAAGGCGTCCTTGCCCCCTTCTAAAGGGAGTTTGCCAGAAAATGATTGTGACCATTTCACCACATGCCCATCTCCTCCACCATCATGAAGGGGGGGGTACCGTATACCGTATTGCTACTAAGTTATTTACAGGGACTGGCACTTGTATCATGCTTACTCCAGTCCAGCTTGTACTGTGAGAGGTTAACGCACCCTTCACTAACTCCTGGGTTTTGACCTGCTTCCCAGCCGATACCGAGATGCCTGGTAATAGACCATGGGGTTCCACACCCCCTCCGTTATTGTTGACCACTTTATGGAGAATGCTATCTCGCTTTTAAGCGATGTACTTTGATAACTGTGCTTGCTAAATAACTGACACCTCCCAGGTTTTCACTGCTGTTGTAACTAGCTTCTAATGTTAGCTTGCCCGGGCAGCGACTGTGCCCTGAATGCAACTGCTCCCCTATCCTCTTTTATGGGCTTGTCGGCGTGTAAAGTACAGGCTTGAACCGACTCCTAGAGCTGCGCGTATGTGAGTTAGCAACACTGAAAAAGCTAAACAGTTGCACAGGCACTGAAGCGAGATATGTATAGACAACCTATCTGTGTCAGCTTTTTGCGTTGAACTCCTGGGGGTATACACAGCTTTTATTGTTAGCTGTTAGACAAGCCTTTAAAACTTTTCCAGCGCTGAGTGCTGCGGAGTGATAAATGCCACAAACATATGACGTGTTCAATAACGCATTTGATAGAACAGTGAAATCGGTCGTAGGTGTTTTAGTAACCCTACCTACGCCGCTCTGCGAGCCCACAAAGCCCGCCCAGAGACACGCATTTGTCCGCACTGCACGGAGCATTAACCCCGCCTTTGGCTTCACTGATGATGTATTGTAGCATCAAAGATGGTATGAGGCCGCCATGAGCGAACTGTGCCTAAATGGCCACAAGGAGCTAACCAAGATAGTTGCATTCCTTGCCTGGATAACAAGGGGGGGCTGCAGCCCTAATGCTAATAACGTTGATGCATAAAGTTACGCTTTTACCATCATTGGAACCGGAGTGTTAACCAGGGCATGCCGCCGGAAATTGAGAAAGGCGAGGACTAGGAGAAGAACCCTGTTCTCCACACCTTTACAGGCTTGCTTTAATGTTATGTTAAAATCTGATGCACCACCAATACCTGCTGCTACTTGGAAATTATCCTAAAAACTTGTGGGCCCCCTACACATCCGTTCCAGGTGAAGGCTCCTGGTGATGGAGCCTGGTAACTGGGGCACTGGTTAATGCATTATGTGCTGCACACACTGCCGTGCAGTGACCACTTTTATAACAGCAGAGGACTAGTTTGAGTGCTGTGGAACAGCGCTACTAGCTGGTTGGCTCCTGCCCTGGCCATGATACCCTCCTGTACGCTTACTGGAGGGCACCATAGAATAGGCTAAGCTCCATGTTAAAGGCCGCTGCTAGCTTATAGCCTCACGTCCGGAAACTGTACTATTTGACATAATTAAGGAGCAGACAAGGATCATTTTATATCAGAGCAACATTCCAGGGAAGAAATTAAAACACAACTTTAACTCAGATAAGCGCTGCCAACCACACGGTTACCAATGTACCATGCACCAGGTACCAGCCACCACCAACACTCGCTGATTCCCTGGTAATTATCCCAAAAGACTTCTGGACCCCACACTCCAGCTCCCTGCAGTGACCCTTTCACCTAAGTGGTGAGGGTTCTTATGTATTAGGGCATTCCCCTAATCGAGGAGAGGCTGTGAAAGCTTGCATAATTCCAAAGGTAATAAGCCCACACCAAGATGATATGTATTGGTCAGGCGCGCAACTTGCGCCCCGGTACTGAAAGATATGCCTACCCTCCTGCAAAGGCATGAATCGTTGAGGAATAGCCCACCTACTGTACTTTCTCATGGTATTTTGAGGGACCACTTTACGCTCAGAGTTTGCGTTTAGGGCTGCACTACCGACACCAGATCATGTGCCCCTATAGCGTTCCTCGTCAGAACTTGTGTAACCCTTGACGCAATCTTTAACACTGAGTAGCAAATGTCATATTTATTCAACCGGAAGTAGCGCATCTATACCTAAGTTATGGGGCTTCCAAACACCCCCGAAATTCCTGGTCCTAATTACCCCCAGTAGTAGGCATTAAATTGACCTTAGAAGGATGAAAGGCTGAGTGCGTGAACCTAGACCGGACTCACCAGGCTGCCAACCCGGATCCTGTACGACCCGCTGCATCCTGCCTGGGCCTGTGGCCGGGAGTCATCTCCTTGAAAATATATAATGAACAACCGATGTGAATGCGGTCACCACCAAATGTAGACAGTTTATAAAACATTTGCAATGTACCTGTGAAGCTCCCCTGTTGCATTTCCCCAGAATCCCAGAATGTTGATGCCCCCGGACTAGCACCTAGTTCCAACTGGCTTTGAAGTCAACAGCCCAGGCCGTTGTGCCACATCCTCTCCCATGGAGAAGTAACTCATTTATACATTTAAACGGCCAAACACCCTTGAAATGTTCTGTCCGAACAATTTAACACCATACCCTGTGCTGCCCATTCTAAGTTTACAGCGGTGCCCACTGGCACTGCAGTGACGTGTCATAATACCTGTGAAAGTTTGCTGCTAGTTTCAGACCCTCCTAGCGGCATCGCCATAAAAATTGGACCATATGATTATGAGGCACCTTTATTAATACCCAACACCCTGGCCCTACTTAGAGAGGGCCTACCACCGCCCAAAGGCGGTACAGCGCATTATGGAGAAACACACCCTGGCCCTACTTAGCGAGTGCCTACCACCGCCCAGAGGCGGTACAGCGCATTATGGAGAAACACACCCTGGCCCTACTTAGAGAGGGCCTACCACCGCCCAAAGGCGGTACAACGCATTATGGAGAAACACACCCTGGCCCTACTTAGCGAGTGCCTACCACCGCCCAAAGGCGGTACAGCGCATTATGGAGAAACACACCCTGGCCCTACTTAGAGAGGGCCTACCACCGCCCAAAGGCGGTACAGCGCATTATGGAGAAACACACCCTGGCCCTACTTAGCGAGTGCCTACCACCGCCCAAAGGCGGTACAGCGCAATATGGAGAAACGCACCCTGGCCCTACTTAGAGAGTGCCTTCCACCGCCCAAAGGCGGTACAGCGCAATATGGAGAAACACACTCTGGCTCTACTTAGCGAGTGCCTACCACCGCCCAAAGGCGGTACAGCGCAATATGGAGAAACTCACCCTGGCCCTACTTAGAGAGTGCCTTCCACCGCCCAAAGGCGGTACAGCGCAGTAGAAGAGGTGTGGTGCAGCGGCCAGGGTACCCGACTCTGGACCACGGGGTTCACGGTTCGATCCCGGTGCCGGCAGCAGGTTAGTCCAGCACCATGTGACTCTGGGCAATAGCTTGCTTAATCTTCCCAATGGCCCCCAGCGCCTTGACACCCTCGGGTAATTGTGCGCTTTACAAATACTGGATTTAATTTCATACGGAGAAACAGCACAGCATGCCGGCTTGATACCAACCGATACCCTAGGTGCGCCTGAGTCCAGGTGTGCTGCTTTTCATGGACTTCAGGAACGTTGCGTGTCTACCCCTGCCGGCTGGCCATGCCCACTCCGAAAATGATGGTCACTTTCTCGGGGCCTTGCTGCCGCCTCTCAGCGAGGACCATATACCGACAAGAGAAAATTTAAGCAGTACTGTTAAGTGGGGAGAACACAGACATTCCTGTACAATGATAAGCACAATAGTCCCTTGCGCATTCCGTGCCATAAGTCTTATGCCCCCATTATTATTTTTCTTGCGCACTTTTCCCCTACTGTGCCTGTGCAGTCACTTTTTTGACCATGAATGGGCAATAAGAAGCCTTAAGTGTCCCGTGTTGAAACCATGCTTCATACCATGCTCTAGATTGCCGCGCATGATGCATTTAATACTGTGCCTAGTATAGTGATGGCACATTTTTGGAGTCACTGTGAAGACCTGCCTCAGAAGCACATGCAGCTCATCAGTGTACTCCCCAGCCCCATCGGGCGGTGCCCCCGCTATACCTTGCATTTTTTTTTTTCGTGAGCTAGGTGCGATTATTGCTGCCCCCGCCTGCAGCCTTATGATCTAATTCAGGTTGCGGCATTAATTACCGTTGCCCTAACGTGAGAGCGGCCTCAGCATCCAGAGACAAAGATTTCCCCCAGGGCGCGCCTGCAGCCTCCTTTCCCTGCTTTAAGCAGAAGTACTCCAGTAATAACAAATACCGATACTATTGACATGGAAATGTACTCATGCTGGTCTCTGCCATATGGATATACCTACCACAGAGCACCAAACAAGGTTTCGTTCCAGTAAGAAACAGGAGTCACACCATACGGGCGCGTCCCCGCCCCCTTTTTTTAGTGCCTTGATATCTCCGTTAAAGACCTGGTCCGCCACTACCAGGTTTCCCCCAACAAGCGGCGGCGTAAACAGTCCAGGCCAATTTACTGACTCACACAATTCATGGAAACAGAGACTTTGCACAATGCGCCAACCTGCCTTCCCCCGCTTTAAGCAGAGGCACCCCAGTAATAACCGATACGTGTGACATGCAAATGTACTTCTGCATGACAGAGCCATGCAAGTAAAACTAAAAACCAACAGAATCCCAAAATATTCCCGATCCAGACATACAGGAATCACGCTCATGTTTTCCCGCCAATATACCAACTCGCAGACTTTATAAAAGAGGGAATCGACACTGAAATATGATCAACGCGCCACCCTACCTTCCCTGCTGAAAACCCAAATATTCCACAAACCCCGACTCATGATTTGACATTGAAATGTGCGTGCGCATTTCTGTACAATATAAAAATACGTACGAGAGAGTTACCAAAAATGTTCAAGAGAGAGAGCGAGACAGGAATCACCCAATGCGGGCGCGGCCCCGCCCATTTTCAGTGCCTGGATATCCACGCGCTACCTACCCTGCCTTCCCTGCCTTAACCCCCAAGAATGGACTTGAAGAACAATAGGCCGATACAGTGGATACTGACGAGTATAGAAATAATATCACCAGAAGTGTAAAAGGGGGTAATCTCGTTCCTACGCTGTGTTACATAGACACGCGCCGTTAGTCCAGACTGAACAAAGGTTACATGATTATTGCCTAAGAAGTTTAACAACTTGTGCTCACTACCATATCGGGCTGTTTGCAAAGCTGATCTATATTCCCAAGCTGCATCTAAAAGGGTATTCAGTATTAATGCATAAAGTTCGGTGAGTAAAAAGAACAGTGGGGTTACATACACAACCTTGACACTACCAACATCCTTAAGATGGAGTGTAAAACGGAACATAAATCAAATGAACCGCTGCGATAATGAGACGTCCCTCACCAAGCGGCCGAGATAATTACCATCAGCTTCTGCAATATATACCGCCGCCCCCCCTCCCCCTCCCTAATGCAGCGCTGCCTACGTTGTTGTGGAACACCCAGGCCGCCCTGGCACTATACGGGCGCGCCCTCCTCTCTTTTAGGCTTTCATCCTTAATGAACGCCCTCCAAAAACTGACATAGTCGCTGACGACTCAAACGTGTAAGCAAAACGCATGATAATCTATGTCAGATATTATATCATTAGAAAATAAAATTTATGAATACGATCTATACCAACCAAATAATATATTAATTAAACTTAACAGCCCCCTCCCACTCAGCCTGCCACCACCGCCCGCGCCGATAGGAAACCTTTCTCCACGTCGCCGACGCTCCTGTGGCCAGGCTGTAGTCCGAGGGGACAAAGAGAACGAAACCCCCCAGGGCACAGCCTTAAATACCCGCTAAGTTTCGTTTCTGCTAGGTTTCATTTGACCTAACCTCACCATGACATCACCTCAGCCCGCCAACCCCTTCCTTGTCCAGGGGCCCCGGAGGGGGGGCGCCTGTTCAGGTTCACAATTGTTCTGTAAGTTTCACACTACGCACGGAACTTTGCACGACTGGCTGTAGAGCACCGGACACTTTTTAAACCTCAAATGGAAAAAAAAACAAGCATTTGCAATGCAATAGTTCTCGCATTTACGCGACTTTGAGCTATTGACATTGCAAATAACAATGCCTTTTATTTTTGTTTTCAAAACATAAATAAAAGGCATTGTCATTTAGAATGCCAATAGCTTAAACTCTCGTAAATGCGAGACCTATGCATTGCAAATGCTTGTTTTTTTAACCAGTTCTACCCGCTGGTGAAGGTGCAGTGTACGTCCGAGCTGCGCTTCTTCCTGTGCTCCATCTACGCGCCGGTGTGCACGGTTCTGGAGTAGGCCCTGCCCCTCCCTGGCGAGCAGGCGCGCCAGGGCTGCGAGGCGCTCAGCACTCGCACAGCAGGGCTGGAGCCGTGCATGTAGGCAGCCAGCACACACTCGCACAGCAGGAGCCGTGCATGTAGGCAGCCAGCACGCTCTCGCACAGCAGGGCTGGAGCCGTGCATGTAGGCAGCCAGCACGCACTCGCACAGCAGGGCTGGAGCCGTGCATGTAGGCAGCCAGCACGCACTCGCACAGCAGGGCTGGAGCCGTGCATGTAGGCAGCCAGCACGCTCTCGCACAGCAGGGCTGGAGCCGTGCATGTAGGCAGCCAGCACGCTCTCGCACAGCAGGGCTGGAGCCGTGCATGTAGGCAGCCAGCACACACTCGCACAGCAGGGCTGGAGCCGTGCATGTAGGCAGCCAGCACGCTCTCGCACAGCAGGGCTGGAGCCGTGCATGTAGGCAGCCAGCACGCTCTCGCACAGCAGGGCTGGAGCCGTGCATGTAGGCAGCCAGCACGCACTCGCACAGCAGGAGCCGTGCATGTAGGCAGCCAGCGCGCTCTCGCACAGCAGGGCTGGAGCCGTGCATGTAGGCAGCCAGCACGCTCTCGCACAGCAGGGCTGGAGCCGTGCATGTAGGCAGCCAGCACACACTCGCACAGCAGGGCTGGAGCCATGCATGTAGGCAGCCAGCACGCACTCGCACAGCAGGGTTGGAGCCGTGCATGTAGGCAGCCAGCACGCTCTCGCACAGCAGGGCTGGAGCCATGCATGTAGGCAGCCAGCACGCTCTCGCACAGCAGGGCTGGAGCCGTGCATGTAGGCAGCCAGCACGCACTCGCACAGCAGGGCTGGAGCCGTGCATGTAGGCAGCCAGCACGCTCTCGCACAGCAGGGCTGGAGCCGTGCATGTAGGCAGCCAGCACGCACTCGCACAGCAGGAGCCGTGCATGTAGGCAGCCAGCGCGCTCTCGCACAGCAGGGCTGGAGCCGTGCATGTAGGCAGCCAGCACGCACTCGCACAGCAGGGCTGGAGCCGTGCATGTAGGCAGCCAGCACGCTCTCGCACAGCAGGGCTGGAGCCGTGCATGTAGGCAGCCAGCACGCACTCGCACAGCAGGGCTGGAGCCGTGCATGTAGGCAGCCAGCACGCTCTCGCACAGCAGGGACGGCACAAAGGCGGACAGTGTGTGGGCCCAGCACTGCGGGGAGGGGGCGAGGGGGGCTCACCACGGAAATGGCAGAACATGAGCACATTCGCTGCACAGGTCGGGGCACAGACACGAGTCATGTGCATCGCGTCAAAGCGATACAAAAGGGGATGATGGACGGAACGTTTGAGCCAATCAAACACTCACCCCCAGTGATTCAAGCAAGCCTGGCTGATGACGGCTGGAATGCCAGAAACCGGTCCTAGGATGCTTGTTTCCGGTCCAGGGAAGACATGGCTTGGCAGTTCGTGCTGGACTGTACCCATGAGGCACAGGGTCAGACTGATTTGCATATGGCCATGTCTGAACTGGGGTGGTGGAGTGAGCTAAAGAATGATGATGGATTAAACCCAGATCAGTTGACTGGGGGTGAGTGTTTGATTGGCTCAAACGTTCCGTCCATCATCCCCTTTTGTATCGCTATGTGCATCGCGTCACACAGCTCTTTTCTGGAGCACGCAAGGCTGCGCACAGTGTGTTTCATTTGCTCTTCATGTTATGGTGCAGTTTTGTTGCCCTTGTCACCCATTGAGGCAGTAGCAAGCTGGTTCAACTAATATGTGCATTTCTATCAAGGTGAGAGTGGACCTGTTTACATTCTCCTTCCGAAAATATCAGTAAACTCTGTTACAACTCTATGGATTTACTAAGAGTGAGAATACAAATTGTGTTGATTCACCAGTGGGTTTGCACCGCCAACAGGTGCTTGATAGACAGTAATCACAAGTATGTGGCTGCCCGCCACCCCCAAAGGGGGCCCCCCTAAAAGGGTGGCCCTTTAGTGCCATTGCAGCACAAGCCTACCCCTCGCTCTAGCAGCAGAGGGCTTCCGCCTGGAGCCCGCTGTCCAGGGGGTGTGGGCGTCACTTCCGGTACGCCCGGGGGGGAGGGAGGGTATGTATACCCCTCTGACCCTCCCAGCGGCCTCTTTTTCGCCAGCCACGCCGTCGAGAAGGTCGTCCGTCGGTCCCTCCGTGTAGTCGTTGTGCCGTTTGGGGCCTCGTGGCTCCCGGCTATTGCGGTGAGTTTACATCCTCCCCCCAGCCCCCCTAGTCACAGGGGGGGGGGGGGAGGATAGCTCCTCGAGGGCTGAGGGCCGCAGCGGCAGTGTCGGAGGTGTTTGCGGGCTGCTGTACCGTGCAGCGGTCATGCTGTGGCGGTGCTCGCCCCCCCCCCCTTTTCTATGCCGGTGTGCCCGCGGGCGTTCTCCGGCTCCCAAGCAGCCCTAGGTGGGTAACCCGTCCTCCACCTCCTCGCTGGCGTGGGCTTGTCAGTGCTGCGGGACAAGTCGTGGCCTTGGTCATAGGGGGGCGATCGTGTGTCGACTGCCCCAGCGTCTCGCGGCAGCCAGAGCGAGGCGAGCGAGGGAGGGGGGGCAGGGAACTCTAGGGCCTTTTGGTCGTGCGACGGCTTGCATCATGTTAGAGGGCACAAGAGTGCCTGTGGTGCGGTGCAAGATTCCCCCCTCCCCCCCGATAGGCTCTATATTCCCCGATGGTCACTGAGGCTGATTTGGGCTGAACGGCAGTGCAGGGGGCTGTGCGTGCAGTGTCTCCGGCCGGCCAACATACCTGTGAACTCCAGCGTGTGTTGTGGGGGTTGCAGGCCAGCCGGTCCGGGGCCGTGGGCATGTCTGCAGCTTCTCGGGTATCCCGCTAGGGCGAGTGCTCCCCGTGGCGGCCGTGCTCGCTCTTCTCGGAGCGCAGCTCTCAGGCCTGTGCCGGCATGGGTGATGTGCGGGGGGGCCGGGTACCGCTCTACCCTCTCGTCCGGGCACAGCCGATGTGCGATTTAGCAGGAGGGCAGCAGCGGCACGCCTGCACCAAAGACACCGGGGTCGCGGCGAGCTCCGGGCCCCTGGTGTGCTCCCGGCCGACGCCTTAGGCATGGGTGCGTGCCGGATCTTGCCGTAAGGGAGCAGTCGCCATGGGGGTGTAGTGCCGCCCAGCTCCGGGCGTGGGTAGGCTGCAGGTATTGGTGGATCAGTGTAGCCTCTACCCTCAGCGGGGACTCAGTACAGCTGCCCCATCGTGAGCTCCGCTCCTTGACAGACTCCCTTTCTCGCCATCGGGGCTCCTGGAGTCGGTGTTGTTGCCTGAGAGGTCCCTCCCCCGGGTGTGTAGCATTCACGAGTCCTGTCCCACGCGCGCTTCTGCCTCCTCTTCTGCCCCCCTTGTTCTTCTTCCTCCCCTGGGCCTGTCTCTCACAGGCAGCAGCTGCACCTTATGGCTGCGAGACGTTGATGCGGTTACTTGTTGCTAAGAGGGAGGAGGGGCGGGTGGAGGCAGCTGGATGTGCGAGGCACTGGCTTTTCGTCCGGTTTAGGCGTGCCAAGGACACAATGATTCCAGCTTTCACGTACCTGGGTCCTCTTCCCGGTGTTTGGGATTAGACAAATGCTTGCTCCTGCCATGTAGGCTAAAACGCAGGTGCACATTCCTTACTTCAGTCACCTGACCCTCCCACAATAAAACGCATCAGAGGGTGCGCATGTTGATATGAGAAACAGGAGTGCAGGTACTCGGTCTCAGAGGAGGCACATCAGGGATGCACAGTGAAAGACACAAGGGTCTGGATAAGAATAGTATGCAATCTCGTTTAAATAATTAGCAATGTCATGTTGAGAACTGCTGGCTGCTACTGGCACAAGGCTTGGAAGTTCTGTTTCTGACCCAATACGATTAGTGCTGGCTCCCGGTCCCTGTGAGACGCTGACACTGCCCAGTTTTAAATTAACCCGTTTTGCTCGTAGGGACTTTCACTGTCCATTTACATGCAATGAACCTCAGGAAAATAAGCGTTTTGTCGCTTTAATTGAAAATGGTTCACTCATTGGGTTAACATGAGAGTACACTAGGGAGGTGGGCGGATGGCTTATCATAACTGGGCCACCCGTTGCCCTGAAGTAACCACATGCCATGGCTCTTTGCAGAACTTGTCCCCACCTCTCATCTTTCCACCCTTAAGGCCCATGGAGCAGGGAGGCTACATTTAGCGACTTTGCTGTGCTTTATTGGAACTATGGTGTCTGGGAAAATGATATGGGAATTCACTCGTTAGCGGGATGTGTCGCACAGCGGGATGGGGACCGCTTACTTACGCTTGTTTTGTTTCTAAGCAGGTCGGGACCGGACGTTTCACGCTGCTTCCGTCGGATTGAGTCTTGGTGCAGAGGCACCTCGCAGGTAGAGTGGGCCCGGACGTCGAGGGGCAGCTTCGCTGGGTCGTGGCCCGGGCAAGGGCGCTGTGCAGGTAATGGGACACATCCGCAAACCACCCCTCGCCCCCCACCCCGCCGCTAATTTTCCCCATCCCACAGCCACCATGCCGATTTACAGCCGACTGCGCGGCAGGAAGGCAAGGGGGACACATCCCGGTGGTCGCATGGCCTTGCGATGGCCTCATCTAAACGAATGTATTTCCCCATCGCAGCTCATCCGGACATCCACGGTACTCGCAGCCATCCGGGGACCATTGGGACGTGACCTCAGGACAAGGGTGAAGGCAACAAACTAGTCCGTTCGATCAGGTTGCTAGGGCAGGAGCTGTGTTGAAGTAAGTACCGGGGAGGCATTGGGCGGGAAACGCGCCGGGGTCGGGGGCCCATGGGAACGGCTGCTCTGCGGCAGGGAGGTTTCGCTGCTGGCTCAGTGCTGGGACTCACCTTTGTCTTTTGTTTTAGGGCGCGGCTGGGCAGTCGGCCAGACAAAGTACAGCATGAACAGCCAGGGGACCCCCGCCCTCTTATTCTCGCAAGTCAGCTGTGTAGAAGAGTCGCAACCAAGCACGTCCCAGGATTTAGTGTGGGGGACCTTTATGGCAATGGCAAAAGCCAAGGGAGTGGAATGGGCTCAAGGGATGCTGGACGCCTGTGGGCAGGAGGATTCTGGGGTGTCACTAGACCAACCATCAGGAAGCCAGGCGGGACCACCCGAGCTGGCACCTCCCAGACCACAGCGGTCACGAAGGCCCACCAACAAAGACTTCCCTGCGGACCCCCTCCCGGCCAAGGCCAGGGTGGTGGCTGCGCAACAGCCTCCAGCGCCGGTGGCTGCTCCTGCTAACCCTCCGCCCCCTGCCACAATGGGCGACGCGAACATTGTAAAAATCGGTAAGGCAATGGACAACATGTTGGCTTTGATGAATACATTTCAGACACGCTTGGACAGATTGGAGGCGCCCCCTTTAGTGGTGGACGCAGCGCTGGTGCCCAGGGTGCCACCTTCAATTACTCAGGTTTGGGCGGGCCAGGCCGGTGGGGCATTGCCTGCAAGCGGGGCAGTCAGTATGGTAGCCGCCCCAGAGGCAGGAGTGAGTGTGATGGCACCTAGTGGTAGTGCAGGGCAAGATATGGTTCCCTCCAGCGGGGGGGGGACAGCAGATGACGGCAGCGCCTTCTACCAGCAACGCTCCCGCCCCAGCGGCTCCTCCTGCTCCCTCTCCCGTCCCCGCTACCCCGCTTGTGCAGACCAGCTCCCCCCCCCCCATCTGCCCACAAGTCTGTCCACCGCAAGTTTGGCCCCCCCGACGACTCCAATGGTAACAGTAGCTCCCCTAGCGTCAGGGCGTTGTTCTCTGGCGTGGGAGGTGCCTCAGGCCGCCAAGGAAGGCATTTGGAGAAGGGAATGTGTGGACATCTTGACCTTACTTATGCACAGCAAGGCAGGTTTAGACACCAGGAAGATGGGGGGAAAGGAGGAGGACAAGAAAGTGCGGTACCAACGCTGGACAGACAAGACAATAGAGAATTGGGTGGAGGCCTTCACGATTCTCTCAGCAGTAATAATGGAAAGACACCCAGAGCAGGGTCCTGCCCTGATGCAGTATTCCCACACCATCCAACAGGAGGCAAAATTGTCGGGCGGGTTAGGATGGTTTTACTATGATCAGGAGTTCCGTAAGAGGATGTCATTATGTCCGGAACTAGGGTGGGACCAAAAGGAGATCTAACTCTGGATCCAACATATGGGTAGATCAACTACAGAGTTCAGGGAAAAGGGGGCGAAAGTGCAGAAAGGTGGTGATAATCAAGGGGCCTCCAAACAATCTGGTAAGCGCGCCTTCAAACAGCCTTTTCGAACCCAGCAGGGGGGGGGCAGCAACAGGGGAATAAGAGGTTCCCCTCCGGCACCTGCCGGTTATACAATGCTGGAACTTGCAACTGGGGCAAAGGATGCAAATTCGCCCACAACTGCAGCAAGTGTGGGGCCGCCTATCCGGCCGTGTCATGTAACTCAAAACGGGACAGTCCCCCCCCCCTGGCAAACAGAACAGTTAATAACCCAGTCAGGAACACCCCCCCTGGCACTGCCACCCCCCTGTTGCCAACCAGCTCTGGTCTCCGCACAACCAAACTTTCCCAACAAAGGGCCCTCCCCCATCATATTGCAGAATCTCCTCCCGCTCCTGCGGCAGTACCACAACACCAAAGACAGGCTGCTTCTAGCGCAGGGGTTCCTCGAAGGTTTCACGATTCCGTTCCAGGGGCCGCTCTGTAGCCGCGATGCTGATAATTTGAGGTCCGCCAAAGAACTGCCAAAAGTCGTAGGGGAAAAAATTCAGAAGGAGGTGGCACTAGGCAGGGTAGCTGGCCCCTTCAACTCACCCCCACTGGAGAACTTCCTAGTATCCCCGCTGGGTGTAGTCCCCAAGAAAGAACCTGGGGCTTTTAGGCTGATTCACCATTTGTCATACCCCGAGGGCGATTCAGTGAATCACTGGCTAGAGGAGGGCACATGGTCGGTTTCCTACTCCTCACTGGACATGGCCATTGACATGGTGCGGAGGGCGGGTAAGGGGGCCTGGTTGGCAAAGGCGGATATAGAATCTGCTTTTCGCCTACTGCCAGTCCACCCGTCCAGCCAGCACCTGCTGGGGTTCAAGTGGCAGGGCCAACTGTACTTTGATTGTTGCATGTCCATGGGCTGTGCGGTGTCTTGCGCGTATTTTGAGGCCTTTAGCTCCTTCTTGCAGTGGGCACTTCACTGGGAACACGGCCATGAGGGAGTGACCCACTACCTGGATGATTTTTTGTTCATCGGGAGCTCAGGGTCTCGGGAGTGCAGCGAGGGATTGCGGTGCTTCCAGGACTTGGCGGCTCGCCTGGGGGTCCCCCTGGCGCCGGGTAAGACTGAGGGTCCGGCGCAGGTTCTCATGTTCCTAGGCATTGAGCTGGACACCGTCAAGGGTGAGTCCAGGCTCCCTGCCGGGAAGGTGCAGGAGTTGCGTAACGACATCCAAAGCTTACTGGGCAGAGACAAAGCACCCTTGGGCGAGATACAGAGTCTCATGGGCAAGCTCAATTTTGCAGCTAGAGTCATCCCGGCTGGGAGGGTGTTCTCAAGGAGACTGGCCAGGGCCACGGCAGGCGTCCGCAGGAAACATCATTGGGTCAGGTTGGGGAAAGGCATTAAGGTAGACCTGGCGACTTGGGCTGAATTCATGGTGCAATTCAATGGAACTGTGATCTGGAGGGCGCCATGGGCCTGCAGCGCTGAGCTGTGCCTTTTCACTGATGCCTCCGGGAGGGAGGGTTTTGGAGCCATCATGGGGGAGGAGTGGTGCGCGCAGAAATGGCCCAACGCTTGGCACCGGCGCAGGATCACAGCCAAGATCACAGTGCTAGAGCTCTTCCCCATTGTCATCGCCCTGCATTTATGGTCTTCTGGTCGGACAACATGGCGGTTGTACAAGCAATAAATGGTCAGTCAGCTAGGCGCCCACTAGTGCTTTGCCTGCTAAGAGAGCTCGTCAGGGCCGGGCTGCGCCACAACATTGAGTTCAGGGCCAGGCACATTGAGGGGGTCAAGAATGTTGCCGCTGACGCTCTCTCTCGTTTTCAGTGGCTCCGATTCCGGGAGGCCTGGCCGCGAGCGAGAGCAGAGATGACCCCCTTTCCAGCGCATCTGTGGCTCATCTTGCAGTGGAGCAACGGCTGAGGGAGATTGGGGAATGGTCCTTGGCTCCAGGAACCAGGAAGAAGTACAAGGCCCACTGTGCAACATTCTGGGGCGTCTCTGATATTCTGGGCACCAGCTCCCTTCCCTTGGAACAGAAGGTGGAGGCCTTTGTGGTATGGGCTAAGGACCAAGGGAGGAGCCACTCTTGGGAGTCCAGCCACCTGGCGGCAGTGTGTCACGATGAGAAACTGAAGGGCGGGACTGATCCGGCCAGGTCTTTTCGGTTACGGGCGGCTCTTAAGGGCTGGGCCAGGGAGGAAGGGAGGGAGGGCGCCGGACAACAGGGGGGCCATCGATTTCCCCAGGCTTCAGGGTATGCTTGATGTCCTGCAGCAGGTTGCGCACTCTCCTTATCAGGCCAGCCTACTAGCAGCCTCCTTTTGTTTAGCATTCTTTGGGGCATTCAGGATGAGCGAATTGGTGGCCAGATCCAAGGCTGATGGGTCTGGGGATGCACTTGCCATGCAAGACGTGAAGCTTGCTGCCCAGCTGGTGCTCCGCATAAGAAGGTCTAAGACTGACCAGGCAGGGAGGTGGTTCTTAACCCGCTAGGGGATCCCAGGTACTGCCCGGTCTCTAGAGTAGGGGACTACTTAGTGGTGCGCCCAGCAACACAAGGTTATTTCCTGGTACATGCAGACCTGACCCCCCTGACCAAGTTTCAAGTGGAGCGGGTTATGTGTGCATGCTTGGCGCGCGCAGGCCTGGCCAGCCCTGACAAAAAGTATTCAAGTCATTCATTCAGGATTGGGGCAGCCACAGCTGCATTTAAAGCGGGCATGGAACCGGCAGGCATTAAAAGGTGGGGCGTTGGCAGTCGCGCTGCTTTGAACGGTATATCCGCCCTTGACTGCACAGTATGTAAATAATGTTGGAGTGTCGTGTTTTGCAGTGTCGTGTTCAAATATGATTATATGAGTAATAAACAGTTGGTAAAGAATGGCGTTCGTTTCTTTAGGTGTTCGCGTGTGGGTGATCGGCCATTCGTACGTGGCCAGGTTGGAAAAGTGGGCCAAGAGCAGGAACTGGATGCAGGGGTTTCACGACACTCACTTTGTTTGGATGGGTTTCCCAGGTATGAGATGGAACAGCATCATAAACCGGCTCGAGCAACGCCTGGCCCTTGGGGAAGCCCCGCCCAATATCTTGGTGATCCACTTGGGGGGCAATGATCTCATGACCGTGGGGAGGAGGGGATTACTCAGGGCCATTAAATCGGACTTGGGCGAACTAAGCAGGCGTTTGGGTCCCTGCGAACTGTTTTGGTCTGAAATAACCCCCCGCATGCATTGGCGCGGTGCCAGGTCAAGGGAGGCAGCAGAACATTCGCGCAAGCGGAGTCAACAGTGCTATGCGCAAGTTTCTGGGTCAGAGGGGTTGGGCTTTATCAGGCATGAACTCATCCAGGCAAACGTTAAAGGTTACTTTGAGGAGGACGGGGTCCACCTGTCCCCGGTGGGGATGGACTTGTTTCTCCTGGATGTAAAGGAATGTTTGGAAAGGGCAGGTTGCAGGTAATAGGAGGTGCAGTGGTGGGGGCCCTGGCTGCGGCGGTGGCCGCCTCCAGGGCTGTGGCGGAGTTACAGGGCGATCTGGAAGCAGTCTGGTACAGTAAGGGTACCTCTGCGGCAGACGGGTACAGTAAGGGTACCTCTGCACGGCACAATAGGGGTGCCAGAGCCAAAGACCAGGATCCTCAGGGCAGGGTCCTGGAGAACCGCGACGGCGACCCGTTAGTCCTTTGGGCGGTTTGGGGCCTGACCAACCGGGGGTTTGCCCTGCTACGCTCCGCCCTGAAAGGGGCGTGAGTAGGATGGTAACAAGGGTCACGTGATCCAGTGGTGGATCAACAAAGGTGTAGCGCTGATTGGGCTGGCTCATCAGAGGGGCAGCATAGGTTGGACGGCTGCCTGCCCATGGATCGCCCGTAAGATAACCCACCTTATTGCATACTCTTGTATGGAATAAACCTGCGACAAGTTTTTCCCATAAACTGGGGGGCATATTTACAAGCCCCTTGCGCCACTTTTGCGCCGCCTTTGCGTCACGCATGTGACGCAGCGGCGAGCATAACCATGCGCCGCGTTGCGCTATATTTACAACGTGACGCATCTAGGGAGATGCGTCACGTAGTCAACCCCTGCGCCACATGAAACCTGCGTCAGGTTTCATGTGGGCGCTACCGGCGCAGGGGGCGTTCCGGCGCAGGTACGCCTCGGAAAAGTGACGTAGTGAAATCTACAAGATTTCACGCAGTCACTTTCCGGCAGCTGAGTGCGTCGAATCCTTACGCCTGCTTCATGCAGGCGTAAGGATTGACGCACCATGTTAGGGATAGGGAAGGTTGGAACAGTGCTGGAGTTGCGTGGCGCTTGCGACACAACTTCAGCACTGTGCCAACCTTCCGCTGGCTAGATGCGTCACGCATCTGCTTATCCTTGCGCCACGATGCGCCGCATTGTAAATGCGGCGCATCGGACGTGGCGCAAGGGTAAACTTGCGTGACGCATTTTCCCTGGCGCATCCCTGCTGATATGCAGGGATGCGCCAGGGAACGTAAATATGCCCCAAAGTGTCTTGTGTGTTTATTTATGCACGTTCGCCTATGGAAGGGGGGGGGAATGTTGCCGGTATTGGGACTATCGTGGTTGACACTGCCCCCCCCTCCCTGCCCCCCGCTGCAATTGATTGACACTCCTGACCAGACAATCTGAGCGTTCACCAAAATACATCAAAACAAACCAAACACCCAACTACTCCACGACAATGCAGTATTCTGGGTTTTATAAATTGTTATCCGCCCACTCCATCTCCACTCTACCCCACAACAACACTGTATTTTGGATTGTATAACTTTTTCCGCCCACCCCTTCTCCCTTAAAAACATGTCTGCGTACTGTACGTGCGCACCTTAATTAGCCATTCGGCAGCTGGTGTATTAGCACAATCTCTGCTGTCACAAAAGAGTTGGCTACAGTGGTAAAAGGATCCTGCACTACAGAGTTTTGTTTCTGTGATAAATATTCGACAATCTCTTGCAAATAAAATTCTGTTGCCTGAGCCGCCCGAGCCCGTCCAGGGATTGGCTGCAGGTGGAGTTGGGTGTGGCCAGTCTGGGAGGCGATAAGCTTCACCGCTTTTGAGAATGTCTCGGTCTTTCACCAGTTAGAGGGTTTGCAGCTAATTGACTGTTTTGAGCCAGTAGGAGAAAGGTGTTTTTGTTGCACTCCCCAGGCGTGAGGGATACAGTATGACCCCACGTACTTGAAGTTTCAATTGCAAAAGCAAAGCATGGGAGCTGTAAGTGTGAAGTGCTTTTCTGTCCATAGACAACAGAAACAAACATTGTGATATGTTCCCTCAATAGCCACTGTGGTTACTAGTCTGCAGGAGAATGCTACTTTTAGAAATAGTAAACTATAGAAACAAGCATTTGCAATGCAATAGGTCTCGCATTTACGCTGAGTTTAAGCTATTGGCATTGTAAATGACAATGCCTTTTATTTATGTTTTAAAAACCAAAACATAAATAAAAGGCATTGTCATTTACAATGCCAATAGCTCATGTTTAGGGTATGAAGGAAAATGGCGGAGTAGTGGTGGGGGGCGGAGGAGGGCCAGGGTTTCTGGAGCTGAGCGCAGTACATGCTTGGATGGGTGCAAATGGGCTTGCAGCTGCCATTAAGTAGGTCCTGGCAGAGCGGAGGGGTGGCAGATGGGGCTTGCGAGGAACACGGCAGCAGAGAAGGAGGGCGGTGCAAGGAACAGGTAGGGAGCACAGAGAAGGCAGGAAGCGGGCATGCAGAGAAGATGGAGAGATGGCACAAAGGTCACCGAAAGAGCAACATAGATGGCAAAACGGTCAGAGAAGAAGTGAGAGAGAAACAAAAAGAGCAAGAGTAATAGCAAGAAAAGGCAAACCGAGCGAGAGAAAAGGCAAAACGAGCGAGAGCAGCAGCACAAAATTCATAGACAGGGTGAGCGAAAAGCCAAAAAGATCAAGAGAAAAGGTATATGGAGCAAGAGAAGTAGCACTAAAGTCACACAGAGAGAAAAGGCACTAAGAGAGATAGGAAAGGCAAAAATAGCAATAGGAGTGGCACATAAGTCACAGAGAGGGAGTAGGAGAGAGAGAGAGAGGAAGAGAAGAGAGGCGGGTGCTTCGAGATGCTGGAGCTGCATCCGCAAGGGCCTCGACCGGTGGAAGGACTGGTCACAGTCACAGGTAAATGGGGGTTGGTGGGGGGCTATGCCTATGCACCTGCTCTGTAACTGTTTTCCCTCAGGTAGTTGGGTTGGATCTAGCAACCTTAGTTTGTCACTGCATGAAAACATAGATTTTTTTCCCAGGTATGCGGGCACTGCTTAATTTCCACAGGTGATTGCCAATGGGGGACACCAGCTCTCCTTTTTGGGGACGATGCCTTAACTTTTTCATCGTCCAACTTTGACGCAGAGTAAGAGAAAAGCCAAAAAGGGACAAAGAAGGGAGAAGAAAAAGATAAGAAAGAGTGATAAAGGGAAAACGCAAGGATGAAAAATTATGGCAGAACAAAATAAAGAGCCACGAAGTGCAGACTGTAAGAAAGGTGCATGAGGTGGAATCAAGACTACGTAGCACAGGCATTCAGCAGGGTCGGCAAATGGCTACCAGGACACAGGTTGGAGACTACATTTATTTATTTACAAAGTATGCATTGTCCGTAGATTCACTCTAGGGCACTGAGCTGATAAACATACCCAGCACGTATCAGAGAAAATTAAAAAGGAGAAAGAAGAGAAAAGGCAGCAGGCTGGCACGCATTGCGGTCGATTTCTAATATTCACAGTGTGACAGTGGGCCTGGGGAAGGGTGGGGGCGGGGGACAGGCCGGAGCACGCACGCTCACTTCATAGTTGAACTTCCGCCCACTGCGTGGGTACAGACATGGCGCGCGTTGCCTCCGTTCTGAATATCATGTTTTCAAGAACCGCGTGTCTTTCATTTGTCATTTCATTATAAAGGCTCTCTCCCTTCCAAGAAGCCTCCGAGTCAGGAAGTTCTGTCTGCCCACACAGGAAATTCCTTCACAGCAACTTCCTCAACAAGGAGGAAGAGACGCGGCGAGACGACGTGCGCGTGCACAATCTGCTGTCCGGGAGTGCACATCTCCTGTCTCCCTTCGGACACAAAACCGACAACAATAGGTCTCGCCAAGGCGAGCAGCGCATGCGCTGCATCGCTAGGCGAGACCTAAAAAGTGGTGGAAGGAATGCAGATGGTATTTTTGAGGTATGCTGGGCCAGAGTGCCTTAAAGGTTTGGGTGAGGAGTTTGAAATGTGCTTGTTTGGGTATGGGTAGCCAGTGTAGCTCCTTGGGGTGAGGTGAGATGTGTATGTGTCGTGGGAGTTTGGGAGTGATTCTGGATGTTCTGAGACTCCCAATGAGATGCTTATTTATCCCGGCGTAGAGCTTGTTCTTGTAGTCTGGGTTTCTGGTGGCAAGAGTGTGGGTGATGATTTTCTGTGTGTTTAGTGGGAGCCATTTGAAAATCTTCCTCAGCATCTGCAGTCTGTGGAAGTATAAGTCGCTGATGGAGTTGATTTGGGCTCTGATGTTGAGTTTGCAGTCAAGGATGAGCCGAAGGTTCTTGGCTAGGGTTATTGAGTTCCAAGGGAAGTCTAAATAATTAGCATTAATACATTTCAAGATGGCCGACAGGTGAGGAGCTCCGGCCGGGAGCTCCCTGGCTAGGGATTGTCTTTTTGGCTCTAACCCCTGGAATCTACCCCCCCTGGACCTACTACACCCCTGAGGATCTATGGACTGTTGTCCACCGACTCTCCAATTCCCTCGACTGAATCTAAACGACGACTTCAGCAACTTCTGAGGGCCTTTGATGGTCTTCCGACGGCGGAGTCCTAGCAACATGGCCGTTGCCTGGTGGAGCTGCCTGGGTAGCTGTAGAGGAGACTGGCTGTGGATCACCCCCTCGGCCGTCACCTACCCTCCGGACACGGCACTGTTTCTTACCTCCCCGCTGCGTCTCCTTCTTTCCCGCACCCCCGATGAATAACAGAATCCTGCCGATTGCGGATCCATTTAGACACGGCCGATGCCCGGTTGAGCTGCCTAGGCAGCTGTTGAGGAGATGGGCTGGGGATCACCCCTCCGGCAGTCACCTGCCTTCCGAGCTTGATCACGGTCGCTTGGCATCCCGTAAGCCTTCCGGATCTGCAGAGAATAATGCAGCGAGAATGCAGTGACGCTGCTGCCCTGTGCAACCGAGCTTGTTTTTCCTTTGCGTTTCTTGGTGAGCGCGCCCTCTTGACCCCTCCGCTGCCTCCCTCTTCCGGGGCTGCTGCCTGGGCACCCGAGCTGATTTCCCCTAACACAGCAGGTTTAATGGAGACACTGCTGCCCATGTAGCCCTGAGTGTTTGATTGTGACGACCCGAGAGAGATCCGTGATCTCCAGCCTTCCTCCCGCCTGATCCTGTGGCCGCCTCCCCCATCCAGCCGTGCTCCATGGGGTCGGTTTCCTTGTGTCTTTTTCGATTGGATTTTTGTTTCTCTGCAATGCCGCCATTTTGTAGCGAAGTTGCTGGAGTCCATGACCTGGGTCCTCCATCTTGGTGGCTTCGATGAATTTTCTGGTCGATGGGTGCCCCAGGTCTGCCCCTTTGTGCCCCCTGACTGACCTTGGCCTTAGAGTCGACCCCCAATCGGGACACCTACACCCCTCTCATCTTGTATGGTCACTGCGAGGCAACCCTTTCGCCCCCTCCCTCTGACCTGTACCTTTTCCAAGGTGATCCGACGCAGGGAGTGAGTTCCGACACTGGCTGTTGTTATTGCTGGTCCCCAGCCAGTTTGTTTACTTTCACTCTGACTTTTTGGTGTCCCCTGAAGTACTTTCCCCCTTGCCGGTCTGCCTGACCAGATCTGCATTCCAATCCTCTTCTTTTCCCCCTCTACCTTCTATGCCCCATCGGACTTGTGTCTATGTTATTTTATGCTCTAGTAACTCATGTAATTGTGTAACACTGTTTTTTTTTCCTTATGTCTTGGTATGTTCCAGTAACTGATGTAATTATGTAACACGCTAACCTCATGTAAAGCGCTCTGATACCTCCGGGTCTAGCCAGCGCTATATAAAACTCTTCAAATAAATAAATGAATGAGACTGTGCGTATATCATCCCACATTGCTTAACCGGTGGTAGCCCTTTATTGAAATGAATTGACATCAGTCTCTGTACGAGTAGATGTGGTTAGACAAAAAGTATCACCGGGGCCATTGAATGTATGTGGTAGGGGAGGACCAAATTATGCAGCAGAGTTGATTAAATTATGCAGCAAGAAAAGGCAAATTATGTGGTGAAATGAGCGGACATTTTGCAATAGTGTTACTTCATTATTTTCTTTTTTTACACTTGTTAGCATTGTCTGAGCCTAGGTTGCCCTTTGTAATACACGCTTAACATTCAAACCTAGCAATACGCAACTGAAAGGTGAACAGTCAACCTTTGCAACGGGTCTTCAACTGCACTACAACATGTATTGCAGCATTTTTAGTAACTTTTGGTCCATTTTAGCTAGGAAGATATTTTTTAAACTGCATATTATACAGCAGGTGATAGATTATGTAGCAAATGCGGTAAAAGCCATAATTTTGTGAAAAATACCACAGCCATAAAATTGAATAATTCCATTGGTGCTGACTAGAACCTGAGAATGTGCAATGTAACTGTCACCAGATATCAGAAAATAAAATGCTCACGTTTGTAACTGTCATACCTGTGAGAACAAATTAATCCCAACACAATAACTTACTTGAGATAAAACAGTAATTTACTTCACCTCAGCATCTGGCAGTAAACAGAAAGACATGCTAAGCGCCCGATTCACAAGGCTAAACTTTTGTGTAAGTTTACTGTTTTTTTGGCATTCATAAACTACAAGTTTAATTTTAAGAATAGTAATGTTACGACTGTGGAGAATCCGCACTCATGGCAGATACTCGACACATCAAATGTTTGGCCTGTCCCATCTTTTTATGTGCAGAACTCTCCACCCAGACAGTGGCACCAACGGAGTTGAAAAATTGCTGTTAGCAAAAATAAACTTGTTGTTCGTGAATACAAACAAATGGTAAACTTACACAAGTGTACGCTTACCCTTGTGAATCAGGCTGTTACACTACTAGGCATTGTAATTCCACATTAACTCTTGGGGGACATTTATGACCCCCTCGCCCTGGTGGATGCTCATCCAATGAGGCATGCACTGCTACCATCTGAACAGTGTAAAGCAGGCTCCATCCTACAGTATATTACTGTGTGCATCTTACACAAGCGAAAATACATAAACACCCTCAGAACCCACACACAGGCCATAATTGAGGTGCAGAAGGCCATTCACAGGCATGGATCCTGGTGTCACTGTACCTGTTGTATCATTGGCAGGTAAACCTCTGTCCCCACTCTCCCAACTCGAGATGGGGTAACCACTGAAAGCTTGATCTGTGCTTGTACCTGAAGCCTGGCTCCGGCTCAGCTTGAGGTGTTCTTGGAACTTCGAGCGCATAATGAGCCGAGCTTTCATGTACCTGCCGCCTGCCACCCTCAATCTACCCAGGAGGTAGATTTATGGCAAGACCTTCCAACTGTGGAACTGTACAAGCTAGGTTCGAGTCTCTGCATTGGCTCAACATTCTGTGATTCTGGGCAAATCTCCAGTGCCTAAAAAAGAATATGGCCTGTGCAATGTAACTGGCGTTCATGCAAAGTGCTACAATACCTCTAGGTTGAGTTTGCTATATAGAAAAACTGCAAAAAACTGCACCAGGAGGTAACAAGCATTTACAATGCAATAGGTCTCGCATTTGCGAGAGTTTCAGCTATTAGTATTGTAAATGACAATGCCTTTTATTTATGGTTTAAAAACCAAAACATAAATAAAAGCCATTGTCATTTACAATGCCAATAGCTCAAACTCGCGTAAATGCGAGACCGGCTGCATTGCAAATGCTTGTTTTTTATATTGAAAGGAGTAGGAGGATTGTGTGGCGGGCCCAGGGGCTGCAGCCGAGTTTCAGTGTGGGGGCTGCGCCCCTCGAAGCTCCATGGCTTAATTATTATCACAAATGTCGCTCTTGATGGTACAGCCTTTGTGTAATTATGTATAATCCGGATCCACATTTGTGATGTTATTAAATGATTGCAATGACGTGAGGGTCAGGCAGTAACCAGGCACTTTAAAGAGACGTGCGCCTGTGTCACCCTTCGTGGAGGCCGAAGGACTTACTTTACACCAGCCCTGGCCTTTCGGGATCAGGGGTCTTCGGGGTCCACCCCATATGACATACAGAAGCCTTGCTTTTTAAGGCAGCCCGAGCTTTTTCATCAACAGCCCTGTAACGCCTCTGGCTGCTAATCACACATTCCTGCCTCACACCCTTTACTAAGTCATCACAGGGTGGGCGGGGGTCTTAAGAGCACACGTCATTGACCTCACTCTGACGAGTTAGTAAAGGGTGGGATTGCATGGAGTGCACAGAGCGAGGCTTCCTATTTAGAAGCGGTGGGCAAGTGATCCGATGGAGGCGAAGCTGAAACACCTGTTAGTCTCTAAATAACAAAGCTTCAGCCTTGAAGCTAGGAAATACCTTCCAAGAGACTCTTAGAAGCAAACAGGCCATCCAGGTCGAACGAGTAAAAGGATGCGGTGTAACGGCCAGAGCTGCAGGTTTTGGGGCAGGGGGATTGAGGGGCCTATTACCAACAGCGTGCGTTAATTAACGCAAACCACAGTTAGCGTCGTTTTTTTTATCGCTGGATTCGTTTGCGGAGATAACGCGTTATTAGCAACGTTTTATCTCCAATGCGAAACAAATCCAGCGATAGCGGCGATTCCCAGCATTAGCACGAGAATTCCTTACGATAAATTCCTATCGCTAAGGAAAAACTCGCTAATAGGCAGGTGGGGACTTAACCGTAGAATCCACCTCCCATAGACTATAATGGCTAAGTCAGGTTTCTAGCAGGTGTTAAAATCCAGCGCTAATCGGGGTTAACGCACATTTTTTTATCGCTTCGCGGGCCTTGCTAATAGTGTGAAGTTGTGTTTGCGACTGTCTGCGTGTATTTTTAGTGAGGAACGCCCACTTTGCATGTCATTAGCGATAAATATCGCTGACATGCAAAGCGGTAAAAAAACGGGCGCTAATGCCCGAAAACTGTCGCTAACTGCTGTTAGAGACAGTTTGCTGATAGGGCGATAAAAATATCGCCGCTTTAGCGGCAAAAAGTGCCGCTAAAGCGGCGATAGTGCCCTTGCTAATATGCCCCTTAGTTTTGAATCTCGGCGCCGGCTCAACATCCTGTGATTCTGGGCAAATCACTTAATCTCCCTTTGCCTAAATATAAAAAATGTTGATGGTCTTGCTTAATGTAACTGGTGCTCACGTAAAGCGCTACAACCGTTCGGTCGAGTTCACACTATGTAAAACTACACATTTTTTTTTTTTAATTCAGCGTTTTCAAAATCAAATACCTGCACGGAAAACACGTTCATGTTACAGGTACTAACGCAGCCGCATCCAGGCCGGATTTCTTCGGATTGTTGCCAAAATTAATAATCATGACCAACATTTCTGAAGAACAGCAATCAGCAAAAATGTTTAGTGCGAACAGTGGGAGATAGATTGTACTTAATACATGTTTGCGTTCTCAAAGTGAATGGCACATAAAAAATACAATTTAGTCAGCAGTTTCACTCACATGAAAGCAGATCCCAACATATAAAATAAATACACAAAAAGCACAGGTGGGCAAGTCACTGAAAGTTTGAGCCAGATGCCTGGCTCAAATAAAGGTCCTCTGAGAAACATAATCCCAAACCATTCAGAGCTTTCACAGGTGAGATGTGGCCTAGAGGCAAGAGTGAATCGCAGCCTCATATCAACATCATTTGACTGCTCTTATCTATTTGTCGAAACAATGTAAGGTAGTCTGTAGTGAAGCGCCCTTGTGCCAGATTTCTGCTATGCAAAACTGCCAAAAATGTGGGTTCTGCCTGTCACTTTATACACCATGAATTAACTAGCATTGCATGGTCTTATGACCACCTGCAGCTATGTGGCATAGGGAGGCCTACTGACACTGCGTCTGGCATACCAATGTGGACAGATGGGAGGAGGGTGGTACCCCATCACCGCGCCATCCCCCTGCCATGCCTGAACATGATGTAGCTGTCCTCAGTATGCGAAGCCTTTGCAAAGCTTGTAACTAGGGTTGGGCGAAATATTTTTCGGAGGCCAGTGTCTACACAAGTCCTTGATTTATAATGGATCGCCATGCGCCTACTATAGGCAAAAAAAAAAAAATTGTGGACTACTCTTAAATTACCTTTTAACCGGTTCGTACATTACAGCCTAGTAATCCGCCCGTTTCCTGTATTTTAGCCCAATTTCCATCCTTAAGTAGAAATTTAAAAAAAATAGGATTTTACCCGGTTTGCTGTTAACCCAATTGTTTAACACTACCCTAGTAGAGACATTGCCATCTTTGTGCATGTTGTGACCTTTGTCAGACCCCCCAGCTCTTGCTTTTTTAACAACTGAAGCTTGATATGAGTGAATGTTTAAAATGGCGCAATTAAAAATACAATTTATTTAGTTAACCTCGAGTAACAATTGGTGCAATCTAGTCAGAGGAAATTCCAGAGTTGGCTGGCGGAACGACTCAGTGACACATCCCTGTAAACCCCCACCTGTAAGGATAACACAGAAACCGTGTCCTCCCTCAACCACGAACACGCCCCCCACAGAGAGCCAGCACCAAACACACCTAAGCGAGCAGAGCCTGGGGGGGCAGGGGGCGGTGAATCCCCACCACAGACTCAACTGTTGTCTCTTAAAACACAAGACAGGCCCCGCCCGGGCTGTACCATCTCTACGTTTTCAGGGTGTGGCTCCATTGTCTACAGAGATGAGCATTCGCTGCCTTTATGTGACTGTTTTGTTTTAATGAGTGCAGACTCCCTCCGGCGCTGGCTCATATGTGGGCAGGTTCACCTACCCTCCCTGCCTCTTGTTCGTGGTTGTGCAGGTTCGTTTTCTCGACTTCCCACGCACCCCCCCAGGCACCAACCTCTTTCATTGTACTTGGAGCTGTAGATACCTCACCCCCACACGCTGCTCCATCATGGCGAGTCCCTTTTCAGGCCTTCCTGTCTATGCAGGCAGGGTTGGACTGGCACAAAAACATAGGTCTGGGCACCGAAATAAAAGTGGGCAACATTAGCGAAGCATATATATATAACGAGTTTGAGCTACTGACATTGCAAATGACAATGCCTTTTATTTATGTTTTTAAAACATAACTAAAACGCATTGTCATTTACAATGCCAATAGCTTAAACTTGTGTAAATGCGAGACCTATTGCATTGCAAATGCTTGTTCTGATTTTCTTCTTATCCTCCTAGAGTTCCTTCCTCTATTTCCTGCATGTGAACTTCTTGGTCAGGATTGTTAGGTCCTTGTCCCTTTTGATGATTTTCCAGCCTCCACTTCACTGGGATTCCATTCTGTTCTAATCCATACCTCTTCTGAAGCTCCTTAGTCCTCCTCTGACTTTTTCTGCTCGCATTGTGCTTCTTGCTGCTCTTGCCCATAACTGGCTATACTTTGTGTTGCTTCTGCAGCCATTGAAGCAAGTGGTTAAGGGAAGGGTATGTACTCCATTAACCAAGGTAAGCCATTTACACTTTTTACAGTCATAGGTGTGTGCTTTGCTTCCAACTGCAGCTCATTGAAAAATGGAAGAACACTTATTAGAGACTTTGCTTAAGACTATTTATTGTTCAACGAGAAATGTGCTATGTGCAAAGCACGACTTCTGTATGTTTCCATTCTCTGATCTGATTATTTATGATATGCCCAATTTGTCACCTGTATTCACTGGTAAAATAGGTCAGTAAGTTAAGGGCACACGTCTGACATCTGTCTGACTGTCGCTGGAGGTTTGACATTCGCATCCCAGCAGAAATTACTTTCGTTCTTCTGAGGCTGATGAAGTGTACCCTTGAGTTGGGTAATAGTAACCCCTGCTGTTAACAGTGCTTCTAAATGATAGCCTTCAGTAAAATGCTGTATATAAACACTACTTGTTAGTCTCCTATTGTTGCCAGTTTAGCTTGTTTCTACCACTGCCACTCCTTTTGCAGGCACTGTAACCTTCACTGGTCTAGCTTCAGAACTCTGGCTATCCCCGTCCACCTTCTGCTCCTCGTCATTCTAATTATCTTTGCAGCCTACATCGCGGTTCCGTGGACGTTTCTACAGTAAAACCTCAAACTTGTCAGGCTGTCTAGTGCTGCAATGGCTGTTAGGCACAAGCTGCTACCATTCAGATACTTGCCCTGTTTTTAGCCACGCATTTCCCCCGAAGAGGCAAGATGCATCCTGGCATTCTCTCGGCAGCTTGTCTATCAGACTTGGAGGGCTCCAGCCATTGAGCATCTCCATCATGGTTTCAGTTCAAACACACGGCGACGCCAGTGCTGCGCGTGAGCTTCATATTACACATTAGAATAGTGAATTCCAAGGAGAAATTACTATATGTTAAGTTGGTGGGGAAACAATATAACATTATCAATTAATTTAAAATCACAGTTAAGAAAAACGTAAAAAAATTAGAGAAGCTGATAAATATAAAACGTGTGGAGAAAGAAAGGTTTCAGCTCGAGGTGAAGTCGGAGTTTACTGGGGAGTTGTCATCTCGACGTGCTCACTGAGAAGGAACACTCCACGCATTTCGTGTGACTGTGCACCGTATCACACCAATTTGGAGGTTTCTGTTTGGCATGCCGCTTATCTTTGGTGACGCAACTGTGCACACAACTTCTCAGGATTCATTTCTCGGTAAAAAAAAATATGCCCCACCCTTCAGAGAGCGCGCGGGGTTTAAACAAAAACCTCGAGGCAAAAGCGCCCTGCTCCCAGTTGTGCTATTGACCTCAGGCATAACATAAATGGAGTCTATTGCTGCGATAAAATCTGCACAATATTAAGACGGTTTCCAATGTATCTGGTCTAATGGGCGAAATGCATCTTTCACGCTGATAATCATTAGCATAATGCACAACAGACTTTCTGTAGAAATCCTTTACGTTAACGTTTTACTTTTCTTGGTGGGTAGTGCACTTTAGTGAAAGGTGAGCCTCTGCTTGTTGAAATGGCATATTTTGCAGTTCGTACCCAAGGGAGGTAAGTTAAGTGCACTCTGTAACATTCTTCTATACAGTGATGAACTGAGGGCAAATAACCGTTCCCAAGACTTTGTTCCAAGCAGATTCCTTGTTTCTAAGGAAAACCTGTTGGTAAACAGAACCGCGAGTGTAACCTATTTCAGAGCCTCAAAGAGCATTTCCCTTCAAGTGCGCGGCTTCCGGCTCGTATCTCGCGCACGCAGAACTTGCACAACCGGTCACGTCGCTCCAATTCTTGGGAGTGCTCGGATCCGTATTTGCTCGTGTTCGGCGTTCTCATGACTGACTAGTCACAGAGAAGAACGGACACTCCCTCCCTTATCAGTGGAATCCTTATGACCATCATTAGGAGTAATCGGGAAGTAATCGTCTCTTGCATCTCTGACTGGCTGTTAGCACAGTAGCTTTCGTGAATAATAAGTGCCGCTCGTGATAGCGGATGACGGAAGTGCGAACCAGCGGCTGTCATTGGAGTAAGGATTCCCGTATTCTAGTCCTAGTTTCGGCACTTGTCTAAACCAGTGGTGCGCGCGCACCACAGAGGAGCGGGGCCAGGGAGCGCGGCAGAGGCAGCGAGGCGAACGCGCGCTGCTGCGCGTTCTGGCCACCGCGTTATGCGCCCGCCTTTGCCCAATCGCGTGCCGTTTTTTTTAAAAAAAACGCACGCTACAGCCAATGAGGGCTTCTGAAAACAAAACCACACGCACGAGCGTGTAGGTCGTTTTCCGAAGCCCTTTCTAGAGGTCTCGGGCTACGCCCTGCAACGCTAGGCGCGAGACCTAAAAACAAAGCATTGCTGTTAAAAAAGGAGAGACCTGGCTAAATTGCAGCTTCACCACTTAAATTGTGTGATCTTGAGCAAATATTTTATTTCACCAAAACTCGTCTTTCTTCATATTTGAAAGCACGTCCACATACACGAATCAGAAAAGCAACTATACAGAAACCTCCTGTGTTTGATTTAATAGACTAAGGCTGCTCCATAATAATCTGGGCCACATACAGGGTCCACGAGACAACTGTCGTGCCTGTACGTTCACTAATGGCGCTGTCACCATGAGGACGGGCAGGAATGACTAAGCGAATGTTTAAAAACCATCACTTTCAATAAGTGCTCTTCACTGCAGCACAACATTGTGACATATTAATGCCAAAGCTTCCATGTGTTAAAGAAATACACTTTTTTTTAAATTTTGAAGAGACTATCATTTTCCGTGAGGTTTGTTGTATGTTTTGTATAGCAAACATTTTCAGGGCTCGGCTCTAAGAGCCCAGCCAGATCCTTAGCTCGGCTCCGGGCCCGGGGCTCTCCCTGTTCATGTTTTGGCTCGCCCACCTCTACCCACAAAACACACCGCCCAATTTCAGTTTAAAAGACAGTAAAAAAAACATTACAAGTTCCGACTTTGAGATGGAGGAACCACTTAACAGCTGCCTTCTCCATGGCCTCTTCTGCCGTGACTGGGTGGGCCAAAGGTCAGGTTTGGGTGGGCCTGGCTCACCTGGCCCCCCCTCCCAGAACCGGGCCAGCAATAGAAACGGAGGAAAATGAAGTGTCAAGCACACAAACAAATGAAAAGCAAGGGCGGGATGTAAGCCCCTTTTAAGATTTCTAATAAATACAGTACATTTCCCAAGCACAGCACAAACTCTGTGCAGGTGAAATCTAAAAATGCACCAGTTCCTTAACATATCCGCAGCAAGGAAGGTGAAAGGGGGATATCTCAGGAGTGTAAATTCATCCGCATCAGAGATGCGCTTGGCTGGCGCTGAGCTCAGTGTTTCCCTGTCGCGGGTCCCTAGGAGCTTGTGTTAGATGCTGCACACTCCGAGACAGCGCCGAGTGCCTCAGCATCACCTCTGCACATTGCGGCACAGCAGAGCTGGGAGCCGAGGCGCCATTGTCTGGTTCCACAACAATACACAATGCACTTGTGCTTGGTTTATAAATACACAATGCACTTGGTTTATAAATACACAATGCACGTGTGCTTGGTTTCTAAATACACAATGCACGTGTGCTTGGTTTCTAAATACACAATGCACATGTGCTTGGTTTCTAAATACACAATGCACGTGTGCTTGGTTTCTAAATACACAATCCACATGTGCTTGGTTTATAAATACACAATGCACTTGTGCTTGGTTTATAAATACACAATGCACGTGTGCTTGGTTTATAAATACACAATGCACGTGTGCTTGGTTTATAAATACACAATGCACTTGTGCTTGGTTTATAAATACACAATGCACGTGTGCTTGGTTTATAAATGCACAATGCACGTGTGCTTGGTTTCTAAATACACAATGCACATGTGCTTGGTTTATAAATACACAATGCACTTGTGCTTGGTTTATAAATACACAATGCACGTGTGCTTGGTTTATAAATACACAATGCACGTGTGCTTGGTTTATAAATACACAATGCACGTGTGCTTGGTTTATAAATACACAATGCACTTGTGCTTGGTTTATAAATACACAGTGCACGTGTGCTTGGTTTATAAATACACAATGCACGTGTGCTTGGTTTATAAATACACAATGCACGTGTGCTTGGTTTATAAATACACAATGCACGTGTGCTTGGTTTATAAATACACAATGCACGTGTACTTGGTTTATAAATACACAATGCACGTGTGCTTGGTTTATAAATACACAATGCACGTGCGCCTAATTTATAAATACACAATGCACGTGTGCTTGGTTTATAAATACACAATGCACTTGGTTTATAAATACACAATGCACTTGGTTTATAAATACACAATACACGTGTGCTTGATTTATAAATACACAATGCAGGTGTGCTTGGTTTATAAATACACAATGCACGTGTGCTTGGTTTATAAATACACAATGCACGTGTACTTGGTTTCTAAATACACAATGCACGTGTGCTTGGTTTATAAATACACAATGCACTTGGTTTATAAATACACAATGCACGTGTACTTGGTTTCTAAATACACAATGCACGTGTGCTTGGTTTCTAAATACACAATGCACATGTGCTTGATTTATAAATACACAATGCACGTGTGCTTGGTTTCTAAATACACAATGCAGGTGTGCTTGGTTTATAAATACACAATGCACGTGTGCTTGGTTTCTAAATACACAATGCACATGTGCTTGATTTATAAATACACAATGCACGTGTGCTTGGTTTCTAAATACACAATGCAGGTGTGCTTGGTTTATAAATACACAATGCACGTGTGCTTGGTTTCTAAATACACAATGCACGTGTGCTTGGTTTATAAATACACAATGCACGTGTGCTTGGTTTATAAATACACAATGCAGGTGTGCTTGGTTTATAAATACACAATGCACGTGTACTTGGTTTCTAAATACACAATGCACGTGTGCTTGGTTTATAAATACACAATGCACTTGTGCTTGGTTTATAAATACACAATGCACTTGTGCTTGGTTTATAAATACACAATGCACGTGTGCTTGGTTTATAAATACACAATGCACGTGTGCTTGGTTTATAAATACACAATGCACGTGTGCTTGATTTATAAATACACAATGCATGTGCGCCTAATTTATAAATACACAATGCACGTGTGCTTGGTTTATAAATACACAATGCACGTGTGCTTGGTTTATAAATACACAATGCACGTGTGCTTGGTTTCTAAATACACAATGCACATGTGCTTGATTTATAAATACACAATGCACGTGTGCTTGGTTTCTAAATACACAATGCACATGTGCTTGGTTTCTAAATACACAATGCACGTGTGCTTGGTTTCTAAATACACAATGCACATGTGCTTGATTTATAAATACACAATGCACGTGTGCTTGGTTTCTAAATACACAATGCACATGTGCTTGGTTTATAAATACACAATGCACTTGTGCTTGGTTTATAAATACACAATGCACGTGTGCTTGGTTTATAAATACACAATGCACGTGTGCTTGGTTTATAAATACACAATGCACGTGTGCTTGGTTTATAAATACACAATGCACTTGTGCTTGGTTTATAAATACACAATGCACTAGTGCTTGGTTTATAAATACACAATGCACGTGTGCTTGGTTTATAAATGCACGTGTGCTTGGTTTATAAATACACAGTGCACTTGTGCTTGGTTTATAAATACACAATGCACGTGTGCTTGGTTTATAAATACACAATGCACATGTGCTTGGTGTATAAATACACAATGCACGTGTGCTTGGTTTATAAATACACAATGCACGTGTGCTTGGTTTATAAATACACAATGCACGTGTGCTTGGTTTATAAATACACAATGCACGTGTGCTTGGTTTATAAATACACAATGCACGTGTGCTTGGTTTATAAATACACAATGCACGTGTGCTTGGTTTATAAATACACAATGCATGTGCGCCTAATTTATAAATACACAATGCACGTGTGCTTGGTTTATAAATGCACAATGCACTTGTGCTTGGTTTATAAATACACAATGCACTTGTGCTTGGTTTATAAATACACAATGCACTTGTGCTTGGTTTATAAATACACAATGCACTTGTGCTTGGTTTATAAATACACAATGCACGTGTGCTTGGTTTATAAATACACAATGCACGTGTGCTTGGTTTTATAAATACACAATGCACGTGTGCTTGGTTTATAAATACACAATGCACTTTTGCTTGGTTTATAAATACACAATGCACGTGTGCTTGATTTATAAATACACAATGCACGTGTGCTTGATTTATAAATACACAATGCACTTTTGCTTGGTTTATAAATACACAATGCACGTGTGCTTGATTTATAAATACACAATGCACGTGTGCTTGATTTATAAATACACAATGCACGTGTGCTTGATTTATAAATACACAATGCACGTGTGCTTGATTTATAAATACACAATGCACGTGTGCTTGGTTTATAAATACACAATGCACTAGTGCTTGGTTTATAAATACACAATGCACGTGTGCTTGATTTATAAATACACAATGCACGTGTGCTTGATTTATAAATACACAATGCACGTGTGCTTGGTTTATAAATACACAATGCACTTTTGCTTGGTTTATAAATACACAATGCACGTGTGCTTGATTTATAAATACACAATGCACGTGTGCTTGGTTTCTAAATGCACAATGCACTTGTGCTTGGTTTATAAATGCACAATGCACTTGTGCTTGGTTTTATAAATGCACAATGCACTTGTGCTTGGTTTATAAATGCACAATGCACTTGTGCTTGGTTTATAAATACACAATGCACTTGTGCTTGGTTTATAAATACACAATGCACTTGTGCTTGGTTTATAAATACACAATGCACGTGTGCTTGGTTTATAAATACACAATGCACGTGTGCTTGGTTTATAAATACACAATGCACGTGTGCTTGGTTTATAAATACACAATGCACTTTTGCTTGGTTTATAAATACACAATGCACGTGTGCTTGATTTATAAATACACAATGCACGTGTGCTTGATTTATAAATACACAATGCACTTTTGCTTGGTTTATAAATACACAATGCACGTGTGCTTGATTTATAAATACACAATGCACGTGTGCTTGATTTATAAATACACAATGCACGTGTGCTTGATTTATAAATACACAATGCACGTGTGCTTGATTTATAAATACACAATGCACGTGTGCTTGGTTTATAAATACACAATGCACTTGTGCTTGGTTTATAAATACACAATGCACGTGTGCTTGGTTTATAAATGCACGTGTGCTTGGTTTATAAATGCACAATGCACTTGTGCTTGGTTTATAAATACACAATGCACATGTACTTGGTTTATAAATACACAATGCACATGTACTTGGTTTATAAATACACAATGCACATGTACTTGGTTTATAAATACACAATGCACATGTGCTTGGTGTATAAATACACAATGCACTTGTGCTTGGTGTATAAATGCACAATGCACTTGTGCTTGGTTTATAAATGCACAATGCACGTGTGCTTGATTTATAAATACACAATGCACGTGTGCTTGGTTTATAAATACACAATGCACGTGTGCTTGGTTTATAAATACACAATGCACGTGTGCTTGGTTTATAAATACACAATGCACGTGTGCTTGATTTATAAATACACAATGCACGTGTGCTTGGTTTCTAAATACACAATGCACGTGTGCTTGATTTATAAATACACAATGCACGTGTGCTTGATTTATAAATACACAATGCACTTGTGCTTGATTTATAAATACACAATGCACTTGTGCTTGGTTTATAAATACACAATGCACTTGTGCTTGGTTTATAAATACACAATGCACTTTTGCTTGGTTTATAAATACACAATACACGTGTGCTTGATTTATAAATATACAATGCACGTGTGCTTGGTTTATAAATACACGTGTGCTTGGTTTATAAATGCACAATGCACGTGTGCTTGATTTATAATTACACAATGCACTTGGTTTATAAATACACAATGCACATGTACTTGGTTTATAAATACACAATGCACGTACGCTTGATTTATAAATACACAATGCACGTACGCTTGATTTATAAATATGTGATGCACATGCGCTTGCTTTAATATATGTGTGGTTTATAAATACACAACGCATGAGTGCTCGATTTATCATGTTTGGTTTGCAAATACACGATGCACGTGCGCTTGGTTCATCATATGTGTGGATTATAAATAAATGATACAGGTAGGCTTGACTTATTGTATGTGTAGTTTATGAATACACAATGCATGTGTGCTTAGTTTATCATATGTGTGGTCTATAAATACATGACGCACCTGCAGCGTCAAAAAGCAATCAATGGGTGTTGGGGTGGAACGCGCACAGAAACATCTATTGCACGCCCCTTTCAGGCAGATACCTGCGTGAAAGGGTACCATATTTACAAAGTGGCGTTAAGCCAAAAAAAGCGGCTTAACACCACTTTGTAAAAATGGAGCAGGTCATTGCGGCACTGGAACGTCAGTCTGGTGGCGATAGGCGCTCGTACATATGCCCGTATGAGTAACTAGGAGGTACCTATGTGGAAGTTGTTTGGCTGTCGAGAGCAGTATTCCCAGCACCGTGTTTACATTTCCTGACAGAGAGCCTTGTGCAGCAGAGAGCTCACTTCCAGTTAACCCCCCTGAATTGTTTTCTCTGTCACAGTAACTGTCACCGTGCTAAGACATCCCTTTGCTGTGACACTCTCATTGCAAGACAAACAAGCATTTGCAATGCAACAGGTCTCGCATTTTAGGAGTTGGAGCTATTGACATTGTAAATGGAGTGATTTCTATTTATGTTTTTTGTTTGCAGTGGAGTGATTATTTAAAAAAGGTGCACACTATGCCATATTAAATGCTTTTATAGCAACTGTACAGTAAAGCTATGGCTGTTGATGTAAAGGGGTGTGATTTCTATTTATGTTTTTTGTTTACTGTACAGTAAAGCTATGGCTGTTGATGTAAAGGGGTGTGACTGGATGAATAAAACACAAAAAAAGGATATAAAAATGCAGGATGAATGTATGGCGGTGACAGGGACGACCTAATTTCTGGTAAAAATACATATTAAAAAAAAGCTGAGGCACAGAATGTGAAACCTGCGAACTTCAGGAGAGTGGCTTGCAACAGCGTGGTGACAGACATGTGACTGGGCTAATCTGTTTCCAGTAGGACAGCGCCTCGGTTATGCAAACTGGGGCGCACTGGAAGGATTACAGGAATCACTGTGGAACTGGACACAGCGTGCTCCACTCTGACGCATTCCCAGAGATCATTCTGGAAGTTTAATTAACGGATATATATATAGCTCTAATCCTAGCTCCCCTGTGGCCGTGTTCACATTTGTATTGGTCAAAAGTGCAAACGCGGAGTAAATCCCTCTCGTTTAGGCTGAAGACTAGAATACATATTTCATAAATACTTCATTTTTAAATGCTTCGCGGTGCACACGTAGGTCAATAAAACATTGAAACAAATTTGCAATATGTTAAGTGGTGCTTATATTTTGTTTTTTATTTATTTAGGTTTATTTTATAATGTTGCCGTGACGCTTCCAAGCATATTTAGTTTGTGTTAGACACTCAATGAAAGTGAGACCTTCGAGCAAGAAAAGACACTCTAAGGTTATGAAGAGGATAAGAAACTTAACTTTAAAGATATATTTGATATGTTTGCACTGCTGGTTGCCAAATGCACATTTAAAATGAGTCGTAATCTATGTTTCATGGTGAGAGGCCTCCCCAGGAGCGAGCAAACAGCATGGAGGGTTGCATGGGTGATGCCCGAAGGTTAGAAATCCCTGCAATGAACGGGGCACAAAGGCTTCTTGGCACTTCAGAGCAGGAAGGCGCCTATTCACAAAGCCTTATGAGACCTCTAGGCTCTAGGGGTCCATGTCACGAACAACGTTGGAAGCTGAATTCACAGGTGCAAAGGTGTCTATGCACAGAGCAGCACAGCAGAGGAGCACGAATAAAGTATCCCATTATGCGGCATAAAAGCAGTCCTCCAGCAGCCATAACATAAATGCAAGTCTGTGCTTCCCTTCTGGGTTGGACAGAGAATGCAGGCAGGTTCTACCAGGGCACAAGTCCTAAAAAAAGAAGTGGGGGGACTAACCTAGTTAATCAGTATGCAAGTGGCACCGCAGCGCGTGGCATCGCAGCGTGTGACATCACGGCGCGTGACATCACAGGAACTGGCATCACAGCGTGTGACATCACAGGAACTGGCATCACAAGAAGTGACATCAGATCTTAAGCCCTCACATATATATGTTTAGCAGGTTGTATCATGAGTACATTCGAGCACATTTCGAGTATACTTGCAAACCCTCCTGATTTAGGCAGAAGATTCACACTTTTGTAGCTTCACATAAAGCAATGTTACCTTTTGTCAGCGTTAAGCTTTCTCTACCCACAGTGCTTTAAAAGAAATAGTGATATTTAAATTATTACAACGCCTCCTCAAGGGTAATAAGCGTATATAAATGCAATTTATTTTGTGCAAATACTGGGAAAGATCAACACATCTGACGTTCTTACAGTGCATGCATGTCTCCTAAACAGGGACTGAACAAAGTGAAAAGCTGCCTCTCCTAAGTATGTGTGAAGTGCTAACAAGGTGCGAGCCTTTGTTTCCCCTCTGCTGCATTTGCATCAGGTGTGAGGCTCCTGACTGCTGCCAGCCAGGAAACTCCAACAAAAGGAGGCTTGATGACCCCAGAGTATCCCAGCAGGAGTCAGAAATAAGAGAGCCCCGTCCCCGCCTGCACGTTGTTGTGATCGAAAGCAGACAACAACGTGCAGGCGCTGCTGAATGTGTCCCGGTGTTTGGAAATTACACCGGGACGAATTCAGCATCTATTTTAGTGGGGCCCAACTTCTTGGCAGGGTGGACGGCATCCACCCTGTGAAAGAAGTGGGGGGACGCCGTCCACCCGCGTGGACCCCCGACTCGTGCCCTGGGTTCTATTCGAAGTCATTCATGTCTGGCATTCCCTCGTGGAATCAGCACTCACTCACAGGGGCCATGAACCCTCACCCATGGGCAGGAAGGGGGGTGCCACCGGCATGGTCCCGAGCAGAGGGTAATTAAAGGGGTGAAGCCCCGCCCGGGCAGGCAGGGGCCTCTGGTCTCAAAGCAGTGACAAGGGAACACCACAAGGGGGCCCTCTCATGGCCCCTCTGTAGACCCGGTGTCCCTTGCGACAGGAGCTGCCCCCTAGGGTCAAAGGCGCTCTGCCATCCTGTACTCACCACCGGCCTCTCTTCTGTGCCCTGTAGACTTCTCCCCGGGACTGACCTCCGAAGAGAGCCCCAGCGCTGAAGTATGTGTCGGATGGAGAGCAGCCAAAAGCAAGCGCAGCCGAGCCCAGGAGGTGCCTTCACACCACGAAGGATGCTTTTGTTCCGTTGGCTTTAAGGGAAGAGGCAGAAAGTCCGCCTGGCGAGGAATGCTTCGCAGCTCCAAGGCCCCGGGGTCAGGGCGGTGTCAGCCTCGTAATTGGTGAGACAATTATACAACAAGAAATCCCTGCTGCGTTTTTTGTGTAAAATGTAGTTAAATACAATTCTCAGCCATGGGCGTCCACGGGGGGGGGGGGGGAAGTCAAGGAGGGGCGCTTACCCCCCCACCTGGATCGCCGGTCCGTCCGGTGCAGGACGTACAGGTGGTGGTGCGGCCCTGTGTGCAGAATTTATTAAGGGGAGGCGGCGCCCCTTTAAATAAGTTGCACTCGATTCAATTCAGCTGCCAGGTTTGTTTTCCTCAGGCAAACTCAGGCACTCCGTAACTTGCCCCTCCCACCCTCCCCCAAGGCAGCCCCCACCGTCAACTATGAGGCAGCACTGCAGGCTCACACTAAATGATACAAGTAGTTACTTTATGGCGCGAGGGGACGCGCCTTACGGTAAATACTTGTGTCATTATTGACAGCCCCCACAGTGGTGTTTGTCTGCAGGGCCCTCAATACAAAGGGCCCGTTGGCTCAGCGTACGACGGCACAGTCCACTCTCCTTACGAATTGAGTGGGTGACGACAAAGCTACATGTCCAGGTTCTAGCCCACTGCCTGCGGTGACATGTCTGCGTCCGCTGTACACAGCACAATGTAATGTCGTAGGGCCCAGGGCCCCCATGCATACAACAAGACCACAGGGACACATGCACATATCATGTTGAACTGGCTACGGGCACGTGCGCCCGGCCCCTTTATTGGCAGGGCCACATGTACAGTGACGCCTGTGCTGGATGTGTGTGGGGTGAGTATAAGCCAGCCCGCACGGAGTGCTAGGTGCTGGCAACAACCTGAACAGTGGACACCAGTGTAATGGAAACAGAAAACACCAGCATAACAGAGTCAACTGCAGAGCAACATGGAGGGATCCGGAGTAAGGACAGAGGTCACCCAATATTCAGTCAGGAGGTTCCGTGAGTTGCAGTGCACTGAGGTAGGGGCACTAGAGAAGAGCGCGCTCATGTGAAGAAATTGCTAGGATTGTGTCCCTTCGGGTTAGTCCTGATGCAGATGCAGTGGGGTGTGTTACACCTGCATCAACTTCCTCAAGAGTAGCGTAACGCAACTTTCAATATTGCAGCCCATCGCGGGAAAATAACCTCGTGTCAACGTGGAATTCACAACAAGGCGGTACCATGCGATAGTCACCAGATAACGCGTCAAATGTCAGCGTGAAAATCAACGCCACCCCGAAAAAATGCGAAAAGCGAGAAATCATGCGATGAGGCCAATCGCAGTAAAAAAAAGCAGCGAAAAGCAGCCACAGGCCTGCAAATCCCACGCGTCTGGCGGGAAATTGCACCATAAAAACCACAGAAACAACACACCAGAAACAAGCCAAAGCACGTAGCAACATGGATACACCCTGACTCAGCGCAGAGGTCAACGCGAACCCCACAACCCCCACACACCACCAGCAAGGAACAACTGGGTCGGGGAAGGCCAAGGAGAAAAGGGAGAGGAAGACGGGGTGCAGACCGCAGGAAAACAAGACCAGCGCCACGGAGTCACAGAACACTACCAGCAACTGACCCACAAGCAGACCACCTGGAATGCAGTCGGAGTGCTGAGGAGGCCAATCCAGGAGGCCAAGAGGCTCCGCCAGGACGTGACAACCTAAACCAGGCACAAACCCGCTGCCAACAGGAAGGCAGCAACGGCGACAGGAGGTGGCAGTCCAGCGCCACAGGAGGAGCTGGAGGAAACCCAGGCCACAGTCATCAGTGTGGAGACGGTGCAAGGAGGTGGGAGTACGGACACAGCTCGACAGGACCTGACACAACAACAACAGGGTGAGGATCCAACAGGGACTGGGGGGACGGGGGGTGATGGGCACAATGGCACACATGCACAATGAGGTGTAGCACACTGTACACCCACAATTACCCAGGGACATGTCCCCCATCCCCGTGGCACACTGCAGCACACCTTTCGACTCTGGCAGATGGCGGTTGGAGGTGGTCCTTGCGGTGGTGGCGTGTGCCTCCTGCGGTGATGCAACGTCCGGGCCGGTCAAGACTCGATGCCATGTGTGGGCCCTGGTGGCCCGCAGTTGGGGCCGGAGGAGGCAGACAGCGCAGGGCCACAGACACATGGCGTTGATGACCCCAAGACCATCGCTACAGAGGCCATTCAATGTCTCTGAAGAAGGGGTCCCAGGCCTGAGCAGCACAGAGTTAGTGGCCCCGGATGCACTGCGGCTGGCACAGGCACCCAGCCACGGGACGGTGACTTGCGGTGCAGTCAGATGGGCCATGCGACCTGAGCGGCTCCCCATCAATGTCCGAGGTGTATGTTGCGGAGGGTTGCGGGGGACAGTGGAAGGTGTCCTCCAGGGCATGATGCGGAAGGTCTGATGTTATCTGGAAGCAGCAAATGGAGGAGTGGAAAGCGCAACCCTCGTTTGCACCAACAATTCGGGATCAGCTACAGGAGGATGAAAACTAGCCCTAAGTCCATAGACTCAAACGCCACCAATGTACGACCAGTGAGTGTTCATGAATGTCGGGGAACAAACTTAGTGGCACAGGTGCTGTGAGGGGATGCAGTCTGCGATGATGCCGGTACACATATGTGAACGCCAAGAATGCCAAATCAAGGCTCTGTGACCTACTGGACCGCAGTGTAGGCCGGAGGCAGCGGTCAGCAGTGGCCCACAGCCACGGGTCGTTGGCTCGAGAGGCACAGAGTTAGTGACACAGTGGCAGTTGTCGGTAGTGTTCAATCACCTCCGTGACGCTGATCCTGTTCCCTCCGGACTGCAACGCGTCATCCTCTTACGCCCCTCCATGCGCGCGAAGAAATGTATTCTGCCTTTTGAATTACTGATGTTCAGTTCCAAATCTGTGATTCCACTCATGCGCAGCGTAGGCCGAGGGCAGTGGTCTGCGTAGGCCCACAGACACATGTGGTTGTGATGCCATGCACAGACTTGTTGCCACCACATCGGAGGGTGTATAGTGAATTTTTCTCTGCCTTAAATAATGTTCACTGCCATGGTGTAATCAAGACTCAGTTCCAAATGTGTGACCTACCTGACCGTGGTGTAGGCCTGAGGCAGCGGTCAGCACGGCCCATTCACCGAGTGTCTCCGGCATAGGTTGGATGGCCCCACCGGCCTGCGTAGTTCAGGTTCAGTGGCACCACGTGTTAAGGTCACCTCCGTGTATGTGACCCGGCATTCGTCCGGACTGAGCCGCATCTTCCTCTTACACCTCTCCGTGCGACCACTGCTGTGGACTCCGCCATTCGTGCTTTGCGACGAGGTGCTGGATGTGTGACCTACTGGTCAGCAGGGTAGTCCTGCTCCCTCATCCACGTGTAGCCGGCTGGTGCTGAACAGGGTTAGTGGCACCACGTGTAGCCGGCTGGCGTTGAACAGGGTTAATGGCACCACGTGTAGCAGGCTGGAGTTGAACAGGGTTAGTGGCACCACATGTATCCGGCTGACGTTGAACAGGGTTAGTGGCACAATGTGTTGCAGGCTGGCGTTGAACAGGGTTAGTGGCACCACGCGTAGCCGGCTGACGTTGAACAGGGTTAGTGGCACCACGTGTCGCAAGATGCCCATATGGAACTATGCCTCATTGATCGGGGGGGGGGTCTGGTGCTGTGGCCGCTGGCCGGATTTGGGGTCACTGCCATTCATGACTCAGGGCACAGTTTCACATATGGGACCTACTGGTCCGAAGAGTAGGCCGGGGGCGGCAGTGGAGTACGTCAACGAAAAAGGAATAAAGCGGGCCTGTGTCGTGGAGGCCGTGATGGTCTGAGGTGGCTGCCAAGGTCTCGGGCCTCGGGCTTGGGGCTTGCGCCGGCACGTGGTGGGCCCTCCTTGACACTCGCCGGTGTTGGAAGGTGATCAGTGTGGCCTGGCTGCGCAGGGGCTGGCCTGACGGGTTCGTGGACCAGCGTGCCGGGGTCTGGCAGGCGCACAGCATTGCAGGCAACTCCGCTCACGAGGATGGCGTCAGCCTCGTGGCGGGGTGGGAGGCGCCGCCCTGGCAGAGACGTTGGTCTTTCCGGAAGAGGACCACACCCAGGCCTACGTGCTTTTTATTCACACCCCTACGCTGGCGTGGCGTACGCCGGGCCATCCCACTCCGCTGATGCTTAGGGGGGGCGTAACAGGCAACATTTCCACGAGGTCCCCCACTGGCTTGGGTGACATGGTGGCATCCACTGTCCACTACACTCCATACACAAGCGGTGTATGTCGCCATGGATATGGGTGTGTTCTGCATACTGCGAGGTGTCCAGCACATCTCCGGCACTCTTGGCATTGTGTACTTTCCCAATCATGGTTCTACTGCATCCTTCACACATGCCTGGTTGCCACCTCTCCCCACATTCGGCTATTATGTGGCTGAGGTGCCATGCCGTTGCTGGCTCATGTTCAGGGCTTGCCCATGTGGACATTGTAAGTTGTTTTGTCGTGTCTGGTGGGTGGGCATGTTGTTGTGCCTGTTGTATGTGATTTTGTGACGTGTGCATTGCCAGCGTTGTGAGTTGCATGGTTGTGGAGTTGAGGTGTGTGGGGTGTTCATTTGGATATTGCCAAGGGGCTGTGCATTTGCCTTGTTGCCATCCTGGGAACGCTGGTTGATGATGGACTGTCGGAGGATGAAGGTATCATGCACACTGGCTGTGTGTTTGAAGGCAACATTGTTGGGGGTTCCACGGTGTTCTGTTGTTGCCTGCACATTGATGTGAGACATGTGCTTCCTGTTGCAGTGATTGTGTGCTGTGTCACCAGGGGGCACAGGTAGTACATGTGTGCTGTGTATTGCCCCAACATGTGCGTGCATCCTGCTTGGGCGTATGGTCCTTGCTTGGTCTCCAGCGGATCCTGCGCATTGTGTTGTACGTATGGGGACTGGGGTACCAGGGTGATGGTGATGTCCAGGACAGGTGTGGGGGACTTGGATGTGGCTGGCTGTGAGACTCCTCCGACTCTGGCGGGTGTTGGTTGGGGGGTCCCAGGGGCCAACAGGTGCAGCCACGCCATCAGCTTTGTGTGGGGTGGGATGTTGGTTGTCCGCTGTGTTGGTGCCGTAGGCCTGTTAGGCAATGATGGTCAGGAAGCAGAGGCTGGTTGTCCCTTTCAGCCTGTAGTGGATGGTGACATTGTCAGATGTTGGGTTTGTGAGGCTGGTACGTTTCCTGGGGTTCCGCTGTCTTTGTCTGTGCTGCATCTGTGGTGGTCCGGGGGGGGGGGGAGGGGAGGTGTTCCGGGTGTGGGTTGGGGTCCTGGGGTGGTGGAGGGGGGTGTTGTGGCCTTCTTGGGTGTCCGGGCCGCATGATGGGTGGCTCCATGGCATCTGTTGCCCTTCGGATGTGGCCCTGGGCTGTGCTCCCTTTTGTGGTGCTGGCTGCCGTCCGACTTTACACCAGGTCAGAGCAGATGTAAATTTCCTGGTGCTAACGCGCCTTATCGCCTGTTTTGTGTTCCTATCGCCGATGTGGCTGGTCGTTGTGAATTTTGAGGTGTGATGTTGTCTCAGCTTTTGGCACGGGAACGCCTACTCTGCATCTCATTAGCGATATTTGCGGGGGTCCTCTGTGGCGATGTTTTTTGCGGCTGCTATCGCGGGTAAACTGGTGCTGTGGGCTGTTAACACCGGCTTGTGAATGGCGAGGTACATTTATCACGACTTTGGCTGCGATAAAGTGCCGTTAAATCGGCGATAGCTCCTTGTGAATATGCCCCTAAGAGCGCGAGAAAGTGCTTGCAATGACGGCCCTGCTTGATGAGCGGGAAAACTGCTGCTGATCGGCAAGAGAGAAGGTCCGGGCCTGGCTGCTCCCACAGCTTGAAGTAAGCATAACCTCTCCTGTTTTAGCTCCTCGCTTGCTGAAAACCGTGACTCCAAGAACTGGCTTCCCCCTCTTTCCTCTCCTTGCTTCATTTGTTCACCTTTGAAATGGATCTAAAAAGGAAGTAATACTTTTGCTGGAAATGTCTTTTTCTGACGTTTTTCTATTCCAAAGTGCAGCCTCGGGATGGAGAGAAAAAACAAATGTTAAAAATACGAAAATTAAATAACTAAATAAAGCAAGACAGAGTGGTCACAAAGTGGCCAGCTTGGTTTTATTCACACCCAAACACATTAGCGCCACTTTACAGACTTTGCCAGGGAAGCGCTACTTTCATTTTTTCTCGTCATTGAATAGCATTGTTTTCCTCAGGTGAGGAAGTTCACCATTCCTGGAGGTAATGCGATATTAGTTTATAAAATGTGCACTGCAGCTTTATGTTCATGAATGTGGTCTTTTAAAACCAGACCCCTTATGTTTTGTAAGGATTTAAGCAATGGACATTGAAACGGTCCCTTCCGGGCCCTGTAGTCGTGTCCTTTGCTTTTCAGGCAAAAACCCTCGATGATTTCTGAATACTGAGTGCACAAGGGCCATCACTGAAACTATATTGACGTTCTTGCTTTTGCAGTTTGTTTACACCTTTTAGATACAAAATGTTGCTTAAATTAGCAGTCAGATTACGGCATGTTTTGCTTATTTTTGGTATCCTCAAAGTGTCGGTATGATAAATCGTTTATTTAATTGGGGAAGATGTCAATTTTTGTTAAAGTACATCTCGGCTGTGTGAAATATTGGTACATAGAGGAATGCTATGTAAGGTGCTTTATTAGGGGTAAGGGTTTCAGTTAGTTATGCGAAACTTGAGAGGAGCCGCATTGTGTGTTTGTGATGCAACTCCGCCTAGAAGTTGGTTTAGTACCTGTGGTGAGTGTGAAGTGAGCTAGCCCCCATTTCATGAACAGAAATAGGATTGTTGTTTTGCATTGGGTGGGGTGGGGGGAGGCGGGCAGTATAGAATGACTTAATTGACAGCTCGTTGTGGTGGCATATTTGTGGGGTTTCGCTCTTTTCTGTGTGTGCTTTGGGGGTTATTTCTGAGGAGGGCCACTTGTGTGGGCTATGTCTCTGGGAGTACTGTGCTGTTATTAACTCCTTAACCGCGGCACAAATTCCGCCGCAGTGCGGGAGTTCTATTGAATGGGCGGGGCCGCGTCGGCCAGCGGACGAGCGCAGCACTAGTGAGGTAGTGCTCGCGACGGCCGTTGGCCGACGCGCGCATGGAAGGGGTTAAGTACCCCATGCCGCGGCATTGTTATTTTACCTTTTTGGCGGGGGTTGATATTAATGTTGTTTGGAAGAAATAAGTATTGGTGTGAGGCCCACCCTTTATGTGGGTCTTTGTTTGGGTGAACTGCAGAGCTTTGGTGACATTGTGGTGGTTGGGCACTGTCTGCGAAAATACATTTTTTGGGGCAGTATCAGCCATATGTATAGGGTGACCAGATGACTCTTACCAGGGCACAACTTTTCTAGTTTTGATTTGCCATACCAGTGCATTCTGGGAGCTGTTGTCTAGGTTAATTTTATTTCAACCAATTGGTCGAACTCACTAGCTAATAATGTAAAAGCAAAACCCAGGTCTGGAAAAGTAATTCTCCACGTAACTTGCAGGCATCTTGTCGCCTTAATTATGTAGCACCAATGGGCAGTGTCTCAGAAAGGAAGAACTCTTCCTTGGTGTATTTGAGAGATGCAGTTCTTTTGAATAAGTGTCTGCAAAGCGCTATGCTTCTGTTGGGATCTGTGTGAGGTGTCACTATTTTGAACAAAATTTAACCTCAAGCTCCATAGGGGCATTGTCGGTGTGAAGTGCAGCTCTTTAGGCAGGAATGGGTGTGGAGACTATGCATGTGTGTGTATGCAATGGTGTCAACATGGGGTGGTGCATATTTGAAGCCACTTCTCTTGGGCTAGCAACTGGAGAAGTATCTCTTTGGGATCAAACTAATTGGCTTGTCATTGAAGGACGAAAAGGAGCAATGAAATCAGCACAGACAAACTTTAAAGTTGAATAAAGTTCATGTTATTATTGAGACAAGAAAAAACTAAAAGTAATTCCCCACCCCTTTAGTTTTTAAACTAATAGAATGGTCAATGAAAAACTAATACATCATACGATTACCATCTACTATGCAATAAGCTAGCCTGTATTTGACTCTCGGCTATCTCTCTCACCAGGGGAGTAACTCCTTTACTCCAAGGGAGATTCTTCTGTCGTCCAACGAAGTGTAGATCATCAAAAGTACTTGGTTTCTGTAGCAGAGTTTAGTCCAGGTAAATCCAAAGTCCTGTAGTCAGGGGTTCCTATTTTATACCCAAGGAAGGGGTGGGACAAACTCTGGGGACCCACCTATGGGAGGGTGCGGACAGAGGAGTGGCTACACCCATGTCCTTTGTCCAGTTTCGCGCCAGAGCAGGAGCAAATGGCTCCTGTGACCGGTTTGAGCTGGACTATGCACTGGGACACCAAATGTGCCCCCAGTGCAGACATCAAAGCACTCTCAGAGTGCACCCACCCAGCCCCAATACACTAAAGCCTGTCTGGGAGGTGGTCACACCTCCCTGTGACAGGAAACCTATTGTCAAACCTTCCCCTGCCAGAGTTTCGTCCAGCAGCAGGAGGGCAGACTCGTGTCTGTGGCTGGCAGCATCCATTTTGTGATGCCAGGGTCAAGAAAGCTGGTACCGGGTCTACCGGTGCTGTCATATATCTCCCTCTAGGAGGGTGGAATCATACCTCCCATACCAGTTACTGGTGTGGAGGTATGATTCCAAGGTGTTTGACACCAAACACGACATGTTTCCATGCAGCCATATTAAAGTTAGCATTTACCGCGAGGTTATAATGCACTTAAGTATATATGGTTGGCTGCATCACAAACAACCCCGGAGAATAGGTTCTGAAGGCTGCAGAGGGGCTCTGCTCATGCATGGGCACCCTCTCACATAAAACCCAGCACCCTGCTTTCAGGATTGATAAGGCCTGCCATAGGGGTGACTGATAGGTTTGTATGTGCAGTGATTAGGATAGATATAGTGAACCTATATCTAAGTAAGGGGTGCATGCACCACCTTACACAGGCTGCTGTAGCAGACCTGTTGTGTCATTTTAAATGGCCTCTCAGGGGTGGCATAATACATGCTGCAGACCGTGGGAGGCATCAGGGGTACCTATGCCCTGGGTACATTTTATACCATATTCTAGGGGCTTATAAGGGTACCCCAGAATCCAATCTGGAGTGTACCTAAAGTACATGAACAACCAATTTAGGGAGAAAGCAGATAGACTGGGGTCCTGATTAGCAGGATCCCAGTCAGACTAGTCAAAAACCAGCAAAACACCAGAAAAAAAGTGGGGGTAACTATGCAGTCAGATTCCACCTTCCTACATAACCCCTCCCCCCCCCCCAAAACGAAAGGAGATAAGGCTAACCTTGTCCAGTTGAGCCTTTATTGACTAAGTGGCCATATAAGGAAGATCCTGCACTAGCATGGATACCCCCTGTCTTATGGTCCACTAAGCAGTCCCTACCCCTAAGGGTATGGGTTGGTCTCCAAAAGTTGGGATTTCTACCTGTAGGGTGTTTTGGCAAAGTAAAAGGCTGGTGGGGTGTCTGAGTAGAGAAGTGAGGCCCTAATAAAGTTGGCCTCAGCTTCCTCAGATCACTGGTCACCATGGAGGCCTTTCTTTCCATGACTGAGTTGTATCTGGCCCTAAGGGTCAACCTCTGGCTGCCTACAGCTGGGGGTTGGGTCCCTTTGGTTGGAACACTGGAGGGACATGGTAGGTTTGGAACCACTTGGTCCCAGGTTTGCCTTTGCCCAACAGAGTCCATCTGGGGGTGGTCCCTACTCAATGGTAAGAGGGATCCCTCAGTGTGTTGAGGAATTTTCACCTGGCTAGGACTACTAGACTGGGTGCCCCTAATCTGCTGATGAGGGTGTTCCTCTGGACAGTGAGCCCTTAGGGGTCCACTGACCTCCCTGACCTCTGCAGCCCTAGGCTGATTGAGGTAGGGTAGAGAGGGGCAGGATACCTGCTCCAGACTGGGTACTACCTTGGAAGGGTCCCCTGCCATCAGGGGTGTTGCCAGGCCAGGCCTGACTACCTCTGGGGCAGTTCCTTCACTAGGGGTAGGGTCAGTTGCCTGAGGAAGCTGACCCTTACCTATAGTCTGGGGGGAAGAAGACTTTTCTTCGACCCTTCTGCTCTCTTGTGGAGTAGAGTGGGCCATTCTTTCAGGCTCCACCTCTCCAAAATGTCCCTGGGATGAGGCTGAGGCCCTAAGAGTCCCACCAACTTTCTCAGGGAGGCCTAACATTCTTAAATGGGCCTGGTATTCAACTTCAGCCCAGGCTGAAATTTCCAGATCATTGCCCAACAGGCAATCTACAGGCAAGTTTGGGGACACTGCCACTCTCTTTTGGCCAGTGACCCCTCCCCAGCTGAGATTGACTATGGCCATGGGATGATCTGTTCTAATACCATCAATGTTGGTCACCTGGTACTTGAACTCAGGTAAAAGCTGTTGAGGGGGGACTAGTTTCCCTGTCACCATGGTGACACTAGCCCCTGTATCCCTGAATGCCAAAGCTTTCTGATCATTTATCAATGGCTCCTGTCTGTACTTGCCCAAAGAATTAGGACTGACAGTAAAAGTGGCAAATCCCATGCCACCATCACAGACTGAGGAGGCCTGTGAGGGGGACCTTTCTAATCCATGGTCCACCTCAGTTCCCCATGAGAACCCACCTAACTTTTTGGGTGCACTGCTACCACCTGGGGGATTACTACTTGTAGTCCTAGGAGGAGTGGTAGTATTGCTGGGAGGAACATTTTCCTTATTGCCAGCCTTGGAGCAACTGGGGTCATTTTTCCAGTGGCCAGGCTTCTTACAGTTATGGCAATAAGGTTTCTTTTCAGGGGAGGAAGGAGTTTGGGACCTACCCCCAGGAGAGGACTTTTGGGGCCCTGTAGTGGATTTATCCTTGGATTTATCCCCACCTTTCTCTTGGGACTTGGTAGAATCTTTCTTCTGGTCACCACCCTGATTCTTAGGCCTTACCCTGGATCTGACCCATTTGTCTGCCTTCTTTCCCAATTCTTGGGGAGAGGTCAGATCAGAGTCCACCAGGTACTGGTGTAAAAGCTGGTTTTGACAATTATTAAGGATCTGCTCCCTCATAATCAAATTGTACAATCCTAAAAAAGTCATGCACCTTGCTGCCATGTATCCAACCTTCCAGAGCCTTAGTAGCACAATCTACAAAGTCAACCCAGTCTTGAGTCTGTGCCTTTTGGGTATCTCTGAACTTGACGCTGTATAGTTCAGCGGTTAAGCCAAACCCATCAATCAGAGCACTCTTCAGGACTTTATAATTATCAGCATCCTCTTCTCTTACAGTGAGGAGCTTGTCTCTACCTTTGTCTGCAAAGGAGAGCCACAAGATTGCTGCCCACTGCTCCTGAGGGACCCTCTGTACTTTACAGGCCCTCTCTAGTGCAGTTATCCATTTGTGGATGTCATCCCCACTCTGGTAGGGAGGGACAATCTTGCTCAGTTTCCTATGGTCATGAGTATGTTCTCTACCTCTAGGGACACTGTTGCTGCCACCATGGGGCTCTAGCCCCAACTTTTTAGAAGCTCTCTGGAGCTCCAGGGATTCCCTATCTAAGGCCAATTGCTCTCTCTTGATTCTGAGCTTAGCTCTCTCAAACTCAAGCAGTTGGCACTTCCTCTCATAAGAGGACTCCCTTTTATGAGAGGCAGAGGTCCTATGAGAAACAGAGCTCCCTACAGATGTACCAGAATGATTAGATTGCTGAGAAGGAGATCTTGATCTTCTTGGTAAACTGTTAACCCTTCCAGGTGGGGTAAAGAGAGGTCCACTGAGGCCTTCTCCCTCACCTTCAGGAAGAATTGGACTGTCCAGGTTAGGATCAGGTTGATCCTGCTGGCCAGCATCAGAGTCCAGGTCATAGAAGTTTTCACTTCCTGGCCTTTCCTCTTCTGCTGCCCCACCCCCTTTGCCTGCCTCATCAGACCCTGGGGTCTTTCTGAGGTCATCTAAAAGCAAAGCCTCTATGAGGCGTTGAGTGTTGGGGTTTTTCCCTGTCTTCAGTTTTCTAGATGTACACATGGTTCTCAATTCCTGAAATGAGATGTGGTCATACTTAGTTGGCAGAGGCCCACTGGCTTCTGGCCTAGAAGACATACTGGTGTGGTGTGGTGTATGCACCTACCTACCCTAGTGGGAACTGAAACTCTCTTGAGTTGGAGAAAGGGTGTGCTAGGCCCTTGACTTACCCAACTCTAAGTTCAGTAGAACTTACTTTATTCTAGTCTTGATTTATATGTACCTAAGTACCTTTAGTGGTTTTCAGTTAGTCACTCAATGAGATTATCTGGTAAAATAATAGCAAGCTTGAATCCCAACCGCTGCACACAAATGTGAGAAGTTGGCCTGGTATATGCTGTCCACTAATTAAAGTGGGCACCTTGCACCAGTCCAAACGACCTTTATTGATGATTAGGTTAAAGACAACCTTTATTGAAAGCTATCCTAGTGGTAGCTATGGAGAGCAGCCTTCAGGCTAAGTCTCGAAGGAATGTAAAGCAGCTTGTTTTACCAGTATATAACCTCCTGAATGACCAAATGAAAGGAGAACCACACAAGGAATATATAAAATATATGTGTTTATTACTAAACACTCTCTACTAACCTCTTTATGAGATTAGAGAACAAAGCACACAATATTAAATCACTAGAACGACAGTAAATAGCACAATACACAGTGGGCTCCATGGGGAGACCGAACCATATACTAAAAGTGGTATAACAACCACGACTTGACTAGACACAGTGCCTAGAGCAGCACGTAGAATCGCTGGGACCCCAAGGAACCACCTAAGGTAGTGACACAGGGGACCCACGGAGGACGGGTGCAGTGTGTGAACACAGGCGCGAGCTCCGTACAACTCTATGGGAAAGTCACGGTTGGAAATTTAAAGATTAAGGACACTTAGGAGAGGACTTTAAGCAAACCCAGCTAAACATAGAAGGTTCTAAGTCCAGCACCCTTGAGAGTACCAAGGTACCCGAGTTACCTATCCCAGAGGAGCCGGGTGCATAGGGGTCAAGTGGTGTCGGAAACCCTCGTCGTTTTCAATGGCGTGATGCGAAAAAGTACTGCTGCCGTGGAGAAGAAAAGTGTCCGGTGTGATCCAAGCCTGGATCGGAGATGAGGAGAACCTGAAAGCAGAGGGGACAAAGTCTGGGTCACTTCACGTGACCAGGAGCGGAGCAATCGAATGCCCACCGATGTCGGGTGCTTCAGGTGAGAAGAGGTGAAGCTTGACTCTGCAGCCACGGGGACCAGGAGGCGCTGACGATGACCAAAGTCTGGAGGTGAGCTGTCCCACGAAGGATGTCGAGTGCTGGGGGGTCAGTGTCCGGATTGAACACCAACAAGCCTTGGCAACGGCAACCCACACGGTCAGAGGAAAGATGCTTCTGTGAGGACCAGCAAGGTCCTGGGGACTCTCCATGCGATGGAGAGTCAGGGCACGTCCGGAACAACCAGAGAAGCCCACTGAAAGTTAAAGTTACCTTCACAGGGACCCACAGGCCAACGGACCAGGGATCGCGAAGGGACCTCGAGCTGAATCACTAAATACCAGCCCACGGAACACTCGTGGAGTGTAGGCCGGAAATCTTTGGTGGAATTACTGCTCGGGGTCAGGACTACAAGTAGCCCAAAGCACAGCTTCAGGGATTGCCGAAAAGCATATGCTGCTGCAAATGTACACTGTGCCCAGGGGTACAGGTTTCACGGTCCCCACGAGGGATACGGGCCTCAGAATTTCTGAGAGCGCAGATCGACCTCAGTGACCTTGGGAACCCACCTCCTGTGTTGCAGAAATCTTCGGAGTCCTTCAGGAGCTTCATAGATGCAAACTGGTCAGATGCTTTTAGGTGCCTGCTCAGCAGGGGAGTAACTCCTTTACTCCAAGGGAGATTCTTCTGTCGTCCAACGAAGTGTAGATCGTCAAAAGTACTTGGTTTCTGTAGCAGAGTTTAGTCCAGGTAAATCCAAAGTCCTGTAGTCAGGGGTTCCTATTTTATACCCAAGGAAGGGGTGGGACAAACTCTGGGGACCCAGCTATGGGAGGGTCAGGACAGAGGGGTGGCTACACCCATGTCCTTTGTCCAGTTTCGCGCCAGAGCAGGAGCAAATGGCTCCTTCGACCGGTTTGAGCTGGACTATGCACTGGGACACCAAATGTGCCCCCAGTGCAGACATCAAAGCACTCTCAGAGTGCACCCACCCAGTCCCTATACACTAAAGCCTGTCTGGGAGGTGGTCACACCTTCCTGTGACAGGAAACCTATTGTCAAATCTTCCCCTGCCGGAGTTTTGTCCAGCAGCAGGAGGGCAGACTCGTGTCTGTGGCTGGCAGCATCCATTTTGTGATGCCAGCGTCAAGAAAGCTGGTACCGGGTGTACCGGTGCTGTCATATTTCTCCCTCTAGAAGGGTGGGATCATACTCCCACACCAGTTACTGGTGTGGAGGTATGATTCCAAGGTGTTTGACACCAAACACGACATGTTTCCATGCAGCCATATTAAAGTTAGCATTTACAGCGAGGTTATAATGCACTTAAGTATATATGGTTGGCTGCATCACAAACAACCCCGGAGAATAGGTTCCGAAGGCTGCAGAGGGGCTCTGCTCATGCATGGGCACCCTCTCACATAAAACCCAGCACCCTGCCTTCAGGATTGATAAGGCCTGCCATAGGGGGGACTGATAGGTTTGTATTTGCAGTGATTAGGATAGATATAGTGAACCTATATCTAAGTAAGGGGTGAATGCACCACCTTACACAGGCTGCTGTAGCAGACCTGTTGTGTCATTTTAAATAGCCTCTCAGGGGTGGCATAATACATGCTGCAGCCCCTGGGAGGCCTCTGGGGTACCTATGCCCTGGGTACATAGTATACCATATAATAGGGACTTATAAGGGTACCCCAGAATCCAATCTGGAGTGTACCTAAAGTACATGAACAACCAATTTAGGGAGAAAGCAGATAGACTGGGGTCCTGATTAGCAGGATCCCAGTCAGACTAGTCAAAAACCAGCAAAACACCAGAAAAAAAGTGGGGGTAACCATGCAGTCAGATTCCACCTTCCTACAACGCCCATGTTCCCAGCTGTGCATCATCGGCACTGTCCGTCCGAGGTTATGGAGTTTGCTCGTCAGTACAGATGTGGAGTGAGCAGCGAGTGGTTTGAGAGACACAAAGAGCCAATAGGAATAGGATTCACAAACCGCAGGAATGCACAGCTCACAGGTTCCCGAGGTGCACACAGGCGGCTCACCCAGTCCAGCACACGTTTGTGTTTACATTCGGGCGGCTCAACCTATAGTTCATCCTATAGCCTCGCGTGAAATTTATGGACTGGCAGGAGGAGCGGCATCTTTGTTTGAAGTTATATGAAGGCATTTCTCTGTGCCCTGTTGTGTAATATCTGGTATCCCCATCGCATTTATTTATTTATTGCGATTTTATATAGCGCAAACTTTACCCGTGTGTCAGAGCGCTTTACAGAAGGACCAGTTACATTAAATAAACATTAAATAAGGACTTCAGAGTACATGAGTTACATAAAAGATACAAACCTAAAAACTCTAAATTCACATAAGAATGGTAGTAAGTACAAAAGTCTACTACAGATACTAGAGGTTAGAATTACATATATACAAGATGCAAAATCATTCAAGATTACATTTTAAGAAGCGATTAGGGTTGCACAATTTTATATTACATATTTACAGAGCATGAGCTTCTAGCCATCGTTCAGCCAGACCTTCAGGTGCTGTTGCACTCACGGGCGGTGGTCTTCGGCCTGGAGGGATCCCGAGTTGGTAATGGCCGTAGGGGTGGTGGTGGGCTGAGGTTGTTACTGTTATCAGCATCGTGTGTCCCCAGCTCGTCAGCTTCTCTTGGAATCGAAACTCCGTCCGGGCAGGTTCAGACAGCACTAGCCGATCACTGTTGGGCTGAGTGAGGGGACGCATTACCTCCTTGCGCGTCTTCCTGGCTGCAGTCCTTACGCACGATACTTCTCCCTTCCGGCAGAACCAATTCCCTAGCTGAAAAACTCAAAAAAGTTCCCCCAAGATGGTCCCCGTTACCCATGAGCCACCACAAAAGGGAGGAACAAACAACACACTTCCTGTTTTTTTCCTTCTGGTTTTCATTGTTCGAGGACATTGTCCTTCCGGTTTCCTTCTTCGGATGAGGAGATTTGCTTGCACTCCCTAGATCTTTGTTGAGCTTTGTCCATTTATTTGGAGCGTTCTTCTTCTTTTCGAACTTCTGATTCCCTTTTTGTTACTTTTGGTCTGCCAAATAGGGGTTCTCGTCCTTCTACTGCCTCCATTTCCCGGCTGGATTAAGTCTGCCATCGTGAGGGTTTACCAGGTGTCTGGGTCCTCTTCCCCCCTGCCTGTGCAGGGTCATTCAACGAGGGGGGTGGCTATCTCTTGGGCAATCTTCCGGGGGGCCTCTCTGCAGGAGGTGCGTGCTGCTGTTACCTGGAGTTCCCATCACACTTTTCTTTCCCACTATCTTTTGCAGTTGGGTGGGCTTTTTTCCTCCTCCTTTCGGAGTCATGTCCTGTCTGTGGCAGAAGGTGTTTCTGCTCCTCTGATGTCTTGAACTGCATTGCTTTTGTTTATTGTATTAAACTTTGATTTGGTTCCGCATACTTGGTGTTTCACTATTGTGTTTTGTTCCTACATTTGTGTATGGAAATAGTCACCAGGTTGCTTGGGTATTGTATCGTGCGTAAGGACTGCATCCAGGAAGGCTGACGAGGCGGTAATGCCCCGGTTACTTACTGGTAATCTTCATTACTCCGAGTCCTGGTCTTCCTGGATGCAGTCCTGAGTACCGCCCTCCCTCCCGGACATGGCGGTTGACTATTTCCTGTTTTTCTTGGCTTATTTAGTGTGGTATGTTACAGGAAGTGTGTTGTTTGTTCCTCCCTTTTTTGGGGGCTCATGGGTAACGGGGGCCATCTTGGGTGAACTTTTTTGAGTTTTTCAGCTAGGGAATTGGTTCTGCCGGAAGGGAGAAGTATAGTGCGTAAAGACTGCATCCAGGAAGACCAGGACTCGGAGTAATGAAGATTACCGGTAAGTAACCGGGGCATGGTTCACCTGGATGCCAAACTCAACTCTGGCGATAAATTACTTGGAACTTGTCTCACATTGCAGCTCATCATTGCTGCACGAACAGAGACAGACAGAAAGAGCAATAATTACAAAGAAGGAAACCTGGTTTAAGGGACAATTAAATTAAAATACATTGTGAAAGCAAGAAAAATATTTGCTTCAGCGAATGATTCATAATGAAATAATCACAAGGGGAGATAATGAAAGAGAATAGAAACAAAGGCAGAGGTAAAATAAGGGAAAACCAGCAACAAAAAGTGCAAAAGATTAAAGGGTGAAGGTAAAGAATGGCAATGAAAAAAAGCAAGGTATAAAAACGGGGAAATAAGGGGGATATTAGCAACAACTTGCGATAATTATCGCAAACCGCGCTTAGCGCGTTTTTTTTTATCGCCGCGTCTCGCTGGATTTTATCGCGGAGATAACACGCTATTAGCAACGTTTATCTCCAATGCGATAAAATATCCAGCGAAAGCGGCGAAATGTGTGAATATCGCTGGAAATCCAGCGATATTCACGCATTAACGCCATGGGGGACTTAGCCTGACAATCCACCTCCCATTGAACAAACAGGTAAGTCATGTTTTTAGCAGGTGTTAAATTCTAGCGATAATCGCGCTTAGCGCGAGTTTTTTATCGCTTCGCCTGCGTTGCTAATAGGGGAAGTTGTGTTAGCGACTGTTTTCAGTCGCTTTTAGTTGGGAACGCCTACCTTGCATGTCATTAGCGATAATTATCGCTGGCATGCAAGGCGATGGAAAACCGGCCACTATCGCTAGAAAGCTGTCGCTAACGCCTGTTAGCGACAGCTTGCTGATAGGGCGATAAAAAAATCGCCGCTTTAGCGGCAAAAGTGCCGCTAAAGCGGCGATAAAGCCCTTGCTAATATGCCCCACCGTGTTTTGATTTTGGTATAATGAATATGTTACAAGGTGTTAATAACAAACATATAACTTGCACAGTAAGCTGAATAAGAGTGCATGTTTGGTTAGACTCATACATCATTGTCGGCATTTTACCAGTCTGCCCTATATTTTTGTGCCCATGCTAATTAAACAAGCATTTGCAATGCAATCAGTCTCGCTTTTGTGAAAGTTAGAGCTATTGGCATTTAAATGAGAATAATTTTGTAACTTATTTATTTGTTTTGTTTTAGTGGTGTGATAATTTAGAAAATGAGAGTTAGAGCTATTGGTGTTGTAAATGTAAATATTTATGTGTTATGGAGTGGAGTGGGTATATGTGGTGTGTAGTGGAATTATGTAGCTACCACCAGATAATGTGAGCTTTTGAGAAGCGGAGGTGCAGTTAGGATGTATGGGTTGGTGGAATGATAGATGTTTGTATGAATGCTTGAATGGATGGATACCTGTATGAGTACATGGATGGATGTCTGGGTGATCAGATGAATGAAAAGATGGTAGGTGATGCATGGGTAGAATAGTTACAGATGGTTGGTATGGAAACAGAAAGATGGCTACATTGAGAAAATATTCATAAAAAGGAAATGTTAGTACGTTATTGGACATTTGAGCAAGACTGGATGATATATCGGGTTACATGGTGGCCCAGATCGCAACAAACATAAAATCCCATTTACAGTTCAGGAGTTGATGGTGGTTTTGTGCCCTTACTCCGAAACTATGCTTCCCTGTCAGCTGCTTGGATGCCTGACTAATCTGCAGACTTCCAACACAGTATTACACTTGGACGCAGGTTTAACCCATTCAAATCTTAAATGCTGTGTCCCATCAGACCTTACAGGAGACAGTTACTAATTATGACTGACGAAGGAAAAGTCTGATGGCTGGTCCCATTTATAGCACTTGCATGTGGTGTTCTGCACGTTGCAAGGACACGTTGACAATGTCTTGTTGATGAATACAAGTACATCACTCTGTGGCATTGAGACTGCCAAATATAGGCCTATTTGTAAACTCTCTGGTGCATGTGATGCACACAAAAGGCTTGCTACACGTTTCCAGAGCCTTGTAACTTGTAACCATGTGAGGGCGAGGAAGGGATGGCATGACTGGAACAGCAGGGGCAGCATTACCGTCTTTTTGTTGTGAGTACTGCACCATTTCCGAGTGAGCCTTCACAGCAGCAGCTTCCCAGTATCTCTCTAGTGCTTACTTGATTGCAAGACCAACAAATGATATCACGTTCTGAATGTTTAATGTACTGCTTTAGTTGATGGGCTAGGTGAAACTCCTTATTCTCACCCATACATTCACTGAAGCGCTCCGGAGAAGAAATAAGGCTGTACTGAGCTCTGAGAAAACAGTAGTCTAGCCTCAGAAATCAGAAGTATAACTGTACCCAAAGCACGCTCCAGAAACAACTTTGTATGCCTTACAAAGTTGCAGCAGACAGTTTCAGGTGTTCAGCATGTATTGCATTAAAAAGCACTCCAGCGGAACTTGTGATGCTGCACCTGCCCGGACAGACCACCGCCGCTGCCCTACCTGAACAAATGGAGTTTAGAGGCCGTGCGCGTCACCTGCTCCAGCTTCGCCAGGCCCAGTTTCACCTGCAGCGGCCTGGACCCCGTGGGCTTGTTGCTGCATTCCACAGCCTTCAGCAGCCAGCAGCCAGCAGCCCGACTTCCACAGTTCTGCCAGCCTTGGGGACAGAAGGGAGACGAAAACTGGATTATTTGGACTAGCGCAGCACCCGTACTGTGTCACCCTAAGGGCGCCATATTAACTAAGGTACTATTCACACTATCTGCGCGGAGCTTCCAAGTCGCACAACAGTCTCACCTATCTAAGAGCATCCCCTTGCCCCAGGGTGTCCCACAGGGATCGATTCTGAGCCCAACTCTATTTAATTTGTACATGGGACCACTGGCTGAGCGAGTGGAAGAGCATAAGGTGTCCATCGTGTCATACGCTGACGACACGCAGCTAATTGTAATGCTGTCTCAAGACAGGGAGCAGGCAGCAATCCGATTCTCCAAGTGTCTGGAAGAAGTGGCAGCGTGGATGTCTAACCACTGCCTAAAGCTCAATGGGAATAAGACGGAGGTGTTGATTGTGGGCAAGGACCCAACCATTTGGTCATCAGCCTGGTGGCCGGAGACACTGGGCCAATTACCCACACCGAAATCTGAAGTAAAAAATATCGGAGTATGGTTTGACTCCGAACTGGCATTCGATAGCCAGATTCGGAAAGTAGCGGGCAAATGCTATGGGACCATGAAAATCCTGAGAAAAATTCTTGATCTCCTGCCACCTAATGCTAGGAAAACCATAGTACATGCCGTGGTAACCTCACAATTGGACTACGGCAATGTGCTATATTTAGGTGCCAAAAAAAAAGGGCTATCGAAATTACAGACGGTGCAAAATGCGGCAGCTCGTTTGGTACTAAGCCTTCTGAGAAGAGCCTCCGCAAAGAAAGCCCTGGCAGAACTGCACTGGCTACCAGTGGAGAAGAGAATCGTGTTCAAAGCAATGTGCCACTGTCACCGTATTTTATCAAAAAAAGGCCCACGGTACCTACAACCACTGTTAACACAGTATACACCATGCCGAAACCTAAGATCCAAGGATAGGGCACTGGTGACTATACCAAGAATATCTAAAGCCAGAATGGGGGCACGCTCCTTCAGATACCTCGCAGCAAAAGCGTGGAACACTCTACCTATGGACCTAAGAATAGAACCATGAGAAACTAAATTTCGCAAACAACTGAAGACATGGTTATTCCTAACAGCATACTAAACTTAGCATGCTGACCAGAGTGAGCGACCAGCTGTGATATGCAAATACCGTTGTTCCATACCCTTTCAGTGTGCCTGTTCCAGCGTGGGGACACACCGTTGGTGTAACCATGCGCTCTATAAATGGCTAAACTAAACTAAACTCAGCATAGGATGCGCCATCTTGGTTAAGGACTCACGAACTGCATCACTGTGGTTAAGGGCTCGCAAACGTAATACTGCGGCAGCAACACAAAACAATCAATGGGGAAATAAACGAGATGCCTCTTAGCAGAGGCACCATCATATGGAGGGCAGACTTTGTGCATTTACATTCACAGCATCCAGGCGAGCCCCGACTCCTTTATTCTCACCACTGACTGATGAGAGAAGCGGGGGGAATGGGAGAGACTGGGAGTGAGAAAGATGCAGGGGTCGGAGGCACTAGATACGAGCTGCAGTTTACATTTGTTGCACACATGCACTGTAATAAAGAGCGGCGTGCCATGCTGCAACAATTCGAAAAAAGAGATCTCCCCAACAACAGATGAATGCAAGCAGAAAGAAACAGTATTTAGGCAGTGCTCCTCTGTAAAAAACTGAAGTGAGGTATCGCTGCGTGAACCACTTAGGAGGCAACAAAGAAGAGCGGCACTGGACTGAACCAATTGTAAGCAACAGGTGGAAGAAAACTCCTTTTCCAGTACAAGAGGTCTTCCAGAAAGCACATGCATGTTGCAGTGGTGGCTCCTCCGTTAAGGCGGAGGAGCGTCGCCCCACTGCCATAAAGCAGCAAAAGAAAGGGGAAAAAAATGATAATAACCTAATGTGATTATCATTTATTTTGTTCTCTTGCTGCAGCATTGTGTGTGAGGGGCGGGGCTGCAGAGCAGGGGAGGAGTGGTACAACCCTCCTTAGTGCACAGTGACTGTTTGGTTGGCCCTCTCGGGCTGCCCAAAACAGTCATGCGCACTTTCTCTGTTCTCCATGCAGGCTGCATTACAGCCTGCATGGAGACCATGCTCACCTCTCCAGCCCCTGGCTGAGCACCGTGTCACAGCACTCAGACCAATCACAATGCTGCAGCATTGTGATTGGCTGCGGGGAACGTGGGAGCTTTGGTGCTTTCTGTTTCTCACAAGAAGCCATGAAGAAAATGGGACAGGAGAGGCAACGGCGGCTGGCCAGCTGGGAGGTAAGTGATTTTTTTTCTTTTACATGATTTCCCCCTTGTCCCCTTCGCCCCCAACCACCCCATTGCTGCTTCTAGGCCATGACTGGTACGTTGCCTAGGCTCGACCTAAAAAACAATACAACTAATTATTTTTTCTTTTGACATATACTCAATGGTGTAGAGCAGACAGGCTTAAATTAGGGCAACGTGTGGCAATAAAAATCCCAAACCAAATTGGGAAAATAGAGTAAAATGTAATAAGTAAAATGACACCAAAACAAGAATAATCCATTAACGGGTACCAAAGATATGAATTTTTAAAGGCTGAAGTGATGATAGCAATGAAAACAATTATGCCACAATGATAGTCAATGGTCACAGTAGAGTTTTACCTTGGGACTCTGTGAAATTGAAGTCAAAATCCTTCAGTGGGTCAAGCAGTCAGGCCTCATCCGACGATCTGTTCCATGAGGCTGGGTACCTTATCGCAGAAGGCCCACTGATTTGCTGCTGCGGAGAAGCTCCAAGTGGGAGAGACCTCTTTCTTCAAACCAGCGAGTCCGTGTCTTGGGTGGATAGAATGGGCTTGTTCGTTCCGGTTCTCTAGACGTCTGGAAATACAAAAAGTGTCTAAGTCCCAACTTTTCAGAGGTGGTATGACAAGTGCAATTAGACAGCCCAGGTTTCCAGGACCTGAGGAAGAGCACTTGGAGGTCAAGACTCACTCCAGGAGAGGCCATCAGCAGGTTCCAAGTCAAGTCGAGTTGTTACTTGTCAGCTGGGCACTTCAAAAAAAGTCCTCTTGCAGCTTGTTGTGGCCCTGTAGCTCTACAGGTCAGCGAACAGACACTTGGAGTCTACTTTTTTGTCCTGGTTACAAGGGGAAGCAGCTCCAATCCTTCAAGGGTCCCCTCTGGTTACAGAGAGCAGGTCAATTCCTCTTCCCTTCTTCCACAGGTCCATAAAGTGTGATAAAAAAGGATGCCTGGAGGTGCCACACTCATGCCGGCACCAACTAGTGTATTGCTCCTGGTTGCTCCCAAAGTGAATGGGTAAAAGTTCCTAGGGGTAACCCTGTCCGCATTTGTAACTGTTCCTGTTTGCCTTTCCTGTAAACAATCCCACAGTGCCCCTCACTCTCGAAATCCAGGATGGGGGAAATCCATTTCTCTTTATGCAGAGCATGTGTGCGCACCCAGATGTATGACCAGGGAAATAAACACTCTCCTTCTCTGCGGTCACTCTACATCAGTTCGGGAGGTAGCTTTCCCGCCACTGTGTTTGGGTGCAGCCTGATCAGGAGGACAAAAGATGGGGCCTTTCCAGGTGTCACCAAACATTTGTCTGTTATACGGGACACCCCTTCGAAGTAAATTAAGTTCCTGGGCCAACTCCACTGGTTTTCCTACTAGGGAAAGAGAAAAACATCTCCCCACTCCCAAGTTTGTACCTGCCCTATGATCAGTTTTCATATCATTCATCATGGCTGATTTCTGGCTGTGCCATTGCTTATGAGCGAATGCAAATTAGCCCCCTGCAGCTTCAAGCAGAGAAAATGTAACTTTCTAAAATATACCTTTCCCTATTATCCATTAAAAATACGACTTCACGCCATTGAGTTGGGGTTTTAATAACTAATAAAAAATAGTTGTTTCATCATTTTTCTACCTGCCCTATCCCTGTATTGTACCCATCCCAGGCACACACACACCCATCACATACACTCGCCATGCATGCACTGCTCAGCGCTGCCCTATCCCTGTATTGTACCCTTCCCAGGCACACACACACCCATCACATACACTCGCCATGCATGCACTGCTCAGCGCTGCCCTATCCCTGTATTGTACCCTCCCAGGCACACACACACCCAGCACATACACTCGCCATGCATGCACTGCTCAGCGCTGCCCTATCCCTGTATTGTACCCTTCCCAGGCACACACATACACCCAGCACATACACTCGCCATGCATGCACTGCTCAGCGCTGCCCTATCCCTGTATTGTACCCTTCCCAGGCACACACACACACACATCCATCACATACACTCGCCATGCATGCACTGCTCAGCGCTGCCCTATGCCTGTATTGTACCCTTCCCAGGCACACACACATCCAGCACATACACTCGCCATGCATGCACTGCTCAGCGCTGCCCTATGCCTGTATTGTACCCTTCCCAGGCACACACATACACCCAGCACATACACGCGCCATGCATGAACTGCTCAGCGCTGCCCTATCCCTGTATTGTACCCTCCCAGGCACACACATACACCCAGCACATACACTCGCCATGCATGAACTGCTCAGCGCTGCCCTATCTAACCCTGGGCAAAGCACTACGCTACGCTCGCGTAGTTTGCGAAGTTTGCGCTACTTCGCACAACGCGAATGCACGTAGCACAGTGCAAGCACGCGTAGCGTAGTGCAGCGGTCATTTGCTTGCTCGCGGTCCTCAACGTCAGGTTGGCGACCGCGAGCAAGCAAAATGACTATCCCGGCGAGACTTTTTCCTCGTTCGCGATCAGCAACGATCGCGAGCGTGGAAAATAAACCTCCCGGCGAGATTCTCAACGCGGGGAGGTCAGGTTTCTCATTGCGAGTGGTCGCGTATGCTCGCGACCGCTCGCGATGAGAAACTACCAGTCCGCGTTGAGAAAGCTGCCGCTCGAGTAAAAATCTACTCGAGCGGCAGTAAAAGACAGCTCGCACTGTGCAAGATGCCGTTTTCAATGATTGCACAGTGCGGACAAGCATCCGGCACTGTGCAATCATTGCGAACAGTGCACTACGCAGTTCGCGTAGTGCTACGCGTAGCTCGCGTAGTGCGAACTGCACTTTGCGTAGCTTCGCGTAGCGCTACTTCGCGAACTACGCCCAGGCTTAGCCCTATCCCTGTATTGTACCCTTCCTAGGCACACACACACACACACCCAGCACATACACTCGCCATGAAGCACTGCTCAGCGCTGCCCTATCCCTGTATTGTACCCTTCCCAGGCACACACACACCCATCACATACACTCACCATGAAGCACTGCTCAGCGCTGCCCTATCCCTGTATTGTACCCTTCCCAGGCACACACACACCCAGCACATACACTCATCATGCATGCACTGCTCAGCGCTGCCCTATGCCTGTATTGTACCCTTCCCAGACACACACACACCCAGCACATACACTCATCATGCATGCACTGGTCAGTGCTGCCCTATCCCTGTATTGTGCCCTTCCCAGGCACACACACACACACACCCAGCACATACACTCGCCATGCATGCACTGCTCAGTGCTGCCCTATCCCTGTATTGTACCCTTCCCAGGCACACACACACCCAGCACATACACTCGCCATGAAGCACTGCTCAGCGCTGCCCTATCCCTGTATTGTACCCTTCCCAGGCACACACATACACCCAGCACATACACTCGCCATGCATGCACTGCTCAGTGCTGCCCTATCCCTGTATTGTACCCTTCCCAGGCACACACACACCCAGCACATTCACTCGCCATGCATGCACTGCTCAGAGCTGCCCTATCTCTGTATTTTACCCTTCCCAGGCACACACACACCCAGCACATACACTCGGCATGCATGCACTGCTCAGCGCTGCCCTATGCCTGTATTGTACCCTTCCCAGGCACACACACACACCCAGCACATACACGTGCCATGCATGCACTGCTCAGCACTGCCCTATCCCTGTATTGTGCCCTTCGCAGACACACACACACACCCAGCACATACACGTGCCATGCATGCACTGCTCAGCGCTGCCCTATCCCTGTATTGTGCCCTTCGCAGACACACACACACCCAGCACATACACTCATTATGCATGCACTGCTCAGAGCTGCCCTATCCCTGTATTGTACCCTTCCCAGACACACACACACCCAGCACATACACTCACCATGCATGCACTGCTCAGCGCTGCCCTATGCCTGTATTGTACCCTTCCCAGGCACACACACACATACACCCAGCACATACACACGCCATGCATGCACTGCCCAGCGCTGCCCTATCCCTGTATTGTACCCTTCCCAGGCACACACACACACACACCCAGCACATACACACGCCATGCATGCACTGCTCAGCGCTGCCCTATGCCTGTATTGTACCCTTCCCAGGCACACACACACCCAGCACATACACTCGCCATGCATGCACTGCTCAGCGCTGCCCTATGCCTCTATTGTACCCTTCCCAGGCACACACACACCCAGCACATACACTCGCCATGCATGCACTGCTCAGCGCTGCCCTATGCCTGTATTGTACCCTTCCCAGGAACACACACACCCAGCACATACACTCGCCAAAAAGCACTGCTCAGTGCTGCCCTATCCCTGTATTGTACCCTTCCCAGGCACACACACGCCCAGCACATACACTCGCCAAAAAGCACTGCTCAGCGCTGCCCTATCCCTGTATTGTTCCCTTCCCAGGCTCTCACACACACACACCCAGCACATACACTCATCATGCATGCACTGCTCAGCGCTGCCCTATCCCTGTATTGTGCCCTTCCCAGGCACACACACACACACACCCATCACATACACTCGCCATGCATGCACTGCTCAGCGCTGCCCTATGCCTGTATTGTACCCTTCCCAGGCACACATACACCCAGCACATACACTCGCCATGCATGCACTGCCCAGCGCTGCCCTATCCCTGTATTGTACCCTTCCCAGGCACACACACACACCCAGCACATACACTCGCCATGAAGCACTGCTCAGCGCTGCCCTATCACTGTATTGTACCCTTCCGAGGCACACACACACACACATCCATCACATACACTCGCCATGCATGCACTGCTCAGCGCTGCCCTATCACTGTATTGTACCCTTCCCAGGCACACACACACACACATCCATCACATACACTCGCCATGCATGCACTGCTCAGCGCAGCCCTATCCCTGTATTGTACCCTTCCCAGACACACACACACCCAGCACATACACTCTCCATGCATGCACTGCTCAGTGCTGCCCTATCCCTGTATTGTACACTTCACAGGCACACACACACTCAGCACATACACTCGCCATGCATGCACTGCTCATCGCTGCCCTATCCCTGTATTGTGCCCTTCGCAGACACACACACACCCAGCACATACACTCGCCATGCATGCACTGCTCAGCGCTGCCCTATCCCTGTATTGTGCCCTTCCCAGGCACACACACACCCAGCACATACACTCATCATGCATGCACTGCTCAGCGTTGCCCTATCCCTGTATTGTACCCTTCCCAGGCACACACACACACACACACCCAGCACATACACTCGCCATGCATGCACTGCTCAGCATTGCCCTATCCCTGTATTGTACCCTTCCCAGGCACACATACACCCAGCACATACACTCACCATGCATGCACTGCCCAGCGCTGCCCTATCCCTGTATTGTACCCTTCCCAGGCTCTCACACACACCCAGCACATACACTCGCCATGAAGCACTGCTCCTTGCTGCCCTATCCCTGTATTGTACCCTTCCCAGACACACACACACCCAGCACATACTCTCGCCATGCATGCACTGCTCAGCGCTGCCCTATGCCTGTATTGTACCCTTCCCAGGCACACACACACACCCATCACATACACTCGCCATGCATGCACTGCTCAGCGCTGCCCTATGCCTGTATTGTACCCTTCCCAGGCACACACACACACCCATCACATACACTCGCCATGCATGCACTGCTCAGCGCTGCCCTATGCCTGTATTGTACCCTTCCCAGGCACACACACACACCCAGCACATACACTTGCCATGCATGCACTGCTCAGTGCTGCCCTATCCCTGTATTTTACCTTTCACAGGCACACACACACACCCAGCACATACACTCACCATACATGCACTGCTCAGCGCTGCCCTATCCCTGTGTTGTACCCTTCCCAGACACACACACACACCCAGCACATACACTCACCATGCATGCACTGCCCAGCGCTGCCCTATCCGTGTATTGTACCCTTCCCAGGCACACATACACCCTGCACATACACTCGCCATGCATGCACTGCTCAGTGCTGCCCTATCCCTGTATTGTACCCTTCACAGGCACACACCCAGCACATACACTCACCATACATGCACTGCTCAGAGCTGCCCTATCCCTGTATTGTACCCTTCCCAGACACACACACACCCAGCACATACACTCGCCATGCATGCACTGCTCAGCGCTGCCCTATCCCTGTATTGTACCCTTCCCAGGCACACACACACACCCAGCACATACACACGCCATGCATGCACTGCTCAGCGCTGCCCTATCCCTGTATTGTACCCTTCCCAGGCACACACACACACCCAGCACATACACTCACCATACATGCACTGCTCAGCGCTGCCCTATGCCTGTATTGTTCCCTTCCCAGGCACACACACACACACACCCATCACATACACTCGCCATGCATGCACTGCTCAGCGCTGCCCTATGCCTGTATTGTACCCTTCCCAGGCACACACTACACCCAGCACATACACTCGCCATGCATGCACTGCCCAGCGCTGCCCTATCCCTGTATTGTACCCTTCCCAGGCACACACACACACCCAGCACATACACTCGCCATGAAGCACTGCTCAGCGCTGCCCTATCACTGTATTGTACCCTTCCCAGGCACACACACACACACATCCATCACATACACTCGCCATGCATGCACTGCTCAGCGCTGCCCTATCACTGTATTGTACCCTTCCCAGGCACACACACACACACATCCATCACATACACTCGCCATGCATGCACTGCTCAGCGCAGCCCTATCCCTGTATTGTACCCTTCCCAGACACACACACCCAGCACATACACTCTCCATGCATGCACTGCCCAGCACTGCCCTATCCCTGTATTGTACCCTTCACAGGCACACACACACTCAGCACATACACTCGCCATGCATGCACTGCTCATCGCTGCCCTATCCCTGTATTGTGCCCTTCGCAGACACACACACACCCAGCACATACACTCGCCATGCATGCACTGCTCAGCGCTGCCCTATCCCTGTATTGTGCCCTTCCCAGGCACACACACACCCAGCACATACACTCATCATGCATGCACTGCTCAGCATTGCCCTATCCCTGTATTGTACCCTTCCCAGGCACACACACACACACACCCAGCACATACACTCGCCATGCATGCACTGCTCAGCATTGCCCTATCCCTGTATTGTACCCTTCCCAGGCACACATACACCCAGCACATACACTCACCATGCATGCACTGCCCAGCGCTGCCCTATCCCTGTATTGTACCCTTCCCAGGCTCTCACACACACACCCATCACATACACTCGCCATGAAGCACTGCTCCTTGCTGCCCTATCCCTGTATTGTACCCTTCCCAGACACACACACACCCAGCACATACTCTCGCCATGCATGCACTGATCAGCGCTGCCCTATCCCTGTATTGTACCCTTCCCAGGCACACACACACACACCCAGCACATACTCTCACCATGCATGCACTGCTCAGCGCTGCCCTATCCCTGTATTGTACCCTTCCCAGGCACACACACACCCAGCACATACACTCATCATGCATGCACTGCTCAGCGCTGCCCTATGCCTGTATTGTACCCTTCCCAGGCACACACACACACACATCCATCACATACACTCGCCATGAAGCACTGCTCCTTGCTGCCCTATCTCTGTATTGTACCCTTCCCAGACACACACACACCCAGCACATACTCTCGCCATGCATGCACTGCTCAGCGCTGCCCTATGCCTGTATTGTACCCTTCCCAGGCACACACACACACCCATCACATACACTCGCCATGCATGCACTGCTCAGCGCTACCCTATGCCTGTATTGTACCCTTCCCAGGCACACACACACATATCACATACACTCGCCATGCATGCACTGCTCAGCGCTGCCCTATGCCTTTATTGTACCCTTCCCAGGCACACACACACACCCAGCACATACACTTGCCATGCATGCACTGCTCAGTGCTGCCCTATCCCTGTATTTTACCCTTCACAGGCACACACACACACCCAGCACATACACTCACCATACATGCACTGCTCAGCGCTGCCCTATCCCTGTGTTGTACCCTTCCCAGACACACACACACACCCAGCACATACACTCACCATGCATGCACTGCCCAGCGCTGCCCTATCCCTGTATTGTACCCTTCCCAGGCACACATACACCCAGCACATACACTCGCCATGCATGCACTGCTCAGTGCTGCCCTATCCCTGTATTGTACCCTTCACAGGCACACACACACCCAGCACATACACTCACCATACATGCACTGCTCAGAGCTGCCCCTATCCCTGTATTGTACCCTTCCCAGACACACACACACCCAGCACATACACTCGCCATGCATGCACTGCTCAGCGCTGCCCTATCCCTGTATTGTACCCTTCCCAGGCACACACACACACACACCCAGCACATACACACGCCATGCATGCACTGCTCAGCGCTGCCCTATCCCTGTATTGTACCCTTCCCAGGCACACACACACACACACCCAGCACATACACTCACCATACATGCACTGCTCAGCGCTGCCCTATGCCTGTATTGTACCCTTCCCAGGCACACACACACACACACACCCAGCACATACACTCACCATGCATGCACTGCTCAGCGCTGCCCTATGCCTGTATTGTACCCTTCCCAGGCACTCACACACCCAGCACATACACTCACCATGCTTGCACTGCTCAGCACTGCCCTATGCCTGTATTGTACCCTTCCCAGGCACACACACACCCAGCACATACACTCGCCAAAAAGCACTGCTCAGTGCTGCCCTATGCCTGTATTGTACCCTTCCCAGGCACACACACATCCAGCACATACACTCGCCATGCATGCACTGCTCAGCGCTGCCCTATGCCTGTATTGTACCCTTCCCAGGCACACACACACCCAGCACATACACTCGCCATGCATGCACTGCCCAGCGCTGCCCTATCCCTGTATTGTACCCTTCCCTGGCACACACACATCCATCACATACACTCGCCAATGCTGCACTGCTCAGTGCTGCCCTATCCCTGTATTGTACCCTTCCCAGGCGCACACACACACCCAGCACATACACTCGCCATGCATGCACTGCTCAGCGCTGCCCTATGCCTGTATTGTACCCTTCACAGGCACACACACACCCAGCACATACACTCACCATGCATGCACTGCCCAGCGCTGCCCTATCCCTGTATTGTACCCTTCCCAGGCACACACACACACACATCCATCACATACACTCGCCATGCATGCACTGCCCAGCGCTGCCCTATCCCTGTATTGTAGCCTTCCCAGGCACACACACACACCCATCACATACACTCACCATGCATGCACTGCCCAGCGCTGCCCTATCCCTGTATTGTACCCTTCCCAGGCGCACACACACACCCAGCACATACACTCGCCATGCATGCACTGCCCAGCGCTGCCCTATCCCTGTATTGTACCCTTCCCAGGCACACACACACACACATCCATCACATACACTCGCCATTCATGCACTGCTCAGTGCTGCCCTATCCCTGTATTGTACCCTTCCCAGGCGCACACACACACCCAGCACATACACTCGCCATGCATGCACTGCCCAGCGCTGCCCTATCCCTGTATTGTACCCTTCCCAGGCACACACACACACTCAGCACATACACTCATCATGCATGCACTGCTCATCGCTGCCCTATCCCTGTATTGTGCCCTTCGGAGGCACACACACACCCAGCACATACACTCGCCATGCATACACTGTCCAGCACTGCCCTATCCCTGTATTGTGCCCTTCGCAGACACACACACACCCAGCACATACACTCGCCATGAAGCACTGCTCAGCGCTGCCCCTATCCCTGTATTGTACCCTTCCCAGGCACACACACACACACACCCAGCACATACACTCACCATACATGCACTGCTCAGCGCTGCCCTATCCCTGTATTGTACCCTTCCCAGGCACACACACACAACCATCACATACACTCGCCATGCATGCACTGCCCAGCACTGTCCTATGCCTGTATTGTATCCTTCCCAGGCACACACACACCCAGCACATACACTCTCCATGCATGCACTGCTCAGCGCTGCCCTATCCCTGTATTGTACCCTTCCCAGGCACACACACACCCAGCACATACACTCTCCATGCATGCACTGCTCAGCGCTGCCCTATCCCTGTATTGTACCCTTCCCAGGCACACACACACCCAGCACATACACTCGCCATGCATGCACTGCTCAGCGCTGCCCTATCCCTGTATTGTTCCCTTCCCAGGCACACACACACCCAGCACATACACTCATCATGCATGCACTGCTCAGCGCTGCCCTATGCCTGTATTGTACCCTTCCCAGGCACACACACACACCCAGCACATACACTTGCCATGCATGCACTGCTCAGTGCTGCCCTATCCCTGTATTTTACCCTTCAGAGGCACACACACACACCCAGCACATACACTCACCATACATGCACTGCTCAGCGCTGCCCTATCCCTGTATTGTTCCCTTCCCAGGCACACACACACACCCAGCACATACACTCATCATGCATGCACTGCTCAGCGCTGCCCTATGCCTGTATTGTACCCTTCCCAGGCACACACACACCCAGCACATACACTCGCCATGAAGCACTGCTCAGTGCTGCCCTATGCCTGTATTGTACCCTTCCCAGGCACACACACACACCCAGCACATACACTCGCCATGCATGCACTGCTCAGCGCTGCCCTATGCCTGTATTGTACCCTTCCCAGGCACACACACACACCCATCACATACACTCACCATGCATGCACTGCTCAGCGCTGCCCTATGCCTGTATTGTACCCTTCCCAGGCACACACACACACCCAGCACATACACTTGCAATGCATGCACTGCTCAGTGCTGCCCTATCCCTGTATTTTACCCTTCACAGGCACACACACACACCCAGCACATACACTCACCATACATGCACTGCTCAGTGCTGCCCTATCCCTGTGTTGTACCCTTCCCAGACACACACACACACCCAGCACATACACTCACCATGCATGCACTGCCCAGCGCTGCCCTATCCCTGTATTGTACCCTTCCCAGGCACACATACACCCAGCACATACACTCGCCATGCATGCACTGCTCAGTGCTGCCCTATCCCTGTATTGTACCCTTCACAGGCACACACACACCCAGCACATACACTCGCCATGCATGCACTGCTCAGTGCTGACCTATCCCTGTATTGTACCCTTCCCAGACACACACACACCCAGCACATACACTCACCATACATGCACTGCTCAGAGCTGCCCTATCCCTGTATTGTACCCTTCCCAGACACACACACACCCAGCACATACACTCGCCATGCATGCACTGCTCAGCGCTGCCCTATCCCTGTATTGTACCCTTCCCAGGCACACACACACACACACCCAGCACATACACACGCCATGCATGCACTGCTCAGCGCTGCCCTATCCCTGTATTGTACCCTTCCCAGGCACACACACACACACACCCAGCACATACACTCACCATACATGCACTGCTCAGCGCTGCCCTATGCCTGTATTGTACCCTTCCCAGGCACACACACACACACACCCATCACATACACTCGCCATGCATGCACTGCTCAGCGCTGCCCTATGCCTGTATTGTACCCTTCCCAAGCACACATACAACCAGCACATACACTCGCCATGCATGCACTGCCCAGCGCTGCCCTATCCCTGTATTGTACCCTTCCCAGGCACACACACACACCCAGCACATACACTCACCATGAAGCACTGCTCAGCGCTGCCCTATCACTGTTTTGTACCCTTCCCAGGCACACACACACACACATCCATCACATACACTCGCCATGCATGCACTGCTCAGCGCTGCCCTATCACTGTATTGTACCCTTCCCAGGCACACACACACACACATCCATCACATACACTCGCCATGCATGCACTGCTCAGCCCAGCCCTATCCCTGTATTGTACCCTTCCCAGACACACACACACCCAGCACATACACTCTCCATGCATGCACTGCCCAGCACTGCCCTATCCCTGTATTGTACCCTTCACAGGCACACACACACTCAGCACATACACTCGCCATGCATGCACTGCTCATCGCTGCCCTATCCCTGTATTGTGCCCTTAGCAGACACACACACACCCAGCACATACACTCGCCATGCATGCACTGCTCAGCGCTGCCCTATCCCTGTATTGTGCCCTTCCCAGGCACACACACACCCAGCACATACACTCATCATGCATGCACTGCTCAGCGTTGCCCTATCCCTGTATTGTACCCTTCCCAGGCACACACACACACACACCCAGCACATACACTCGCCATGCATGCACTGCTCAGCATTGCCCTATCCCTGTATTGTACCCTTCCCAGGCACACATACACCCAGCACATACACTCACCATGCATGCACTGCCCAGCGCTGCCCTATCCCTGTATTGTACCCTTCCCAGGCTCTCACACACACACCCAGCACATACACTCGCCATGAAGCACTGCTCCTTGCTGCCCTATCCCTGTATTGTACCCTTCCCAGACACACACACACCCAGCACATACTCTCGCCATGCATGCACTGCTCAGCGCTGCCCTATGCCTGTATTGTACCCTTCCCAGGCACACACACACACCCATCACATACACTCGCCATGCATGCACTGCTCAGCGCTGCCCTATGCCTGTATTGTACCCTTCCCAGGCACACACACACACCCATCACATACACTCGCCATGCATGCACTGCCCAGCGCTGCCCTATCCCTGTATTGTACCCTTCCCATTCACACATACACCCAGCACATACACTCGCCATGCATGCACTGCTCAGTGCTGCCCTATCCCTGTATTGTACCCTTCACAGGCACACACACACCCAGCACATACACTCACCATACATGCACTGCTCAGCGCTGCCCTATCCCTGTGTTGTACCCTTCCCAGACACACACACACACCCAGCACATACACTCACCATGCATGCACTGCCCAGCGCTGCCCTATCCCTGTATTGTACCCTTCCCAGGCACACATACACCCAGCACATACACTCGCCATGCATGCACTGCTCAGTGCTGCCCTATCCCTGTATTGTACCCTTCACAGGCACACACACACCCAGCACATACACTCACCATACATGCACTGCTCAGAGCTGCCCTATCCCTGTATTGTACCCTTCCCAGACACACATACACCCAGCACATACACTCGCCATGCATGCACTGCTCAGCGCTGCCCTATCCCTGTATTGTACCCTTCCCAGGCACACACACACACCCAGCACATACACACGCCATGCATGCACTGCTCAGCGCTGCCCTATCCCGGGATTGTACCCTTACATGGCACACACACACACACACCCAGCACATACACTCACCATGCATGCACTGCTCAGCGCTGCCCTATGCCTGTATTGTACCCTTCCCAGGCACACACACACCCAGCACATACACTCGCCATGCATGCACTGCTCAGCGCTGCCCTATGCCTGTATTGTACCCTTCCCAGGCACACACACACCCAGCACATACACTCACCAAAAAGCACTGCTCAGTGCTGCCCTATGCCTGTATTGTACCCTTCCCAGGCACACACACACCCAGCACATACACTCGTCATGCATGCACTGCCCAGCGCTGCCCTATCCCTGTATTGTACCCTTCCCAGGCACACACACACACACATCCATCACATACACTCGCCATGCATGCACTGCTCAGTGCTGCCCTATCCCTGTATTGTACCCTTCCCAGGCGCACACACACACCCAGCACATACACTCGCCATGCATGCACTGCCCAGCGCTGCCCTATCCCTGTATTGTACCCTTCCCAGGCACACACACACACCCATCACATACACTCACCATGCATGCACTGCCCAGCGCTGCCCTTTCCCTCTATTGTACCCTTCCCAGGCGCACACACACACCCAGCACATACACTCGCCATGCATGCACTGCCCAGCGCTGCCCTATCCCTGTATTGTACCCTTCCCAGGCACACACACACACACATCCATCACATACACTCGCCATGCATGCACTGCTCAGTGCTGCCCTATCCCTGTATTGTACCCTTCCCAGGCGCACACACACACCCAGCACATACACTCGCCATGCATGCTCTGCCCAGCGCTGCCCTATCCCTGTATTGTACCCTTCCCAGGCACACACACACACTCAGCACATACACTCATCATGCATGCACTGCTCATCGCTGCCCTATCCCTGTATTGTGCCCTTCGCAGGCACACACACACCCAGCACATACACTCGCCATGCATACACTGCCCAGCACTGCCCTATCCCTGTATTGTGCCCTTCGCAGACACACACACACCCAGCACATACACTCGCCATGAAGCACTGCTCAGCGCTGCCCTATCCCTGTATTGTACCCTTCCCAGGCACACACACACACACACCCAGCACATACACTCACCATACATGCACTGCTCAGCGCTGCCCTATCCCTGTATTGTACCCTTCCCAGGCACACACACCCATCCATCACATACACTCGCCATGCATGCACTGCCCAGCACTGCCCTATGCCTGTATTGTACCCTTCCCAGGCACACACACACCCAGCACATACACTCTCCATGCATGCACTGCTCAGCGCTACCCTATCCCTGTATTGTACCCTTCCCAGGCACACACACACCCAGCACATACACTCTCCATGCATGCACTGAGCAGCGCTGCCCTATCCCTGTATTGTACCCTTCCCAGGCACACACACACCCAGCACATACACTCGCCATGCATGCACTGCTCAGCGCTGCCCTATCCCTGTATTGTTCCCTTCCCAGGCACACACACACACCCAGCACATACACTCACCATACATGCACTGCTCAGCGCTGCCCTATCCCTGTATTGTTCCCTTCCCAGGCACACACACACACCCAGCACATACACTCATCATGCATGCACTGCTCAGCGCTGCCCTATGCCTGTATTGTACCCTTCCCAGGCACACACACACCCAGCACATACACTCGCCATGCATGCACTGCTCAGCGCTGCCCTATGCCTGTATTGTACCCTTCCCAGGCACACACACACACCCAGCACATACACTCGCCATGCATGCACTGCTCAGCGCTGCCCTATCCCTGTATTGTACCCTTCCCAGGCACACACACACACACCCATCACATACACTCGCCATGCATGCACTGCTCAGCGCTGCCCTATGCCTGTATTGTACCCTTCCCAGGCACACACACACCCAGCACATACACTCGCCATGAAGCACTTTCCAGCGCTGCCCTATCCCTGTATTGCACCCTCCCAGGCACACACACACGCAGCACATACACTCCATGCATGCACTGCCCAGCGCTGCCCTATCCCTGTATTGTACCCTTCCCAGGCACACACACACACAGCACATACACTCGCCATGCATGCACTGCCCAGCGCTGCCCTATCCCTGTATTGTACCCTTCCCAGGCACACACACACGCAGCACATACACTCCATGCATGCACTGCCCAGCGCTGCCCTATCCCTGTATTGTACCCTTCCCAGGCACACACACACATCCATCACATACACTCGCCATGCATGCACTGCTCATTGCTGCCCTATCCCTGTATTGTGCCCTTCGCAGGCACACACACACACCCAGCACATACACTCACCATACATGCACTGCTCAGAGCTGCCCTATCCCTGTATTGTACCCTTCCCAGGCACACACACACACACACCCAGCACATACACTCGCCATGCATGCACTGCTCAGCACTGCCCTATCCCTGTATTGTACCCTTCCCAGGCACACACACACACACACAGCACATACACTCGCTATGCATGCACTGCTCAGCGCTGCCCTATCCCTGTATTGTACCCTCCCAGGCACACACACACCCAGCACATACACTCGCCATACATGCACTGCTCAGCGCTGCCCTATCCCTGTATTGTACCCTTCCCAGGCACACACACACACACAGCACATACACTCGCTTATGCATGCACTGCTCAGCGCTGCCCTATCCCTGTATTGTACCCTCCCAGGCACACACACACCAGCACATACACTCGCCATACATGCACTGCTCAGCGCTGCCCTATCCCTGTATTGTACCCTTCCCAGGCACACACACACACACAGCACATACACTCGCTATGCATGCACTGCTCAGCGCTGCCCTATCCCTGTATTGTACCCTCCCAGGCACACACACACCCAGCACATACACTCGCCATACATGCACTGCTCAGCGCTGCCCTATCCCTGTATTGTGCCCTTCGCAGACACACACACACACAGCACATACACTCGCTATGCATGCACTGCCCAGCGCTGCCCTATCCCTGTATTGTACCCTTCCCAGGCACACATACACCCAGAGCTGAGTCACAACTCTTGCGCTGCGTAGCACTGCCACATCTACCTGATGTAGGGTAAGGATGAGTTAAGCACACAGCTGCAGAACTTTCAAAAAGGTCAGTGGACCTGTAGGCCTCACTCCAGTGACAGGGTGAATAGTGCCTGTTCACTACTGCTGATCACTACACAGTATGCTGCCACCACCGCGTTGGTTTGCTTAACTTTTGGTGTAGGTTGTAGCCTTCCACCACTATGAGGGTAGCGCTTTAGGAACCCCAAGTCCAACAAGACAACAATCCGTGAGAGAGGCCTATGTCATGGCATGCACGTGTGATCCGTGTTTTCCTTTGACAGCAAAAATCAGCAGGTGGGATCCAGACAACAGTACAGTTTCGGCACTCAGGGTAGGGGTACAAGTCCATTTCCATGCAGAGGACTTTTCTATCCCAACAATTTTCTTTTCAGAAATTATGCAAAATGCTGATCCATGAAATGCTTCCTTACATTCATTTTGAGGGCCCTTATGACACCAAAAAAGTGAACAATTGCATGTAAGTAAGTAAGTAAATTTATTGTGCAGTTAATTAAAACCATTACAAGCAATCATCAGTTTACACAGTTTTGTGCTAAAAAAAGAACATGACAAATTACATTAGTGTTGTGGCAGTTCATGGGTAAAAACCACTATTAAAAATACGAAATAAGAACTATTAGAATGTGGTTAGTAGTTTATGAACATAAAATTGGCCTAAAAGCTGGCCCAGTCCTCTTCTATCGGAGCTGCCTTCGCAGCGGAGTGTGTTAGGGAGGACCGCCGGTGACAATGTAAGAGTATACCGGCGAAAGTACTTGGACCCATGGCAACAATAAGAGTGATCAGTAGCTGTGTGCCGATGTGCCGAAAAAAGGCTTAGTGCAAAAACGGCATCAAGGGTGGGTGCGGGGCATCATGGGTTGGCCCCCCGCGTGGGTTGAGCTAGCTTGTTCTCCATTTCTACCCGGCTAGTTATTAAAACCTATACTACATGGGATAACCCACCGCGTGATCTTAAGCGTACTTCATTTCTGTCCAACAAATGATTAAAACATGTTATACAAAAGAACACAGATTAGGACAGAGGAATTCCTAAAAGTGCCTTTAAAGGTTACGCAGAGTCAGTTGCTCAGAGAGCGGGAGTTTCGGAGAAGCATCTGAGCCATGCTGGCTTAGTTTTTGAGATCGGAGCCGTTGTCTCTTCATGTTTAAGAATTTGGAACAGTGATTATCAGTGAGGACCAATTTTCCATGTTGGCCCTGTTCCCACCAGATTACTTTGACCTCTTAGAGTACAGGAAGTGCGCCGGATGCCGTCGCTGTGCTTCCTGTTTCTTCACTGGTGCGAGCAGGAGCCTTCTCAGTGAGGATTATGGTGCTATGTTCCATACTGCATCCAGACCGCTGTTATCTTTTGGGCATTCTTTCAGTTTGTTAAGGTGAGCTTCAGCGGCTACAAGGAATTTTACCATCCGGCAGCTCAGTTGGACATCAATGCCGAAGAAGCATGCCAACACTGCTTGCCTGCAAGACCGTATCCGTTTTTTGTTAAAGAGGGGTCTCAGGAGGGTCCGGCGTTCTTGTAGTAGTTCCCTACAAACAGTAATAATGTGTACTATATTTTCTTCGCCGTCGCTACAGAGTCGGCACTTTGCTGGTATCGGAGGGCGTAGCCAAGGGGGTAGGTGATTTGCGGAGGGCAGCAGCCCTAGACGAAATTTCAAGAACTTCTCTTTTGTCTTTTTGGAGAAGCCAGTCTGAAGATATGCTTGGGGCGAGAGTTTAGTGAAGGATTGTACAGTGAGCCAACCATGTGCACGCTCTGCCAGGGAGGCTTTGTCCTGCAAGAGTGATTCTTTCCTGACTATATTGTTTACTGCTTTTATGAAGCCTGCAGAGGTCCCTGGGAGTTCCCATAGTTGTCGTAGCCCCAGCTGGTTGATAGTGGCCGCCAGATATAGCCTTGCAGGGCAAGTCTCTTTGGCTTGTAGTTCCTTCCACAGAAGGGCATTTAGCGTTTTCGGTTCTCCCCTGCTTATTTTGTGCCAGCTTTTTATGTATGTTCCTTTGCGTGCCAGCTCTTCTCTTGGGAGCCCAAATTCGAGCCTCATCTGTGCGGGGGATGTGTACCCCGGCAAGCCAAAGATCATGCGCAATGCTCTTGCTACAGTGCCGTCTACCGTGTAAGCGTCCCTCCCTCTCATCGCTTCGCTGCCGTAAGTGATAGATGGTATTAATTTTGCCTGGATCTCCCTTGTTAGAGGGAGGAAGCTTGGTCCAGTGATCTTGTTTTTAGATTCCTTAAGGCTACTGCAGTCATTAGTCCTCTCCTTTTTATGACTTTGCATTGCGGCTTGAAATTGCCCTTCTCGTCTATGATGACCCCCAAGTATCTGTATTCGCAAACGGCATCCTGCTTCCTCGATGCCAAGAACCAGTTGTTTGTTGTTCTCCTTTTGTAGGTGTTGATACACATAACTTTGGATTTTTCTTGGTTGATACTAAGCATATTTATTGCAGAATATCGCGATGTGATGTCCAGCAGCCGCTGTAGGCCTACCGGGGTGCGGCTAATGAGTAACAGATCGTCCGCGTAGAATAGATTAGACAGCTGGATGCCGCCTAACTTGGGTGCGTGCAAATAGCTTTCGTTCAACAAGATTGATAGCTCTGCCATAAAGAGATTAAAAAGTGTTGGTGCAAGCACACAGCCTTGTTACACCCCTGTGATTGTTGGAATCTTCCTTGATAGATATTCTCCTGCACCTAGTTTAACCTGCACCCAGGTATCGCTATGCAAGAGGATTAATTGGTTTAGGAGCAGCGGAGGGATGTTCAGCTTTTTTACTTTTTGCCACAGAAGGTTTCTGTTGACGTGGCCGAATGCAGAGCTATAATCGATGTAGCACAGATATAGGGGTTGTTTTGCTGCGAGAGCAGCATCAATCATTAGAGATAGAGCTAATATGTTGATGGTCGTCCCCATGTTTTTGCAGAAGCCGGTTTGGTTGTATGGAATTGCTGTTACTTCTGCTGCCCACGATGTTAATTCCTGGAGTAGTAGGGCCTCAAAATATTTGGCCTCGTTGTCAAGTAGGGCTACTAGCCGGTAACTTCTTGGGTCGTTCCTATTTCCTTTTTTATAAATTGGGGAGATGATTGCTCCCCTCCAGGATGATGGAATTGTTGATGTTTGCAAGGTTTTTTCAAACATTGGTTTGAGTACGGCGGCCCAGAATTCCGACTCTTGTTTAAACAATATGGGGGAGATCCCATTTGGTCCTGGTGTGCCCTCGCGTCTTCCCTTTGAAATTCTTTTACAGATCTGTGCATTCGTGATTGGAATTTCCTGTTCTGGCGCTTGAATTTCGTTAAATTGCAGTAGTCGGGCTTCAGAGTCGTATGTGGGATTATATGTCCCTTGTCTGATTTCTTGAGCTTCATTAAAATGTGAGCCAAGGAAAGTTGTCCAGGCCTCTTCTGTGGAATAAGATTCAATGCCCTGCCTCCGCTCGCTGGTCAGATTATTAATCTTTTGCCAAAACTGTGCGCTGTTGTTGGTTTTAGCGTCGTATAGAAGTTTGGCCCAAAGAGACTCCTCTCCTTTTTGTTTAAGTTGCCAAATCAGCTTCCTGCGGTCGCCCTTCATCCGTCTCAGCTTTTGTTGAGCAGCGGGTTCTATCCTCAGTCTTCGAAGAGTTTGATTAATCGTGGTCTTTAACTTTTTTAGATGAGCGTTATCTCTGAAATTTGGGTGTTTCTTGTGCTTCAGGACTTGGACTGCTCCTTCAGACCAGAAGTTTCCCTTTTTTATTCCGTTGTTGTTTCGTAGTGTTTTTGTAAACACCTCCCAGCTCTCAGTTAGGTCTGGTGTTACTGTTTGTGCTTCACCTAATGCCTGCATTGCGTGAGATAGGAGACTTTGTGGGTCATCCGTTCTGCATTTTATCCGCCTCTCATTAGCGGTATATTCTAAGCTGTGCGCATTGGCAGTTGGTGGACATAGTATTAAGAAAGCCTCGATCGTGACTTCCTGGGGCAAGTGGTCGCTGTGATCTAGTGAGCCAATGTGAAAATTTCTTGCCATTCGATACAGACTGCGCGAGAAGAATGTGAAGTCAATTGTAGAGCTGGCCGTTGTGCTGTGAATCGTTGCTGCTTGAGGGCGGTCCCCTGAGAGTCTGCCATTAAGTGCTCGGAAGCCCAACTCTTCTAGTGTTGTTAGAAGTCTCTGTGCTGTTTTTGAGCTTCTGCCTCCAGAGGGGTTTCTTGAGAGCTTGATTCCAATACGAATGGGTCCTCCTTGTAAATGCTGTCTGTAGTTGGATTGCTGAGCATGTTTAGATTGAAGTCCCCACTGATAATCAAGCTGTTTGTTTTCTCGGCCTTTAGTAATTTTATGAGCTCTTCCTTCAGCTGCTGCGCTCCTCTGGTTTTTTCTCGGGGATGTAAGTAGAGGTTTATCAAGATTATGTCCTCCTTTTTATCCCGCTCCCGGATAGAGATTCGTAGCGCTTGCATTGCATTTGGCGGGGCTAGCTTGTGTGCCAGGGGCGCTGCTGCATAAATGCTCCTTATGGAGCTGTATGTGGCGAGGCCACCCTTTTTGTGACCAAACATTGCATTCTGTGTGGGGGAAATGAAGTTCAGGTTGTAACCCGGTAGTGCTGGCGGGGAGTCGGACCACGTTTCTTCCAGTGCAATGAAGTCGAATCCTTGCAGATAGGTGTATAGTTCCGAGTCCATAAACTTGTCTCTTAAGCCATTGATGTTCCAAGAACACAGTTTAAGGATGTTAATGATGTTCCCGGCATTGGACTTACTTTGTCATTGGTTTTCGGTTTTGACGTTTATAGTCCTGGAGAGTCATCTCCAGTCTTGAAGGATTGGGCTTTTCGTGGCGCATGATCTCTTGTTGCGCTGCTCTCTGTGATCTGAGCACTCGGGGGTATTGCTGCGAGCCCCTCGCAGTACAGAGAATGATCGTGAGTTCGAGTTGGCCTGTCCATTCTCTTTCCGTTGCTGACTGTCAATTTTCAGGGGATCAGGGTATCTTGGTTTTGAGAGTGGTCGAAGCTTTATGCCCCAGGTGTTGAACTTGGCTTGTTCTTTTAGCACTCTCTCAACTAATTCTACTGTGGCCCATACTGTTTTTGTTGCTTCTACCCCTGGATGCTCCGATAATTCTATGAATTCTACTGATTCTAGATCGGTGGTGGATATATTTTTTAGGCTGTTGATGGATTTCAGTAAGCTTAATATGTTTCCCCTGTTTAAAATGTCTATCGTGCCCTTTGATTTGTACTCCGGGTGAAACACGATTGTGTGGCTGCCTGCTTGCCCCCTCTCGAGTGTTGGGCTGTTCTGCCTAATAGTAGGATCGTCCCTTGAGCCATGGAGTTCCTCAGTTGGTACTCCCTGTCCCTGAGCGCTCGTTTCCTTTGCCTGCGTTGACTCTAGGCCGGTAGTGGTTGCTGATGTTGTGGCCCCTTGTGGGTCCCCTCAGGGGCATCCCGTTTTGTTTTTGTGAGTGGCACTGATGGCCAATTTTCTGTTTCGAGTGGTATTTCTTTTGATTTTTTGCCTCTCTTCCTGGTTTGGGATTTCTCTTGGGTCATGGTCCGTGTCTGTTTCATTGCTCATCTGGGCAGGCATATCTTGTGTTGGTTCCGATGTCGTATTCCCAGTGCTGTTATTCTTGCCCCTAAATATTACGGGGATTTTTATCTTTTGGTTGCGACCCTTCCTTTTCTGCTTTCTCCCCTGTTTTATAGGTCGGAAGTGTTCCGGCGGATCTTTGTTTTGCGGAGTTTCACCCAATGACGTTGTGTTAATAATTGGTGGCAATTGGCATCCTCCATTCCTTGAGCTGCTATTTGGACCTGGCTTTGTTATGTCCACGGCTTCCCTAAGCTGCTGTGCTTCTTGTGTCGGCTTTGGGGTTGCCAGAATTGATGCCTGGGTTCCTGCTTTCAGTGACGGCCAGGCTTCACTTCTCGTCTGGGCAAATCCGTTTAATGGCTTATTTTTTGCAGCCTCCCTAATATCAGAGAGGAGGTTATCCATTGCCGTTGGGAGTGTTGCCAGCTTATCCACAATTGTTATGCAGGAGCAATTGGTTTGTATAAGTTGTGTCTCTGCTTGCGCCCTTCTGACCAGGTTATTGAGCTCTGCTAGCTTGTCGTCAATATTAGCAACGAAGATTGCAAGTGAGTTAAGGACAGACAGTTGGAGATCCATCTTGTCCGACTGATATTGGATGGCATTTACGGACATTTGCGTTGTATGCAGAAGAGATTACCAGATGTCTTCTTTTACTTGTGGTATTTCCTTGCTGGGGTTGGGATTTGGGGCACTGTTATTCAAACCTGGTGGTTCCCCATGGGGGGCCACGGAGTAGGAAGCTATCAGTTCTTCCCACTCCTCTGGAGTGAGGTACGAGTATGCGGAGTCCATAGCCTGAGATGGTATAGTGACTGGGGAGGCTGGGCCCAGAGTATGAATTTGGCTGGGAGCGCGGCTTAGCTCGAGTTGCTCGAGTTGTTGGTCATTTGTATGAGTTACGAGCTGTTCTTGCAATATGGGTTGCAGTGTGTTTGGTGACCTTCCCTCTGTCATGTCGGGCGATTTAATAAGTTCTCTCTTTCCCTTGTTGTTCTCTTGCAACACCAGCATGCCGTCTAGCGTTGGGGATATGTGCTTACCAAGCACAGACTCTACTTGAGGTGGTGAGTCACCGTGCTGCAGGTGTTCTATAAATATTGTGTCACCCCTGTCCAGCGTGATATAATTCCTGGGCGCGCTGGGTGCTGGTACCTCTCGTCCCTCAGTGTTTCCGGGCGGTCCTTGTCTGTCATTTAGAGGTTCATCTGCTGCAAAGCTTGCAGGACTTGGAGGGCTCTTCTTCCGATATTTTTTTGTTGTAGCTCCGGAGCTTGTGATGGGGTCTTGACACTCGCTTTCACACTCATTTTTGCTCCCACTCCCGCTAACCTTTAGCTTTGGCTTTGAGTCTGCCTGCTCCTGGTCCTGCATCTTTTGACTCAATGGAGTGACGTTTTCGACTCTTCTCTTCTTTGATTGTGTGGGCTGCCCCTTCCACACAGTTCCCCCATTCTCCGGCTTCGACTGATTCTCTCTTAGATTCCAACTGCGGTTGCTGCTTCAAGGGATGGACCTTGCTTGGTTGCAGCAGAGTTGGCAGGTTGCTTGCATTGCGGCTGTTCAGACAGAGGGCTGAACCAGCATCTTTAATGAATGAGAACTTCGTATAAATGTTAGGTTTATAGCCAGGCTTGTTCAGGGTAGGTACGCTTGCTGCCCCTCTCACCTTGATGTTTAACGAATATTGCGGACTTGTGAGTAGGGGCGAAATCAGGAGAGCTTCTCCCTCCTCCTCCTCCTCCTCCTCTTCTCCCTCTTTCTTTCTCAGGTCATACTCACTGACCTTCATAAGGACCTTCTTGAGTTTCTTGTTTTGCCCTCCTCGTTCTTTTGATGGGGTTAGCAAGTGCCGCCTGGTCCCTTGACTTCCCTGACCTCATTACTTTGTCCTTCTTTTTTCTCTTATCTTGAAAATCTCTCTCCCTTCATCCTTTACTCCCCCCGCTTCTGTCCGCCTCTGTTCAGTGGCGCCAATTACAGGTTTTCAGACTTGGGTGTGCGTGGGGTAGCTGCTTGTTACAGCTACGCAGTTATGATACAGCGAAGCAGTGGAGCAGTGAAACAGTGGTGACTGCACCAAGGGCTATACCAGGGGCTCCAAGGGCTGTGTCATGCTGTGTCAAGTTGGGGGCTGGTGGCAATGGTTGAGGGTGTTGGTGGTTGGGGACGTTGGCGGCGCCCTAGAGCAGTGTGGAGATAATCATGGCCAATGTAGCCGCCATGTGCCCTCTCCCGTTGTAGCATCCGGTGGCCTTTCCCTCCCCAAGAGAAGTGAGGGGAGCGAGGGTTACGAGGGAAGCCTAAGACCGGTGGGCGGCAGGCAGCAGCGACAGGCGTCAGGCGGCAGAGGAGAGGTGTGGCAAAAGGAACAGAGAGCAGGGCGCGCTGGAAGTGCCGCAAGCCGTACCCAACCTAGTTGGGCCGCTTCCGCGGGCTTACCTGGGCTCTTCACTCAGCAACCACCGCTAAAGGTGACCGCGCACTCATTCCTCGCTCGTTCCTCGCTCTCCCGCAGCCTCCCCTTAACCGGCAAGACTCTGCACCTCTGCCTCTTCGTGCTGCGGCACCTCGGCGGGCTCCCACGAAACCTGCAAGCCGCAGCCCGCTTGCCAGCTCCTTGCCTCATTGCACCGCACTTCACGCGACCACGTGACCGGCGTTTCAATGTCTCAGGAAGGAGGTGTCAGGGGAAAACAATGGGCAGGTGCCTTTGCACAGATTCTTCCTTATGAACAATTGCATGTGACGTGAGCAGCTGCTCATGTTCTATACATTTGCATTGCTACTGTGCTCCCAGAATCACATTTTAAAAAAAATGAAAACCAAATAGGCAACATGGTGTAATACTGTAATCATGATCATTTTGTGGAACAAGTCTGACGTGAAATGCAGGAAAGTTTGTAAGATTATGCCACTGTAAATTAATTTTTGCCCTTGCCTATCTTTTACCCAAATCGATAAAATGAGCAAACCTGAGTTAATTAACATTACACCTTGCCATCAGTATCAAAAGATCACTCTGAGAGTCGTTGTGCACTTTACCAAACTGACCCTGTTGAGATACTCCAGCCTCAAGCTCTGAAACAGAGATGGCTCACTTCATGGGGATTCATGCAGTGAATCATTAGACTTGTTCTAATGTTACTTTAATAGTCTAAAATTGGGCAAAACTGCTTTAGTACCACAGTACCAGACCCTCACAGTGACAGGAAAAAGACAAACTGCCAACTTTGTGTTGTATTGATCGCTGACACACTGGCACTCTGTTAGTGATCAGGGATCTGAAAACACAGCCTGCAGCTTGCTGTATGCCAGCGATTGAAAGCAAATTGCAGGCCCTGCATCACACTTACAATGTGATTACACAACCAATCGCCATGCAGCTCAAGCCACAGGGTGGTTTACTGTTTTATACTTCCTGGATCTGTCAATCACTCTGTAAGGGATACAGGGCCTTCCACACGGTAGGAAGAGAAACTCAGGAGGACACTTACAAGAGGATATTGCCACCAGAACGTCACTCTCAGCGACGTTCTGGTGGCGATATGCCCTTTCCATATTTACAAAGCTGCGTTAAGCCACTTTTTGTGGCTTAACGTCACCTTGTAAATAAGTGCCCTTTACACGCATCACTTAGCATGAAAGGGCCGTGCAGTGGGTTTTTTGCTGTGGGCATTCCATCACAACACCCATTGCTTTTTACGCTGTCCCAGATTTACAAGGATGTGTAAATCTGAGGCCACGCCAAAAACTAACGCCATCCAAGAGCAGGCGTTCGAATGGCGAAACAAGGAGAAATACTTTTATTTCTCACAACGTTTGCATTTCTATATGTGCTGCATTCTGCAGCACACATAGAGAGAGCATCATACCAATAGTGATTGTTTATGTTCAGGAAGGTTAGTGCTTAGGTAGTAATGCTGTAAGATGTTTTTAAAGTCTGTATTCTGATTTGTTGAAAAGGTATTTCCTTGCTCACACCACGATTCTGCAGTTTTCATGCTGTTCTAGGGGGAGATTTCCTACATAAATGCCCGATTTTGGGGGTGAGCCAGAAGATCTTTCCTATGCTACTAGTGATGCTGTCTGAGTTCTCACTGATTTTCCTGCGTATTTTGAACGTAGTCTTTTTTTGGATTTTTCCTCTTACTCTGTATTGTTTTATTAAAGAGAGCCTTCACCGCAATGACTTTATGCATCGAAATGTGATTAGTTGCATTTCCACTTTACTATTTCATGCTTTGTACATTTTACATTTTTATAATAAATCTTCATAAAACTTCTAATTCTGCCCTTTAACTCACTTATTGAGTCAGTCTTTTCTTATTCGACCTTACTTTGATATGCTGATTTGTATATTATCTTGGAACTCATTGCCTCATGAAATTGAGTTTAACACCATTCCCGATACACCCAACCAGTGGGTGCGTTTTTGTAGTGTAAGGTTTTAGGAGCACAGCACACTCACAAAACTCAGGCCCATAAACTGGAGGAATGCAGAACATCCAGTTGATTGCTGTCTGTACACTTAGAAATAGTGCATGCATTCACACCACTGTGGGTTCGGTCTAGGGACACTACTACAGCGCAGCAGATTTGCAAACTATCCTAATGACATCACACTTACATGATTGTAAAGGTTCACAAGTCTCAGTCTTGGGTATTTACTAGGGGTAATAAAGTAGCTGCAGAGTGGTGAGGCACCCGGGCCTGATGGGATTTCAGTTCAATGTGATGAAGCTTGTGCTGATTTAATAATCCCCCAACTACTTAAGGAGTGTGAAGAAGCCATTCTGGAAGGGGAAGCTCCCACAATGACACGAAAGGACATGTGGATCGCACTTCTCAAACCAGACAGATCAGAAGAACTCTGTGCATATAGACTACTGTAATTGCTTTACATTAACAATACGATATTTGAAAAAGTCCTAGTTGGTAGATTAAAACCACTTATGTCAGTTCTGGCACTTCTAGACCAGACTCATTTTATACCCAGTAAGCCAACATTGTTAAATTTAAGTACTCTCCCAGCAGTGATACATAATTTAGACCCTCAATTACCGGCAGTGGCACCTTTTCTTGATGCAAAAAAGTTTTGACTCTCTGGAATGGCCATATATGTTTCAGGTATTAACTAAAATGGGCATGGTTAGGTGTTTTATTAAAATTATTTTGTTCCATAGGAAACTCTTGGCCAGAGTGTTTATCAATGGGCAGTGGCACCAGACAGCGTTGCCCCCTGTCATCACTCCATTTTGCCATTTCCGTGGAACCCTTGACCTTTGTGTACGGGCAGCTGAATGCACATAGAGGAATTTATATAGGTGGCAGCCCATTGGTTGTATACCTTTACATGGACAATGTCCTTCTGTATATAATGAACACAACCGGAAACATAAATCATATTGTTCAAGAAACCATCTAATTCAATGTTATCTCAGTTCTAAAAATCAATTGTGCAATTAAAAGTAGCCAGAGAGGCAAGTTTTATTAATTGTGGCATCGGCATGCCCATACATAGCTACGTTTTGGGGGGGAGTGATGACTGCACTTTACAAGATGAGATAAATCCTTGCACCGTTGATCCCATTGTTGGCATTGTTGGGCTTGAGGATTTGGAGATGTGGCTCTACTTTTGGCAAAGTGTGGAATTGCTGTGAGACGGATGAAAGGTCCAACACCTACACCTAAAAATGGAAACAAGACTTTAGTTATTGACTCATTCAGGACTGGTACACTCAGTGGCAAGATTGTGGGACTACAAGGACCCACTGAGAACATAGGGGCATATTAGCAAGACCCACGTTAAAATTATCGCCGTTTTAGCGGCAGGAAACTGCCGCTAAACGGCGATAATGGGCTTGCTAATATGCGTTATGGAATTCAATTGAAGCCCAGGTTAGATGTGCAGGACATCTAACCTGGGCTTCTATTGGAATTCTATAACGCATACTAGCAAGCCCATTATCGCCGTTTTAGCGGCAGTTTCCTGCCGCTAAAATGGCGATAATTTTAACGTGGGTCTTGCTAATATGCCCCATAATTTTTTTATTTTTTTCCCCAAATTAGCACAAGTAGAAAAAGAAACAAAAAAAACATAATAGTGACAATTCGTATGTGTCACTCACAAACGATATCACATCAAACAGAATAACAAACGTGAACAGTAGAGCCACGATAGCCTAGACATGTCGCACCCTCAACCTGAGGTGTGGCAGCATGTCATAATGAAGAAGGCCTCTGCACGGAGATGGGTCCCAGTATGGTGTATCGTAGCAATAGTCCCTGGGGAAATAACATGATTGGGAAGGGCACCCAGGAACACGCGTGTGCCAGTACAGGCTAATTCACACGTAGAGATATAGGAAGATCCTGCAGCCCAGTGCAAATGGTCGTTACGGGCCAGGGGACCAATCCTGGGGTCCCCGTCAGGACCCCCGACAAGACCCACACTCCACAGTCATGAGGGGCAATGATGGTGTGGCTGTATTACCTAAACTATCTGTGGAGTCTGCAGAGGGGCATGGTCCCAATATTTCATGTGCTGGAATGGCTCGTCTTATGAGTTGAAGGATGGGACAGAAGGACCTAGGGTAGTGTTCAGAATGGACGTGCATAATTTTTTGCCTCTACATTCCTGATGTAGGTATCCCAGCACCCACCTCCAGCATTCCCCCCTCCATGTGTACCTGCCACTGCGAGGATGTTTAGCTCAGCTTTTGCCCATTTCAGCAATGTGGATATCCAACAGTGTATATTGGGGGCTGTATGAGCCTTCCAGGACATCGTGATTTGCCGTTTGAAGAGTAAGATGTCTAAATCAAGGAATCTATGAAAGTACTTATCTCCCTTAGTCTTGGGTCTAAGACTGAGTAGACATGATTGCAGCGAGGGCAGGACAAAGTGCTCCACCAAAGTGGCAGTAATTCTGTGACTTCCCCCCAGGCCGGCTGCATCACCAGGCTCTCCAAGACCATGTTGTAAAAAACCTGCCTCATGTGCTCTACATCTGGGGCATGCAGAGGATGCTGTAAAAAACATGCGGTTGATGCATTTCGGTGTGAGGTGTGCCTGATGCCAATAGTTAAATTGTATGTAACGGAAGCGTGGATTATGTGAAACCTCCTTTACATGTTGTAAAGCCCGGGTCCAAAGACTGTCTGTGAATTGCGTCCTGAGGTCTGCCATCTATTGGTCTTTAGCCCTGTCATCCGACCGCAGTAGAAAGAGCGCAACACAACATAAAGGGCCATAATAACTTCCTGTGTGCCTATGTGTGACAGGATTATGTGCAGTGGTGATGTAGTGTTGTGATTGCATGTTGTGAGGTGTGACACATCAGGAAATTACCTGCCACAATTCCTTAAGTGTCCATAATCTCCTGAAAGGACTTTAATGCATCCGCCAGGAAAAGGTCTCCCATTTGGTCAATCTCTGCCTCTCTCCAAGGCGACATGTCATAGTGTTGGGTCACATGTCATCTCCTGGAGTGTCAGCAACTGCCAAACGGGGATCAGTGGGCAGTAGGGAGAATGGGGCCGATTGCCATGCTCATATGCATGCCAGCAATGATATACTATCTTCATCTGACGCGTCTTATGCGGTGGGCGAGCCCTGGGATCCGACAGCTAAATATATATGTATGTCCACCCGATAGGCCTGTGGATGGTTGCTCTCTCAGTTCAAGGGGCTGTGCCCAGCCAACGCATCGGCCACTGCAACTAAGCTGCTGCATAGTACAACTCACAATTTGGGGCGCCAAGGCCTCCCTCAAGAAGCAGGTGCTGGAGTATGAAGAGCGCCACCCTCCTCCTGCCTGAGCCCCATATCAGCTCCAACAGGAGACCTTTGAGGTCCTGAAATAAGTGCTTGGTGAGAGAAAGTGGTAACGCTGCTAAGAAGTACAGGAGACATGGCAGGATAAGAATCTTGGAGATCACCACACGGCCCAGCGGGGACAGCGACAAGGACAACCAGAATGGGACAGACTTACAGATCGAGTCCAGGGCTCTACCCATGTTAACATTACCCTCCACAAGGTACTTGTCGGAGTGGTAGATCTATACACCCAAGTACTTGAGCGTGCCAAGAAGCCATTCCAGCCAAAACTGCAACAGGGCCCTCCTGTAATGCTCAGGAACTGGAGAGAGGGGGAGCAGTCAAGACTTAGACCAATTTACTCTGAGGCCTGACAAAATTCCAAATTCCTCCAGGGTCTCCATCAGGGCTGGAAGTGTGACAGTGGTATCACACAGATACGTAAGGACAGCTTCAGCTAATAAAGAGATGATATGGTGTTCATCATGTTCCAGGAGACTCCAAAGCTGCCCATGAAAGTGCAGGCAGCAGGGCAGTGGCTCCATGGACAGGGTACAAATCAGCAGGGAGAGGGAGCAACCCTCCCTGATGCCCTTATGTATGTCAAAGCTGTCAGATATCAACTGTCTCATCCTGACTCTTGCTGTCGGGTTCTTATAGAGAGTGTGTATCTAATTAAGGTACCCCAGCCCGATACCCATTTCCTCCAGCGTTGCCAGTAGGTAATCCCACCCCAGTATGTCAACCGCCTTTTCTTTGTCAAGCGAGACCACCAACTGTTGACCCATCTCACTCGAGACAGGTTCCATCAGATAAAGTAGTTGTTGCATGTTGAGGAAGACCCACATTGATCTACGTGCACTAGGGTGTTAGCAACAGGGAGCAGCCTATTGGACAGGGTCTTCCCTAATATCTTATATTCTTTGTTTAAGAGGGAGAGTGGCCAATATAAATGGGCTTTGGGGAGATCCCGGCCCTGCATTTGACAGAACCTCTATCTGCGCCTCATGGAGCTAGCCTGGGAGCTGACCCTTCTACTTTGCTTAATTAGAAACTTCCAAGAGATTCTTGAAAAGGTGTGCACTGAAGGTGGCATATCATTCTATTGTGAATCCATCCGTACCCAGGATTCTATTTCAGCCAATTTGGGTGATAGCCACTCATATCACATCACTTGGAAGGAGCTCATCCAGTTTCGCTCATTGGAGAGGAATAAATCAGGGTAACATTAGCCCATGAAGTAACCCCTTGATCCTGTCAACGGGGGGGCTGTCTACGTCCGCAATGGTCTCATGCATACTAACCATTGTGCCACTCCCTATCAATGGGCGTGCCTGGTCTTCTTTAACCAGCCACGCCAATAGCCTGCCCAAGTGATCCCCCTCTGCATGGAGAAGGGAAAGGCAGTGCCTATAGTCATGTTTTCCCAACCATGCCTCTAGATCCCTGTGACTCTCTCTTGGCTGCTTGTGTCTTTCCGTCCCATCAGCCCACCATGACACCTCGGTCTCAAGTAGTCTCAACTCCCGCTCCACGTCCAGAAACTCCCCACGCAGGGTCTTACGGACCCCCCACATAGTGGCAATGCATTGCCCGCTGATGACCACCTTGTGGGCATCCCAGTCCAGCGCTCTGTAGGGAGTGGTGCCCGTGTAAAGTTCAGAATATTGGGTAATATATGTTAACAGGGCCTCCTTGAAGGGAGGTTCTGAAGTGCCTCGGTCTGGAACCTCGAGGTCAGTAACGTCATCAGCAGTGGGCAGTGATCTGAGAGGGTACGCTCCAAGAAATCTGCCATAGTTCTCTGTGTGCCCAACAGTTCATTACAGAGAAAAATATCAAGCTTTGTGTGGAGGTCATGGACCAGGCAATAAAACAAGAAGTCACTTGTGTCTGGATGGTGCAAGCGCCACATATCGAATACGCTTTTGTTAACCATCCAGTCCCAAAAGTATTGTGACACCCTGAAACACATAGCGCCCTGTGTTCAGCAGAGGGGTAGAGCAGTACTGGGCAACATCCGGAACACAATTAAAGTGGGCCCCAGAAAAGAGCTGTGGTGAGGAGAACTAAAAAAAGCAGAGTGATTAGTGTTGGGGGCAAAAACAAGGACCAGTGTGAGGGGGCACCATCCATATGTCCTTCCACCACCACGTACCTACCCTAAGTGTCAACTCTATGTATTTCTATCACAAATGGGACCCCCGGGGCAATCCATATCATGACCGCTTGCATTCGCCGATGTTGTAGTACCATACACCAGCCCCCTCCATTTTTCATGTCATTTTTGTTAATCTGCCTGTGTCAAAAGCATCTCTTGCAAAAAAGCTATGTGTACCTCTTTGTGGCCCTTCACGTTGCACGTCAGCAAGTTATAGTGCGGGATGGTGTGGCCTGTAGGTGTTCCCTTTGGGTATGGTGGTAAGTAGTGATGCATCTTGTTCCTCGATTCCCATTCCCCACAGCTCCAGTGTGCGGGTACCCCCAAACACCCCGTTGACGATCAAGAGACCAGTACAGTACAGGGCCATGCCACAGAATTATATGTAGGAAACTTCATCTGTGTGTCAAAAGAAAACACAAGATTTGTAACTCTCCTCCCTGACCAGGACTCCTCTGAATGCCCAGCCATTACCATCCACTGAACAACAACCACAGAGAAATGTGTAATAAAATACATGTTCTGTTGGAGAGGTCAGGGCTCAGGGACACATGGGCCTTCTCCAATGATCTAGGCATCCTACCCTCTCTCATGAGGCCCCAAGGTGTCTCCAATAGTCACCACTTATCACACAGCAAAGAACAAACCCCCACCCCTCATAGTATATCATCCGCCAGCCATGGTGTCAACTCCGACCTCTGGGAGTCCTCTCCAGCAGAGGCCATGGAGACAATAGTATCCAGCTGTCAGAGGCACGGCCTGACTGCAATGCCTCAAAAGAGTTCTGGCCCTTTTGCATCACCAATTCCCCTCCTTGTGCTCGCTCCATAGCCACCTGTGCCATGAAGGAGCGGCTCTGGGTCCCCCACTCCTCCTACACTTCAGTTGCGACGTCAGCCACTTACCAGCGTTCCAGTCATCTTCCCAATTCCCTTAGCATGTAACCAGGTTTATGTATCTCTAGGAGTCAAGAAAGAATGGGTTCACTCATCATCCATCACCTTAGGTTTAGCAGGATAGAGGAGAGCATACTTCAAACCTAGCTCCCGGAAGCATTGCTTGATCACGGTATGCAAATTGCGAAGATGCTGTACCTCTACAGTAAAATCTGGGTAAGCAGTGATGCTGCTGCCCTCGAAGTGCCAGGGACCTTTCATCTGAAACAACTGCAGAATCAAAACTCTGTCCCTATAATTAAGCAGTTTCACAATTACAAGACTCGGCTGGGCCCTCGGTGGCAGCGGCCTCCCAGGTAGACGATGGGCTCTATCCACAGAGAAGAGTTTGGGTACATTGCCAGTCATAACTGTGGTCATCAACCACTGTTCAAAGAAGAGTTCCATACTCAGGCACTTCAAGCACTCCAGAAAGCCCAAGAAGTGGGCATTATTACACCTTGAGCAGCCCTCAGCATCCTCCAATGTAGAGAGGTCACCTCTACCCTCATGTCCTTCAGTTGGGTTTGGAGTTCCTGCAATGTGGGCCACCTCGTGGTCAATGTGGATTCAGCATCGTCTGCACAGCCCACCAGTTTCCTGTGATCCGTACGGAGCAGGTTCACATCCAAGGAGATGCATTGATCTTGGACTTCAGCGTGGCTTTTGTGTCCAGAATTGCATGTAATATCTTTTCAAACGTGACTGTGCAGACTGGGCAAGAGTTTCAACTCCATTATCAGGAGGGGCGGAAGGGCCCGCTGCATCCCCAATGCCTGGGGTGGGGTTCTTAGCAGATTTGGGCTTCACCATCATGCCCACATTGGTATCAATCCCACGTGGATTCTCCAGCAGGTTCTAGACACTGTGCCATCATCCCCAACTCTCTGCCAGGTTTGGGCCCCGGGTGAGCGTAGTGCAATGCTGGAGCTGCGCGTGGTGTCCACCAGGCCCCCTCAAAGGAACCGAATGTAAAAGCTTGTAGAATGTTGTCAGAAATGCAAAGAAATACTATAATCTGCTATCAAATAAAGGCAACTTTAGTTGATCAATTGCTAAAGAGTAACCCATGAAAAGTAGGGGATATGAGATATTACAGCAAAGCATGAGCCATAATATTCGGTATCCCCACAGTAAAAGGTGTTGGAAAACTCAAGGAAGGGTGCCAGTTGGCAGAACTATACTGTGCTCACCCAGTCAACATAAGACCATGTCATATTGAATCCTGGTAAGTTCTAACCCGAGAAACATAGGTGATACCAAATATTATAGCCCGTTTGGGCCTCTAAATTTGGTATCCCCAAAGGAACCAAATGGGAAAGCTTGTGGAATTGTTACAAAAATGCGAATACATATTGTAATCTGCTGTCAAAAAAATGCAAATTCACCTGGTCAAATGCTAAAGGGTAACCCATGAAACGTAGGGGATACAAGATATTACAGCAATGCATGAGCCGTAATAATTGGTATCCCTATAGTAAAAGTTGTTGGAAAGCAAAAGGAAGGGTGCTGTTTGGCATAGAAATACTGTCCTCTCCCATCCAACATAAGACCATGTCAAATTAAATCCTGGTAAGTTCGAACCCGTGAAACACAGGTACACTAAATATTATAGGCGGAATAAGACATTATGGGGCATATTTACAAGAACTTAACGCCACCGCAGCGTCAATTTTTTGATGTTACAGCGGCTTTTTTTATCGCCTTTTTTACAAGTTGTCGCTAACTGCAGTTAGTGGCATTTTTCACACGTTAACGTCAGATTTCACATCATCACTTCTGTTAGCGAGACTTACCGAAAATGAGATGCAAGGTGAGTGTGTGAGTGTAAAAACTCCCACAAAACTCACAATTAGATATTTACAAGGTTTTCCTTGTATGTTGCAAATCCCCCAAAACTGCCTCTAAGTCCAATTAGAGGCAGTTTTTTTAAGACCAAAAAATAGCTGGTGTTAAAATTGGTGCAAACACTAGGGCCCACATATAAGTTGTCTGGGTGCTGGACATCGCTGCAAGGAATATTGCTGCGCTGCCCTGCGCCAATACCAAAGGGCAGGAATGCACCCTATCAATAAGATAGGGTGCATTCCTGGGCCCCATTAACCCCTTCGATGCGCGCGTCGGCCAACGGCCGTCGCGAGCACTACCTCAGTAGTGCTGCGCACGTCCGTTGGCCGACGCGGCCCCGCCCACTCATTTAAACCGCCGCACCGCGGCGGAATTTGCGCTGCGGTTAAGCGGTTAATACAAAGTGTTGCATCGCTGCGATAAAACAGTGATTGGACACTTTTCACTGCGCCCTCCTTGCGACACCATGGCTGCGCCGTATTTACTGTACGGCGCTCCATGTCGCAATAAATGACAGCTATGTCTGGAATCCTGATGTATCTGTTGGCGCTAAAGTCACGCATTGCTGCAGTTGTGTCGCAAGCATGACGCAACTCCAGCAATGCATGGGGCCAGCCTATCCCTATGGCACTGCGTCACCCTTACGCCTGCCATGAGGCAGGCACAAGGTTTTGACGCAGTGGCGTCCGAGAATTGTCACAGTGAAATCTGATAGATTTCACTGCACCACTCGTATGAGGCTTTGTTGCGTGGGAATGCCCACCCTGCATACATCATACCTGACGTAGGTGTAATGTAGCACATGTCTTTACAAGGTCACGCATATGCCTAGATGCGTCACTTTGTAAATATGGCACAACGTGGTGAAAAATTCACGCTGCAAATATGTTAAGAAAATGACGTACCGGCAGCGTTAAACTGTCGAAAGGGGCTCATGAATCAGCCCCCCTGTCTTTTTCCCCAACATTGGTGCACAATGGCTGCCATGCACCAATGCAGGCACCCTTGCGCCATGGTGCAAGGGTGACTGTGTTACGGAGTTGATTGATATGGTGCAGGAAAGGACACCTACCTGCACAAAACCTATCAATCCAGGGTATTTCCTCTTTCTATGTGTGCTGCAGAATGCTGCACACATAGAAAAAGTGAAAAGAAGAGGAAAAATGAAAAAATTTATCCTCGTAGTGCTTTCCAAACGCCACCCTTGGGGTGGTGTTAGAGTCTGATGTATTCCGAAGGTTTACGGTTTCTCGTAAACCTGGGAATGCTTCAGATTCCATTGGTTTGGCGTGGGAACACCCACAGCAACACACATTGAACGCCCCTTTCACACTGTTTAATGCGTGAAAGGGGCACATATTTACAAGTACATGAAAAGCCACGTAAAGTGGCTTTGCGTGGCCTTGTAAACATGCAGTGGCAAACTGCGCCACAGGAACGTCAAACAAGTGACGTACAGCGTTGCAAGAATGCCGCTAGGGCTTCATAAATGAGGCCCTTGGATAACAGAAGAACTCCTACAATTCATCCTTGGCAAGGTCAATGACACCATGGACCTCCTGCCATTGCAGCCCGGAGCATCAAGGAGACCACCACCACCACCCTGACATGCATCGCTCACCTGCACAACTGCTCCTTCCCTTTGGGTGATAACTGGACCTGATCCCCTCTAAGTGCTGACCTTGGTACATGGGAACTTTAGCAATAGGAAGCTGGAGACCAGGAACTGCATAAAGCCAGAGACTCTCCGGAGCTGTCTGTAGCCATGGAAGAAGGAGAGATGGTCAACCAGTAAACAATAAATTAGGATAACTGCTGTCTGAGGAGTCACATCTGGGGGCTGCGCGGACTCCGCACTGGATGACCACGTCGTAGTGGAGCCCATGTCACTGGGGCAGCATTCAGGGGAAGTGTCGGCATCCTGTCTCAGTGCGATTGTACATCGTCGCCGCTGCATGCAGCACCTTCCGCCTCTCTTGTATAACCTGCTGCAGATTGGGGGTGGCTTGTAGTTGTGGTGGGGGCGCCGGCTCCTCCTACACCTCCCAGTACGACTGGCTCTACCGCAGCACCTTGGGACCAGTAGATTGCAGCCAGGTCCAGACCAGTTTAGCGGCGTCAATGATTTGTGTGCCAACATCTGAGATCACTCGCAGCCTTTACGGTTAGAGGAGGGAGTATTTCATGCCCAACTCTTGGAGGCATCGCTTAACCACTAGAGACGAGCCCCTCTGCACCCCGTGGCATAGTCAGGGAAGAAAATAACTGTGGTGTTAGCCACTTTCACCTCCCTCAGCTTGCGTACATCCCTCATGACAGTGCCACAAACCCTGTAGGAGGCAGAAGAGAAAGGGTCTAGGAGCAGACCCGTGCCGGGTGCGGCTCACCGGCACCCGATGGGCCTGTTTCACAACAAAGAATGTGTAGAGTGCACCTGCTGGCAGTAGGTCACGAAACCATGTCTCAGTATATGCCACTGCATCAGCCCCTTTCGCTCCCTCAGGCAGGCCCAACACCCTCACGTTCTTATGCTGGGAGCGGCCCTCCGCATCTTTCGCTGTTCTTGCCAGTGACTTCACATACGCCATTAGCTGCTACACCTCCAACGCTGAGCTCAGGGTACTCGGGGGGACTTTGGCCAGTTCCTGCTCATTGTCATGTACCTTGTAAGTCAGCTTGTGATGATCTGTGCGCTCCAGGATGAAGTCAACTGTGATTTTGTCTATGCGGACCTCGCCCCAGTCGAGCAGGGAGTGGATGTCTTCTATGGCTGCGAGGAGTGCAGTCTCTGTGCTGTGGTTGCTTCGGAAGCTGGATTGGGAGGTGTCCAGGATGTGATTCACTTCGATGAACTCGAAGAGTTGGGCGTTGAAGGCCTTCTCTATGACCTTGGCTGGGAAGGGGAGGAGTGAGATCAGTCGGAAGTTCTTGAGGTCTGTCGGGTCTGAGGATGGCATCTTCAGCAGAGGGTTGATCTCGGCGTGTTTCCAGTCATCAGGGAAGGTGGCGATTTCGATGGAGCAGATGAAGGTGTGGCAAAGCTAGGGGATGATGTCGGTGGCTGCTCTGTGGAAGATATGGTACTGGCAGGTATCCGTCAGGGCACCCGAGTGGATGCTCTTCATGGTCTTGAGAGTGTCTTCTGTTGTGAGCAGGGTCCAGCAGAGCACAGTCTTCTGGGGTGCGGCTTGGCTGTGTACGATGGTGGTGGGCATGGTTTACGGATCTGGGGTGTTGAAGCTGTCATAGATCTTCCTCATCATGTGGTGGACGAAGGTGCTGAGTTTGTGGCAAAGGTCTTGGAAGGGGGGCACGTCTGTGGTCTCGCTGTTGGGCCTGGCAAACTCCTTGATGTTGACGAAGAGTTCCTTGCTGTTGTGTGCGTTGGCGTTGATTCTGTCTTGGAGGGCCATTTTCTTAGTGGTTTTCATGAGGAGGTGGTGTGTGTTGACGGCCAATTTGAAGGTTGTGTGAGTTTCTGGGGTATTGTTGTGGCGCCATCTCTTCTAAAGACGCCTGTAGGTGCGTCTGGACTAGTGGATGGTGGGAGTGAACCAGTTGGCCTTCTTGGAGTGTTGTTTGCCTGGTCTTTTCATGAGGGGTGCCAGGGTGTCAGAGCAGTTGGAGATCCATTGGTGGAGGTTGCGCTCTGCGGTGTTGGCGTCTGTAAGTGTTGGCAGAGTGGTGGTGCTGAGGGAGTTGACGAGAAGTTCTTCGGTGGCCTTAATCCAGCTGCGGCAGGGGGTGATGATGGCAATGGTGTACGGTGGGCGTGGTGAAGGCGAGATGTATGCAATGTTGGTCGGTCCAAGAGACTTCGGTGCTGTGGCTGTAGTAGAAGTTCCTGCTGGCGGAGAAGATGGGCTTGAGCGTCCGGCTATGTGGGTCGGTGCGGTGACTAGCTACTTCAGTCCAATGTTGGGGAGGTTCTCCGGGAGGGAGGTGTTGTTCTAGTCACTGGGGTTGTCCAGGAGGAAGTTGAGGTCTCCAAGTATTATGTAGTCGTGGATGGGAGTGCCTGGGTGCGATGAGGTCTATGATGGCATCAGTGAATGGGGGGTCAGGGGCTGGGGGGCCTGTAGATGAGTGTGCCGCAGAGGGTGGTGTTGGGGTTGGTCCAAATCTGGAAGTGGAGGTGTTCCATGGTTGCCTTTGGGTCATTAGAGTGCGTGGTCAGTCGGAGTCTGCTTTTGTAGACGATGGCAATGCTTGTACTTGCATAGGCCTTTGCGCCCCCCTGGGAACCCATCCACGCCCCCCAGGGGGGCGTGCCCCACAGTTTGAAGACCTCTGCCCTAAAGGAGCTGGATGCGAAAGCTTATTGAATAAAATCAAAAATGATACTGTAGTCTTCTATCAAATACAAGGCATCCTGAGTTGTTCAGTGGCTAAAAGGTAAGCCTTGCAATGTATCCCCCCCAGTTAAAGATGCTGGAAAACACAGGGAAGGGTGCTATTTGGCAGGAAAATATTATATACACCCACCCAACAGAAGGCCATGTCAAATTGAATACTGGTAAGCTCTAACTCGAGAAACATGGGGAATACCAAATCTTATAGCTCATATGAGGCCTTATATTTGGTATCACCTAAAGGAACTGTAGGAAGCTGGCTCTTTATATACTATACCAAAGTGAGGTATAGTGTGCACAGAGTCCAGTGGAACCCCAAAGGTAGGCAGAGGTATAGTTAGATAGCACTTCACTCTCTATTTGTGATAGTGTGGTCGAGCAGTAAGGCAGTATCAGAGGACAGTGTTAAGCATTTGTTGTACACACTCAGTCAGCAAATGAATTCACACACTCAAAGACTGAACTTCAGACCAATTGTTTTTGTATAAAAATATTCTTTTAGTTATTTTATTTTCTAGAACCAAGCAAGCCTGGCACAGGTAAGCAATAAATACTTTACAGTAGTAATGCAGTTTGTAAACAGTTTGAATTGTAATTGTATATGCACTTTGTTTTGACTTACAGAATAGTTGCAGAGAAATGCAATACTTTATAAATACAGTACATAGACTTGAATGGGCTTTTCAGTAAGATTACAGGTAAGTTACTTTTGAGATTACTTTTCTTACACAGTGTAGTATACCTGGATACTACTCTGGGACATTTCCTGTAAACAGGTAAGTAAAAGTGTTTTTGTTAGTTAGTACTATTTTAAAGAATTTCTTTAGGTTTTCAAACTCCACACTTAGAAACTTTTCACAGAAAAACAGTCAATGTTATCCTATGGAGGAAAATAGTGTTATCAGTTTTGAGGTAAGTATTAGGTAGAGGGAGTTGAGGTTCTGGGGGTAGACTCAGGGGTCCCCCAGGGTCAAGGATGCACTCTAGTTACACCCTCAGCAGCACTAGGGCGGCCGGGTGCAGAGTGCTGAGGCCCAATGTTATCCAATGGGGGATAGGGAGCCTCCGGGTGGTGGCTGCTGGCAAGCAGGCCACTGGGTGTGGGAGCAAAGCTCCTGGACTTTAGCTCAGGGCAAATGGGGAAACAAAGTAGTACCAAAGGTGCACCCTCAGCGGAACTAGGGCGGCCGGGTGCGGGGTGCTGTTTCGACGTCGGGCGCCCTGTTGTTTTCAATGGGGAACCTCCGGTTTGCAAAGGCACTGCAGGCTTGGGGACGAAGGTCTTCTGGGTGCGACCACCACTTCAAAAGGTAAGTTGGGAAGTTGGGGTTGGCTAGGCACCATCAGTTTGGCCACCCAAGGCCGTGGGGCGTCGGGTGCAGGGGTGCCTTTTGGGTCGGATCTTCTTACCAGCTCCTGGTCGCAGTTGGGGGGACCTTCTGGATTTAGACTGCAGGTGGCGGCTGGAGGCTTGAGGCAGGTCAGGGGTTACCGGGTCTCGGGTTAGGATCGCTGGGGGGACCTCCTTGTGGTGTTTGCCAACTCAAGCTCGGGCCGTGGATGGCGGTTGCAGAGTGGGCCGGATTCGCGGTGTCTGGCTGGAGCCAGAGGTTGCAGATGAACAAATCTGGTGTTCACGGGAGACAAAGTCTTTGGGGTTGAAGGCAGGCAGGTCCTCCGGAGTTTTCGAGGTTGCTGGCTGCAGGACACACCGGGATTTCGCAGGAGCAGGCTCGAGGTGGAGACAGGTCGGTAGGGCTGGGGTCAAGTCAGTGGGCGTCTTCCTCTTGTTAGCTTCGGAACGGCTGTTTGGTCCTTCTTCTTCTTTTCTTGTTGCAGGTTCTTGTCTGCTTTCTTAGTTCAGGGGTGCCCCTAAATACTGTATTTAGGGGGCGGTTTTAAGGGTCTCGAGGTCAGTAGCCAATGGGCTACTGACCTTAGGGTGACTACACCCTTGGTGTGCTCACCCCACATGGGGGAGTGAGCACAATCCCTAACCCCGATTGGGGAGTGCCTGCCATCTGCAAGATGGCGGGCACTGAAGAGTGGTCTTCACCTCGCCTCTCCCACCTGAGGGGTGGAGTTGGCAGAGGTGGGCATACCTTCTGGGCTGGCTAGTTTTTCCGCCTGTCTACCCGCCAAAAAGGAGGGGAGACAGGAAGGGGGCCTGCTCCTGATAGCAGGAGAGGCTTGGGGTCGCATTACAAAGGCTGTCAGGCCTTTGAAGCTCCCCTGCCACAGATGGCTCTTCCTGGCATGGGGGAGGTGTGAACACCTCCACCCAGGAAAGGCTTTGTTTCTGAGCTCAGGGAGCGAAGGCTCCCACCATAGGAGTCCATATACATGTCTCGTGGTGGCAGGCTGGTGTGTACCAGTCAGGGAACCCACCAGAGGCTGGTCGTTTTTCAGGGGGCATCTCTAAGATGCCCTCTGTGTGCATTTTTCATTAAATCCCACACTGGCATCAGTGTGGGTTTATTGTGCTGAGAAGTTTGATACCAAACTTCTCAGTTTTCAGTGTAGCCATTACGGTGCTGTGGAGTTCGTAATGACAAACTCCCATCACCATATACTCTTAATGGCAGCACTGCACTTACAATGTCTAAAAATGGCCTTAGACACTGTAGGGGTACAGGGCTCATGCACCTGTACCCTCACCACTGGTATAGTGCACCCAGCTAGAGGGGTGACTGGGCAGTGGGTTGTAGGCATGGCACACAGAGATGTGTGCCATGTCGACTCTTCACTTTGTTCCGCACCAAGACACGCAGCCTGCAAAGGCAGTGTGTGAGTGTAAAGGTAAAGGACCTCTAAGGGTGGCACAATAAGTGCTGCAGCCCTTATAGGCCTATCCCTGGTCACAGTGCCCTGGGTACCTGTGGTACCATTTATCAGGGACTGACCTGTGGCCAGAGAGTGCCAATTGGGTTTATAAGGTACAGTTTTTGGGAAAGAACACAGGCTCTGGGAACCTGATTGGCAGGGACCCGGGGCACATCAAGTCAAAGAGCATCAGTAGTCTGGCAAAAAAGTGAGGGGGTTACTGCAACAGAAACCCACTTTCCTACATGAACCAAATGTGAAAGCTTGTAAAATGAAATGAAAAATGCAACAAAAAAATACAGTAATCTGCTATCAAATAAAAGGCAACTTGAATTGGTCAGTGGCTAAACGGTAACCCTTGAAAAGTAGAGGATGCCAGATATTACTGCAATTCAGGAGCCGTAATATGTGGTATCCCTCCACTAAAAGATGTTGGAAAACACAGGGAAGAGTGCTATTTGGCAGGAACATACTTTCTCCACCCAGCCAACAGAAGGCCATGTCAAATTGAATCCTGGTAAGTTCTAACTCGCGAAACATAGGGGATACCAAATATTACAGCCCTTATGAGGCAATATATTTGGTACCACCCAGAGGAACCCGATGTGAAAGCTTATGGAATGAAACCAAAAATGTGAATAGATTCTGCAGCCTACTATCAAATAAAAGGTAGCTTGAATTGGTCAGTAGCAAAAGGGTAACTCTTGAAAGGTAGGGGATACAAGATATTACAGCAATGCAAGAGCCCTAATATGTGGTATCCCCATAGTAGAAGACAACGGAAAACACAGCGAAGGGTGCTATTTGGCAGGAAAATACTGTGTCCGCCCAGCCAACAGAAGACCATGTCAAATTGAATCCTGGTAACCTCTAACCCGAGAAACATAGGGGATACCAAATATTGTAGCTCGAGTGAGACATTACATGTGGATCTGTCACGTGGCCCATAGGGACATTGTCGTTTTTCACTAACTTAGCATGAGCACGTTGCAGCCTGCCTGCTGCTTTGCACACGTTACTACACATCTTTATTTTTGCAACAATTTCTATGGCTGCTGTCACAGGACGACTCATCGCTGTGTTCACTCTCTGTATGTTCCTGGGATTTTGACTGAACATTATGTGCGAGGTCGAACAACAATGCCCCTTGTTATTTTGTTCTGGCCAGTCCTTAGCTCTTAGACAAAACATGCCAATACAGCTGTTGTTTGGACAGCGTACTTGGGTTTTTAATGGGGTGCACGAATAGGTGAGACACACTTGGTATGGGGTCTGCTGACAAAGCTGACAGATCTTCTATTATATAATAATACTTCTTCTTAGCAAGGGGAGGTATGTTAGGCACTATAGTCCTTTCTCCATTGTCTTTCTATGACATCTCCCTTCATGACATATGGACTGACTGCTATGCTGACAATATTTGTACTATGCATTTTCCTGCTTGTTGTGGCATGTATACTGCATGTTAGGGCACGTTTTTTAAAATGAATATTTTAAACTGTTTTGTGTCTCCATCAGATCTTATTGAAGACAAGTACAAGAGTGCGAGCGAAAGGGTGTGTCTTGTTACCGCGATTCCTGAGAGATCTGGGAGTGTTGTGTTTGGGGGTGTCTAATCATTTGTTTCTCCGTGAGTGAGTAGGAGAGCAGGAGCGACACTATAGCTAGTCGGTCCTGGGCTCGTGGGTACTAAGGTGGTGGGAAGACTCAGTCCCTACACACCAAGGTCCGACTTCCTGCGCATAGTTCTGTATTTGTGCAGAATCCCTGCAACATGGCGCCACTAACGAATGGTCTGGTACTTATTCACGAGACCTCTGAGTAGTGCTTGTCCACAATCCCCTCACACCAGTTTCCGGAGACGTCCATGGTGTGAGGGCTTAGCCTCCTATATTGTTTGTTCTATAGGTTTTTCGAGCTTGAAATTTAAAAGGTATTGTTTCTTTTTCTGACCCGGTTTTGTGCTACTGTTCTAGTGGTTTATCGTTTTTCGCTATTGCCTCTCATAACCGCTCTGCGGTCACAGCGTATTTAACTCAACGAGGAGTCTCTAATGCGGGGGTTGATATTATCTTTGTTGTCGAGGCGGATGCAGCGTACCGCTTCGAGGTTTTCTATTCTTGGGTTACATTTCCAGCAGTGGATGGGAATAATGATCTCTTTCATGAATATACAGCGGCCGCGGTTCTGCGGAATTATCGCCCTTATCGATTACTTGAAGTTCCGTTGACAGCCTGAGAGCATACCTTATGGTTTAACGGCGCCCTTCCTCACCCTGTTTCTGTGGTCCGTTTAGGCCCCTTGTCAGTCGATGGGGCCACGTGGCCGGTTTTGCTGGTTTTACACCACACCCAAATTATCTTAATGTTCCTCTTGCAGGGCTACGTCAATTACATACAAAGTTGAGTCATATACATATGTCAAATGTTCTTGTTGAGCGCACATATCACCGGGGAGGTCTCAAGGCGCTAGAGCTGCCATACAGTTTATGCCACGTAATTTTCAAGTGGCTCTGCCTGGAGCCGCTTCGCAACCACCTGGACATGGTGGTGGTCTTGTCATTAGTCCCATCATGATTAATTCAGTGATGGGCAAGCGTCCTCAGAATAGGGATGATTTCCCTTACTGGCTTGCAGAAATATTTGAGCAACTGGAGGCTGTTTTTGCCCATACTATTCCTGCTGAGAAACACAGAATCCTTATGATGAGTTTACTGAGTGGGATTGTTCCCTCTTTAGCTGATTGCACCACCTGATGGACGGTGTTTGCTGTGGTGTATACACTTTGCTTTGGCACCCCCTCCATGAGCGTTCTACCGAGCGTTCTAAAGAAGGTTCAAGATGAACACGGGGCTGGTCCAGCCCTGGAATTGAGGATGAGATTAGTGGGCATGTTCCCTATTGTCTCCGATATGATTCTGGCCAATGTCAAAGGTGAAGCAGTTAGCTTACAAGTGCGTCAACGCCTTTCGGAGGTGGCAGACGTTGATCGGCAAAGGCAGTTACCGATCATTATTGCGGATGTATATACATCATTGAGGCGCAATAGTTTGGGAGTAAAACCTTATACTTATACTTATACCCCCTACGGACAAGGAGGGTCATCCAGTCTTTTCTAAAAAGACATGGAATAAAAATCAGCGACAGCAACAGCAGAAGCCTAGTTCTCGTGCTGGTTCACCAACATCGGACGCTTCGGACCGTAGATATGATTTGCGTGACCGCTCTAAAATTAAAACACCCGAGAGGTTTCAAGTTCCTGGTCCTCATTCTCCTTGTTCCTTTCAGGAATCGTCGGATCAACATTCGGTGGAGGCGGACGTCAGGATCACAGAAAAGGTGAGTCTGCGCAACCAAGACGTGACCCGAAGTGCCAGTTTGGTGTAAAAGCCAAACCGGAGGGGCCATCTCAATATCGTGCCCCATTTCAGAAGAAAAAAGTTGCCCCTTTGACTGCAAAGTATGCCTCAGATGGTGAGAACCCTGCTCCTCGTTTGGAGATGGGCGGTAACACTCCTCGACAGTGCGGCAGAGGTTACCATAGTGCGGGAGGCACTCCACCAGTGTCTGGAGGCGAAAGCAACTGACACGTTCATTACAGTGGAAACCGCTGACACACAAGTTGCACCCCCTGATAGGCTTTATGAAATAGGCCTCCAAATTGAAGGTGATATTAAACGCACAATTAAGGCGGTCTTTTAGGATAACCTTACTTCTTCTTATGATATTTTGTTAGCTGAGGTTGACTGGCCTCCCCATTTGTTCTGGCTTCTTCTAAAGAGGAGGATGTTATTCTCCTGAGTTTTTCGCATTATGCTGAGGCGGGGAATGTATCAGGAGACACTCACATAGAGCAGACATGGACTGACCATTTCTCTATTAATTTTAATTTAGACACCAAGGTCGACAAAGTGACTCACAGCCATGGCCCTAATCTCACAAGACACTGGAGGAAGGTGATGCCTTCCACACTTCTCCCGGTCTTCAATCCTCCATCTGTTATGGATCACAACGATATTAATATGGCCCTAACAGCCTTTGAAGCTTCACTCGTACAGGCCTTTGACTCCATTGAACTGCTAAGAACACCTAAGTCTTGAGGAGATCATCCGGTATTCTGAGGCGTTAAGGAAGGAGAAAACCAGAGTAAGGAGACTGGAACAGATCTGGAGGAAGGACAAAACTAATGAGGGCAGACTGGCCTATAAAATCGCCCTGAGAATGTATCTCAAACATTGTAATCTTGCCAGAAGAACCCACATTTCAGAGAGAATCAACTCTAGGGAGTTGTTCATAATCCTCAAAGAATTCACAAACCCTAAGAGTGGCAATCAAACAATTCCGACATCCCATTCGCACTGTGATAATCTTGAAGCCTACTTTAAACAAAAAATCAACATCATCTATAACACATTCTCAAATCCAGTAGGTTCCATCACACATGAATCCCAAGAAGTTCCGCCTGCCTGCATGTTGGAAATCTTCAGCCCAATAACTGAGGATCAGACCCTATCCCGTATAAATTCTATAAAATCAGGGTCCCAGCACCTCATCATGTGATTACTACTTTAGCCCCTATTCTGTGCACTCCACTCACAGATCTATGTTATCTTTCCCTAAAATTGGCTAGTATACCTTGCAAATGGAAGGCAGCATACATCAAGCCCCTTCTAAAAAAGGCTACAGCAGACCCCCAGAATTTTGCAAACTACAGACCCATCTCCCTCCTCCCTTTTTTCTCCAAAATCTTAGAATCCGTTGTGAATGCCCAACTATCATCATATTTGGAATCTAATCATCTACTCGATTGTTCCCAATCTGGCTTTCGCGCCTCACACAGTACGGAGGCTGCACTTGTGGAAGTCACAGACACTATCAAACTGGCATTTGATCAGGGATCGGCGACCATGTTAGTTCTTTTAGACCTCTCAGCCGCATTCGATACCATCTTCCATCAGATCTTAGTGCATAGACTTTGGGAGTTTGGTATCAGAGGCAAAGCACTGGACTGCCTGGTCAATTTCCTCTCAGAACATACAAACCAGGTCCAGTTGGGCGAGTACACATGAGCTCCTTCATCTATTGACAAGGGGGTGCCACAGGGCTCAATCCTGAGCCCAACACTGTTCAATGTGTATATGGCCCCCCTGGCACAACTCATTAGATCTTATGGTTTTAAAACCATTGCCTATGCTGATGACACTCAATTAATCATCACCATGGACCATGACCTCACCCTGACCAAAGCGAGATTTAAACATTGCTTACGGACAGTAGCCTTGTGGATGTCCAAGAACTGTCTTCAACTGAGCATGACCAAAACAGAGATACTTCTGTTCTGGAAGGCACAGACAGTTTGGGCAGTAGACTGGTGGCCTCCTGAGCTAGGCTCTCCACCTATCCCCAATAAATGTGCAAGGAATCTGGGAATAATGATGGATGATAAGCTCTCCGTGAAGGAGCATGTCAAAACAGTGTCTGGTACCTGTTTTGGTATCCTGCAAACCCTTAAAAAGGTTTTTCAATGGACTCCTCTGCAGGCTAGGAAGGCACTGGTACAAGCACTAATAATGAGCCGCCTGGATTATGGCAATGCCCTCCTGCTGAGGAGTAGTGAAGGCCTTTTGGCCAGGCTCCAGGTGGTGCAGAATTCAGCTTCCACATTGATACGAAATCTTCCTCCTCGCTCCCCCCCCGATCCCTCTCTATATTCCCTTCATTGGCTCCTGATTAAAAAAACGTGCCCTCTTCAAACTTCTCTGCCTGGTATGCAAGACCCTGCAGGGGAAGGGTCCTCTCTACCCGAGGCAGAAACTACAACCATATATCCCGGCGCGGCAGCTCAGGTCGAGTGATCGATTGCTTCTATGCCCAAAACGCATCAGAACAACGAGGCACGGAGGCGGCGTCTTCTCCTCCTGGGCCCCCTACCATTGGAATAGGCTACCCTTATCAAATCACAAAAGGAATACACGTTTGCCTATGGGATATAGGCATAGTCCCGGCGCTTTTGCGGCACGCATAGTGTCTATTTTACATGAAATTGACCCTGATGATTCCTCCTACGTCGATGATATTTATTTGACGGATGATGAATTGGTACCACATCTTGTGTGTGTGGACCGCATCGTAATTTCTTTTGCGGACTGGGGTACGAATTCAACTTTGCCAAGTCGCATATTGCCTGTTTGGGTGTTCTTTTTCTGGGTTATGAACTCATCAATGAAGGTAGGGGGTTGGCCCCCCACTTTCTAGAGGAATGTGCTCAATTGCAACCTCCTTCTACTTACAATCTTTGCTGGGATTTTTGAATTTCGGGAGGACATACATTCCTGATTATGCCCAGCGTATCAAACCACTCTACTTCTTGATATAACCTTCATTCTCAGCTTCCTGTTGGCTTCCGGAACATACCGCAAGTCTTCGGTCTTTGCAGTCTGATCTGCTTGCGACCAACTTCTTGGTGTTTGTGTGTGTTTTAAGAATCATAGCCTGCAAATGGCTAATGCTGGGTGCATGTCCCACCTCTTCTGAAATGTTCACTCCTATGGAGTATTGCTGTGGCGGCAAGCAGGGATGCGGCCGCAGTTCCTAAGTGCAATCTGACCTGGGAGTGCAGCGCAGCGATGAGTGCTTGTTCCCTTTGTTTGCATCAGAGACTGAAAATATTGTGTCACTAAGATTGAATTGTCTGTCTAGTGCCTACCAGCGTCAGAAACCAGGCAGAAAAAAGTATGATTTAATTTGTTCACGTGTCGATTTCCGTCATATTGAGTGCGCCGGCGCAGTACTACACAAACCCGGATACCATCAACTCAAAGTTCGAACTCGGCTGATATTCTGTGTGATGGCCATCTTGAATTTGTGTATGGCTATTGTTTTTTACTTAAACTCTTGAAATAATGTACTGATTTGGGACTGCCTTCTATTGTAAAAGCTCATTTCATTAATAACGCTATGTTACATAGTTTATAATAAATTATCGAATTACTTTTAAAAAACAAATTTTTATTAGAAATTACCGTTGATTTTACTGGCAAATAGTTCGACCTGTATTTGTAATATTAACAATTCGCTAACATACTTCCAAAGTAATGTTTTTTCCATAAACAATGTGTGGCTGTTCGCCCGTGCTCCTATTCAATGTAGCCATCTGTTCCTGCGCGTTGAAGTCGTCTTTCCCTTCTCTAGTGTGAGATGCTCTTCGGGGCCGCCGCTTGCTGGGCCTGTGAGTGCAGTGGCTTTTTTATGCGCTGTGATTCTGGGTGTGTGATACCGGTCTAATGGCCTCTGTAGTAAGTGTTGCATTGTGCAAGTAGAGTCATGTGGATACCCTGGCTAACACATTTTACAGCGTACAGAGGCTGCCCGTCCGACCCACCCATCTGAACTAGTGCCCGAGCTCGTCCTTTTCAATTACGCTCCCACTTTTCGTGACCCTATGAATGTGGCATCTCCTCGCAAAGCAGATAATGGTCGGGAGGGGGATGGGAGTCCAGTGTGCCCCCTTGGTTTTTAGGTCTCGCCTAAGCAGCGCGCATGCGCTGCATAGGAGGGCCTTTAGCCGTCGCTCTGCTCATTTTCAAGCACTGCACTCGTGCTTGTGGCGGCATCCACCTTGCGGGAGCGAGCAGGGGCGCACCACAAGCACGAGTGCAGTGCTTGAAAAGTGAAGACTCTCCCAAGCGCGCGCGCACCACTCGCGGGCTCACTTCCTGCTCCCCCTGTCTCTCAACAATTAACTTTTGCGGCCGCGGGGCCGCGCTTGTGTTTCAGCGCTTGTTTACTTTCCTGTTGTATTTTACTTTGCTGTCGCACCCCTCCCATTGTCCGCATTCCCTTTTGCTCAAGCTGCCCTCTCGTTGTCCGTGTTATCTTTCTTCCTGCCCCCCCTCCCGCCCTACTTTCCGTGGTACTTTTTCCGAGTTGTCGATCATAGCCCACGGAGGGCCAGTCACAAGCGGGTGGTCCACATGTGCCGCAACCTGCTCGGATCAGGCACCCGGTCTGCTGCTCTCACCCTCTCTCTTGCTGTGCCCCGTGAGTGTCGCCCCCCCTCCACAGAACGCCACTGTTTATATTTATCTAAGGCGGCGTACGCTGCCCTCCCCCTGCCATCAGTTCCTGCGGCATGCCACTGTTCATGTTTATGGCGGCCAGTAGTGCTTTTAATGGGACAGTACCAGCACTTTTCATCAGTATATTTAGCGGAGACCCAGAGAGCTCTCTCAGCTGTTGGCATTGTGGGTGGCGATGGAGGGGAAATAAACCGCAGGTTGAATGAACCCACGTTTCAGGGTGGACAGTGCTGTGTTTTGGTTTCACAGGATACACAGATCTTCACTTGTCAGAGTGCCACTTTTAGAAGGAGTAATTAGGGTTGTATGTCGAAAGCAGTGGTCTCCTGTGAGACTGGCGCATCTGTGCTGCCTGGTATTAAAACTTCCGAGGGCAGTTTTAGGGTATTTGGTACCCTTGGCAATAGACCAAACTCCACCCACCTCCGACGCCCACCCAGACCCCAAATCGCCTGTTTGTGCTGACTAAAGTTAAGGCACGTTCTAATTTTCTGTCTCTTCTCCCTGGTATTTTCTTTGGCATTCATGTAGCTGAACCCTATTAAATACTTGTATCCTGCCAGCAAATGCTCCCAAACGGGCCCCTTTTGTGGATAGTTCCTAGACATTACCCTGCCAGGGAGCTGCAGAATTCTCCATCGTAAGGTCTAGGTGTCGTGTCGTGTCGTGCACCGAATATACGACTTTCAATAGTTAAATGACAAAATCCTGCTCCATTAAACGTCGAGACTGCTGGTCTCTTTGGCCTTATTGTTTGCACAGGCACGTTTAAGACATCTACGAACCAAAATGTTTTTAGGAGTAGTTCTGTTAACTTGTCAAACCTGTTGAAAGAAGGTCAGAATTTCCACAATCCCCAAAAGAGCAGCTTTCCTTGTTGGAACTGGCGTCCAGCACTGCCTTTTTGCTCTATTGTGGGTAAACGTTTGGGCAAGCTGGGTGCTATGATGCCGCATAAGCATGAGGCGATGACTAATGCATGTCGACGACTGTCAGAATTCTTGGGCAATAGATAATGGAGAGTGTTGCTTTGGCTCATCTATCTGTGCCGGTTTGCTGGTCTCGGACCCATCATGTGGTACTGCTCTCATGTGTAAAGTGTACTTTGTTATTGCGTTATAGGTAGAGCTTTCTCATTCGGTCTATAAAGATAGCCATTACGGAGTGCTTGTTCTATCCATGATGCTCTGAAGCTGCCTTTGCCGTCTGCTCGGTCCAGTGACTAAAACTGATATGTGCAAGTTGGAGTTTTCTGTATCCTTCATTTTCCCAGGAGCTGGAGATGAGGTGTATTTGGCAGAGTTGGCCTTTACCGAGACAGCAGACCTCTTTTGTAATCTCGGCTTCAGACCTGGGTTTGATTTGTGGTCTTGGACATATTTATCTTACTTTGCTTTCTCAAAATAGCAGGATCCTAAAAACAAGTACTCATTTTTACAGCGTAGGTGGTTTTCAGACTCAAAGTAATAACCATTTGGCTTCAAACTCACACTATGAAACAGTAACTTTTTCCCTGTTCTTTCAGTTATTGCTTTTCTTCAGTGTGTCCTGGCATTCTCCAGTTTTCTTTTTCTTGCTTCCCCCTCTGCCTCTACTGAGACTGACCAATGCGGCTTTTGCCTCATTTAAGCTGAAAATCTGTACTTGGCATATTGCTCAGCCCTGGCATGTTGCTGCTTCTATCTATACATTACACCTACAACAAGCCAGGACTATTGGTTTTGTCAATGGTTGTAAGTTGCATAGCAGAAATAAGCAACATCTATGGCTTCATTGTATATAATATTGATAATGCTTTCTTCTTGTGGGCGAGGTTGTGGTGTAAGGATAAAGCTGCTGACTTTCGAGCTGAGAGAGCAGGTTCGAGTCTGACGTTGGCACAAGAGCCTGTGATAAAAAAAAATGAATATATCATTGTGTATTGTAACTGGTGCTTATGTAAAGCGCACCAGTATCTTCGGCCGAGTTTGCACTACATAAAGCTGAAAAAAAAGTGTCTCTTTGAAGTTACATAAAAAGCAGTGAAGGGTGGTACAACTGCAGGTAAGTTATCTATTTTTTTCATCCTGAAGGTGAAGGCAAAAATGGAGAGCCAGATAGGGACCAGTCTCAGCACCTACTTTTAAAAACTGCCTACCCACTTAAAACCGTGGCCAGGAGTATCAGGAACGCTGTGTTTGATCAATTAAACAGGCATGTTGGCGAACTGGTTTTTCCGCTTCCCGTTGGACGAAATTGCAAAGTAGAACAAAATCTTTTATTATAAATTTCAAATAAACAGGCGCACTCTATCCTTCGTAGTTTGAGAGAAATTCTCCTGTGTATTTTCCCTTAAAACTCGCCTTGTGGCAGGTTTTCTGCTGACTCCTATGCATGGCCTCACTTGGCTGCACCATACGTGTCTCACTAATGAACTGGCTTTTTAGGTCGAGCCTAGAATCAACACAGTTCTAGCTAAACACTTATAAGGCCTAAAGCGAGACCTATTGGCTATGCCAATGCTTGTTTCCATGTATTTTTAGGTCTTGCCTATGCAGCGCGCATGCGCTGCGTAGGAGGAGACCTCTTGTAATCGATTCGGTTTTGAGGGCAAAAACGCGCACGCATTGCATTGCTTTGAATGGCAACGCATGCATGTTTGGCGATTCCCTTGCGGGAGCAAGCTTTGGCGACATCTGTTTGTAATTAACTTGCAAACAGATGGTGCCCCTGCTCGCTCCCGCAAGGGAAACGCTTTGTGGGTCTGTTTGCTCTGCATGCACGAGTACTCTGGCGGCCGGGGGGCCGCGCTTGTTCTTCCTTGAGGCTATTGAAACACTTTGACTGCTATTACACATGGTAACCACTAGATGGCATTCGTCCCGTAACATGGTCCACCGGCTGCTCACTGCAAATTGTCAACAGCTTTGAGCCAGAGTTACAGCTGCCGAGGGGTGCCATTTTAAGCTGTCATTCATTTCTGTAGCGGAAACTGAATGATAGGTCTCGTGGCATTCCTAAAAGTGGCGGGGCACGCACCGAGCAGAGAAATTCTGTGTCTCCCCGTTGTTTTTTTTTTTTTACATTGAGTTTCAAACATGTCATGTGTCAGCCTAAAAATCGTAAAGGCACAAACGCGCGCCCTCTTAGTCACATGGTGTTTGGTTGGCAGGTCTGTGCATTTGCATTCTGCTGGGCCTCGCCGCACAGACATAAGCGTGTAGTTGGGGCGGGTGGGCTAGAGCGCAGCCGTGCTGCGGGGCACACATGGGGGCAGGAGTGCGGCCACAACAGGGCTCAGCGGGGTGGAGACTGCTGCGGTCATTTGCACTGGACAGGGGGTCACGTAGTGAGGGCTGGACCGGGAGGGCATGGGCCTTCTGTCTTCTGGGGTCGATAGGGTGGCTGCCATTCAATAGCATGGCAGTGGCGCCTGTTTGCATCGCTTGGAGGCGCCAAATGTGTGGGAACTCTGTTTGGGCGAATTCCAGGGGGCTGGTGAGTGGCCTGACCATTCACAGTGCTTCGTTGTCATGCCTGATGTGCTTGGTGTGAGCTTTTGCCCGCATGCAGCATTGTGGGTCGTTGGTGTCCCTGCAGTGCCATTTCATGGGCGCAGTGTGGTGCACTGTATGCAAGGTGAGAGTTCACGTGGTTTTGTTGGGATGCTGTGGTTTCCCCGACCATGAGTGGTGCAGGCCCCTTGGTGTCACCACTTGTGGTCAGGCATTTGTCGGGTGTCCTGTGTTGGGCTCTTTGTGCCTGGGATCCCTTCCGGTTCACTGTGGGTGGTGCTGCTCATCACATGGAGGCCTGTCCTGTTGGCTTTGCCAATGCTTTGGGGATTGGAGGCAATGCGCTTGGGGATTGGATGTGACTGGTGACTCTGTGGCTAAGTGTACTTTCACATGTAGAGGAGTGTCTCGTGCATTCCGATGAAGGCACTTTTTTTGTTGCAGTTTTATATAGCGCGAACTCCACCCGAAGGTGTCGGAGCGCTATATATAAGCACCAGTTACATTACAAAAGGAGCATTTATTTTGTTAGGCACGTGGAGATTTAGTAATTTGCCCAAAATCACAGGATGTTGAGCTGACGCCGAGACTCGAACACCGTTCCCAGTTTCAAGGTCGGCCGCTCCAGCCGTTAAGCCACATCCTCTCTTGGAGGGAAGGAAGAAAGTTACACAAAACTGCCGACAGAATGAGGCCAGGAAAACTTTTTTATGTATATTTTAAAACATTGCTGCCAATACGTTTTGCAGACAGCTGCGGTGTTGGCAGTTCACCGCGGCTCACGGCGCTCTTAATGGGGGGGAAGGGTTTGATTGTGAAGATTTTACAAATGTCATGAAAACGCGTTTTTGTTCAGTGCTGAAATCAAATGTACCCCATGAACCCATAATTTGAGGACGATGGCATAAGGGAGCGGAGTGATGAGGGAGGAGTCCAGAAGAGCAGCATGAGTGAATTACAGACACCCTATGCGTTATTTTTGTTTTTATTTTTACATATTCTGCTCCCAAGTGGCAACGGCAGCATGTGATGGCCACGCTCTTCTGGCTTCCTTACTTGGTATTTAACAGACTGCACTTTCAGCTAGCTTTGGAGGTAAAGGCACCTGCTGCTGAGGTCCATGTGCATCCAGCAGGGCTCAGGGTGTGACGCTGCTGAGATAACTCTGGTAATTTTGCATTTGTTGGAGAGATCGGTGTGCATTCGCTGGTAACGGGTCTAAATCATCATAAAATAGCTCAGAGGGTTAATGTACCTTCTGCAGAGTTCTAGGTTTCAGCCACTTATTTTAATAATCTGTTACGTAGTTTGGTGGGCTAATGATTTTCTTGCAGGGGTCCTTGCAAGGGTCCTTAATAAAATCACCCAGACATGTTTGCACTTTAAAGGACTCCATTTAGCCTGCGAAGGCATACGTTTTAACTCAATATTTTGGAATTGTTAATATGGCTTTTAATGGGTAATGATAAATACTTATTAAGTGCCAAAAAATTCAGTTGTATCACCTGTTCTATAGACGATTATACATAATGTACTTGAATACACACTTACTGAAATATATATCTGGCATTTTTAGAGAGCATGGATAGATGTTATGTCTTACACAGATACACAAGTTGAGAAAAAACCCAGAATTTCTGTAAATCTCAGCAATTTGTGAATTTACACTGCAAGGGATTTCTGTTTCTCTTGCTAGGCTGCTGGGTGCGGTGACCAGGTATGATATTCCAGCTCTTCTGTGATTGACCTCTAGCTGTTCCCATCCTGGAAGCCACTGCAACTCTAAATTAATTGGATTGTCTGTGAAGTGAGGTTTCATGCAGCCAGCCATGTTCGAAAGCAAAATGAGCCCTTTCCAGATCCCCAGAGAAGCACACTGAATGTGCATGGGTGCCGCTACTGGTGCCAGTCACCACCTCCGCACCAGCACAGCATCATCACCGCATCAGCACAGTACCGCCTCCGCATTAGTGCACCACCACCTCAGCAGCAACTCGGCACCAACACAGCCCCACTTCAACATTAGCGCAGCATCACCCCAGCACCAGTGCAGCATCAGTCAGTACCACCTGAGCATCACTCAGCACCATCCCAGCATCAGCGCAGCATCACCTAAGCGCAGCACCCACTCAGCACCACCTCAGCACCACATCAGCATCACTCAGTACCAGCACAACACCACTTTAGCACCACCTGAGCACCATCGCAGCATCAGCACAGCACCACCTCAGAACCAGCACAGCACCACTTCAGCACCAGTCAGTGTCACTCAGCACCACTGCAGCACCAACAGAGCATCACTCAGCAGCACCTGAGCACTGCCACAACACCAGCACAGCCCCACCTCAGCACCAGCACAGCCCCACCTCCGCATCACTCAGCCCCAGTGCAGCACCACCTCACTACCAGTGCAGCAGCACCACCTCACTACCAGTGCAGCAGCACCACCTCAGCATCAGTGCAGCAGCACCACTTCAGCATCAATGAAGCAGCACCACCTCAGCATCAGTGCATCACTTGGCGCCACCACAGCACCGCTTACCAACACTTCAGCACCAGTGCAGCATCTCCTCAGCATCGCTCAGCACTACCACATCACCACCTCAGCATCCGCACAGCACCATCTCAGCATTGGCACAGCACAATCTCCACATTGGTGCACCTCCACCAGTGCAGCACCAGCGGAACCCCACCACAGCATCAGGGCAGCACCACCTCAGTAGCAAATCTGCACCAACATAGCACCACTTCAGCACCAGTGCAGCATCACCTCAGCACCAGTGCAGCATCACCTCACCATCAGTGCAGCATCACCTGAGAACCACCAAAGCATCACTCAGCACCACCACCTCAGCCCCTGCGCAGCAGTACCTCAGCCCCAGCGCAGCAGCACCACCGCCCCAGCGCAGCAGCACCTCAGCACCAGTACAGCACCCCATCAGCACCAGTGCAGCACCAGTACAGCACCACCTCTGCACCAGTGCAGCATCAACCCAGCTCCAGTGCAGCATCAACTCAACATCACCTGAGAACCAGCACAGCATCACTCAGCACCACCAACTCAGCTCCAGAGCAGCACCATAACCTCAGCATCATCAAGCATTGGCATAGCCAATAGGTCTCGCCTTTGGGACCTTATAAGTGTTTAGCCATGCAACACTTGATGTTGTTGCACCAAGGATATTGTGCTGGATAACTAAACACTTATAAGGTCCCAAAGGCGAGACCTATTGGCTATGCCAATGCTTGTTCTTTGTGGCTAGCGTTTTGTTTACGTTAATGCGCGAGAGTGTAGGGCCAGGGTTTTTGGGGTGATGGATGTGCCCCAGGGTGTTGAATCTTAGGATGGTGGCAGATTTAACAAACTTTGAGGCACACCCTCCAGTATGCCATTTGTGTTAATTGTGACCTCGTTTGTGTGCATATATTGCTGGGTTTAGTTGGGCACGTACGCCGGCGATGACTCAGCATGGGTGGAATGAGGTGAACTGTCAGCTCAGCTCTAATGAGAGCACTGGTGCATCCTCCTGTCTATCAACAGTCTTATCGCCTGAGCTCTCTGCTTTACTCCCTGTTTGCTGATGAGGCAAGCGCTGTCAAATGTAGGTTAGGGTGTGACTGACGCAAACAGCGATGGTGCAGCCTCCATGCTTACCTCGCCTTTGGAGGTCAATGAAATACATCTTCAGGCGGAGGTACATCTGCTGATATGAGCGTGGAGTGAGGGGAGTCATTTCAGAAGCTTCCCTTTGAAACAAAAAGCGGCCAAGGCGCTCCCTTTCATTGGGAGGGTCTAGTCTGCAGATCCCTGGGCCTCAAGCTGCTCTCACGCTCTGCCAGGTGTGTGGTGAAAGCAAAGGCCACAGTGCTGTATCTCGCCGTCCATCAGTGCCAGCAGGGCATGTCTGCAGAGAAGGTCTTCAGATGAATGAACTACTCTCTGAGATGTTGATGCCAAAAGGAAGGTTTTATACAGCGCAGTGTGAGGGTTTCTCTTGGAAACAACATTTACATCAAAGTAAGATCAGCAGACAAAAACAGTAACCAAGGGGGATATCAGCAACAACAGGCGATAATTATCGCAAACCGCGCGTAGCGCGTTTTTTTTTATTGGCGCCTATCGCTGGAATTTATCACGGAGATAACACGCTATTAGCAACGTTTATCTCCAATGCGATAAAATATCCAGCGATAGCGGCGAAATGCGTGAATATCGCTGGAAACCCAGCGATATTCACGCATTAACGCCATGGTGGACTTAGCCTGACAATCCACCTCCCATTCAACAAACAGGTAAGTCATGTTTTTAGCAGGTGTTAAATTCTAGCGATAATCGCGCTTAGTTGGGAACGCCTACCTTGCATGTCATTAGCGATAATTATCGCTGGCATGCAAGGCGATGGGAAAACAGGCCGCTATCGCCAGAAAGCTGTCGCTAACGCCTGTTAGCGACAGCTTGCTGATATGGCGATAAAAAAATCGCCGCTTTGGCGGCAAAAAGTGCCGCTAAAGCGGCGATAAAGCCCTTGCTAATATGCCCCAAAGTGACATAATTGCAAAATAACTCAAATGTCAGTAGCGGTTATCTACAAACAAGCCTTTGCCTCGCTGTGTGCTCAGCCGTGCACACACAGCAACAAACGAAGGGCTAGCGTAGCACGTCACCCAGTGATACCCTTCTGTAGGTGATCAGATCATAATGACTGTCCTGTCTTTGGTGTAAATACATAACTTCCTCATCTCCAGACCGCACGGGTATTGACACTGGTGTCTATTGTAGAAGCTGCAGAGCTTTTCGTTTTCTCAAAAGCAATTAATTAGAAACAGTCAAAGCAGGAGAAGGAATTGTTACATTTCAGAAGTGAGGTTGAAATAGATGGGGACCACGGGCAATAGTCCCAATAAGGGGGCTTGATAAGGGGTTGACCAAGCACAGCTCAAGTCTATCTAAAGCATGTATCCAGAAGGCTGAGACAGCTTGGGGCTGTCTGGAGTTCACTGCCTCGTGATGGGCTGGCCATACCAGAGTCAAAGAGCATGCTGGGCTGGTGCAGCCGGACCTCAAAGGCTGAGGCCAAAGCGCCAGAAAGGCTTAGAGCCAACGTAGAAAGATCGTCGGGGTACCAAGGGAGTTTGGAGCTCAGGGGCGAATCAAGCTGGAAGCCTCCCTTTCACCCCCTTCTTTCCGCTGGGTTCCCGCCAAAGGAAGGGGAGGTGGTCTTCCACCCTCCCTGTTCCAGTTAGTAAACCCATGAAATCCCTTGCTTGGGATTGGTTTGCGCCATTCTAAGTGGCCATTAGCCACAAAGCAGGGCGACCAAACACAGGCTAAAAGGCTAGGAGCCTGAAGCAATGGGCACATTCTAGCATTGGGTGCCACCGCTGTCCACGCATTCCCAAAAGTGCGAGCAGCAATCTCGGGCACAAATGCACAGGTCGGATGGGTAATAGCGACATTATCACTGGCATGAGCACTTAAGGATGGCTGGCAGGCCAAAGGAAAATAAATAGTTGCCAGAACGGTGGCCCTCGGGATGGCTAATGGCAGGGACATTGGGAGGGCAGGTGGGAAAGTCAAAGGGGTAGGTGGATAGCAGATACCGCAGTTGCAGCCCAGACAGCTTCAGATGTCCCACATCAGTTCCGAAGGAAGCCTAGAAGCTGCTCCTCTGCCCGACGGGCCTTCCCATCCCAGGCACAGATTGTAAGCAGTCAATGATTTATGGTGCTTGTCAACATGATTTATGCTTCCTTTTCAGTGAATTATGACTTGTCAAGATGATTTATGACCTATCGTGTGATTAATGACCATGGACGAATTAATAACCTGCAGCCTGATATCTCAAACCAGGAGTCTGTGTTGATCGTTGGGGGGGAAGGCCGGATGAGAGGTTGGTGAGGGGCCGTTTGGACCAGCTGGCCCTTTTGGCCGGGTTAGCATCTGTAGTGGGTTTATTCTTGGAACCCTCAGTCTATCTTGAGTCTGGTGTCTTTATACCATCTGCCTCAACTCTTATCCTCGTGTTAATAAACTAATCCTTGTTTCGTGACGCTGTCTGATCATGAGTGAGTATCTCTACTAATCAGTTGTGTGTTTCCTGTACTTTTGTTTGAGGCTTTTTGGTTTCCCAGATGACTAATAGACTGAAATGAGATGTCATTGAAGAATCTTGATGTCGGCTTCTGTCGCTAGTGCGTCATAGTTATGTGCAGCTCGCCATAAGACCGCAGCCCTATCCTGAGGTACATTTATGCACAGCACTTTCTGATGAGCAGTCGCATAGCATGAGGAAGAGCGTTCCAAAATGGAGGCTCTCAAGTTTGACTGAAGAGACCCCTTTATTAATTCACATTCAACAGTGCTTGGCCCTTACACTACAACTTTAACAAAACTCTCTTAGTCTTAAAGGCAAGTAGATTGACGATGCGCCGCCAAGTAGTCTAATCGAAAAAATAAATTGCCTTTTTTTTTATTTTTAAAAAGCATAACCTAAGACGTAACATACGCCCCGGCAGCCAATGTGGAGCAGGGGACACTGCTGGGCTGAATGTTCTTGTAAATATGTGAGATGGCCGGCCTACATGACGCTTTAAAGGCTATCCTAAAGACCTCTACCATACACAACTTGGTAAACTAGTGGTCCTCTTTTGCCACTTGAGTAAAAGTCCACCAATCGGTCTCCCTAATGAGCGACCACGTATATCTTTAAGCGGCTGGATGGTTTACTTGCTTACAGCCCTTAATCTGTAAAACAATATGTGCCGTGGCTCAACGTTTTGGTCAGACGCTTGTGGCCGGCGGCATCTAAGTTGGGGATGCAAAATACGAAGGCTGCGCAGTCTTGGTTCCACCTTCTACTACTTTTATCCACCGCGATTTTATTTTATTTTTATTTTATTTTGAGAGTTTTATATAGCGCTGGCTAGACCCGGAGGTATCAGAGCGCTTTACATTAGGTTCCACAATGTTACAGAAAACGGTAAACAAATTACACTTTACATCAAAAATAAGCAACATATTGAGAGAGGGAGTAAAGGTGAGACAGATAGAGCGGAGGGGGGAAGTGTGAAGGGGGAGGATGGGTGAAAAGACGGCAGGAGAGACGAAAGGAAGTCTGCCCAAAGACCGACTGGGTAGGTGACGTCCGAGGAGGGAATCCACAGCCCGTCTCCCCAATAGCTAAACAAGGTAGCTCCATCGGGCATCAGTCAAATAGCTATGTCTCAACTGGCGAGGGAAAGGATTACAAAAGAGCGATAAGTGGATAGGAAAGTGTGGGAAGTATGAATAAGGCAGGGTGAAGGCAAAGGTCAGTAGCTATAGAGAGGAGAGGAGTAGGGCGGAGAGAGGTAGGGGGTAGGGTGAAGGGGGAGGAAGCAAATATCGCTGGCTAGACCCGAAGGTATCAGAGCGCTTTACATGAGGATCAGAGAGTTACAGGTTACAAGAGTTATTAGCGTGTACACACTTCTTAAGGGGAGAGAAAGGAAGAGGGGGAATGGTAACAGGGGTAAGAAATGCAGGTGGAAGACAGAAAGGGGAGACGAGGAGAACAGTGTCCGATGTCCAGCTGGGTAGGTGCCGGCCGAGGGGTGAACCAGAGCCAAAACTCCTCTATAGCTGCATAGGACAGCTCCACCGGGCATCGGCCACGGTTGCTCGGGCACCACGTAATAAACAGACATTCATGGATTCCGCCCAGTGGGCATCGTCAAAGTTCCATTGAGAGCACCTATCACGGAGTCACTAGAAGCGATATTCGCCTTAACCTCCAGCTCGCCCCCAGGTCAGGGGTGATGAGAGGAGGGGTGGAAGGGACAGATTCCAAAGTCTGCAGAACTTCTCCACTGCGAGGCATTAATTACACAGGAGGCCTTAGACACACAGGCGCTAGATGTATTGCTGATTTGGCTGTCTGGGGTCCCGCTAGCATGATGGAGCAGGTGCTGTGAGGGTCAAACAGCACAGGTAAAAGCAGAGCCCCACAAGTGCTAGTCGCCATCTTGTATACATTCTGCACTCGGTTGTACTCAGTGGTGTTTGCCAGCACGGGATGGGTCACTGGGCAGTTGTAGCGGTGATGGTAACAATAAAAACAGAGCAGGGGCCTCCAAAGCAGAATGCAGGAAGTTAAAGTACCACCTAACACATAGTACATATTGAGGCAATAAGAGATTCAGAAGCGAAAACGATTGGGGAAATTAAAGCCGCCATTTTGGAGTCAGGCAGGGACAGGCAGTAACGCGGGGCCGAAACGCCGTGAGTGTAATTGTCAAAGTAGCGGACCACAAACAAAGTGTACCTTGAGCAGAAAGGTGTACAAGGCTTCCCTCATAGGCAGCAGCCGCTCGGTGAGGGTAAAAGAAGTACTCTTAGGCTGGAGGTGCAGCGATCAGTGCACCCACCATTTTGAGTCTGATGCCGATGCATGCCGATCCGGTGATACAATCCGGTGGTCTTAGGCATGCAATGATCCCTGTTTTCCGTATCACACACCATATGCGCATCTCACTTCTTGAGGGGGGGGCACCGTCTGCTGGGTAAACGGAGGTCGATGCCATCGCGGAGCACCTCCCTCGGTCACCGGTTGCAGTCTCGCAGCTCCCCAGGCGCCATCTTGGTGTAGTGACTGGCAGGGACGTCGGGGCTCAGTTCTCTGGGATGCTATGTCGGAGAAAGGCGATTTCAGGCTTCAGGTGATCAGCCTGCATTCCGGTTTCGGAATCGCTGATTTGGATGGGACAACAGCGCGTCGGAACGCCGCTCAGGAAGCTGGTGAGAGGGATTCACTACGGAGCATCAGCTCCGAGCGACCATCGTGGTGAGGCTCCTCCTCCTTTAGACTCCCTCCCTCTTTATCTCACTCTTGCCTATTGTTTTTCATCCTGGCTTTCTTTCTTTGTCGCTGTTTTTCTGTCTTTTTTCTACAATTATCCAGGGGCGGAGCTTGGTCAGTAACATGGGGGGGGCGAGCTTCAGATTTCGTGACAATCACGCTGGCATATATTGTTATGATACATTATACGACAAGCAGGGAGCGTGAGAGGGGCTCAAGAGGCAGTGCGAAGGGAGAGGAATGCAGATCGGTAGGAGTACTAAGGGAGAGAAACACAATATTTTGTGTAAAATAATATTTTTAGGGCTTTCAAAACCGATGAGAGAGAGAGTGTGTGTGTGTTTTTGTCAGCGTGTGCTTGCAAAAATCCCAGGTGAAGTCTGACAGCCACCTCACTATATCCGAGTGAAAGAACCTATACCCAAGTATCCATCGGAAATACATTTATTAGGTGGGGTGTAACACCCCAAACATCCCCTTGAAGCTACACCCCTGCCACTATCTTCCCTCTTTTGTGTGTTTCCCTCTCTTGCTGATGAGCAAACATGAGTGCAGGTCCCAAACATGAGTGCAGGTCCCAAACATGAGTGCAGGTCCCAAACATGAGTGCAGGTGGGCCCCACCTGCAGCCACCGGCTCAAACATAGCACCGCTTGCTTCCGCCCATACAGCTGGTGAGCTCAGACCTAACAGTGGACTGGTAGACTTCCCCGACAAACACTGGATCTGATGAGGTCTCCTGCAAATCATAGCAGCCACAGTCTGCACACTAATTTTAGTTAGACATTTTCTGACCTTTCATTAATTTTAATAAATCAATCAATGAATAGATTTGTAGAGCGCTACTTGTCACCCATGAGGGTATTTAGGTGCTAAAAGGGGCCAGATGAATAGCTGAATAGCCAGATTTTCAGGGACGTTCGGAACTCTGGAGGAGACGGGGAGGTCTGTAGATGAAAGGGTAGCGCGTTCCATGTCCTCGCTGCTAGGAAGGAGAAGCAGAGACCGCCGGATCTGCTACGTCGGATGCAGGGGTGAGGGTTGGAGAAAGTGGTGGTATCCGTTGCACAACTCCTCTTTTAGGTCCTGAAATGCTGGGTCTCTCCCCCCCCCCCCATACAAGTCCTGCAGTGAAATTCCTAGTTGTGTATTGCAGGTACATGGGCATTACCCCTCTCGCAGGTGGACCATGCAAACCCAGTGTGCCCTGTTTACACACACAGGCCAGCACTATCTAAAAGCAGAGTTCAGGAAATGGCAACTCACTGTTACCCTGAGAGTGTGTAACAGTTGCAGGCTGATGGACAAAAAAAGCAGAAAAGCTGTGTACTGGAGGATGTCTGTAGCTTGGCAAGGAGCAGACCTATGGAAAGAATTCCATAGCTTGTTACAAGCATCGTCAGGTTGGGGAATCTTTGAAGATAATGTGACCTTTTGGTATGTTTTAAAAAAAATCTGCTGAACTAAGTGCACAAAATAGGCACTTAACGAATGTAAAATGCGATTCTTAAATCAGGAGTGGTGAAATGTTATGTTTGCAGGATACACATTATGAATGCAGAAATGACACCAGTCCGGCTGACGTTTAGGGTTAGGACAGGATTCTGGTCATTCCAGGGTTGGGCAGCTTGAAAAAGTAGGGGAACGCCCACAAACGTGTCTGTTTAGGGGTATTCACGTCAGTGGTTAATTTGTAAAAAATATGACTGTCGGGGCTCTGGTCAGGAGGCAGCTTGCACCAGCCCACTTCTCCTGTTAGCGCTGCCTACAACAGAACCAAACTACTAACCATGAAAGTGGGAAGAGGATGTGGCCTAATGGCCAGAGCTACCGACTTCGATAGCTAGGGAACCAGGTTCGAGTCTTGGTGTCAGCTCAACATCCTGTGATTCTGAGCAAATCACTTGATCTCCCCGTAATTGAGTGTGTCCTTCACTGGTGCACATGAAAGGTAGCTAGTGTTGATGATTAAGTGCAATGCTGAGCACCGGAAACCACCCGCTCAAATTAAGCACTGATTCACATAACCCTTCCATCTAGTCTCCCATTCTGAAAACACATAGATTTGCTACTGTCAATACCAGGAGTAAGTTCAATTCCAGGCTGGAAATGGTAAAGGAGCATGCACATATTTCATGTGAGAATAAGAATCTTACATGTCCTAATGCATGTGTGCCACAGTGATTCATATATATATATATATATATATATATATTATCTACTGGCGGTCGCCAGTAGATAGTTATAGTTCCAACCTATTATCCATAGGAAATCCGCGACATTCTATTTGCAATAACGTTGGCGTCGGTTGACGAATCTTCGCAAAGCTTCCAACTTGTTGGGGCGCTCCGGTCCGCTCCTACCCTGAAAGTCTCGGGGTGATACGTCAAGCGGGGGCCGAGAAAAAGGGGGTCCCAAAACGCGTTTTCCCCATTCATTTTTCCATAGGAACCTTTAGTCGCAGCTACAGCCCGAACTGCTGAACGGAATTACACCAAATTTGGCAAAGAGGTAGCCCTTGGTTCAGTGTCGTGCCTTTTGCTTAAATGGTGTAAATCCGTTCAGTAGTTCCTGAGAAAATCAAAAGTAAAAGTACATATATATCTATGGGCGCGTCGGATACGCGTACCCTCAGCGCACCCTCCCGATCACGAGCTGCATGCTAATTGGCTGTCAACACTCCAAATCAAGAAGTGTTGGCAGCCATTTTGTCCCTCGGTAGAACCGAGGGACAGAAACAAGTGCGCAAAGCGCAAAAAGGGGGCAGGGTAGAAACACCCTGACCCCCTAGGTCTGCTCAGGGGTCCCACAAGGACCCCCTGGGCAGAAAAAAGTTTTGTTTTTTAAAAATCGGCGGGATGCGCTTAGGGTGCGCGTATCCCGCCGAGAAAAAAAGAAACAAGTGCGCAAAACGCACAAAGGGGGCAGGGTAGAAACACCCTAACCCCTAGGCCTGCTCAGGGGGTCCCACAAGGACCCCCTGGGCAAAAAAAAGCTTTTAAAAAAAAAAAATCGGCAGGATGCGCTCAGGGAGCGCGAATCCTGCCGAAAAAAATCGAAGCGCGGTCTCCCGCGCTTCGATGTTACTGGCCCCGGGTGGGCCAAGTCCCGGGGGCATGCTGGGGGGTTAATTTATGTGTGGGGGGCCTCTAAGGGCCCCCAAGCCCCGGGGACCGCCACCCCCGGGGCTTTATGCATAATGGTGCGGGAGGGCTCTGAGCCCTCCCGCAGCCCCGGGGACCACCACCTCCCCGGGGCTTCTTTTATTTAAATGAAAAACCTGTGTGGGGGCTCCAGCCCCCCACACGCCCCGGGACCGCCACCTCCCCGGGGCACTAAACATTTAAATATGGGGGTCCGTTACGGACCCCCAGAGCCCGGGGACCACCACCTCCCCGGGGCTGTGCACACGATGGGAGGGGGCCGCCTGGAGCCTGTGGTGGCCCTGGGGACCGCCACCCCCAGGGCCGGCTCCTGCAGTGTCCCGGGGTGCCTACCCCCGGGACACTGCTGCTTGCAATGACAGGACGGAGCCTCGCGGCTCCCGTCCTGTCATTGCAAACTTGCTTTGGATATTGGAAGAGAGCAGGAAACCTGCTCTCTCTTCCAATATCCAAAGCCGATTGCTTTTCCACATGGGGAGCAGCATGTTAGCTGCTCCCCATGTGTAAAAGCAATGCCGGCTCCTGTAGGACACGGGGAGCCGGCGGGACTGTGGGGGGATTGGGGACCCCCCCACAGTCCCCAACGAGAGGGCCAGCCCCGGGGGATGGGGTCCCCGGGGCAAGTAGTGGCCCGGGAGGGGGGCCACGCGGCCCCCCTCCCCAAAAAGAATAATAATAAAAAAAAAAAAAAAGCGTATGGCCGGCCCGGGGGATGGGGTCCCCGGGCCTTAAAATGGCCAGAGGAGGGGGCCACGCAGCCCCCTCAAAATATTAAAAATAAAAATAGAGGCCATGCCCCGGGAGATGGGGTCCCCGGGGCCAATACAGGCCCGGGGAAGGGGGGCCACGCGGCCCCCTTCCCGTTTTTTTTTAATTTTGAAATTTAAAAAAGGGGTAAGGCCCTGGGGGATGGGGTCCCCAGGGCCCAAAAACAGAAAAAAGGAAGGGGGCCACACAGCCCCCCTTTAGGGGACAAAAAAACAAACAAAAAAAACGATCGGGCCCGCAGGCCCCGCCCCCTTCCTTCACCACTCTGCAAACGCGCCCCCTGGCGCGTTTGCAGAGGGGGAACGAATTCCCCTTGAATACTGGGGGTCCCTGGGGCCAACTAGCCCACCAGGAACCTCCAGTATGCGCCAGGGTGCTGCCTTGCAGAGAGGTGTACAGAGGCCACGCCCCTTTTACACCTCTCTGCAACGCAGCTCTGTGGCGCTTTGGAGGTATATGGTGGGCTAGTTGGACTCCGGGGACCCTCAGGATTCAAGGGGACTTAATCCCCCAACTTAAAACGCGCCACGGGGCGCGTTTGCACAGTGGTGAAGGGAGGGGCGGGGCTTCAGGTGACATGTGTGCAAACAGGCCCCGTGGCGCGTTTTAAGATGGGGAATTAAATCCCCTTCAATCCTGAGGGTCCCTGGGGGCCAACTAGCCCAACAGGTACATCCAGAAAGCGCCACAGAGCTGCGTTGCAGAGAGGTGTAAAAAGGGTGTGGCCTCTCTACACATCTCTGCAACGCAGCCCCCTGGCGCATACTGGAGGTTCCTGGTGGGCTAGTTGGCCCCTAGGGACCCTCAGGATTCAAGGGGACTTAATCCCCCAACTTAAAACGCGCCACGGGGCGTGTTTGCACAGATGTAACCTCAGGCCCCGCCCCTCCCTTCACCATTGTGCAAATATTCCTCTAAAATCAGCCGAAATACGAATTCCGATTTACTCACCTGTTATCAGGAGAGACCTCAGTGCTGTATCTTTCAGCCCAGTACTGGTCCTGAAAAGTAATTCTAACCATACTTACCAGTAACTTGAATTTCCTTCCATAGGCTAACATTGACTGGTTTCACTTGGAAATTCTTCTAAGTGTGGAGTTTTGGAACTTTAAAATATTCCTCTAAAATCAGCCGAAATACGAATTCCGATTTACTCACCTGTTATCAGGAGAGACCTCAGTGCTGCATCTTTCAGCCCAGTACTGGTCCTGAAAAGTAATTTTAGCCGTACTTACCGGTAACTTGAATTTCCTTCATAGGCTAACATTGACTGGTTTCACTTGGAAATTCTTCTAAGTGTGGAGTTTTGGAACTTTAAAATATTCCTCTAAAATCAGCCGAAATACGAATTCCGATTTACTCACCTGTTATAAGGAGAGACCTCAGTGCTGTATCTTTCAGCCCAGTACTGGTCCTGAAAAGTAATTTTAACCGTACTTACCAGTAACTTGAATTTCCTTCCATAGGCTAACATTGACTGGTTTCACTTGGAAATTCTTCTAAGTGTGGAGTTTTGGAACTTTAAAATATTCCTCTAAAATCAGCCGAAATACGAATTCCGATTTACTCACCTGTTATCAGGAGAGACCTCAGTGCTGCATCTTTCAGCCCAGTACTGATCCTGAAAAGTAATTTTAACCGTACTTACCGGTAACTTGAATTTCCTTCATAGGCTAACATTGACTGGTTTCACTTGGAAATTCTTCTAAGTGTGGAGTTTTGGAACTTTAAAATATTCCTCTAAAATCAGCCGAAATACGAATTCCGATTTACTCACCTGTTATCAGGAGAGACCTCAGTGCTGCATCTTTCAGCCCAGTACTGATCCTCAAAAGTAATTTTAACCGTACTTACCAGTAACTTGAATTTCCTTCCATAGGATATCATTGCCTGCTTTTTGCTGAAAAAGTTTCTAAGTGCTGATTTTTGAAACATACAAATATTCCTCTAAAATCAGCCGAAATCCAAATTCTGATTTACTCACCTGTTATCAGGAGAGACCTCAGTGCTGCATCTTTCAGCCCAGTACTGGTCCTGAAAAGTAATTTTAACCGTACTTACCAGTAACTTGAATTTCCTTCCATAGGCTAACATTGACTGGTTTCACTGGGAAATTCTTCTAAGTGTGGAGTTTTGGAACTTTAAAATATTCCTCTAAAATCAGCCGAAATACGAATTCCGATTTACTCACCTGTTATCAGGAGAGACCTCAGTGCTGCATCTTTCAGCCCAGTACTGATCCTCAAAAGTAATTTTAACCGTACTTACCAGTAACTTGAATTTCCTTCCATAGGATATCATTGCCTGCTTTTTGCTGAAAAAGTTTCTAAGTGCTGATTTTTGAAACATACAAATATTCCTCTAAAATCAGCCGAAATCCAAATTCTGATTTACTCACCTGTTATCAGGAGAGACCTCAGTGCTGCATCTTTCAGCCCAGTACTGGTCCTGAAAAGTAATTTTAACCGTACTTACCAGTAACTTGAATTTCCTTCCATAGGCTAACATTGACTGGTTTCACTGGGAAATTCTTCTAAGTGTGGAGTTTTGGAACTTTAAAATATTCCTCTAAAATCAGCCGAAATACGAATTCCGATTTACTCACCTGTTATCAGGAGAGACCTCAGTGCTGCATCTTTCAGCCCAGTACTGATCCTCAAAAGTAATTTTAACCGTACTTACCGGTAACTTGAATTTCCTTCATAGGCTAAGATTGACTGGTTTTCAGCAAAAAGTTTCAAAGTGTTGATTTTCACAAACTACAAATATTCCTTAAAAATCGCCTGTATGACTTAAACGCATTTTTTCAACTGTTTACAGGAGATGCACCAGTGCTGGATCCAGGATCCAACACTGAGTAAGAAAAAGTAACGATAACAGTTTTTACCTGCTAAGTGAATTTCCTTCCATAGGATAACATTGGTGATTCTATGAGAAAAAGTTTCAAAGTGTCAACTTTTAAAATACAATAATATTCCTTAAAAATCACTAATGTAACCAAAACGCTTTTACTCAACTGTTTACAGGAGATGTCCCAGGACTGAATCTAGGATCCAGTCCTGTGGTTAGAAAAGTAATCCCTAAAGTAACTAATTGCATTTATCTAGAAATTCACATTGAGCTGAATGTTGCATTGTGTTTGAAAATGTGTTGCCCATTGCAACAACTGTAACTACTGTACTTAAAAGTCTATTGCCTATGTGCAAAGTATTTAAACTAAAGTAATTCATTCTGAGAAAGTATTTTTTGTAATGTAATGTATAATGTAATTACAATGTAATTTAAAAAATAAAATATGTAAAAAAAATTGTTTCTAAAAATGTAGTAAATCAGTATGAAAAAAATTAATATAACAATTAATACATTTAAAAATTGTCATTTACAAAACCTTTGAAATTCACTGAAAAAACCGTAGGTTTCAGGCACGTTATAGTTAGAAATTAGCATTTAAAAAACCTTTGAAATTCACTGAAAAAACCATAGGTTTCAGACACGTTATAGTTACAAATTAGCATTTAAAAAACCTTTGAAATTCACTGAAAAAACCATAGGTTTTAGGGACAGTTTTAGTTACTTGGACATTGCACTCGTACAAAACCCGTGAAATTCCCCCGTTATAGTTAGTCCAGCTAACTATAACTCGCGCCCCGCAATGCACTGCTGATGACGTCACATATTACATCACTCATGACATGGTCAGTGACATCACTGATGACATCACTGATGACATCTCAAATGACATCACTGATGACATCATCCACGTGATAATCTGATGCACCTCCTCACACCCTAATATAACCTTTGATACACCCACTCTAAATTACAGACTGCCATTCGCAAAACCATAGACACTCCAACACCAATAACTACATACCCACTCACTGATTCTTAGGTCTACGCACACATCCACTCACTCACCCGTACAGTCACTCATACTTACGGTCACTCAGTACAGGACTATCATATGCACTCTTACTCCTATATAGACACTCAAACACCGCCACTCATCCATAGAGGTACTCACACACCTAGTCAGTCATGCAAATAATTAAACACACTGCCATTTACTCACCTATACAGTTATACACACACCAGCTCACTTACTCATACAAATAGTAGCACATTCTTACGCTCTTATACAATCACAGATACAAGCACACACGCATCCATACAGCCACTCTCACAATCACTCACTCTTGCTTATAGCTATTTATATACTCCAACACACATATATACTGCCTTTCACATATGTACTTACTCACACATGTACCACTGGGACATACATTCACTCACTAACACACTCTTACACACACTTACCCACCCATACAGTCTATCACAGATGCACTCTTGAAACCATCCACCCAGTGAATCACCCACTCACACATCTATGCACAGAGTTGCACACACCCCTCCCACACAAACACTCAGGCACCCATACAGATACTCAGACAAGCATTCAATAACTCATATAGACACTCATGTAGCTATTCACAAACACATGCAGCCACTTACACAGCAACACACAGACGGATACAGACATTCACCCAGTTTAGTCACTAACCCATGCATTCAGTAAGATACGTTAAATCACTCACTTATAGAGTCAGTCACGCACGTACTAAATCATCCATACAGACACTTACACACCCACTCATTCTTCAATACGTCTTTTCCTATATATATTAAAAATATTTAAACTTTACAGAAACACACAGTCACTGGATGATGTCATCAGTGATGTCATTTGAGATGTCATCAGTGATGTAATCAGTGATGTCACTGACCATGTCATGAATGATGTAATATGTGACGTCATCAGCAGTGCATTGCGGGGGCGCGAGTTATAGTTAGCTGAACTAACTATAACGGGGGAATTTCACGGGTTTTGTACGAGTGCAATGTCCAAGTAACTAAAACTGTCCCTAAAACCTATGGTTTTTTCAGTGAATATATATATACATATATATTATTTCTGGGGTACTTTAGGAATCCTGTATCAGAAAATTGTTCGAGTAATACAGACAAAATCTGGGGGAGCAAAATTCAGACTGTTTTACCAAGCTCTTTGTATATGAGGCTTCAGAAAGCATTCATCTCTGCCGACATCTGGCACCTGAGGTCCTCTGTAGAATGCCCGGCACACTGAAGCAGGCAGGTGAATGCTCGACGTGTTGAAAAGTAAGTTCTATTATTATATGTTTTTAGAAAGCATTCAAGGTGAAGTATAATGGTCTGGTCACATTCTGCATTTTGTGTTGAATTACTACAGATGTAAACGAAATGCTGTGCTTATGTATGTCTATCTTTTGCTTCGCTCAGCCCTACTGCCGTGCGTCTTACGCTGCCTATGAGAGGTGACACTGGTATAATTATAAGACTCAATCACCATTAGCTACTTATCTTTTTTTCAAGTGAGTCATTTAGGGGCATATTATCAACGGCCAGCGATAATTATCGCTGGCCGTTCACAGCGTGAGAATAGTTATCGCCGGCTACCGCAGATAATTATCGCCATGCTAGCGCTGTATTAACAACGCATAGCGCAATGGCGATAATTATTCCTGCGATAGCTTGTTTTCCATGGAACATCGCTGGTTTTCCAGCGATGTTCCATGGAAAACGGCGATAACTCTGCTGATACGACCCTGTGGTCGTATCAGCAGAATCCATCTCCCATGTAAAGTATGCTTAAGTCAGGAATTTAACAGACGTTAAATTCCTGAGTTAAAGCTGAGGTAGCGCGATTTCTTTTATCGCTGCACCTCCTTGTTAATATCGCGAAGCTGCCTTCGCGATATTAACTTGTGTTGTTTTCACAGCCACGCCTTCTTTGCATCTCATTAGCGATGCAAGGCGAGGCTGTGAAAAACGGGCTCTACATCAAGGAAACACGCGCTAGCGTGTCCTTGATGATATTGCGATATAATTATCGCCGCTTTTCGCCCGAAACGGACGCTAAAGCGGCAATAATTATATCGCCAGCCCTTGATAATATGCCCCTTAGTTTTTAGGAAATCACTTTAACGGAATTAGCGCAAGATACAGGACGCCAAGCTGAGGGAAGCACTAAATGAGACAGTACATTCGGGATCACAGTCCGGGGATCCGGACCTGGTGTACAAAAAATTCTCATCCGGGTTAAGGACAGCCTTTGATTTGGTGGCTCCTGCCCGAAGGGAAAGGATAACGAACAGTATGAAGGGTGCCCCATGGTACACGCAAGAACTAAGAGGGGAAAAACAGACTCTCCGTCAATGCGGAAATCATACGACCTAGAATCCCAGGAGACGTATAAGGCAAAATTAGCCCTCTATAAAGCATCAATCATCAGATCCAAATCCGCGTACTATGAAGTGAGGATTAGGGAGGATACAGATATTCAGAAAGAGACCTTTAACGTACTCAAGGAGTTGAGTCGCATGAAAGAACAAAGGGCGGTCGCTAATCAGGCTGACTGTGAAAAGGTACAGGACTTCTTTCTAGCTAAGGTCAAAGACATTATTACAGAAATAGGCAATTCTCGTATAACCCCCTCTCCTCTATCAGTGGTGGACTCGCCGGAGTTTCAGGGCAGTTCTCTCTCAACCTTTCCGGCACTTGATTCAAATGGTCTAGCCCATATTGTGGCCTAAGTAAAATCTGGGTCACCAGAAGATCCCTGCCCTCCTATGGTGTTTAAAAGGGTCATTCCGGCGGTAGAGCCAGAAGTGTTGTCTCTATTAAATCTCTCCTTGGCTACAGGGAAGGTACCTCACAAATTTAAGGAAGCCATGGTGATTCCATTGCTGAAAAAAGTTGGGGCGGACATCAACAATTTGAAAAACTTCCGACCCATTTCCCGACTTCCTTTCCTGGCCAAAGTTCTTGAGCAACATGTGCTTAGAGTTCTCTCGTCCTTCTTGGAAGAGCATCAGCTGTTACACACACGGCAAGCAGGATTTAGGGCCCATAACAGCACTGAGTTGGTGATGCTCTCGGTGCTGGATGAATTGAGGCTCGCAGCTGATAAGAAGAATCCCTCAGCACTGATACTATTAGATCTCTTAGCCGCGTTTGACACAGTGAACCACGCGCAGTTGTTGGCCTGTGTCCGACGGCTGGGAGTCACCGGGACGGTCCTCCAATGGATTACCTCCTTCCTGGAGGATCGGTCTCAAAGGTCCAACTAGGAGAATGTAGGTCCAGGCAGGGTGACTTGCGTTGGGGGGTTCCGCAGGGCTCTGCGTTGTCCCCCCTATTATTTAATATCTACCTCCAGCCGTTGGTAGAAGCACTGGCAAAATTAGACTGTCAGGTGTTTAATTACGTGGACGACACCCAGTTAATTGTACGAGTTGATAATTCTCCCCAGGCTCAGCTCAATGTCTAGAATATCCTCCGGCTCACTATGAACTGGATGACTTCTAACTCACTTAAGGTAAACCCGGATAAGACAGAGGTGCTTGCTCTTACTACAGGGCCTCTTCTGGCCCCAAGAGCTTGGCACCACCCCGACACCGGTGCCAGCCGTGAAGAGTCTGGGTATCAAGCTGGACACCAAGTTAACTTTAAACAATCAGGTGTCTGTTGTAGTGGGGAGCTGTACGGGCCTGATGCGGCAACTCCGGAAGCTTGGGACCCTGCTGTCATTTTCCACCATGCGTACCGTCGTGACGGCCCTAATCCTGTCACGCCTGGATTACGGTAACGCAGTATACACAGGGCTTCCCAACAAACTTCTGGGGAAACTTCAGGTGGTTTTAAATGATGCGGCAAGGCTGATCTTTAAACTGCCAAGAAGAGCACATGCCACCCCCCTGCTACAACAGCTACACTGGCTCCCTATCAAGCAGAGGGTCAGGTTCAAGGGTCTGTGCATTGCACATAAAGCACAGTATGGAGTGGCGCCCAATTACATCAAAGATCGCCTGAAGCCCTACGTGCCTGGACGTTGTCTCCAGTCATCTGAGGCTAGCTTGCTGGCCTGCCCGTGCTTTAACAGAGCTACATTAGGGGGGGCGGGCTTTCTCAGTTGTGACTCCCCCGATCTGGAACAAGCTTCCGGATAGTATGCACAGGGAAACCACCCTACTTCCGTTCAGGAGGAAACTCAAAACCATCTTGTTTTCTGAGGCATTTGGATAAATCCACCTTACTGTGTGCTGAGTATCATCGGGATTAAGGGATTTCCGGGCTCTTGGTCCACGCTGCAAGCGCCTAGAGACCTTTTGGTGATTGGCGCTCTACAAATATAATCTAACATAACATAAGTACACACACACAGTATGTCTGTCAGCTTGCTGTTCGATTAATCTCAGTTTTATGAGCTGAGCTTGTCCACATGTTTTTAGGTCGAGACTACAGCGCATGCGTTGTCTGCAAGAACTGCTGTGGTCAATAAAGTACTTTACTCCCGCCTTCCGCTCCTGACTGGTTGAGGCCAGTGTGGCTCTTATTTGCTGTCATCTAACTGGTTCAGACAGCGATACGTCATTTCTGTATTTCCTCGCAGGAGCATCAGCCAAGTACTGTTTTGTTATGCTTGCATTGCTCTTCTGTTCTTTTGGCAGAACTCTTTTTGCGCCCATCACTTTTTACCCGTGGTCTCGCTCACTTCGTTTTTCCCACAGCAGTCCCTTCAGTTTTTAGAACGGAAGATGGTGGTCCAGGCTGCAAGTGCATCTCTGCTGTTCCCTCAGCCATATATTTTGTGCATCAGGAGCGAGTAATTGAGTGAGTCACATGCAGCCAGGGGAGGGAGCAGCAGGCAGACGAGCCCAGAGTGGGAGCAGCACCTTCAGAGCATGAGAGGTCAGCTATTAGACGTTCAACGCAGGCAGCATGCGAGGCGAGGGGGCACCGTGCACAGCTCCCATTCCCCAGCCTCTTAAGGTGTTTTCACGGGTAGTACAGCAAATAGGTTTGCCTAACACGCCTCCAGTAATCCATCATAAAATGTGCCGTCATCGACATACACTTCGAGTATTTGCGGACCCAAGCTATCAGTGGAGAAGTGAGAACATTCTTTCCTATCACTTCCTTAATTAGAAGCTTTCACAGTTGTCTCCCGAGTGGCACAGGTGTTCCTATGACATATGCGGGAGGTCAGCCCCTGCTTCCCCACACGTCAAATAAGCGATTCTCTTTTATAGGGGCCCGAAAGCCTTACTAATTATTGAGATGGGCAAATGCAGACATTACGCTAATTATTATCTTAGATCCTCATAATGCCTGATTTATACCTTGCCTGAAAATTCAATGGAGATGTACAATGAGCTTGACTTGAGAGCTGGTGAGTGATGCCTTTTTAGGTCGAGCCTGGGCAGCGCATGCGCTGCTCTGCGAGGCATGCTGTATTAGAGTATGTACTTAAAGCCCCGCCTACTCTCCGCCCATATTTGTCATTGGCTTGTGTCATTGACCTTCGTAAATGCTGGCTTCTGATTCGTTAATAGGCTTGTTAGTCCCTCCTTACTACCGCCTTGTCATTTGTAACCTCCCATGAGGACTGGCCCTTTTACTTCGGTTGTTACACGGTACATCTTACTTACTTACTTACTCTGTAAGCACTATTTTCTTCATTATGTTCCTCCTACTGCAGGTACGACATGCTTTCCTGCAACATTCAATGTACCATTTGCGCTTTCACTTTCCAAGCAGCCTGGAACAATGGCAGCCACTTCTTTAAAATAAAATAGGTCTCGCATTTACAAGAGTTTGACCTATTGACATTGTAAATGACAATGCCTTTTGTTTATGTGTTAATAAAAAGCATTGTCATTTACAATGCCAAAAGCTTAAACTCTCGTAGATGCGAGACCTATTGCATTGCAAATGCTTGTTATAAATTGAAGTTGTCGCCCCAAACTAAATTTCTGTTAACACAAACCATGTCCTTCAGGAATGATTTGTCCGTGACGAGTTATGATCATCGGGAGGACACAATTGATTTAAAATCCATCTGGGGTACTAAAGATTGGCAAGTGCAGGGCACAGAAACTTTTCATCGTGCATGTCTGATAGTCTCAGATCTTATTTTTAAATGACACTTGTTTTGGTTTAGCCACGGCCAAAAACCTAAATATACCCTCCATTCCATTATTGACTCCATATGATACATGGCAAACATACACTAACTACGCGATTGGAGACGATTGAAGACAGAGCTGTCTTATTTCAAAATGGCACACTTAACTCATCTAATATTGACCCTTTCGGATGGTTAGTGTGACCGACAGCTTCAAATGCATGTCAATTACATTTTCTTAACACTACAAAAGGTTTTACACCAAGTAGACCTGATCCCCGCGTCCCACATTCGCATACAGTTACCACATATTCAGTGGGTGAATTATGTCAGCAATGGTTGGAACATTCCACACTGTCTTCTGTGAAACAACCTCTCTCATTTGTCAGGTGACATCTATTTGGCTGATTTTCTTTTAGGTCCAAAGTCCCCTCGAACAAAACGTTTTATTTATTCTGCATATAATGAATTTTGGAAACTTTCGCAGATGGAAGCTGTGGTACGTCTCTGCCGAATTGACCAGGCTAATTTAGAAAAGTCCTTGCAGTAGTAGATAACAGCATTAATACACTGTCTTCCCGTATATATACTTTAGATAATATTGTATCTTCTGTCATTGACATTGTACAACATGAAGTGTCTGTTTTGTATCATGGTCAAAATCAGTTACGTTCTGTGATGCAATTTGCTTGGACGTTGCAAACACTAAAAAATGGAAAAGTACCATGGGATTATTTTAATGCTTCTGCACTGTTTTTGCCGTTTAATTTGACTGATAAACAGAAATTGATATCCATGAAAGATGCCACATACACATTGTTACATATTGAACAATTAGAACGGTTAACTTCTTGGTAGCCGAGACTGATTCAGCTGTGTGGTTCATACATGGGGTTATTTCACTGCCTATCTCACTTTTTCAGTTCACAGCATGAATGAAACATCATCCGGTTGGGAGATATGAACCCTTCAGCAATAATTTTATTCACAAATTATGGTCATTACCTTTCGCTTACAGATGTCAACTCACAGAAAAGGAAGTTTTCCTTACCGGGGAGGACTTTGATTCCACAGTAGGACATTCACTACTCTACTCTGTAAACAAGTTAAGCTTCACAGAGCCTGTAACGTTTTGGCCCCTAATCTAGCTTGTTTTTTTAAAGGTACCCCTGTCCTGGATATTATTCCCGTATTAACTTTGCTTTCTAATGGTAGTTATCTTATTTTGAATAACCACGATTTCTGTGGCTTGAGAGCTGGCATCCTGTATATAGTAACGGTTTCTTAATGAGTTACAAGTTGCAGCAATGTCCTATTTCCACCCCTGCATGCAATTGTAGATAGTTCGCTTTGGCCTTCTATGCCAACTTTGAAAACAGATTTCAACAAGCGAAGCAGACTGAAAGTGCTATTGTTTCAACAAGAAGTCGCTTTCACATCAGCTCGAGAGAACTTCAAATTGTAGGTAGCAAGAACCGCAAGCGAGATACACTCGCTGCTAAACACAAATCTCCCACTCCATTTTGGAGAATCAAGACACCAAATATTTAATGCATCTGATACGGAGGGCCTTGCTCACATTTTTAAACTTGTGGGATCCTGCCTTGTTTCTTCCTTTCAGACTATTTTTGGAGTAATTCCGGCCTTTATTCATTTTATTTTTTCCAGCGCCTTCGGAGGGTTTCCCTTAGTGCTACTGTTTGTTTACAGCGTGCTGGTTCTCCTATTATTGCTTTGCAATGGATGCTCGATCTGTGGAACTGCCAAACCCGGTCCAGTTGCAACTGTACCATGATCGAATGCAGCAGCTCTTTGGTTCTCTGCCAGTGGAGTCTTTTGCCATCGACTACTGGCTGACCTTCTGTTATGCCTGCTTCACCTGCGTGCAACCTGTGTTTCACTGCCTCCGGTGCCCTTTTCAATGGGCCATGGATGTCTGCCTGTCCAATACCACGCACGCTGCCCTGGATTTTGATTTGTTATTGGGTCCGTTAAAGGCCCATGACCAGGTGTGTGCCAGGGGTAGGCGTTTGTTGTGTGATCCTCTACTCGGACCAACAGCAGACTAGAGTACCTGTGCTCTTGGTCAGCTCCTCATAGATCGCAGTTTGATTGAAGTTAACGCAGGTTGCCCTGAGATGCTCCTAACGGCTTCTGGATATGAGGAGCATGTGTGCTCGCTCGACCTACTAAACTGGATGGCATACCTCTTTACGATGGAAGGAACAGACAACATTCTGGAGTTCCACTTTTTCGCAACATTTTTGACTTTGATGACTAAATATGACTGGTTAGCAATTTTTGAGCGCCCAATTGGCGAAACTTTGGAACATTATAACCTGGCAGTAAAAAATATTTTTGGGGGCTTCATAATTACACGAATCCGCCTTCGACAAAGACGCTTTGCCTCTGCTTACCTCTAATTTTTGTTTTTGCATAAGGCTAACGCCCTGGCCAAGGGGAGGGTGTCACGTGGCCCATAGGGACATTGTCGTTTTTCACTAACTTAGCATGAGCGCGTTGCAGCCTGCCTGCTGCTTTTGCGCACGTTACTACACGTCTTTATTTTTTGCAATAATTTCTATGGCTGCTTTCACATGAGAACTCATCGCTGTGTTCACTCTCTGCATGTTCCTGGGATTTTGACTGAACATTGTGAGCAAGGTCGAATAACAATGCCCCTTGATATTTTGTTCTGGTCAGGCCCTCGCACCTAGACAAAACATACCGATGCAGTTGTTGTTTGGACAGCGCACTTGGGTTTTTAGTGGGGTGCATGACTAGGTGAGACACACTTGGAGAGGGACCTTTCCAGGGAGAAGAGCCCCCATGATGTAGATCTACCATCTAAAGGCTAAGGTGTGGGATCTGTTGACAAAGCCAAGAGATCTTCTATTATATAATAATACTTCTTCTTAGCAAGGGAAGGGAGGTTAGGCACTATGGTCCTTTCTCCATTGTCTTTCTATGATGACATCTCCCTTCATGTTTTATGGACTGACTGCTATGCTGATAATATTTGTAATATGCATTTTCCTGCTTGTTGTGGCACGTATACTGCATGTTAGAGCACGTTAGTTAAAAGAAATATTTTAAACTGTTTTGTGTCTCCGTCAGATCTTATTGCAGACAAGTACAAGAGTGCGAGCGAAAGGGTGTGTCTTGTTACTGCGATTCCTGAGAGATCTGAGAGTGTTGTGTTTTGGGGTGTCTAATCATTTGTTTCTCTGTGAGCGAGTAGGAGAGCAAGTGCGACACTATAGCTAGTCGGTCCTGGGCTCGTGAGTACTAAGGTGGTAGGAAGACTCAGTCCCTATACACCAAGGTCCCATTTCCTGCGCATAGTTCTGTATTTGTGCAGAATCCCTGCAACAGATCCCAAAAGGAACCCAGATGTGAAAGCTTATGGAATTAAATCAAAAATCTAAAAATATAATATAGTCTGCTATCCAATAAAAGGCAGCGTGAGTTGATCAGTGGCTAAAAGGTAACACTTGAAAAGTAGGGGATACCAAATACTACAGCAATGCAGAAGCCATAATATGTGGTATCCCCATAGCAGAAGACACTGGAAAACACAGGGAAGGGTGCTATTTGGCAGGAAAATACTGTGTTTACCAAGTCAACAGAAGGCCATGTCACATAGTATCCTGGTAAGCTCTAACCCGAGAAACATAGGGGATTCCAAATATTATAACCCATATGAGGCATTATATTTGGTATTAAAGGAACAGGAAGTTAAAGTTTCTGGAATGAAATAAAAAATGTGAAAAGATACTGAAGCCTGCTATTAAATAAAAGGCATCTTGAATTACTCAGTAGCTAATAGGTAACCCTTGAAAAGTAGGGGCTACCCGATATTACAGTATTGCAGGTCATGTAATATGTGGTATCCCCATAGTAGAAGGTGATGGAAAACAAAGGGAAGGGTGCCACTTGGCAGGATAAAACTGTGTCCACACAAGTGACAGAAGGCCATGCCAAATTGAATACTGGTAAGCTCTAACCCGAGAAACATAGGGGATACTGAATATTATAGCCCATATCTGGCATTATATTTGTTATCCCCTAAAGGAAACGAATGTGGAATCTTGTTGAATAAAATCAAAACTGTGAAAAGATACTGTAGTCTGCTATCAAATAAAAGGCACCTTGAATGGGTCAGTAGCTAAAAGGTAACCCTTGAAAAATAGGGGATACGAGATATTACAGCAATGCAGGAGCCCTAATATGTGGTATCCCCATAGCAGAAGAGAACGGAAAACACAGCGAAGGGTGCTATTTGGCAGGAAAATACTGTGTCCGCCCAGGCAACAGAAGACCATGTCAAATTGAATCTTGTAAGCTCTAACCCGAGAAACATAGGGGATACTGAATATTATAGCCCATATGAGGCCTTATATTTGGCATTCCCCAACGGACAGGATGTGAAAGCTTGTGGAATGAAATCAAAAATGTGAAAAGATACTGTAGACCTCTATCAAATAAAAGGCACCTTGAATGGGTCAGTGGCTAAAAGGTAACCCTTGAAAAGTAGGGATACCAGATAGTACAGCAATGCATGAGCCGTAATATATGGTTTCTTCTTAGGAAAGATGTTGGAAAACTCAAGCAAGCATTCTATTAGGCAGAAAAACTAATGTCTTCGTCCAGCAAACATAAGGACATGTCTAAATGTTTCCTGATAGGTTCTTGCCCTCGCAAAATAGGCGATTTCTAATATTATATGACATATGTGCCATTATATTCGGTAGAATCTAAAGGAACCAGATGTGAAAGCTTGTGGAATATATCAAAAATGCAAAACTAGACTGTAAACATCTACCAAATAAAAGGTCATTTAAACTGGTCAGTGGCCAAAAGGAAACCTTTGAAAAGTGGGGACTAAGATATATCAGTGCATGAGCAATTTTGTTTAGTATCCCCATACAAAAAAGATATTTGAAAACACAAAGATTGGTGCACATCGTTAGAAAAATATTGTGTTCACTTAACCAATATGGATATGTCGTGTTACTTACCTATTTGTGAATTTTTTCAAAACGTGAAATGCAAAATGCTATAAAACAAGGGGAGCATGTGCTGTAACCAGGGTCACCCTAGATTGGATGCTGGCACCTGGCACACTAACCAAACCAAGTAAAGGGCGTATCCACCACCAAAAACAAACAACATATTGAGGCTAAGGATATTTTTTAGTTTTCAGTTTATTTCATTTGAAAGCTTTTCCCTTGAATTTGGCATGCCCTTCACTTGGCACCTGAAGCAACCACCTAGTACACCTCTGTCTATGACTATAAACTTGGACAGTAACTTTTGTATGTTAAAGTGAAGCTTGCGCTGCAGGTGCCGGGAAGTTTGGATTCTCTGTGGGTTGTTGAATATGGCACAATTGATTCCCACGCATCACTTTTAGTGTTCCCAAGCCAGTTAGTCTCTTTTCAGACAGAAGAGTGCTTTGCTTGCTACATTTTTTCAGCCATACTGTCAATCTTAAAAGAGAAACTACAAGTCCCAGAATGCACAATGTAGACTAAGAAGTGAAGACTGACATCTCTCATAATATAGAGCCATTTGACACTAAGGTTGCACCAGAAAAAATTATCATTTGGTTATGTTTACTTTTCTGAAACAGCCGAAAGTTGGCACCTGAAAAGATATTTGTGTGAAGTGCTCTATATTAATTTGTAACAATCATGCTTCCTTTCAATAATCATTGTACGAAACTACCATTTTGTGTGTGGTGTCCCTCCAGATCTTTTCCATATCTGCTTTGCTGGATTTAGAACTCTGTTCAATTTACCCCTTCTAGTAGAGTACCTGTGCGGCCTTTAGATATGGTCAATATGGCTTATTCTTCATTGAAACATTTAACTTGCCTGGAAGTCCCTACTATATGGTGTAGAAAGTGAACACTGGGTCTGGAAATGTAATGGCACTAGAGGACTGCAGTACCTATAGTGCCATCAGACACAGCGGCGGGGCAAACATGGTTTCAGGCCTACCCCATGTATCCTGACTGCTGCACTGTAAACCCTACTGTGCATTCTTTCAACATAACCTTTTTTGACAGGTAAAAACATTCGATTTAAATATATCAAAAAGTCAACCTATGTAGGCCTTGTAGCCCACAAGGCAGGGTGCATGGTATATAAAAGTAGGACAGTAGAATTGTAAAGTTAACATGCCCTTATAGTGACTAACACCCAAAAGCTATTTTCACTGTTAGAAGGCTCTTGCTATCCCAAAGAGAAACACTGGGAAGCGATTTTGGTATCTCCGGTTAGGGTCCAGCTAGAAAAATGATGAAACAACTATTTTTAATAGTCGTTAAAATCCCAACTCATTGGTGTGAAGTTGTATTTTTAATGAATACTAGGTAAAGATATATTTTAAAAGTTACCATTTTCCTGCTTGAAGCTGCTGGGGTCTAATTTGCATTCGCTCATAAGCGGTGGCACAGCCAGGAATTAGCCATGATGAATGGTAAGAAAACTGATCCCAGGGCAGGTATAATGGCTTGGGTTTTCTCTTTCTCTGGCAGGAAGACCAGTGAGGTGGGCGCAGGAACTAAATTTACTTCAAAGTGATGCCCCCTATAACATGGAAATGTTTAGTGACACATGGAAAGGCCCAAGAACTGGTTTAGGGGGACTGGTTTAGGGTGACCTCTGAGAAGAAGAGTGTTTATTACCCTGGTCACATCTCTGAGTGGGCACACAGGCTTTGTATAAAAAGAAAAGACGTTCCCCCATCTTGGATTATAAGGATGAGAGGGCGCTGTGGGATTGTTTACGAAGGGCAATTAGGAATCAATCAATCAATCAATCAATCATAACATTTGTAAAGCGCACTACTCACCCGTGAGGGTCTCAAGGCGCTGAGGGGAGGGGTGCTGCTACTGCTCGAATAGCCAGGTCTTGAGTAGCCTCCTGAAGGTGAGTAGGTCCTGGGTCTGCCGTAGGAGGATGGGTAGGGTGTTCCAGGTTTTGGCGGCGAGGTGGGAGAACGATCTGCCGCCGGTGTTCGCTCTTCGGATGCGGGGGACAGTGGCGAGGGCGAGGTCGGCGGAGCGGAGCTGGCGGTTCGGGGTGTAGAAGGTGAGTCGTCTGTTGAGGTATGTCGGTCCGGTGTTCTGGAGTGCTTTGTGTGCGTGGGTGAGGAGCTTGAAGGTGATCCTCTTGTTGACGGGCAGCCAATGCAGGTCTTTTAGGTGGGGTGTGATGTGGCTGTGGCGAGGGATGTCGAGGATCAGGCGTGCGGAGGCGTTCTGTATGCGTTGTAGTCGTTTCAGGAGTTTGGCTGAGGCTCCTGCGTAGAGGGCGTTACCGTAGTCTAGCCTGCTGCTGACGAGGGCCTGGGTGACCGTTCTTCTTGTTTCGGTGGGGATCCACCTGTAGATCTTGCGGAGCATGCGGAGGGTGTTGAAGCAGGAGGACGAGACGGCGTTGACTTGCTTGGTCATGGAGAGTGTTGAGTCGAGGATGAACCCTAGGTTGCGTGCGTGGTCGGTGGGTGTTGGTGCTGCTCCCAGTGCGGTCAGCCACCAGGAGTCGTCCCACGCCGAGGGAGTGGAGCCGAGGATGAGGACTTCCGTCTTGTCTGAGTTCAGCTTCAGGCAGCTGATCTTCATCCACTCGGCGATGGCTTTCATTCCTTCGTGAAGGTTGGTTTTGGCGGTGAGGGGGTCCTTGGTGAGGGAGAGGATCAGCTGGGTGTCGTCGGCGTAGGAGATGATGTTGAGGTTGTGCAGTTTGGCGACGTGAGCGAGTGGTGCCATGTAGATGTTGAACAATGTCGGGCTGAGGGATGATCCTTGGGGTACGCCGCAGATGATCTCGGTGGCTTCGGATTGGAAAGGGGGGAGGCGGACGCTCTGGGTTGTGCCGGAGAGGAAGGAGGTGGTCCAGTCCAGTGCTTTGTCTCAGATCCCAGCGTTGTGGCGGCGTGTGCGTAGGGTGCGGTGGCAAACAGTGTCGAAGGCGGCTGACAGGTCCAGGAGGATGAGGGCCGTGGTTTCGCCGTTGTCCAGTAGGATCCTGATGTCATCAGTGGCAGCGATGAGGGCAGTTTCGGTGATGTGGTTGCTGCGGAAACCGGACTGGGACGGGTCCAGGATGCTGTTCTCCTCGAGGTAGCGGGTCAGTTGTCTGTTGACGGTCTTCTCGATGACCTTCGCTGGGAACGGGAGCAGGGAGATGGGTCGGAAGTTCTTGAGGTCCTTGGGGTCCGCCTTGGGTTTTTTGAGTAAGGCGTTGATCTCGGCGGGGAGGCCGGGCTGTGCTTGGAGGATGCCGGGGGGGTGGTAGATTTCCCCTTCCTGTGAAAGTCGCGAAAGCGTCGTAGAGTATTAAAGGAACAGTTTCAAAATCCGGTAGTGTAACCCCTAGGAACTTTTACCCATTCACTTTGGGAGGAGTAAAACACCAGTTGGTGCCAGGCATAAATATGGCACCTTCTCCCTTTTTAGAACACTTTATGGACCTGTGGAAGAAGAGAGGAGGAATGGACCTGCTGTTTGTAACCATAGAGGAGACTTGAAGGATTGGACAGGACAAAAAAGTGGACTCCAAGTGTCAGTTGGCTGCCCTGTGTAGCTACAGGGCCACTAAAAGCTGCAAGAGGACTTTTCCTTGAAGTGCCCAGCTGACCAATAACAACTGGACCTGACTTGGAATCTGCTGATGTTCTCTGCTGGAGTGAGTCTTGACTCTCAAGTGCTGTTTCTCAGGTCCTGGAAACCTGGGCTGTGTCTAATTGCACTTGTCGTACCACCTCTGAAAAGCTGGAACTTGCAACCTTTTGGGATTTCCAGACCTCTGGAGACCAGAACGAACAAAACCAGTCTATCCACCCAAGGCACGGCCTCGCTTATTTGAAGAAGGAGGTTTCTCCCAATCGTAGCTCCTCAGCAGCAGTGGGGCCTGTGCAATAAGGTACCCCACCTCATGGAACACATCATCAGATACAGCCTGGCGGCCTGACCCACTGAAGGGTTTTGACTTCAATTTTGCAGACTTAGTCCCAGGGTAGAACTCTATTGTGATCATTGACTATCATTGGCTGTAATCGTTTTCAGTGCTATTATCACTTTAGTCTTTAAAAATTCATGTGTTTGGTGCCCCTTAATGGATTATTCTTGTTTTGGTGTTATTTTACTTTTTTAAATTTTATTTTATTTATTTTTATTTCCGAAAAAACAGTGCAAATGCAGCAAAAAATCAGAATATTAATACATACAATCCAAAAACCACATTTCATTTGAAATAATAATCAGCCAATTAGTGCATTGATCATATAAAGCAGGATGCCATAGGCTTAGGAATATAATATAATAAAAGCTAAAACATACAGTAGGCCAAAGATTTTTAGATTAAATTATATCAGTTTATTCACCGAGTCATGTTTTACTTGTTACCGTAGAAATCATTCCGATTGAGTGAATGGGGTAACCCAGGTAGTAAAAGGGCCCCAAATCCTATTCCCTTTAATCCTACCCTTTATGGCTCTTCTTTCATATAGTGCTTTTTCCAAGTTATATTTGTGCAAAAATCGGCCCTTCCACTGCTGAAAGGTCGGGGGTAGCGGATATAGCCAGGCTGAGGCGACACAGAGCCTGAGAACTGCCATCGCTATGAAGGTGAGCTCTTCTCCGTTTTTTCCCCTCTTGTTCATTTACACCTAATAACATAAGCTGGGGTGACAAAGGGACATCCTCTTTTAATACATGCTGTAAAAAAACAGATATTTCACGGCCTATCGGTTCTATGCGAGGACAAGTGGAGAAAATGTGTACTATATCCGCACCATATGCCTTACTGTGAGAAGTTGGCCTGGTATATGCTGTCCACTAATTATAGTGGGCACCTTGCACCAGTCCAAACAACCCCAAATTGGAATTAGGTTAAAGACAACCTTTATTGAAAGCTATCCTAGTGGTAGCTATGGAGAGCAGCCTTCAGGCTAAGTCTTGAAGGAATGTAAAGCAGCTTGTTTTACCAGTCTATAATCTCTTGAGTGACCAAATGAAAGAGGACCACACCAGGTATATATTTAAAATATATGTATTTAGTCTTAAACACCCCCCTCTAGTCTCTTTATGAGGCTAGAGTTCAAAGTACATAAGTTACAAGTCAGTAATCAACAGTAATAGCACAAATACACGTTTGGGCCCTAGGGGCGTACCAAACCATATACCAATAAAGTGGTATAAGAACCACGACTGAGCTAGACACAAGGCCTAGAGCCTGTAGAAGTGCTTGGACCACAAGGAACCACCCAAGGTAGTGACACAGGGGACCCACGGGGGACGCGTGCAGTGTGAGAACACAGCCGTGAGCCGCCGTTGACTTCTATGGGGAATGTTGCGGTTGGAGTTTTAAAGAAAAAGGACACTTAGAGGAGGACTTGGAGCAAACCCCTTTAGAACTAGGTTGTTCTAGAGTCTATACCCACGGGAGCACCGGAGTACTCGAGTTACCTCACCCAGGGAAGCCGGGTGCATAGGTGTCTTTCGGGGTCGGGTTTCGTCGTCGTTTTCAATGGCGATCTGCTGCAAAGTGCTGCTGACGGCCAAGTCGAAAGTGTTCGGGTGGATCCAAAGGTGGATCGAAGATCTGAAGAACCTGAAAGCAGAGGGGACAGAGTCTGGGTCACTAGCCAGTGACCAGGAAGGCGATGAGCAGATGCCCACCGATGTCGAGTGCTTCAGGTAGGTTGACGGTCGTCTTGACTCTTCAGCCACGAGGTCCAGGAGGCGTCGACGACGACCAGGAGCTGGATTCGAGCTGTCCCACGACGTCTGTCGATTGCTGAGGTGTCGGCGACCGGATTGGACCCAACAAGCCTTGGCAACGGCAAGTCTCGTGGAAATAGAAGAAGGACGGTGGTGCAGACCAGCAAGGTCTGAGGGACTCACCCAGCGAGGGTAAGTCAATTGCTTCTTAGGTGCCTGCCAAGCAGGGGAGTCACTCTTTGACTCCAAGGGAGATTCTTCAGTCCTCTAATCTTAAAGTAGAGCGTCGAAGGTCCAGGATTCAGTGTCAGAGTTTCGTCCAGGGTAATCTAAAGTCCTAAGGACTGGGGTCCCATACTTATACTAAGGTTAGGGGGTTGGACATACTCTGGGGACCCACCTATGGGAGGGTCAGGGAAGAGGGGTGGTTACACCCATTCCCTTTGTCCAGTTTCACGCCAGAGCAGGGGCTGGAAGCCCCTGAACCGGTTTGAACTGGGGTATGCACAGGGACACCAAATGTGTCCCCAGTGCAGGACTTCAAAGCACCAGAGAGTGCTCCCGCCCAGCCCCAATACACATTATCCTGTCTGGGGAGGTGGTTACACCTCCCTTGGACAGGAAACCTATTGACCAGGCCTTCCCTGCCGGAGTTTCAGTCAGCAGCAGGAGGCCACACCCGTGTCTGTGGCAGTGGCATCCATTTTGTGATGCCAGGGCTCTGTAAAGAAGTTACCGGGTAGGCCGGTGTGTACATGTCTCTCCCTCTAGAAGGGTGGAATGCTACCCCCGCCGCCAGAACTGGCGGGGGGGGGGTAGTATTCCAAGATGTTTGACACCAAACACGACATGTTTCCGTGCAGCCATCCCAAAGTTAGCATTTAACGCGAGGTTATAATGCGCTTAAGAGTATATGGTCAGGCTGCACTACAAACAGCATCAGAGAAGGGTCTCCGAACTCCCTGATCCAACCCTTCATATAATTGGTAAATTCTTGATCGGATAGAAGTGCCCTCTCGAACGTCCATCTCGTGTACTCCTTTCTTGCTCCAACAAGTGGGAGTTCCAGGACGACGGGGTTATGATCTGACATTACTCTAGGAAAGAGCTCAAACAGAGCCTCCTGAAGTAGACATGGTGAGGTTAAAAAGTAATCGAGCCTGGCAAACTTGCCATGTGGGGCGGAGTAATAGGTGTAGCCAGGCTCTTGGGCTCTCAATTTAGGCCAAGCATCTACCAAACCAATATCCATTAAAAGGTTTTAAAACTCCCTCATGGATTGTGGGTTACGACCCTTGCTGGAAATCCCTTGACCTCCTGAGGCTCCTCTAGATCCTTTGAGATTTAGATCCCCACACACCACATATGGTGCAGGCCAGGAAGGTAATACATTAGATAAAAATGCAATAACCCCGGTTCATCTAGCACTGGAGCATAGACTGAGCATAGTGTAAATGAGCCCGCGCTATAGCTGCATTCAAGTATTACCCATCTGCCATTCTTATCCACAGCCTTCCTTCCTGGATTAATAGCACTGCCTTTTGTAAAGACAGCAACACCCTTAGTCCTCACATCTTGTGTTGTATAGGCTGCCACTTTCAACCCTAAAGACTTAAGCAGATTGCTGTCAATCCGCGCTATGTGGGTCTCCTGGAGACCATACAAGTCTGCCTTTAGAACTTTAAGATCTTCTTGAATATTTCTCCTTTTGGCGCTGTCATTTAGACTACAGATATTAATAGTGGCAATACGTAGTTTAGCCATTATACCAGTAGACCATTTTGTCAAACTGTATTACCTTGTCACGTTTAATACTGGCCCACCAAACTCTCTGATCCAATCTTACTTGCAAATTATTCTCTAGCCTTTAATACCAACAAAAAATCGCAAAAATCACAAAGATCATAAAAAACATACTTCAGCTGCAATTTACACTTCAACTTTTTGCCTTGTGCCCCCCCTTCCCCACCCCCATCACCCTTCCCACCACCCCCTCCCCACCCGCCCTACCTCCCCTACCCTTGGAAGCAGCTATTGGGTCTGTGTGATAGAGATAGCAAGAAACACCACAGTCCCCCCCAAGCCCCCTTCACACCCTGTCAAACCATTGGCACAAATGAAGGAGAAGAAGACCGTCTAAACAAAGGTACCTCCCTGATCTTATGGCTTTTAGCTCTTAGCCTGGGCTCATTTAGTTAAGCTGTTAAACTACATTAAGGTCTTATGTAGTTCTTTTCTCAACCCGAACTTGATCCAAATACTCTTTAGCTTGAATTTCAGAAGTGAAAAATTTAACAGACCCTCTCACAACTGTCTTCAGCCTAGCCGGGGCCAGCAAAAATGCCTCGAATCCCGCATCTTGAAAGGGCTTAATTAGTTGCCGTAGTCTCCATCTACGTTCCACAGTAACGTGGCAAAAATCAGGGCGCACGAAAAAAGAGGATTCTTTATGCTGCCTTCTAGCCTCAGGCCGAGCTTTCTCAAATATAGCCTATCTAAGCATATAATTGCCAAAAAAAATAGAATGGCCCTCGGCTGATTTTAGTGGAGAGGTGTGGTGCAGCGGCCAGGGCAGCTGACTTCGGAGCACAGGGCTCACGGTTCGATCCCGGCTCCGGCGCAGCTCAGCTCAGCACCATGTGACTCTGGGCAATAGCTCACTTAATTTCCACGACGGCCCCCAGCGCCTTGAGACCCGTACGGGTGAGTAGCTCGCGCTTTACAAATACGGATTTACATTTACATTTACATTTATATCTCTGCCAGAGATTTTGTGACGGGCAAATGGGAACCGGTGAACCCTCTGGTCCCACCCCGTAAGCTCAGGGAAGGCTTCCTTAAGGAGATCTAAAATAAAAGAGCACATTTCTCCCGCTTCCAGGCCTTCCTTAATCCCAAGAAAGCAGAGGTTATTCCTCCTCAGTCGATTCTCTATATCTTCCAGTTTCCACATAGCGTCAGTAAGCTGAGAGTCGTGAGATTTTGTTTCCTCTCTCACATCGGACAGTTCTTTTTCGACAGCAGTGGTTCTCTTATCCAAGATATTCATCCGTTCGCCAATCTCTACGCATGCTTTGCCGACTTTCTGCACTGCACCCTTCAGTTTCTTTGTAGCCTGTCTTGCTTTCTTTCCATCTGCCCGAGTCTCTGCATGATGTTCTTTAATTGATTCCAGTATCATGCTCAGAGCGGAGTTCATGTCAGCTGCTCTCTTAGCCTGATGTCCACCCATAGAGCTTTCAGCCTGTTCAGTCGCCAATTTTGCAGGTCCTGTTATCCCTGTTATCCTTGTGTGAGAATAATCCCACTTCAGCCCAGGGCCAGCAGAACGCCTTCCCTTATTCTTCTGTATCTCAGTGTGGCCCTTGGACCCTTTAGAGCTCCTTCAATGTTTTTTGTCACTTCAGGGCAGTCTCTGGTGCCTCAAGAGTGCTGGAGCCTGACGTCGATATACTGTCCTCAATTTTGTGTGATCCAAATCAGAGATTCCTGAAAGTGATTCCGCAGTAAGCGAAAAGAACTTATCTGTACCATCAGATATGATATCACCACCTGATAACCCATCTAGACCTGTGGTGCATGCCGGACCCCCAGAAGCACCTTCTGGTAAAGATGATAACATACTTGATTGGGGATCAGGTAAGGTTTGAAATTCACTCCCTGTGACACCATGAGCCATCTCATTCGGGGTATCCATATCTTTATTATGCAGCTCCTTCTCCTCCCAAACTTCCAAATGTGCCATAGGGGTCTCCCCCCCTAACATCCCCCAAATGTTCACTTATATTCTGGTCAGCTATCTCCAGGCCGGATTCACACAGGGGTTCACAGGTGTGCTCAGAAGTGCGTTGGCTCCAAGTTCCATCCCTAGTTTTGAAAAAATCCATAATAGCCGGGTGGGGTGGTACAGAAAATAACGTTAAGTTGTCCCCCTATAGGGCTGCCACCCCTTCTTCCGCTATCTTTAAATTTGTCACTTTCCGTCCCCCAGTTTGTGCGCGCTCAGCCAGATTCCTCCGCTTCCCGGCCCCTCCGCTGTCCACCTGCTTCTTCACAGTACGAGGCTCATTAGGCTTACCTGCCTGACCCACGGAGACCAGTGGCGACTCCTGTCTAGTTCCTTGTGGTTGCGCTGAATTTCGCCCCACCACTTTTTAGGTCTCGCCCTGAAAGCCAGCGCTTCAGCGCTGGCTCTGGGCGAGACATTTTGTAGTGGGCTTGCAGAAATGCGACCACAACTTTTGGCTGGCCTAGAGCATGCGAGTACGCGCACAGTAACGCGCATTCCTCGCATGCTCCAGGCGCCATATGTCTTTCCTCTCACTTGCTCTTCCCCCTCCCCCACCACAGAGCGCTTCTCGGGGCCGTGCGGCCCTGTCACTTTCACGGCCGCGCGTCACTTGCTCTCCCGCTCCTCCCCACTCCCCCACCACAGAGCGCGTCTCGCACGGCCGCGCGGCCAATTCTTGTTAAACAGGGTGACTTGTCCTGCGACATATTAGGAGGCTGTTGCAATTAACGTTGGGCGTCGATTTTTTATATTTTAAAACTCGTGTGCCTGGCTGCAACCACGGCTTGCCACCGAACAGCTGCTTCATAATTAGCACACATTTCCACTTCCTTTTATGGTGTTCCCCCGATCAGTCGTGACAAACTTCCTCCGACTACATTACAGGCGGGGCTGCAAGTGGGTCAGTCTGATGCCTGTGGTGTTATTTGAAAAATCTTGTACCAACGTTGGTAAGTGTACGTGGTAAAATACAAAACCGTGACGTGCAATGCCCAGGATCACACGCTATGGCCAAGTGGAAGTGCCGGGATCAGAACACAACCCTCTTTGTTCCATAGTCAGCAATTCACCTAATCACTTGAGTAAATCTATTCCCTCCGTCGTTCAAAATGTTTGCAAGACTTTGTAAATACTGTTCAACACCAACTATGTAACCAACGGCGAAAGAGTTATTTTGCAATAAGGAAACATATTTTTAAATACATGACCTTGTTAGTACAAGCCATATTAGCGAGACACAATATTCCCTTTTAAACTAAACACGAACACACTAAGTTGCCGTTCCCAAACGCAGGGTTCAAATATTTCAGAAAAAAGTTTCAATAAAACAGAAAATACTGCAACAACCGAACAGCTGCTGCATAATCATAACACATCATTTTCTGGCGTTCCTGATCCATCGCGAGAAGACTTCCTCCGACTGCATTACACGCAGGGCTGCAAATGGGTCAGTCGGACGCTCGTGGCAGGCAGACAAACAAAGTTTGGCTTTAGTGACACCGTCCTAACCCCACTGGCCTGGCAGAGGCAGCTATGTGTTCAATATTGGTAACTTTCATAGTGTCCAAATCTAGGATACATGTTGGATAGCTCATTTGTTTTGGTTTCTTTAGTGAAACACTTGCAGCGTTAAGGGGTGTCTCTGCTGTTACCCACCGAATATTTGTACAGTCGTGCTGACGCTGCACCAACTCGGGGTACAATTACCGAGTGGACCCCACTCTCTAAACCAATCAAAGACAGCAGGAGACATTTTGCTCCATTCCGACTCATTACTTTTAAATACTTTGAATAACGCAGGCGCGTTCATTTGTCGACTGACCGCGCTTACATTATCAGAAAATAAAAGAATGAGCAGCTTTTATTAAAATTCTTCTACATCCATCGACTGTAAAGTTGCATCACCTGAGACCTGAGTGAGTCTCATGGGGAATTATACACTGACACTGCAACAGCAGCTTACTGCAGAAACGTTCAGGTTTAAAAACAAAATGCAGCAGGAAACAGTAAGCGCTAACTCAGCATGCAGAACAAGCACAACTGGTTTCAAACTTAACATCGGAAACCTCAACACTTATGGGCATGAGGCTGAAAGGTTAGTTAGATGAAAAAGGAGTGGCTTCTGGACTCCCTCCTTTGTGAGCCTCCGAGCAAATAGACTTAAGGCATGCATGAAAGGCAAACCCCACAACATGTTTCAAGCTGCCACTGGTCTGCCTCGTTACTGAGTGTCCCCAGGTGGCCTTTCCCAGACTCCTTTACGATTCTAGGCCTTGCAGGGGCTGCTACTTTATTTCAGGTTGTTCTATGGCGCTTCGCTTGCTTTAAGCTGCCCCTGGATGTTAATCTCGCAGTGCTGTATAGCCCCTGGGTAATGCTCCCTCACTCTGTTACCAGAGTACTGCAACTGGGGGTGCTTCTATGTTAGGCTGTAAAGCATAAATATCATTCAATGCCACACAGTTCTACACCACATAATTCGACAACAAACCACATAATTCGACAACAAACCACATAATTCAAATCAACACAATTACACAACACACCACAAACATCCAATCCACAACACAGAATTCCACATCATGCCACAAAATTCAACAGTACACCACGTAATTAAACTCCACTACATACCACTCCACAACACAAAATAACAATCCACATAGTTCCACTCCATGTCACACTCCACGTAATTCCAGTACACTCAATATCACATAATTACTATCCACAATTCCACTGCAAACCGTGCCACATAATTCAACTACACAAATCCACTCCACACCACTCTATTCCATGCCACAAAATCCCACAACTAACCATTCTAATCCCATAATTCCACATAACCAACATCCACTCCAAACCAAAACACATAGGTAAAAGACATTGTCATTTACAATGCCAATAGCTCAAACTCTCCCAAAAGCGAGACCTATTGGCTATGCCAATGCTTGTTTTACTTGTCTCGTTGTTTTAGGAGGCATCCCTTCTGCTGCCAAGCTGGAGCTAGTTGCTACTGTATGTGCCCTCTGAGCCAGTCTGTGACTGAGAGCAACTGCAATGCCCACCCACGACCTCAGGGTGGAGCGTAGTGATCGAGCAATTCTTGCTGCCAGCACGCCGCATGCGTCGAGGCCTCTCTTTCTCCGCTCTATCCCAGCTGATTCACAGACTGCCCCTGACCTCCACTGCATGGAGACGCCGTCCGGTACCTCCTCCCGTGTCTGGAAAGCGAGCCGCACCTCCGATCCCACCCAGGGCGGGCTGCCCATCCGCAATCCTCGATCTGCAGTCCGCAAAACCGCCACCCTCAGTCCGCAGGTAAGCTGTGAGCCGAGCGCCAGTGGCCGCGCAAGATTAAGGGTGCTTCGAGGGCAAAAGGAGGGAAGCTCTGCTGTGGTGATCTACGCCGCCGCCATCTTGCTTCCACTTATTTTACTTTTCTAATTGAGTTAGGGATTTTTATTGTGCGGTGTTTTGACTTTATTACTGTTCTCATACTGCATAAATATTTCACATACTGTGCTAGGTTAAGCTTATCTACTCTGCCCCAATGCTATCAGGGAGTTGAGCTGAGGTTCATCTAGTGACTCTGAGGGTTCACCCTGACATTATTTATGGTTATTCCATGAGATGGGCAGTCGTCCACCCCAAATAATAATCTAATTTCTTACGCTCATTGAAAAAATTGACATTTTAAAGGATTTCTTTGTGTGTTTTGTGTGTTAGGTATATATGTCAAAAGGAAAAAATACATAATTGTATTGCTTTTTAGGTCAAGCATTCGAGACCTCTTGTATACATTTTAGTATATACTTTTATTTATACTTCCTTGTGGGTTTACAGCCCGCCCACTGCTTTCAGTTTTCTGTTTCAATGTCCTTTAAGAATCCTTGCTTGCTATTGGTCAATCCTTCTTCTTGTCCCTCCTTTTTGTCTTTCGTTTCCTCCCACTTGGAGCACTGACCTACTACAGAATCCTTACGCTTTTGGGGGGACTATTTTTTTTAAGTTGGTCTGTTTGCCTGTGTTCAGCTTCAGCATAGCTGCTTGTTGTAATTTTGGATGTTGACCCGTCAGTTGGGCTTCTGTTTGTAAGAAACCAGATTGGTTTTAGGCTTCCTTTTAAAGGGGATTGGGCTTGTTGTTTAGTTGCTGTCTAGTGCTCCTCCGGCTATTAGGAGCCGGGCAGGCTAAAATCTTTTTTTCTTTCACTCGCTCCATTGAGGTTCAAAGCCGCACAGGGCTCTGGTTACTGGCATGCCAGCAATTTTAGGAGGCCGGGTGCCTTTCTTTTAAAAACACAGCACCCGCTTTCCTATACGTGTGCTTCACACTCTAGCAGCGTCATCCAGTATGGAAATCCTCTTGCCAATTAATTTCCACTTTTTCCCTCTACACTTCCTCGGTGCAGTGCACGCTTGAGAAGCACCGGCCTGTCCAAGCCTAAACGCGGCCGCTATCATGCTGGCCCTGCTCGGTCACAGTGATCCGGAAGCAGACTGTACAATTCAGCGCCGATAGAGAAAGATGTAAACACCCTGTGCGCGCACCTCCACACGACCGTCATCTTGGCTCCAGCTGCTTCTTAACTTGTCTTAGAATGCAATTGCAGCAGCTTGCAGATCAACGGATTATTCAGGAAGACTCTTGTCTCAGTTTTTAGGTCTCGCCTAGCGACGCAGCGCATGCGCTGTCGCCTTGGCGAGATCTATTGTCGTCGGTTTCGTTGCCGAAGGGGGACAGGAGCTGTGCACGCGCACGCGTCCGGACAGGCGATGTGCACGTGTACGGCTCGTGTCGTTTGAGCACAACGCGCGCATGCTTGTTACTTTCTTCTTTGGTAAATGGATTGGGGGAGGAGTCCTGCGTTAGCAGTCTTAAGGACATTGTCTACTCACTGCGTTCCCGCCCCCTCTCCTGCACACTGGAGCGTACTGTGAAGGGTCTGCAGCTTCTTGATAACGCCATTTTGTTCAGTGTACCAACGTAGTCTTGTGGCCGAGGGCTGGGGTTATAATGCAGATTTGTAATCATTGATTGCTTTTATGTCTAATCTATGAAGTGCAGAAATGAAAGCAGGACTCTTGGTCCAGTGGATTTATTAACCTGTGTATAACCCAATGGTGCCAGGTTCGAGTCCCGGCAGGTCCACTCGGCCGATCATCTTCCTGAGGTTGATGTGCCGAGTACCACTGGCTTTTTGTCAGTAGCGACAAGAGACCGCTTCGGGGTTCAACTGCGCCTTTGGTAGTGTCTGCACAGCACGTTTTTCTCGCGCAAGTGCATATTTAGTCAGATGGAGCTGCAGTGTCAATCCCAGAATTCCATCCTTCTTGTTCATAACTTAGAGCATTCCCTCGCCAGATAACGCCGAAGAGCTGCTTTCAAATGCATTTGCAGTGCTTGAGATCGGCACTGCAGCCAGATTGTAATTGCCAGAATTCTTGTGTATGTGACACTCACACTGGAGGCCAAATATTTACAGCGCATGTGTCCTCTAAATAGTCGCGCGCCCTGTCTGCTCCCCCCGCTGATGTGGTCCTTGGCTTCCTTCCTTACGCCGGCTCCAACACCCTGTGGGTGCCTTGCTTCCCGTGCGCATTACCGTAACTCACTGCGGCAGACTTCTTCCCCACGCTCCCATTAAGAAATATCTGTGGCTGGAAGGGAATAGTACAAGGGATGGCTGAGACCGCTAGCAAAATAACATAACTTCTTTGGGTTACTATGTGCTGTGCGGTTAGTTTCTCAATTTTCGGGATAACTTTGTGTTTTTTAATGGTGTTGCTTAGCTCAGCCTGCACACCGGTGTGTGGGTTTGACGGTGTCCTGTCCCCCCCCCCCCTGCCGAGCACATGTTAAGAGCGCTAACATAACAACAGTTATCACCCTGCCTGCTGACGCAGCATCCCAAACATGCTTTGTCCAGGTGACATTCGTGTTTTTCATTATGCAAGCCGGTTTTCAGCTAAAGTCACTGCTCACCAGTGTTCTACAGTCAATGGCCATAAACCAGGTGACAGGACGCCTGCAGGGCCTGTGCGCACAATCATGAGGCCATCAAGGTGTCAATATTATACAGACCACCACATGACATTGTTTTCTCGATGCGCATCCATGTTAGAATGCAGAAGGGTTCCCTTTTCACTATGTTATGCGGGTTTCCCTACCATTGAATTTCAGGTATCACTGCATTTTTCTTCACCTGCTAGGTTGTAGCAAATCGGTTTGCACTTCTGGTGAATGTTGCACTGAAATGAAGCCCCTTCGACCCTTGTCACCAGCTGCCGCAGCTACGGCCCGCCTCTGGGGCCGCCCCAGCTGCTCGCTAGCATAGGCCCCAGGCTTTTGCAATGCAACAGGTCTCGCATTTACGTACGTTTGAGCTATTGGCATCGTAAATGACAATACCTTTTATTTTTGTTTTCGGTTTTAAAACAAAAATAAAAGGCATTGTCATTTACAATGCCGATAGCTTAAACTCGTGTAAATGCGAGACCTATTGCATTGCAAATGCTTGTTAATCTTTCTTCCCTATCACCGGGGAGGTCTGAGCACTGCTTGTGACCAGCTCCTGCCAGTGTCTGTTTCCAGCAGGCGGACATGCATTCTGCGATTCCCCTCTTGTGCTGCAGATCGACGCACACTAAAAGATTCTTGCACCCAGTCCAGGCGCCTATAAACACCCAAGCCTTAACTTCCACTTTCAGCTGGTTAGACTCATTAAGAGCAGATGTCAGGTTCACATTCTACAATGTTCTTGTAGTTTTGTTCACTGTTCTGCCTTAGAAGATTGTAGGATGTCTCTAGTTTCTGTTGAATATGTGTAAGTCCAAAAACAAAGCACATCACATGACATCATTCAGTGAATATATTTGTGTCTGGTTAGTGTGCCAAGGCATGTGACATTCGGTTTACAAACTCAGATTAGAAACTTTTCTATATGTCTTTTTATTGTTTTATAAAGTCACAGAGTGATTTTAGGAATGTGAGTCTAGAATTGGTTTGTCGTTCTTCTTTACCTAGTTTTAGTTCGGTTGTTTTTGGTTTAATGCAACACTGCATATCCACAGAAATAATTTAAAATCACAGTCATTGGCATATTGCATTAGTAGGTGCCTTTTTAACCGCAATTGTAGCTCATTCAGCAAAAACTGATCGAACATCTCCCTCCTTCTCATTTTTCCACATCACGCACTATGTTGGGTATCTCAGACACTGGATCCACGCAATGTGCCCAACGCTGCAAACACTGGGGTTGCTCTGGACCTTCATATTATCGCTTCACCTGTTGCTTGTGGACATGCAGATGACAGAACACCCTGTGGGATTTCACTTTCTTCACACACAGTGCTGTTCTTGCCCAGCAGTTACCAGGTTCTGTTTTCCATCATGGGGTTTAGGAAGCACATGCGTTTGCCAAACAGATTGTACCACTTCCTCTCTGGGGGTAGTTTATACAGTTATTACACCCGCTTCTAAATGAGGCAGCGGTCAAATTAAGAATAGTCTTGCACCCCGTGCCCTGTGGTCTTTTTGGGAGGTTGGCACAGGGCCTGTGGGCTCCACCAGTGGATTGGTTTCTTTGCCCTTGTTGTTTATTCAGTTGCTCACTCACAGTCATTGCTGTGTTGTAGTGTTCTGACCGTCACTACTCAGGCCTCTGATGCAGTTTTCAGTGGTGGTCAGCTGCAATTAACACAGGTGGGGCAACAGGCACACTGACAGCACTAATAACAAGCATTTGCAATGCAATAGGTCTCGCATTATTAAAGTATGAGCTATTGGCATTGCTAAATAATGCAACACCAATAGCTCAAACTTTAACTCGACAGTGTGTGCGAGAAACCTTAGGGTAATCCAGGTCAGTTATGCAGTCCCTGTTGCATTTCACCTGTTTTACTTATTGCTGCATTGTACATGTCTCACTGTTTCCAGATGTGTGTCTGTCATGTATAGTGCAAACTGAGTAGTCTCTAGTAGTAAGGGGGAGATCAGGATGTGCCTGGGTGTTTATGATAGGGTACGATTGAGAGCTGGAGAGGAGGCTGAAGGCAGAGTAAGTATCTAACAGCAGCTGTCACTGCTCACTCAATTCTTGGCCTCTCTGCAGAGCACACAGAGTGACTGTCACGTATGCACCAATTATGTATGAAGGAGGAACATAGCTATGGAGATAAGGGTAGCACTAAAGGAAAAGAAAATGCAGCGTGTTGGTGTGTGTGAGAGGGGAATAGTGACGTGGAGGAGATGACAGGAAGTAAAGAAGGGAGTGAAAAGACAGCAATGGAGAGGAAGTAGATGATCTCTGAGACATGTAGGTTCTTCAGCTTCAGACAGATGTGCAGAGAGATGGGGTGTAAGTGACTAATGCACAGAGATTTAGCTGAGGAAAGTGATATGAAGGGAAGAATGGGAGTTGTTACTTAGATATCTGAATTGCTACAACTAATAGGTCTGGCTTGTTAAAGGGGCATGTAGTCATTGTTGTGTCTGCACGTACTAATAGAAAACAGATGGGACGCAAGCACAGTTTTAGGCCACGCCCATTACATAGGTCATGTCCTTTGGAAAGGATTTCTCGTTATGCTTGTTTTGCTATTTACAATTGTTCCCGCTCTTTACTTCTTCTAGTAATCATCAGCCGACGACAGAAGCGGCTCCAGCTGCTGCGCATCCAGCAGAAAGAGGCCAAGAAGCGGCAGAGCATCACGTCACAGGAAGGGACTTACCGGCGAAAGGGAAACCCGATGAAGAGATACACCGGGGATATACTGGCGCCGGTGAGTGAGGGCAGGAGGGGCCCCCGGCAGCGGCAGAGGGAGCCAGGAAGGGAGGACCAGGGGCTGGGAGAAGAGGGGGCTGGGGCCAGAGGAGGAGCGAGAGGATGGAAGCCGGGACAGAGAGAGCTGGGGACAGGGGAGCCAGAGGGGTGGACGGAGCGGAGGGAGCCTAGGGAAGGGAGAGAGAATCTAGCAGAGGGTGGAAAGGGTGGCGCGAGCTGGAGAGGGGAAGCAGGAACGGGGGGAGACACAAGGAAGGCGAGCATGCTCTAGTGATGGGGGGGCAACGAGGGAACAACACAGAAAACAGTGGTGCGCGCGCACCACAGAGGAGCGGGGGGGGAGGGAGCGAGGCGAACGCGCGCTGCTGCGCGTGCTAGCCACCAGTGGGAATGGGAGGAGCAAAGGTGGGACATGCGCCCGCCTTTGCCCAATTGCGTGCCGTTATTGTAAAAAAAACACACGCTACAGCCAATGCGGGCTTCCGAAAGCAAAACCACACGCAGGAGCGTGTGGGCAGCTTTCAGAAGCCCGTACAAGAGGTCTTGCGCTGCGCGAGCAGTGCTGCGCACTGCAACGCTAGGCGCGAGACCTAAAAAGCAGCAGTGCCCTTCGGCCTTTTGGGAAACATACAACACCAAAAGTGGAGAATAATCTTCTTTATTCAGGTAGAAGGAACAGCTCCTAGTGAGCACAGGCTCCCAGCAGCTGCCTGCCCCAGCTTCTCAGAATCAACAAGCCGGATTCCAGAAGTGGAGCGCTCAGCCGCCTAGGGACAAGGTAACCAGGTTACATAGTAAACACAACAAGGCCCAAAGACAAATTTCTGAATCGTGGTCCGTTTTAAAACTGTGTTTATAATGGGACACGAATGAGAGCTCTGGAGTCGAGACTGAAGGCACTGCGAGTTTCTGTGCCTGTCAGTGAATTAAAGCAACTTAATATTAAAAATAAAAATATTTACTTACCTGTTGCCTTGTGCTGGGTGCTCCTCTTCATCTCGGCAGCACAGGATCCCAGAGCTACTCCCCTCTACCAATCTAGAAGCTTCGCTCTGAGGCATGAAAGAAGCACCAGGATTGGCTGAAGCGCACTGGTGCAACGCTCTTTCAGCCACTGGGGGCTCTGTGCTTGCTCTCCACCCAGCTGTATGAGACAGCTTGGGTTGGACTGTTTAAAGTGCGCATGTCAGGCTGGCCATCGCAAGACAGCTGGCCAAAGTGACATGCGCACTTTAAACCTGAAGGGCACACTGTTCCTCCCTGCTTCTGACCCGCCCTCAGACTTGTCTGCTACCAGGACGAAAAATAAAATTGTAGTAAACCTGTTTTATTACCATTTTATTTTTCATGGTTCCTGCTCTCCAGCGGGGTGGCTACACTCCACCGCTCTCACGGAGTCACCGCTGCAGGCAGTTTTGTATCAGACTCTACTCTCGGGTTATTATTCAACATCATTAAATATGAAGCTGTACAGTTTAGTACGTGGTATATTGCACTACATGTTTTTAAACCCAGTTCTTCTAAGTACCCAAACACTCATTTTAGAAGATGTCCCTAGTACCATTAGATTGCAGCAGTTGCTTTGATGCCGGGTGTACCAAACAAGGCTGCAGGCATTTAAGCAAGGGAGTAGCCAGAAAATTAAACTACTCCCCACTGCGAACCGGAGCTCTTATGGCAGGCACCAAGCAAACAGAGCGAGTCATTACGACTTTCCCCAGAAGAGCTCTCTTGTCTCTTCCAGCAAAGCATCTATCCATTCATCCTTCCATTCACCTGCACAATTTCACCTTTACATTCCGTCATCCATTCATTCTTTCATCTATCATTCAGTCTTTCACCACTCCTTCCATCCACCAATCCATATCCAAACCTATGCATCCATCTCTACCCATCAATCTATCTAGCCATCCTACCTTTCACTCGTCCATCTCTCCATCCACTCTTTCATTCATTCATCCATCCATCCTTTCAGTCATTCATCTGTCCATCCACTGTTTGACTCCATCCATCCTTGTACTCCATCCATCTATCCTCCCTTTTACTCATTCAACCATCCTTTCACTTAGCCATCCATTCATTCTTCCATTCATCCTCTCATCCATCCAACCACCCAACCACCCATCCATCCACTCACTCATTCATCCAAGCTTTTACTCATCTGCCCATCCATCCTACCTTTCACTCATCCATATAGTATAGCGGGCACCACATAATCTCACTACAAACAACATACATCTACTCCACTACAAACAAAAAACAGAAATAAAACACAATGTCATTTACAACGCCAATAGGTCTAACTTTCACAAAAGCGTGACCAATTACATTGCCAATGCTTGTTTAATTAGCATGGACACAAAAATATAGGGCAGACTGGTAAAACGCTAACAAGGTTGTATGAATCTAACCAAACATACACTCTTATTCAGCTTACTGTGCAAGTTATATGTTTGCCAATAACACCTTGTAACATTTTCATTACACAAAAATCAAAACACTTTATTTCCCTCTTTTAATGTGTTGCTTTTTCTCAGTGCCTTTTTTTTACCTTAATGACTTAGGGGCATATTATCAAGGGCTGGCGATATAATTATCGCCGCTTTATCGTCCGTTTTTGGGCGAAAAGCGGAGATAATTATATCGCAATATCATCAAGAACACGCTAGCGCGTGTTTCCTTGATGTAGAGCCCGTTTTTTCACAGCCTCGCCTTGCATCGCTAATGAGATGCAAAGAAGGCGTGGCTGTGAAAACAACACATGTTAATATCGCGAAGGCAGCTTCGCGATATTAACAAGGAGGTGCAGCGATAAAACAAATCGCGCTACCTCAGCTTTAACTCAGGAATTTAACGTCTGTTAAATTCCTGACTTAAGCATACTTTTCATGGGAGATGGATTCTGCTGATACGACCACAGGGTCGTATCAGCAAGGTTATCGCCGTTTTGCAGGGAACATCGCTGGAAAACCAGCGATGTTCCCTGCAAAACGGCGATTTCACCGCTATCGCTGGAATTCTTATCGCCCTGGAGTAACGCGTTGTTAATAACGCGCTACCAGGGCGATAAATTCCAGAGATAGACGGCGATAATTATCCTAGCGCTAAGCGCGCTTTGCGATAATTATCGCCGTCCCTTGCTGATATGCCCCTGAAATCTTTCACTCATTTTGATATTGGCTTTCCCCATATTTTTGCCCCTGACGTTGTTTCTATTCTCTTTTATTCTCTTCACATCGTGTTTATTTTGTTATGACTCCATATGCTCCAGCAAATATTTTCCTTGCTTTCACAATGTATATTAACATAATTGTCCTTTATATCGTGTTTCATTCTTTTTATTTATCGCGCTTTCTGTCTGTCTTTGTTCGTGCAGCGATGACCAGCTGCAATGTGAGACAAGTTTCAAGTAATTTATCGCCAGAGCTGAGTTTAGCATCCTGTTGAATCGTGTTTCCTAACTCAGCCCGAGCAGTGACCAGCTGCTTCTGTCTGAACCTGCCCGGGCTGAGTTTCGACTCCGAGAGCTGCTGAAGAGCAGGGGATACACGCTACGATGGGGATCCCAGATATTACACAACACAGAAGACCACAACCAAAACCAGTGCTGACCTAATAAAAAATTAGTCTTCCATGTTTTCGACAGAGCTCCTGCTCAGAAGCACGTGATGTTTGTTTTTTGTTTTTCAAACCTGAAAGCGGGCACCGTGCTGAAAGAAAGCGCGGTGCCCGTGTATATAAAACCTATGTGCATGGCGGTCCCTGAAGCGGGCGCCATGGTAATAAATAAGTAGTCCCCTAACAAACACAAGAACACCTACAGTGTAAGGAATTTGTAGTTGGTCAGTGCTGCTGGACTGAAAAGCGAAGTGATGTTTTGGAAAATCAACCAATAAGGACTCAGGAAATCAGAGCGATGCAAGAGTCAACCAATGGCATGCAGCAGGCGGGATTCCATTTAGTGATTACTGCAGGTCTTGCAGACAGCGCATGCATGCTGCCTAGGCTTGACATAAGAAAGTACAGCATTTCATTATATGTTCTTATTAGTTTCTCATTTGAGCTGGAAAGGATAATTTCTCTTTAATGTTTTATTAGTTGCTTTCTGTAACTACTGGCCAATAGGAAGTCGAAACTGGCCTCTGTTCTAATGCCTGCCAATGTATTACATTTCAGATGGCAGTTATGCTGGTGACAATGCACATAGTTATATATAATTACATGTTTGTGATCACAGCCGAACAGCCAGCCTTTGCTTTTTAGGTCTCGCCTACGCAGCGCGCATGCCCTGCATAGGAGGACCTTTAGCCGTCGCTCTGGTCATTTTCAAGCACTGCACTCGTGCTTGTGGCCGCATCCACCTTGCGGGAGCGAGCAGGGGCGTGCCACAAGCACGAGTGCAGTGCTTGAAAATGAGCAGACTGCTCTTCCAAGGGCGCGCGCACCACTCGCGGGTGCACCCCTCCGCCTCTCTCTCCCTCTCAGACGTCCCTACTGCTGCAGCCTGCACGCCTTTTTTTTAAAAACTTTCAGCGTGAGGCACGCGCGCTTGTGTTCTCTAGGCCGCTGTCTCCGAGTGAGGATGGCACTGGTTGAGGCAGTTTTTCAGTGAATTCGCGTGCAAAACTTGTTTTTCATTTTAATGAAAAAAACACAGATTTAAAATGCAACAGCTGGCCCTTAAAGTTTAAAGATTAGATCTGTGGCCGATGCTCGGTTACAGCGTCTTTGTTCTTTTTCGGAAAAGCTGTCCATTTAAAATCATTTTCAAACTTGAAAAACATTTTCTTAATCGAGTTCTTTCTGTGCACGGATTTCCCATTAGAGTGTAATAGGGGACTGTCCTGTGACACAGAGAAGTCTATTTTATTGAAGTTTGCCACATAGTTGAGAGCTGCTCACAAGGGCAGTCTTTTATTTTTCGGTCTTGCATAGAGACTGCTTTTGCTGGCGAGCCAATGTGTTACTAAAAACATAGATATGTACGTGCATCTTGGTATAAATACGTGTATACATGCATAGAGGTGCTTTAGGTAAGTCCTGTTCACCTGTCATTCACATTTTGCTTCCCCGCATAACAGCATACATTGGTCCCCTTGCTTCCGGCATTGCCTCTCGTGCTCTGAGTGACAGCATCTCGCCCGCTCACATGTTCACATCTGCCTAGAAGTGCACATCAGTGCCAGCACCTGGGAGGCCATATTTCCCTTTGTCATGGTTTCATCTTTCCTATCTTTACCCTTTCTTCTTTTTTTTTTATTCTTGTGTGATTAAATTATGATTTCTGATAACACTAACTGAAATCCAATAGTATCTCTTCTGTGTGCCAATAACAATCATATTTTCCTGAGATGTGCATTAAAAATAAAAAGGGTTTCTATACCTGTTCAAAGTATACATACCTACTGTGAAGCACCCACGCTCGTTTATTAAAGTTATGTACAATGGTTAATTATGTTTTAATTTAAATTTTTGTTGCTAGCATATGGCCACCTCTGTTTTTACTTGGCAGTATGTTTTATTTTTTTCTTCCTTTTATTTTTGTCGCATTTGCTTGCAGTAAAAAAACTATTGCACTAGCTGGCCAAGGTCAGACCTGGCTTTGCCAATGCTTGTTTGACCATCCATACGATATAGAACAGAGTGGTAAAACCATGGATACGTTCCAATAGTAAGTAGACTTGTTAGCTGAAAAAAAAAATTGGAATGGTCTTAGTTTTAATTTTGGATGCCCCTTGTCACCTAATTAGGGCGCTAGACAACTGATTAAATTGTGCAAAGTTCATTTGTTTTACCCTTTTTCAACAACTCTGTACCTAGCTGAGTCAAGGTTTGTTACAAAATGAATGGAGCTTAGTGGAGCAGTGCATCAGCTCTGGAGAACTTTGTACAGCCTGCAAGTCAACATTTTTAATTCAGTGGGGTTAGCTCATCTCTTTAATCCACCAGCGATCTATGAGTAACACCTAATTGGATGATAGTATGATAAACATCTACAGGGTGTGGAGCATCGAATCCGATCAGTAAATACATGTAAAAAATAGTGCAAAATGCTTTTTTCTTTTAAGTATACAAAATGAAAAAAAATATTAAAAGATAGGACTGCGGGTGGCGGCAGCGGAGAAGCCGTTGGAGGTGAGAAGCAAAGAGGAGTGGGAAAGGTGAGGGGAAAAAGGCAGCACAAGTGGGAGAGCAACACATGGTATGGTGAAGAGCACATAAGTGAGCAAGAATAGGGAGAGAAGCACCCAGGTGAAAGAACACAACACAGACCGTGAGGGAGGAAGGGAAGCCCACAGAGGAGAGAGAAGAACACAGAGCGGGGGGGATTGAGCAGCACATGAGGGAGACAACTAGAAGACACAGGCACTGTCGGGGAGTGCCTGAGCAAAAAGAAACAAGCTTTGGCATAGCCAATAGGTCTCGCCTTTGGGACCTTATAAGGGTTTAGCCATGCAACAGTTGATGTTGTTGCACCAAGGATATTGTGCTGCATAACTAAATACTTAAAAGGTCCCAAAAGCGAGACCTATTGGCTATGCCAAAGCTTGTTTCTTTTTGCTCAGGCACTCCCCGACAGTGCCTGTGTCTTCTAGTTGTCTCCCTCATGTGCTGCCAATGCTTGTTAAGGCCTTATTAGTGCAGCTCACTCAACAGCCTGCAGTCCAGCGCCACCATGGTGCCTTGGTACGTGACTCACCTGCCACTGTGGTGCGACTGTGCAGCATCCGTCAGCACTTTTTGCTGGTTCCCAGAAACAAATTCTAACCCATCAGCTGACCTGACCTGACCTGCACACATAGTCAGAAGACAGACTAGGCCTCAGTTATAAACTGCTCTCTGTATAAGACCACGCGCTTTGAGCACAAGCCATTGTTTGAGAGGGAACAAAGTTATGAAATACTTTGTGTACAAGACAAACAGTGCTGAGTACAAAACATTGTTTGATAGGGGCTTGAGTTGTGAATTGCTCTGCATAAACAAAGCGCTTTGAATACAAGGCATTGGTTATTAGGGACAGGAGTTAAGTATTGTCTTTATAAGATATAGCTCTTTGAATACAAGGCATTGTTTAATAGGCACCTTAGTTATGAGTTGCTCTGTGTAAGACGAAGCACTTTGAATACAAGTAGTTGTTTGATCGGGAACTGAGTTGTAGACAGAAAGCTTTGAGTAGAAGGCATTGTTTAATAGAGACCGTTGTTAGGAATTGCTCTGTGTGTAAGACATAGCGCTTTGAATACAAGGCATTGTTTGATCGGGACCTGAGTTGTTGACATAGCGCTTTGAATACAAGGCATTGTTTGATCGGGACCTGAGTTGTTGACATAGCGTTTTGAATACAAGGCATTGTTTGATCGGGACCTGAGTTGTAGACATAGCGCTTTGAATACAAGGCATTGTTTGATCGGGACCAGATTTGTAGACATAGCGATTTGAATACAAGGCATTGTTTGATCGGGACCTGAGTTGTAGACATAGCGCTTTGAATACAAGGCATTGTTTGATCGGGACCTGAGTTGTAGACATAGCGTTTTGAATACAAGGCATTGTTTGATCGGGACCTGAGTTGTAGACATAGCGCTTTGAATACAAGGCATTGTTTGATCGGGACCAGATTTGTAGACATAGCGATTTGAATACAAGGCATTGTTTGATCGGGACCTGAGTTGTAGACATAGCGCTTTGAATACAAGGCATTGTTTGATCGGGACCTGAGTTGTTGACATAGCGTTTTGAATACAAGGCATTGTTTGATCGGGACCTGAGTTGTAGACATAGCGCTTTGAATACAAAGCATTGTTTGATTGGGACCTGAGTTGTAGACATAGCGCTTTGAATACAAGGCATTGTTTGATCGGGACCAGATTTGTAGACATAGCGCTTTGAATACAAGGCATTGTTTGATCGGGACCTGAGTTGTAGACATAGCGATTTGAATACAAGGCATTGTTTGATCGGGACTTGATTTGTAGACATAGCGCTTTGAATACAAGACATTGTTTAATAGGGAACAGAGTTGTAAGACATAGCGCTCTGAATACAAGGCATTGTTTAATCGGGACGTGAGGTTTTGACATAGCGCTTTGAATACAAGGCATTGCTTGATAAGGACCTGAGTTGTAGACATAGCGCTTTGAATACAAGGCATTGTTTGATCGGGACCTGAGTTGTAGACATAGCGCTTTGAATACAAGGCATTGTTTGATAAGGACCTGAGTTGTAGACATAGCGCTTTGAATACAAGGCATTGTTTGATAACGACCTGAGTTGTAGACATAGCGCTTTGAATACAAGGCATTGTTTGATCGGGACCTGAGTTGTAGACATAGCGCTTTGAATACAAGGCATTGTTTGATCGGGACCTGAGTTGTAGACATAGCGCTTTGAATACAAGGTATTGTTTGATCGGGTCCTGAGTTGTTGACATAGCGTTTTGAATACAAGGCATTGTTTGATCGGGACCTGAGTTGTAGACATAGCGCTTTGAATACAAGGCATTGTTTGATCGGGACCTGAGTTGTAGACATAGCGCTTTGAATACAAGGCATTGTTTGATCGGGACCTGAGTTGTTGACATAGCGTTTTGAATACAAGGCATTGTTTGATCGGGACCTGAGTTGTAGACATAGCGCTTTGAATACAAGGCATTGTTTGATCGGGACCTGAGTTGTAGACATAGCGCTTTGAATGTTATGTTAAAGTTATGTTAAAGGTGATTTGTAGAGCGCTCGTTCACCAGGCGGTTTCTTGGCGCTGAGGGAGGGCGTCCGTGGTTGCAGATGATAATAGTTTAGTTGTATGCTTGGGTAAAGAGCCAGGTCTTAAATAATTTCCTAAACTTGGTGTAAGAGTCAGCAGTACGCAAATGGGGGGGCAAGGTGTTCCAAAGCTGGGGGGCCAGAATCGTATATCTCAATCCACCATGTTTTTTCCGTTTGAAAGTGTGGGGGATCAACAAATTTTTGTTAGAGGAATGTAGATTGCGGGAAGGGATGTACCGTTGTATATTAGAGGCAATGAAAACGGGTCCATGGCCTGAAAGGGCTTTATAGATGATGCAGCCCAATTTAAATAGGCAGCGTTGGAGTAGAGGGAGCCAGTGGAGGCTTTTCAGCATTGGACTCACTCGTTGATGTTTGGGCTGACCAAAGATGAGCCTGGCTGCCTGGTTCTGGACGAGTTGCAACCGATGTAACTGGTAGGCTGTTATACCAGTATAAAGGGAGTTTGCGTAATCGATCCGCGAGATGACCAGGGCAAGTACCACTTGGGTCAGAGCTGCAGTGGAGAGAAATCTGCTGATTTTCCGAATTCTTCGGAGTTGAAAAAGCACGCAGAGACCACTGAGCTGATCTGGGCCTTCATGGTAAGATCGTTACTGATGATAATTCCTAAGCTTTTTACCGAGTTAGCAGGGAGAGGGGGCTCCCTAACAGCGGTGGCCAAAAGTTGGAATCCCAGGGATTGGCCAAACCGCCTGTGAGAATCAACTCTGTTTTATCTGGGTTTAATTTGAGTTGATTGATGTTCATCCAGTCGCTAATGAAATTCATAGTGGATTTGAAGTTAGACACAGATGATACGGAGGTGTCGATGTTGAATATCAACTGAAGGTCGTCAGCGTAGTTAAAGACTACGACCTCTCTATTACACAGGGCCAAAACCAAAGGAAAGATGTACAGATTGAAAAGTAGGGGTGAGAGAGAGGAGCCCTACGGGACCCCGCAGGTTAATTTCTTTTCCTCTGCTCTAAAGTTGGCCAGACGAACCGATTGGGAACGGTTACTGAGAAAGGAGGTAGTCCATTTCAGGGGCAGGCCCTGGATCCCAGCACAGCCGACACGGTCGATCAGCAGTTGGTGATCGAACATGTCGAAAGCAGCTGACAAATCGAGGAGGACCAGGGCCAGAGTTTTGTCCTGATCAGCCCCCCTTCTCAGTTCGTCCATGACCGCCAGAATGACGGATTCAGTGGAATGTTCAGGTCTGAAGCCTGCCTGATGGGGGTCCAGATAATGGGTCTGTTCTATAAAGGAGCTGAAGCAGGTGGCAACATGGGCTTCAAGGATCTTACTCAGATAGGGTAGCAGAGAAATAGGGCGGTAGTTGGCCGGAGTTGAGGGGTCTAAACTAGGTTTCTTGATAATGGGGACCACTTCCGCCATTTTAAAAGATTAGGGATGGTCCCTTGGGCCAATGAATTATTGAGAAGCTGTAAGGGGGGTTAGGATAGCGCAGAAAAATATCCCGAAGAATATAGGAAGGACAGCTGTCCATGGGGGAACCAGAACCCACTTTTGCAAGTAGGGCGACGAAGGCCTCTCTGGTAATAGGTGGAATACCATCTAGATACACCAGGTTCTTACGTGGATGATGGAGAGTCAGAGGAGTAGAGGATTTAGGAATGCTAGCTTTAATGGAGACAATTTTCTCGATAAAGAAAGTATTGATTGAGTCGCACAAAGATTGCGAAGGAGCGGGTTTAACAGTGACTCGGTCTAGTTTAGAGAGTTCATCCACAATTGAGAAAATATCCTTCGCTTTATTTGTGGAGTGTAGTACCTTAGCAGAGAAATATTCTGTCTTAGCTTGAAGGATAGCGGTACAAGGTATTGTTTGATCGGGACCTGAGTTGTAGACATAGCGCTTTGAATACAAGGCATTGTTTGATCGGGACCTGAGTTGTAGACAAAGCGCTTTGAATACAAGGCATTGTTTGATCAGGACCTGAGTTGTTGACATAGCGTTTTGAATACAAGGCATTGTTTGATCGGGACCTGAGTTGTAGACATAGCGCTTTGAATACAAGGCATTGTTTGATCGGGACCTGAGTTGTAGACATAGCGCTTTGAATACAAGGCATTGTTTGATCGGGACCAGATTTGTAGACATAGCAATTTGAATACAAGGCATTGTTTGATCGGGACCTGAGTTGTAGACATAGCGCTTTGAATACAAGGCATTGTTTGATCGGGACCTGAGTTGTAGACATAGCGCTTTGAATACAAGGCATTGTTTGATCGGGACCAGATTTGTAGACATAGCAATTTGAATACAAGGCATTGTTTGATCGGGACCAGATTTGTAGACATAGCGATTTGAATACAAGGCACTGTTTGATCGGGACCTGATTTGTAGACATAGCGCTTTGAATACAAGACATTGTTTAATAGGGAACAGAGTTGTAAGACATAGTGCTCTGAATACAAGGCATTGTTTAATCGGGACGTGAGGTTTTGACATAGCGCTTTGAATACAAGGCATTGCTTGATAAGGACCTGAGTTGTAGACATAGCGCTTTGAATATAAGGCATTGTTTGATCGGGACCTGAGTTGTAGACATAGCGTTTTGAATACAAGGCATTGTTTGATCGGGACTTGATTTGTAGACATAGCGCTTTGAATACAAGACATTGCTTAATAGGGAACAGAGTTGTAAGACATAGCGCTCTGAATACAAGGCATTGTTTAATCGGGACGTGAGGTTTTGACATAGCGCTTTGAATACAAGGCATTGTTTGATCGGGACCTGAGTTGTAGACATAGCGCTTTGAATACAAGGCATTGTTTCATCGGGACCAGAGTTGTAGACATAGTGCTTTGAAAACTAGGCATTGTTTGATCGGGTCCTGAATTGTAGACATAGCGCTTTGAATACAAGATATTGTTTGATCGGGACCTGAGTTTTTGACATAGCGCTTTGAATACAAGGGATTGTTTGATCGGGACCTGAGTTGTAGACATAGAGTTTTGAATACAAGGCATTGTTTGATCGGGACCTGAGTTGTAGACATAGCGCTTTGAATACAAGGCATTGTTTGATCGGGACCTGAGTTGTAGACATAGCGCTTTGAATACAAGGCATTGTTTGATCGGGACCAGATTTGTAGACATAGCGATTTGAATACAAGGCATTGTTTGATCGGGACCTGAGTTGTAGACATAGGGCTTTGAATACAAGGCATTGTTTGATCGGGACCAGATTTGTAGACATAGCGATTTGAATACAAGGCATTGTTTGATCGGGACCTGATTTGTAGACATAGCGCTTTGAATACAAGACATTGTTTAATAGGGAACAGAGTTGTAAGACATAGCGCTCTGAATACAAAGGCATTGTTTAATCGGGACGTGAGGTTTTGACATAGCGCTTTGAATACAAGGCATTGTTTGATAAGGACCTGAGTTGTAGACATAGCGCTTTGAATACAAGGCATTGTTTGATCGGGACCTGAGTTGTAGACATAGCGCTTTGAATACAAGGCATTGTTTGATCGGGACCTGAGTTGTAGACATAGCGCTTTGAATACAAGGCATTGTTTGATCGGGACCTGAGTTGTAGACATAGCGCTTTGAATACAAGGCATTGTTTGATCGGGACCTGATTTGTAGACATAGCGCTTTGAATACAAGACATTGCTTAATAGGGAACAGAGTTGTAAGACATAGCGCTCTGAATACAAGGCATTGTTTAATCGGGACGTGAGGTTTTGACATAGCGCTTTGAATACAAGGCATTGTTTGATCGGGACCTGAGCTGTAGACATAGCGCTTTGAATACAAGGCATTGTTTGATCGGGACCAGAGTTGTAGACATAGCGCTTTGAAAACTAGGCATTGTTTGATCGGGACCTGAGTTGTAGACATAGCGCTTTGAATACAAGATATTGTTTGATCGGGACCTGAGTTTTTGACATAGCGCTTTGAATACAAGACATTGTTTGATCAGGACCTGAGTTGTAGATATAGCACTTTGAATACAAGGCATTGCTTTATCGGGACCTGAGTTGTAGACATAGCGCTTTGAATACAAGGCATTGTTTGATCGGGACCTGAGTTGAAGACATAGCGCTTTGAATACAAGGCATTGTTTGATCGGGACCTGAGTTGTAGACATAGCGCTTTGAATACAAGGCATTGTTTGATCAGGACCTGAGTTGTAGACATAGCGCTTTGAATACAAGGCATTGTTTGATCGGGACCTGAGTTGTAGACATAGCGCTTTGAATACAAGGCATTGTTTGATCGGGATCTGAGTTGTAGACATAGCGCTTTGAATACAAGGCATTGTTTGATCGGGACCTGAGTTGTAGACATAGCGCTTTGAATACAAGGCATTGTTTGATCTGGAACAGATTTGTAGACATAGCGATTTGAATACAAGGCATTGTTTGATTGGGACCTGATTTGTAGACATAGCGCTTTGAATACAAGACATTGTTTAATAGGGAACAGAGTTGTAAGACATAGCGCTCTGAATACAAGGCATTGTTTAATCGGGACGTGAGGTTTTGACATAGCGCTTTGAATACAAGGCATTGTTTGATAAGGACCTGAGTTGTAGACATAGTGCTTTGAATACAAGGCATTGTTTGATCGGGACCTGAGTTGTAGACATAGAGCTTTGAATACAAGGCATTGTTTGATCGGGACCTGAGTTGTAGACATAGCGCTTTGAATACAAGGCATTGTTTGATCGGGACCTGAGTTGTAGACATAGCGCTTTGAATACAAGGCATTGTTTGATCTGGACCTGATTTGTAGACATAGCGCTTTGAATACAAGACATTGCTTAATAGGGAACAGAGTTGTGAGACATAGCGCTCTGAATACAAGGCATTGTTTAATCGGGACGTGAGGTTTTGACATAGCGCTTTGAATACAAGGCATTGTTTGATCGGGACCTGAGCTGTAGACATAGCGCTTTGAATACAAGGCATTGTTTGATCAAGACCAGAGTTGTAGACATAGCGCTTTGAAAACTAGGCATTGTTTGATCGGGACCTGAGTTGTAGACATAGCGCTTTGAATACAAGATATTGTTTGATCGGGACCTGAGTTTTTGACATAGCGCTTTGAATACAAGACATTGTTTGATCGGGACCTGAGTTGTAGACATAGCGCTTTGAATACAAGGTATTGTTTGATCGGGACCTGAGTTGTAGACATAGCGCTTTGAATACAAGATATTGTTTGATCGGGACCTGAGTTTTTGACATAGCGCTTTGAATACAAGACATTGTTTGATCGGGACCTGAGTTGTAGACATAGCGCTTTGAATACATGGCATTGTTTGATCGGGACCTGAGTTGTAGACATAGCGCTTTGAATACAAGGCATTGTTTGATCGGGACCTGAGTTGTAGACATAGCGCTTTGAATACAAGACATTGTTTGATCAGGACCTGAGTTGTAGACATAGCACTTTGAATACAAGGCATTGTTTGATCGGGACCTGAGTTGTAGACATAGCGCTTTGAATACAAGGCATTGTTTGATCGGGACCTGAGTTGTAGACATAGCGCTTTGAATGTTATGTTAAAGTTATGTTAAAGGTGATTTGTAGAGCGCTCGTTCACCAGGCGGTTTCTTGGCGCTGAGGGAGGGCGTCCGTGGTTGCAGATGATAATAGTTTAGTTGTATGCTTGGGTAAAGAGCCAGGTCTTAAATAATTTCCTAAACTTGGTGTAAGAGTCAGCAGTACGCAAATGGGGGCAAGGTGTTCCAAAGCTGGGGGCCAGAATCGTATATCTCAATCCACCATGTTTTTTCCGTTTGAAAGTGTGGGGGATCAACAAATTTTTGTTAGAGGAATGTAGATCGCGGGAAGGGATGTACCGTTGTATATTAGAGGCAATGAAAACGGGTCCATGGCCTGAAAGGGCTTTATAGATGATGCAGCCCAACTTAAATAGGCAGCGTTGGAGTAGAGGGAGCCAGTGGAGGCTTTTCAGCATTGGACTCACTCGTTGATGTTTGGGCTGACCAAAGATGAGTCTGGCTGCCTGGTTCTGGACGAGTTGCAACCGATGTAACTGGTAGGCTGGTATACCAGTATAAAGGAGTTTGCGTAATCGATCCGCGAGATGACCAGGGCAAGTACCACTTGGGTCAGAGCTGCAGTGGAGAGAAATCTGCTGATTTTCCGAATTCTTCGGAGTTGAAAAAGCACGCAGAGACCACTGAGCTGATCTGGGCCTTCATGGTAAGATCGTTACTGATGATAATTCCTAAGCTTTTTACCGAGTTAGCAGGGAGAGGGGGCTCCCTAACAGCGGTGGCCAAAAGTTGGAATCCCAGGGATTGGCCAAACCGCCTGTGAGAATCAACTCTGTTTTATCTGGGTTTAATTTGAGTTGATTGATGTTCATCCAGTCGCTAATGAAATTCATAGTGGATTTGAAGTTAGACACAGATGATACGGAGGTGTCGATGTTGAATATCAACTGAAGGTCGTCAGCGTAGTTAAAGACTACGACCTCTCTATTACGCAGGGCCAAAACCAAAGGAAAGATGTACAGATTGAAAAGTAGGGGTGAGAGAGGGAGGCCCTGCGGGACCCCGCAGGTTAATTTCTTTTCCTCTGCTCTAAAGTTGGCCAGACGAACCGATTGGGAACGGTTACTGAGAAAGGAGGTAGTCCATTTCAGGGGCAGGCCCTGGATCCCAGCACAGCCGACACGGTCGATCAGCAGTTGGTGATCGACCATGTCGAAAGCAGCTGACAAATCGAGGAGGACCAGGGCCAGAGTTTTGTCCTGATCAGCCCCCTTCTCAGTTCGTCCATGACCGCCAGAATGACGGATTCAGTGGAATGTTCAGGTCTGAAGCCTGCCTGATGGGGGTCCAGATAATGGGTCTGTTCTATAAAGGAGCTGAAGCAGGTGGCAACATGGGCTTCAAGGATCTTACTCAGATAGGGTAGCAGAGAAATAGGGCGGTAGTTGGCCGGAGTTGAGGGGTCTAAACTAGGTTTCTTGATAATGGGGACCACTTCCGCCATTTTAAAAAGATTAGGGACGGTCCCTTGGGCCAATGAATTATTGAGAAGCTGTAAGGGGGGTTAGGATAGCGCAGAAAAATATCCCGAAGAATATAGGAAGGACAGCTGTCCATGGGGGAACCAGAACCCACTTTTGCAAGTAGGGCGAAGAAGGCCTCTCTGGTAATAGGTGGAATACCATCTAGATACACCAGGTTCTTACGTGGATGATGGAGAGTCAGAGGAGTAGAGGATTTAGGAATGCTAGCTTTAATGGAGACAATTTTCTCGATAAAGAAAGTATTGATCGAGTCGCACAAAGATTGCGAAGGAGCGGGTTTAACAGTGACTCGGTCTAGTTTAGAGAGTTCATCCACAATTGAGAAAATATCCTTCACTTTATTTGTGGAGTGTAGTACCTTAGCAGAGAAATATTCTGTCTTAGCTTGAAGGATAGCGGTACAAGGTATTGTTTGATCGGGACCTGAGTTGTAGACATAGCGCTTTGAATACAAGGCATTGTTTGATCGGGACCTGAGTTGTAGACATAGCGCTTTGAATACAAGGCATTGTTTGATCGGGACCTGAGTTGTTGACATAGCGTTTTGAATACAAGGCATTGTTTGATCGGGACCTGAGTTGTAGACATAGCGCTTTGAATACAAGGCATTGTTTGATCGGGACCTGAGTTGTAGACATAGCGCTTTGAATACAAGGCATTGTTTGATCGGGACCAGATTTGTAGACATAGCAATTTGAATACAAGGCATTGTTTGATCGGGACCTGAGTTGTAGACATAGCGCTTTGAATACAAGGCATTGTTTGATCGGGACCTGATTTGTAGACATAGCGCTTTGAATACAAGACATTGTTTAATAGGGAACAGAGTTGTAAGACATAGTGCTCTGAATACAAGGCATTGTTTAATCGGGACGTGAGGTTTTGACATAGCGCTTTGAATACAAGGCATTGCTTGATAAGGACCTGAGTTGTAGACATAGCGCTTTGAATACAAGGCATTGTTTGATCGGGACCTGAGTTGTAGACATAGCGTTTTGAATACAAGGCATTGTTTGATCGGGACTTGATTTGTAGACATAGCGCTTTGAATACAAGACATTGCTTAATAGGGAACAGAGTTGTAAGACATAGCGCTCTGAATACAAGGCATTGTTTAATCGGGACGTGAGGTTTTGACATAGTGCTTTGAATACAAGGCATTGTTTGATCGGGACCTGAGTTGTAGACATAGCGCTTTGAATACAAGGCATTGTTTGATCGGGACCAGAGTTGTAGACATAGTGCTTTGAAAACTAGGCATTGTTTGATCGGGTCCTGAATTGTAGACATAGCGCTTTGAATACAAGATATTGTTTGATCGGGACCTGAGTTTTTGACATAGCGCTTTGAATACAAGGGATTGTTTGATCGGGACCTGAGTTGTAGACATAGAGTTTTGAATACAAGGCATTGTTTGATCGGGACCTGAGTTGTAGACATAGCGCTTTGAATACAAGGCATTGTTTGATCGGGACCTGAGTTGTAGACATAGCGCTTTGAATACAAGGCATTGTTTGATCGGGACCAGATTTGTAGACATAGCGATTTGAATACAAGGCATTGTTTGATCGGGACCTGAGTTGTAGACATAGGGCTTTGAATACAAGGCATTGTTTGATCGGGACCAGATTTGTAGACATAGCGATTTGAATACAAGGCATTGTTTGATCGGGACCTGATTTTTAGACATAGCGCTTTGAATACAAGACATTGTTTAATAGGGAACAGAGTTGTAAGACATAGCGCTCTGAATACAAGGCATTGTTTAATCGGGACGTGAGGTTTTGACATAGCGCTTTGAATACAAGGCATTGTTTGATAAGGACCTGAGTTGTAGACATAGCGCTTTGAATACAAGGCATTGTTTGATCGGGACCTGAGTTGTAGACATAGCGCTTTGAATACAAGGCATTGTTTGATCGGGACCTGAGTTGTAGACATAGCGCTTTGAATACAAGGCATTGTTTGATCGGGACCTGAGTTGTAGACATAGCGCTTTGAATACAAGGCATTGTTTGATCGGGACCTGATTTGTAGACATAGCGCTTTGACTACAAGACATTGCTTAATAGGGAACAGAGTTGTAAGACATAGCGCTCTGAATACAAGGCATTGTTTAATCGGGACGTGAGGTTTTGACCTAGCGCTTTGAATACAAGGCATTGTTTGATCGGGACCTGAGCTGTAGACATAGCGCTTTGAATACAAGGCATTGTTTGATCGGGACCAGAGTTGTAGACATAGCGCTTTGAAAACTAGGCAATGTTTGATCGGGACCTGAGTTGTAGACATAGCGCTTTGAATACAAGATATTGTTTGATCGGGACCTGAGTTTTTGACATAGCGCTTTGAATACAAGACATTGTTTGATCAGGACCTGAGTTGTAGACATAGCGCTTTGAATACAAGGCATTGCTTTATCGGGACCTGAGTTGTAGACATAGCACTTTGAATACAAGGCATTGCTTCATCGGGACCTGAGTTGTAGACATAGCGCTTTGAATACAAGGCATTGTTTGATCAGAACCTGAGTTGTAGACATAGCGCTTTGAATACAAGGCATTGTTTGATCAGGACCTGAGTTGTAGACATAGCGCTTTGAATACAAGGCATTGTTTGATCGGGACCTGAGTTGTAGACATAGCGCTTTGAATACAAGGCATTGTTTGATCGGGACCTGATTTGTAGACATAGCGCTTTGAATACAAGACATTGCTTAATAGGGAACAGAGTTGTAAGACATAGCGCTCTGAATACAAGGCATTGTTTGATCGGGACCTGAGTTGTAGACATAGCGCTTTGAATAGAAGGCATTGTTTGATCTGGACCTGAGCTGTAGACATAGCGCTTTGAATACAAGGCATTGCTTAATAGGGACCAGAGTTGTAAGACATAGCGCTTTTAATACAAGGCATTGTTTGATGGGGACCTGAGTTTTTGACATAGCGCTTTGAATACAAGACATTGTTTGATCAGGACCTGAGTTGTAGACATAGCGCTTTGAATACAAGGCATTGCTTTATCGGGACCTGAGTTGTAGACATAGCACTTTGAATACAAGGCATTGCTTCATCGGGACCTGAGTTGTAGACAAAGCGCTTTGAATACAAGGCATTGTTTGATCAGAACCTGAGTTGTAGACATAGCGCTTTGAATACAAGGCATTGTTTGATCAGGACCTGAGTTGTAGACATAGCGCTTTGAATACAAGGCATTGTTTGATCGGGACCTGAGTTGTAGACATAGCGCTTTGAATACAAGACATTGCTTAATAGGGAACAGAGTTGTAAGACATAGCGCTCTGAATACAAGGCATTGTTTGATCGGGACCTGAGTTGTAGACATAGCGCTTTGAATAGAAGGCATTGTTTGATCTGGACCTGAGCTGTAGACATAGCGCTTTGAATACAAGGCATTGCTTAATAGGGACCTGAGTTGTAGACATAGCGCTTTGAATACAAGGCATTGTTTGATCGGGACCCGAGTTGTAGACATAGCGCTTTGAATAGAAGGCATTGTTTGATCGGGACCTGAGTTGTAGACATAGCGCTTTTAATACAAGGCATTGTTTGATGGGGACCTGAGTTTTTGACATAGCGCTTTGAATACAAGGCATTGTTTGATCAGGACCTGAGTTGTAGACATAGCGCTTTGAATACAGGCATTGTTTGATCAGGACCTGAGTTGTAGACATAGCGCTTTGAATACAATGCATTGTTTGATCAGGACCTGAGTTGTAGACATAGCGTTTTGAATACAGGCGTTGCTTCATAGGGAGCCAGTGCAGGTGTTTTAAATGAGAAGATGAAGAAACAGAAGATACAAGGTTCGGATTGAGGTGGGCTGCAGAATTCGTAATCATTTGAAGGTGGTGGATATGGAGACCTGGAAGACTGAGGTACATCGGGGTCCCGTAATCCAGGCATGAGGTGATTAGAGAGTGCACCCCAGTTCTCCCAGCAGGGACAGTCACAAAGGGAATCATCTCCCTGAGGATGCCTCAGATCCCGGCGACCACTCAGCTGCGTTGCAAATGAGGGATTGTTATGGGACATGAAACATGCATTTGCCCACCACTCTACAGGGGAAGTTACAGGGCCTGCTCCTTGAGGTCAGAGGACAAGTGACCAGGACATTGACTATTGTCCAAAGAGAAGAACCTCTATTTTGTAACAATTTAGCTTGAGGTAGTGTTCCTATGTGTGCTGCAGACTGCAGCACACATGGAAAGAGGAAAAAAAGAGCAGAAATAAAAATATTTCTCAGTGTAACGCCTGCTCTGGCAAGGCGTGAGCTTTTGGTTCTGCTCCAGGTTTCCAGGATTAAGTAAATCTGGGGCAGCTTCTAAATCCGTGGGTGTTGAGTGGGAACACCCAGCAGAACGCCCATGGAGTGCCTCCTTGATTTAGAGTAAGGCATGACAGCGACTTGAGCTGCCTTGCCTCACTCCATATGTATGAGGCCATGCAAAGACATGCAGGTTGGCTTGGCATCTCCTCATAGATATGATCGACAGGCTCGTACCGCCGGAGCGTCATAAACAGTGAAACAACGGTGGAGCAGGCCTCTTGTAAAGAAGTCCCTAAGTGTAGACGTTGAACAGGGTGGGGCTGATTGACGATACCTGATGGACAGCACAGTTCACTGGGGAGGCTTCCCAATAGAAGGGGGCAGGGGACCAGTTTGGTGTCTAGATAAAAGAATATAGCTTTCTCTGAGAGAGATACAGGCATTTCAAGTTTTTGACTCCTACTGAGTGCTGCTCATGAGATATCGCCTTATCGCATGTTACTGCTTGGCCCCTAGAATGTTGGACAACAACGAGACTGTTGCTTGCCGCGGTTACCTAGTGCTTAGAGCCCCGGAATGTTGGGCAGTTCACAGCTCATTCTCTTCTTTGCTAACCAATGGCATGCATGCTTCGTGGGTTGGAATCCATTTTAGATGTGTAGTGATGAGTATTGGGCTTTGGGAATGATCACTCAGGAAGGCAGCGCTATCCCCTTGCGCCTTCTGAGCTGTAAATGAACTAGGACGAAGGTTGGGCCCATCGCATCACTTTAATTCCATAGATGCATCCTGATGACTCAGCGGTGACAGTTACATCTATAGTAGAACCGTAGGAACCAGGCATTTCAACATTCAACAGTGACGAGTCCTCTCAGCCTTTGGACCTCCGTCTGGACCAGTGATACTCAACGTACGGCCCGGGTGCCGCATGCGGTCCTCCTGACCTTTACATGCAGCCCCTTGATCAACAGCAGAACTGGGCTGCTGTTCACATGACTCTGCACTATCAGTAAAAAGATGTTAAATATACAGGCAAGCCTTTATTTAAAGGTTAATTGAAGTTAAAGAAATAACTGCGTTGTCATGCACCATTTAACTTTAGAAACAACTTCATTTTCAAAGCCATCTTGAACCAAAAGTGCCCCCTCCCCCTGGATCGCAACCCTTCTAGCATCAATGCAGCGTTTGGTCACATCACAAACCAAACTTTGTGGTCCTTGTGAAAATGTTTGTGAGTACCCATGGTTTAGACGGTGCCAAGAGCTTCTTATTTCAGGTGGTCTGCTGTATTTTAACTGCTCTATTTTTTCTAAAAGACCCATTATAACTATTAACTCTAGCTGGGCTTTGAGCTCATTGAGTGTAAATATTTCTGTCATGCACTCTATACCAAATATACTCCTAGAGTAAGCCTTAGCTGCTCGCCCTCACTAATTCAGGGATACAGTCATAGAAAATGAATCGTAGTTGTCCAATTGTAGGACACATATACTGACCAGTTACCGACTAATGAGGGCATGGAGCTAAGGTTTCACAGACACTTGTGTACCTGCTCTTCTTAAGAGAAGTTTCTTGTTCAAACAAGCATCTCACACATGACATCACTTCGATTAGCCAATGCTTGTTTTTCCCCCGACTCCCGCTATGCTTACACATACATGCATGAGTAGCAGTAATGGGCACAACTCACGCGAAGCCGTCATCTTGCAATGTTCTTTGGTATTCTGACAAAATAGTTCATGAGACACAAATATCATGTCAAAAATATTGTGATGCCAAGAATATTCTTCCTGAAACTCCAAAAAAGAGTCAGTTCAAGTGCCACCTTTTGCACCCAAGGTCAGAGGCTTAGGATGTGGGGTCCCACAGGGTTCTACTCTTAGCCCAATGCCTTTTAATGTATATGTGACTCCACTAGCAAGCTTGACTGCTTCTTTGGGGTATCCGTGCAATGGGTAGATGATACCCAGATCATTCTGCGATTGGATGGTATCTCCAGCTCTCTGCAGCCATGCTTTAAAAGCTATCGGTGGAGGTGGCAAGGTGGATGAACACCAACACCCTCTGCATCATTTCTGACAAATCTGAGGTCCTGGTCTCTGGGAGCCCTTCCTACTGGTCTCTGGAAGCCCCTCCTACAGGTCTTTGGGAGCCCCTTCTACTGGTCTCCGTGAGCCCCTCCTACTGGTCTCCTGGACTCCAGGAGCCCCTCCTACTGGCCTCCTGGAGACCCTCCTACTGGACTCTGGGAGCCCCTCCTACTGGTCTCCAGGAGCCCCTCCTACTGGACTCCAGGAGCCCCTCCTACTGGCCTCCGAGACCCCCTCCTACTGGACTCCAGGAGCCCCTCCTACTGGTCTCCAGGAGCCCCTCCTACTGGCCTCCGAGACCCCCTCCTACTGGACTCCAGGAGCCCCTCCTACTGGACTCCAGGAGCCCCTCCTACTGGTCTCTGGGCACACTGTTCCTCCCTGCTTCTGACCCGCCCTCAGACTTGTCTGCTACCAGGACGAAAAATAACATTGTAGTAAACCTGTTTTATTACCATTTTATTTTTCATGGTTCCTGCTCTCCAGCGGGGTGGCTACACTCCACCGCTCTCACGGAGTCACCGCTGCAGGCAGTTTCGTATCAGACTCTACTCTCGGGTTATTATTCAACATCATTAAATATGATGCCATACAGTTTAGTACGTGGTATATTGCACAACATGTTTTTAAACCCAGTTCTTCTAAGTACCCAAACACTCATTTTAGAAGATGTCCCTAGTACCATTAGATTGCAGCAGTTGCTTTGATGCCGGGTGTACCAAACAAGGCTGCAGGCCTTTAAGCAAGGGAGTAGCCAGAAAATTAAACTACTCCCCACTGCAAACCGGAGCTCTTATGGCAGGCACCAAACAAACAGAGCGAGTCATTACGACTTTCCCCAGAAGAGCTCTCTTGTCTCTTCCAGCAAAGCATCTATCCATTCATCCTTCCATTCACCTGCACAATTTCACCTTTACATTCCGTCATCCATTCATTCTTTCATCTATCATTCAGTCTTTCACCACTCCTTCCATCCACCAATCCATATCCAAACCTATGCATCCATCTATCTAGCCATCCTACCTTTCACTCGTCCATCTCTCCATCCACCCTTTCATTTATTCATCCATCCTTTCAGTCATTCATCTGTCCATCCACTGTTTGACTCCATCCATCCTTGTACTCCATCCATCTATCCTCCCTTTTACTCATTCAACCATCCTTTCACTTAGCCATCCATTCATTCTTCCATTCGTCCTCTCATCCATCCAACCATCCATCCATCCACTCACTCATTCATCCAAGCTTTTACTCATCTGCCCATCCATCCTACCTTTCACTCATCCATATAGTATAGCGGGCACCACATAATCTCACTACAAACAACATACATCTACTCCACTACAAACAAAAAACAGAAATAAAACACATCATTTACAACGCCAATAGGTCTAACTTTCACAAAAGCGTGACCAATTACATTGCCAATGCTTGTTTAATTAGCATGGACACAAAAATATAAGGCAGACTGGTAAAACGCTAACAAGGTTGTATGAATCTAACCAAACATACACTCTTATTCAGCTTACTGTGCAAGTTATATGTTTGCCAATAACACCTTGTAACATTTTCATTACACAAAAATCAAAACACTTTGGGGCATATTATCAAGGACGGCGATAAAATTATCGCCGCTTTAGCGGCAGGAAACTGCCGCTAAAGCGGCGATAATGGGCTTGATAATATGACCTGGAGAATTCCAATAGAAGCCCATGTTCTGGTGTCAACATGGGCTTCTATTGGAATTCTCAAGGGCATATTATCAAGCCCATTATCGCCGCTTTAGCGGCAACTGCCGCTAAAGCGGCGATAATTTTTAACGCCGTTCTTGATAATATGCCCCTTTATTTCCCTCTTTTAATGTGTTGCTTTTTCTCAGTGCCTTTTTTTTTACCTTAATTACTTAAATTTTTCACTCATTTTGATATTGGCTTTCCCCATATTTTTGCCCCTGACGTTGTTTCTATTCTCTTTTATTCTCTTCACATCGTGTTTATTTTGTTATGACTCCATATGCTCCAGCAAATATTTTCCTTGCTTTCACAATGTATATTAACATAATTGTCCTTTATATCGTGTTTCATTCTTTTTATTTATCGCGCTTTCTGTCTGTCTTTGTTCGTGCAGCGATGACCAGCTGCAATGTGAGACAAGTTTCAAGTAATTTATCGCCAGAGCTGAGTTTAGCATCCTGTTGAATCGTGTTTCCCCTAACTCAGCCCGAGCAGTGACCAGCTGCTTCTGTCTGAACCTGCCCGGGCTGAGTTTCGACTCCGAGAGCTGCTGAAGAGCAGGGGATACACGCTACGATGGGGATCCCAGATATTACACAACACAGAAGACCACAACCAAAACCAGTGCTGACCTAATAAAAAATTAGTCTTCCATGTTTTCGACAGAGCTCCTGCTCAGAAGCACGTGATGTTTGTTTTTTGTTTTTCAAACCTGAAAGCGGGCACCGTGCTGAAAGAAAGCGCGGTGCCCGTGTATATAAAACCTATGTGCATGGCGGTCCCTGAAGCGGGCGCCATGGTAATAAATAAGTAGTCCCCTAACAAACACAAGAACACCTACAGTGTAAGGAATTTGTAGTTGGTCAGTGCTGCTGGACTGAAAAGCGAAGTGATGTTTTGGAAAATCAACCAATAAGGACTCAGGAAATCAGAGCGATGCAAGAGTCAACCAATGGCATGCAGCAGGCGGGATTCCATTTAGTGATTACTGCAGGTCTTGCAGACAGCGCATGCATGCTGCCTAGGCTTGACATAAGAAAGTACAGCATTTCATTATATGTTCTTATTAGTTTCTCATTTGAGCTGGAAAGGATAATTTCTCTTTAATGTTTTATTAGTTGCTTTCTGTAACTACTGGCCAATAGGAAGTCGAAACTGGCCTCTGTTCTAATGCCTGCCAATGTATTACATTTCAGATGGCAGTTATGCTGGTGACAATGCACATAGTTATATATAATTACATGTTTGTGATCACAGCCGAACAGCCAGCCTATGCTTTTTAAGGCCTTATCAGTGCAGCTCACTCAACAGCCTGCAGTCTAGAGTGCTCCCACGTCAGGAGGCACTCTATGGTCCCCCGGTGTACAAACTTGGACCAACGAGAGTGCTCCCATGTCCGCAGGCACTCTACAGTCCCCCCCCGGGGTACAAACATGGACCGACTAGAGTGTTCCCACGTCAGCAGGCACTCTACGGTCCCCCCGGGGTACAAGCATGGACCGACGAGAGTGCTCCCATGTCAGCAGGCACTCTGCGGTCACCCCCCCCCGAGGTACAAGCATGGACCGACTAGAGTGCTCCCATGTCAGCAAGCAGTCTACGGTCCCCCCCCACCAGGGTACAAACATGGACTGACTAGAGTACTCCCATGTCAGCAGGCACTCTACGGTCACCACTGCGGTAGAAGCATGGACCAACGAGAGTGCTCCCATATCAGCAGGCACTCTACAGTCCCCCCCCGGGGTACAAACATGGACCGACTAGAGTGTTCCCACATCAGCAAGCACTCTACGGTCCCCCCGGGGTACAAGCATGGACCGACGAGAGTGCTCCCATGTCAGTAGGCAGTCTACGGTCCCCCCCCCCACCAGGGTACAAACATGGACTGACTAGAGTACTCCCATGTCAGCAGGCACTCTACGGTCACCCCTGCGATAGAAACATGGACCAACGAGAGTGCTCCCATATCAGCAGGCACTCTGCGGTCACCCCCCCGAGGTACAAGCATGGACCAACTAGAGTGCTCCCATGTCAGCAAGCAGTCTACGGTCCCCCCCCACCAGGGTACAAGCATGGACCGACTAGAGTGCTCCCATGTCAGCAGGCACTCTACGGTCCCCCCGGGGTACAAGCATGGACCGACGAGAGTGCTCCCATGTCAGCAGGCACTCTGCGGTCACCCCCCCCCGAGGTACAAGCATGGACCGACTAGAGTGCTCCCATGTCAGCAAGCAGTCTACGGTCCCCCCCACCAGGGTACAAACATGGACTGACTAGAGTACTCCCATGTCAGCAGGCACTCTACGGTCACCCCTGCGGTAGAAACATGGACCAACGAGAGTGCTCCCATATCAGCAGGCACTCTACGGTCCCCCCGGGGTACAAGCATGGACCAACGAGAGTGCTCCCATATCAGCAGGCACTCTACGGTCCCCCCGGGGTACAAGCAGGGGCAGTGGAGGCTGCGCACTAGTCTGTGGCCAGGAAGACGCATTACCAAGTCATTAACCTAAAGGGTAACCCTGGCACTGAGAGCTTACTGATGCGACTCTTGATGCCTGTCTGACAGCTCACCGATGTATGATCCATTGCAGAGCAGCAATTAGGAGGCGAGAGGAATGCGCGAGGGAAGTATATAAATAGAAGAAATACACAAGTCCAAATAACAATTGTCCCTTTTACCCTTAACTGCCCCTCTAAGTCATCTGGAATGTTGGCAGCTGTGGACTTCACACCATTGGATAAATCTGTTAAGGTCCTGAAGCAAACAGCAGCCCAGTCATCATATCAGAGGTGACGCGTCTATATGTAGCACAGCACATAAACTCACTCTAGAGAATGTGCAGGAGGTCAGTCAATGAGGATTATTGACTGCTGCATGCACATTTCTACAGGTGTAATGTGTTGTGCAGGACACGCATAATAAGGATCTGTGTGAGGGGAGGGTTTTTTGTGTTTCATATGAAGTTTTTCCGAATTGTAGAACTTTGCGCATGCCTGTCTGTGTCCTTGCCCTTAACATCTTTCGTTTTTTAGGTTGAGCTTTTGAGACCTATTGTTTCTTCTTCTGGGGGTAAAGTCCACCCACTGCTATTCATTTGTTTGTTTCAGTGTCCTTTAAAAATCCTCTGTTGTTATTGGTTAGTCATTTCTCTAGTCCCTCCATTTTGCCTTTGGTTTCCTCCCACACAGCATGGCCTAACTACTGTATCTTTATGCCTTGGTTCTATATCTGTGTTTCGTGGGACTATATGTATTGCTATTCATTGAAAGACTGCCCCTTTAACAATCCTCATGCATTTGATGTTCTCCTTTAATTTCCTTCGGCCGTACAGACCATCTGTTGTGCTCCGATCGGAGCTGATGTGAAGGTGGTGCTCCCACTCGTTTTTTTTTTTAATTTACTGGTTTTTACAATGCATTCACACGTGGGTGCATGCCTTTTTAGGTCAAGCTTTTTGCTCTGCCAGACTGCGATAGTAGAGTATGGGAGACAAGCTGCCCCCCACTCTCCGCGAGCAGAAGTATCCTATCAACGAACCACTGAGATCCGGCGAGCCTAAGACCAGGACCTTCTGTGAAGCCCACACGCCACATTCCCCTGGTGACTCAGACACCAGGCCGCAGTCCGGGCAGCGTTTTCCAAAAGCTTTCCTGCTTGTTGTTGACGTGAGCGGAAAGCACAGCCGGAGAAGGGGTTGGAGCCCAAGTCTGGCATGTGACATATGCCATGACATATGCCACAGCGTCTCACATTTTTTGGATATGTTGTTTCAGGAATAATTGTGTTAGAACCCCCCAGAAGTGGTAATGGGTTATTTTAAAGACGTATCTTTCATCTGGATTGACTTAAGAAAAACATATTTAAAAACTACAAAAACATATATTAAATATTATTTGGAGGCTCTTGAACCCTTGCCCTTATACATGATTATGCTTTGTATTTACCACCACACCACTTAGTATCTTAATCATAACCTGTGGCTAAACATTTCATGAGCCTGTGCACAACACAGACATCCGTCTTCTATTTCCATGCTGTTTTGCTTTTACATGCCATAAATCTACACTTGATTTTCGTGATTTATAAACAAATAGCCCTTCTTTTCTTTCACTCTGGGACTTTCCCTATGCATTTCTTTTTCTTACACAACCATTCCCAAAGTCTCATTCCACAAATTAAGGGATTTCTTTAATAGCAAGCCTTGGACCCCCTTCCACATGCCACAGCATGTCACAAATGTCTGACATGCACTGGCTTGACTAAAAAGGCCACAAATCTCCCAGACACTGCTAGGGCGTGTTTTACAAAAAGGCATCTTTCATTTGGGTAAAATAGAAAAAAAATAGAAAAGAATATAAAAATGGAATTTCCTCAGCTGGGGTTTGAACCCTTGTCAAAAGGTACTCAAAGTATCTGGCAGCTACCACTGTACCAACTATTTTGCATTTACTTCCTGAGCCGAGAGCCTAGGTGTCATGCAACAAAGGTGCTGTCCTTCTTCTATTTCCATGCCGTTTTGCTTTTACATGCCACAAATCTACACTTGATTTTCGTGATTTATAATAGCCCTTCTTTTCTTTCACTCTGGGACTTGCCACATGCATTTCTTGTTCTTACACAACCATCCCCAAAGTCTCATTCCACAAATTAAGGGATTTCTTTCATAGCAAACCTTGCCCCCCTTCCACATGCCACAGCATGTCACAAATGTCTGACATGCACTGGCTTGACTAAAAAGGCCACAAATCTCCCAGACACTGCTAGGGGGTGATTTACAAAGTGACGGCTTTCATTTGTGCAAAATAGAAAACAAATTGAAAAGAATATAAAAATCAAATTTTTTCGGCTGGGGCTTGAACCCTTGTCAAAGGGCACTAATAACCCTGTGAGGTAGCACTGTACCATCTGATTTGCTGGAATTTGTTTGCCCCAAAGCCTTTCTATCATGAAAACAGTGGGCTGGCTTGTCATCTATTTTCATGCTGTTTTGCTTTTACATGCCACAAATCCACACTTGTTTTTCATACTTTATAAACAAATAGCCCTTCCTTTCTTTCACTCTGGCACTTGCCCCATGCATTTCTTTTTCTTACATAATCATCCACAAAGTCTCATTCCACAAATTAAGGGATTTCTTTCATCACAAACCTTGCACCCCTTCCACATGCCACAGCATGTCACAGATGTCTGGCATGCACTGCTTGACTAAAGAAGCCACAAATCTCCCAGACACTGCTAGGGGGTGATCTACAAAGTGACAGCTTTTTTAAAAAATGACTTTATTTATCATTTATATATTTCTTACAACATTGCATGGTCATTCACTGTGATCATAGAAATCTAGTAAGAATAAAGACAAGTATCATTTGCAAAACAAGTGTACTCAAGCGTGCAACGCACCAATGTCTCAGGGTAGCATATATATCATAAATTGTGATATCAACATCTGACCAACCCGGACCAGCGGGCTCTTCCTCAATGTCCGGCCCACACTTTTCTTGACATAATAAACACAACAATTGAGCAGTTGGGTGGAACATGAATTACCCCACCCCAGTGGGGACTATTCCAGCAGACTGTTGTGAAATAGGGGCGGCACTAATCTCCAGTAAGTAATATTTAAGAGGCTCCCAAATGTCATTTTGCCTGGATGACGAGGGTTGGGTTGTAGCATAAAGGTCACAATTAGTATTACAGTATGTGAGGCTATTGAGCCAATGTTTCACTGTGGGGGAGGCCCTACTTCCCCATTTGAGAGCTATTTCCCTCTTTGCGAGCAAAAGGGCAATGGCCGTGAATTTGCGCAACTTCTTCGGGAGACCCCCCACATAGCCCAACAAGGCGACCTCAGGTGTAGGGACCATCTCAAGGTGGGTCATTTGTGTTATTAATCTGAAAATGGATCTCCAGAATTCCCCAATATTAGTGCAGTTCCAAGTCAGGTGGGCAAAATCGGCTTGGGGGCCACTGCACTTAGGACAAAAGAGTGTGGTCGATTGGGATCAATGGAGTGAACCTTCGCCGTGGTCATATAGACCCTCCACAAATATTTGAAGTGTATAAGCTTATGTCTGCTGTTTAAGGAGACCTCTTTCATTTGTGCACAACAAAAGGACCATTGAGAGTCTTGAATTGGGTGCCCAAGGTCCCGCTCCCATGCCTCCCGTATCTTGGCCTCCCTGCTAGGGACTAATGACATACATGCTTTGTATAGCTTCGAGATTAGGTGTTCTTCCCCGGAACTTGTGATTAAGAGAGTAAGCGGAGGGAAGGACTCAGGTACTCCGGAATCTTAGCTCTGAGTGCCCTCCGTATCCGGCTAAATACAAATTGATCCATGAATGTTGTCTTACTGAACCTCCCACCCTCTGTGCTAGAAAAAGCATAGCCCCCTGGGAACAGATCCCCAATCTTATTTATTGAATATGTAGTGAGTGTTCGCTGTGCCAGTTTTTCTTCCGTAATGGGGATCCAGGGGTTAGTATTGACAGGGATCTCCGATGAGTATAGAGCATTACCTCCAGTCACTTTCGTCAACTTACGCCAGGCCCAGTGTCAGGGTTCACGGTAGGTTTCCTCCTTCCATCTCTACACTGATGACTATCTCTCCCTTACAGACTAAACTGAAGGCAGGTTATCCCCTTAGCTGGAGTGCTAGCTGGCATCGCAGAAATTGTAATATGGCTGCCAAAATTCCAGCACTGCTACAGCATAGTGCTGTTTAGCAGTCTAGTCTTCTTAAATAATGAAGGTCAGGTGAAGTGCGCTTCAACATTCCACAGTGCACTTCACTGAAGAAATTCCTGAGAGAGCACCTGTTCCTGAGGCGTCGCGAAAGTTAGTTAGGGTAGTTGCGTTTAAATATCGGGTTTTAGTTTCGTCGAATTCTCTTGCACTATGAAATAAGGTCAGTGTATATTTAAAAGAACCAAATGCATTTTTCTGCTTAAGCTGAACGTTCAAATAATAGCACTCTTCAAAGAATTCCCAGTGCTTATATTTAAAAAGACTCTTGTCACGCTTGGTTGAGAAGGTTAAAGACCGTGATGAATTAAAGTAACTTAGTCATTTTCCTTTTTACCGCATTTGTTAAATGCATGTGAAAGAGATTAGTCATCCACTTGTCAGCAAGGTTAAAAGGGTCAACTAACTCTGTAGTTGAAATTCGTTTCTGTTAAAGAAATCTCCAGCTCCTAAATAAATCAAATAAGATGGAAGCACAAGCTTGCACAGACAAATTAAATTAGCACAGTTGCCTACAATTCATTTAATTAACTACTGAAAGGGAGCTCAAGAGAACCCTATCATTTCTGCTATACTAAAAACTTGTGAAGAGCTCTTTTATTAATTCAGAAGAAAAGAAGAATTAAAGCAGCCTAATAAGAATAAAACTGATAAGATAAAGGAGCGTAATACACAGTGAGTACAGTAGATGAAGGGCATAATAAATATAACCAATTCAAAAAGAAAAGAATAAAAAGCAAACATTTACCACAATCTTTCTTGCATCATAGCCACAAGCCAGAATCTGCGGCAGGACGTTCCTGAAATAGAAAAAGAAAATAAACAAGCTAAGTAAAAACTTCTCATCTCAACCAGACAAACAACACGAGAAGTAAGAAGAGTAGCAAGCTTCCCAAGTTTCCCTGGTAAGATAAGTTATCTAATATAAAAGAGAAGTTGGTCACAAGTAAGTGCTGAGTAAATGCTAAAGTTGAATTGTGTACAGGTCTGCAAGAAGTAAGAAGAAAAGAAGACCTTGCAGAACAGGCAGAGCGCAGGAAGCTGTCTCTTCTCTGTCCCCAACCCCTTTCCCCCTTAGAACTTACCTGCGATGGAATGCTAGAAGGCCTAGCAGGGAAGGTTCTGAGAAGGGCATTGGAACTAACGTCGTTCTGCTCCTGTGCGGTTCAATAGAGGAAAGACATTGGTCCTGACAGAGTGAAGTGCCCACGTTGGTACAAGCACCCGAGCAGAATGGCGGAGGGGTTTGATTTTAAAAATCTAGGTGAGATTTTAAGTAACATTCAAAGAGATTTGGAGGCAGTTAGGGAGGAAAATAAAATCCTTAGACAAGAAATAATTACCTTTAAAATGGGAGATACAGTTTCAGGGACCAGTCAAGGAACCACATTCTTAGAAACCCAAGGACCAAACACAAGTCCTATATCCATAGCCCCCACACAAGTTATCCACTCATTGTCCCCAGTAATCCCTCTTGCTCCTCCGGAGAGGTTTAATGGAGACCCGCACAAAGCACAAATTTTTTTGACACAGTGCTCTCTGCATTTCATGTGCCGCCCAACGATTTTCCCCGATGCTCAATCCCGGGTAGCCTTTATCCTCTCCTATCTTAGTGGAGATGCCGCTTCTTGGTCGATGCCTCTTGTTACCAAAGATGACCCAATTTTGTACAATCTAGACAACTTCAAAAAAGAATTTCTCCGAATTTTTGATAGAAGAACTGCATCACAGGCTTCAGACAACGAGCTGTTAGAGTTGAAACAGGGAAATCGAGAGCTAGTGTCGTATTTGGCCCAATTTAACAAACTAGTGGTCGAGACCAACTGGCCCGAAGATAAAAGAGCAGCTGTATTCTACAGAGGACTGCGAGAGGAACTCAAAGACGTGTTGTCCCAAATTCCCAATCGCCCTTCTGACATCTCAGAATTAGTAGACTTAACTCTAGAAATCGATTATCGACAAAGCGAACGGAAAGGAGAACGAAGGAGGGAGTTCAGGTCCAGTGTTCCCCGTTTTGATCGGGTAAAGGTCGAGTCTACGCGGGCTGTAGAGAGTTCTTCTGGAGTAGAACCCATGCAGATCGGTGTGGTCAGAGGTCCACTGACGAAGGAGGAGAAAGACAGGAGAAGACTGAATAAGTTGTGCCTGTACTGCGGTGGAGGTGGACATTTTGTCAAAAATTGTATAAAAAGACCTAAATTGCCCGCAAAGGAGAAGGAAAACTAGCGGCACCACCGGTCAGCGGAGTTGGACTGGTGGATGCGAATGAAGGAACAACTCCACATAATCATCAGTTGGCAAACACTCTACAAGTCTCCTCACCCCATTTGGTTATGACAGTGACGTTAAGATTCAGGAATGAAGCTTTGGCGGGAATTACGGTTATGGTAGATTCTGGAGCAACTGGAAATTTCTGCGATCACAAATTCGCTAGCCAAATTGGACTACAAGCAATTAAAAAAGAGAAAAATGAGAAGGTTAGAGCGGTGGATGGTACGGATCTAACTTCAGGGCCCATAACCAGTCACACAGAATTGGTGCACATGATTACAGTCGAAGGCCATCAAGAAAAATTGCAGTTCAATCTAATAGACGCCCCTCAATTCCAATTGATTCTAGGTTTGCCGTGGTTGACAGAGCACAACCCACAGATCAATTGGGCAGCACGAACTATTCAACTAAATTCGGAATATTGTACAAGAAATTGTTTCAATTGTCCAACAAATCCTTCTCAGCCCAGTGCAGTCGCCCAGTTGTGTGAAAATGGAGGTTCGGTGTGTGTCATACAAACTACTGTTGTACCCGAAGAGTATCAAGACTTTGTGGATGTTTTTGATGAAGTGAAGGCTGAGAAGCTACCGCCCCACAGACCCTACGATTGTAAAATCGACCTTGAACCTGGGGCTAACTTGCCATGCAGCCGGATCTACGCTTTGACGGAGAAAGAAAACATTCATTTGAAGGAATACCTTGCCAAAAATTTAGAGAATGGATTTATCAGACCATCCCAGTCTCCGGTCTCCTCCCCTCTTTTTTTCGTACCAAAGAAAGAGGGGGATCTCAGGACTTGTATTGACTTTAGGGCAATTAACAGGATAACAATTAAAAACCGTTACCCGCTACCCCTAATTTCCGTATTGATTGATCAGGTGAAGGAAGCAAAGATTTACACTCGTCTAGATCTACGAGGAGCATACCATTTGATCAGGCTCCGGGAAGGCGATGAGTGGAAGACTGCGTTCAGGACTAAATATGGCCTTTACGAGTATCTGGTCATGCCGTATGGTCTTTGCAACGCTCCAGCGGCCTTCAGTACTTCATCAATGATGTCCTAAGTGAATTTATTGATCGATGCGTCATAGTTTATATAGACGACATATTGATTTATTCAGACTCAGTTGAAGACCACCCAAACCAGGTCCGAGCTGTTTTACAACGATTACGAGAAAATTCACTATACGTAAAACTGGAAAAATGCCTATTCAATACTGATACAGTGGAATTCCTGGGCTTTGTATTATCACCTGCAGGAGTGAGAATGGACGAGCAGAAGGTGAAAGCTATAACGGAGTGGAAAGCCCCTACCAGTGTCAAAGAGGTTCAAAGCTTTATTGGATTTTCCAACTTTTACCGCCGATTCATTCACGGATTCTCCCAGAAAATTCTCCCCTTAACTCGTCTTCTAAAGAAAGGAGTTCCATTTAAATGGTCTGAAGAAGCTGAAGAGGCCTTTAGATTGATGAAAGACAGCTTTACCACGGCACCTGTTTTACTTCATGCAGATCCCTCTGAGCCTTTCTATTTGGAGACAGATGCTTCGGACCTGGCCATCGGAGGAATACTTTCACAAAGGCATAAGGATACGGGACAATTACACCCGGTGGCTTACCGCTCCCGTAAGCTCAACCCTGCGGAATGTAATTATACAATTACCGAGAAAGAACTTTTGGCAATCAAAGATGCCTTTAAAGATTGGAGGCACTACTTAATGGGAGCTAAGCACACCGTGACGGTGTTTACGGATCACCGCAATCTGAAATTCCTGCGATCTGCTCGTACTCTCACACCACGACAACTACGTTGGTCTCTGTATTTCGCAGATTTCGATTTTGTAATTACCTTTCGTCCAGGATCTAAGAATGGAAAGGCTGATGTTCTTTCTCGATTGGACACCGAAAATCAAACTCCTGTCATTACTAACCAACAAATCATACCTGAAGATAAAATCATTGGAGTTATCTCTCTCGAGCCCTTCGAAAATCACGTTCGGAATACCATGTCTGACCTGGAAATGGAGAATTGGGCCACAGAAGATCCTCAACGTCTCGTCCACAACGGTCTTCCATATCATGGCACCAATCTGTATTTACCTACTAAGGAACTCCAGTTGAAGGCAATGCAAGAATGTCACGATAACCCTTTGGCGGGCCATAAGGGCGTCTCCAAAACTGAAGAGTTACTTAGACGTAGTTTCTGGTGGCCATACATGTGCAGAGACATTCGTCAATACGTTCTGGGCTGTGAGATTTGTGCACGGGGGAAATCGGACAGGCAGGCTCCAAAAGGTCTTCTACAACCCATGCCAACCCCCCCACATCCTTGGCACACAGTCTCCCTAGATTTAATTGTAGATCTGCCCTCTTCCCATGGTTATGATACCATTCTTGTGGTAGTGGACATCTTTAGCAAGATGGCACACTTTGTACCTTTCATGGGAACACCTACTGCTAAACAACTTTCCCAACTTTTTAATCAACATATCATTCGCCTTCATGGCATTCCAAAGGTACTCATTTCAGACAGAGGCTCCCAGTTTCTATCAAAATTTTGGAAGGCCTACATCAAAGGTCTTAATATAGACCATCGTTATTCTACCAGTTTTCACCCAGAAACTGATGGGCAGACTGAACGCATTAATCAAGAACTAGAACAATACTTACGGCTTTATTTGTTAGATGAAGAGGGTGATTGGCCTGACCATTTATGGACAGCTGAATACTCCTACAATAATGCTCAAAATGTATCTACTGGTCATTCCCCTTTCTTTGTAAACGCAGGCAGACATCCTAATTCTCATGCTAATTTTGATAAGATAGATGTTCCAGCTGTTCAAGACATTGCTCAACAAATGACTAAAATCCACCACTCTGTAATCCAGAACTTGTCGATTGCGAAGGATCGTTATAAACACTTCGCTGATCGCAAACGTAAAAAGAACCTGATCTTCAGGCAGGAGACTTGGTTTGGTTGAGCACTAAAAATCTTAGACTCAAGGGTTCCCGTAAATTCCAGCCCCGTTTTATGGGTCCCTATCCTATTGAGAAGGTTATCAATCCTGTCACTTATCAATTATCTCTCCCAGGCACTACTAAAATTCACCCAGTGTTTCATATTTCTCTCCTCAAACCCATTCAACCAGATTTGCGTAAAAGTTCTCCTCCGGATCCTTTAATTCTTAATGGTGAGGTGGAGTATGAGGTTAAACGCATCTTAGATTCACGCATCATTCGTAATGAACTTTTCTACCTCATTGATTGGAAGGGTTATGGACCTGATGAGCGTTCTTGGGAAAAAAGTACTGATGTTCATGCCCCCCGATTAATTAAAGCCTTTCATGCCAAATTCCCAGCCAAACCTCGACTGGAGGAAACCCCGTTGGGAGGGGGTACTGTCAGGGTTCACGGTAGGTTTCCTCCTTCCATCTCTACACTGATGACTATCTCTCCCTTACAGACTAAACTGAAGGCAGGTTATCCCCTTAGCTGGAGTGCTAGCTGGCATCGCAGAAATTGTAATATGGCTGCCAAAATTCCAGCACTGCTACAGCATAGTGCTGTTTAGCAGTCTAGTCTTCTTAAATAATGAAGGTCAGGTGAAGTGCGCTTCAACATTCCACAGTGCACTTCACTGAAGAAATTCCTGAGAGAGCACCTGTTCCTGAGGCGTCGCGAAAGTTAGTTAGGGTAGTTGCGTTTAAATATCGGGTTTTAGTTTCGTCGAATTCTCTTGCACTATGAAATAAGGTCAGTGTATATTTAAAAGAACCAAATGCATTTTTCTGCTTAAGCTGAACGTTCAAATAATAGCACTCTTCAAAGAATTCCCAGTGCTTATATTTAAAAAGACTCTTGTCACGCTTGGTTGAGAAGGTTAAAGACCGTGATGAATTAAAGTAACTTAGTCATTTTCCTTTTTACCGCATTTGTTAAATGCATGTGAAAGAGATTAGTCATCCACTTGTCAGCAAGGTTAAAAGGGTCAACTAACTCTGTAGTTGAAATTCGTTTCTGTTAAAGAAATCTCCAGCTCCTAAATAAATCAAATAAGATGGAAGCACAAGCTTGCACAGACAAATTAAATTAGCACAGTTGCCTACAATTCATTTAATTAACTACTGAAAGGGAGCTCAAGAGAACCCTATCATTTCTGCTATACTAAAAACTTGTGAAGAGCTCTTTTATTAATTCAGAAGAAAAGAAGAATTAAAGCAGCCTAATAAGAATAAAACTGATAAGATAAAGGAGCGTAATACACAGTGAGTACAGTAGATGAAGGGCATAATAAATATAACCAATTCAAAAGAAAAGAATAAAAAGCAAACATTTACCACAATCTTTCTTGCATCATAGCCACAAGCCAGAATCTGCGGCAGGACGTTCCTGAAATAGAAAAAGAAAATAAACAAGCTAAGTAAAAACTTCTCATCTCAACCAGACAAACAACACGAGAAGTAAGAAGAGTAGCAAGCTTCCCAAGTTTCCCTGGTAAGATAAGTTATCTAATATAAAAAGAGAAGTTGGTCACAAGTAAGTGCTGAGTAAATGCTAAAGTTGAATTGTGTACAGGTCTGCAAGAAGTAAGAAGAAAGAAGACCTTGCAGAACAGGCAGAGCGCAGGAAGCTGTCTCTTCTCTGTCCCCAACCCCTTTCCCCCTTAGAACTTACCTGCGATGGAATGCTAGAAGGCCTAGCAGGGAAGGTTCTGAGAAGGGCATTGGAACTAACGTCGTTCTGCTCCTGTGCGGTTCAATAGAGGAAAGACATTGGTCCTGACACCCAGCTAGTGGTGCAAACTGTTTGGATGTCCCGGGGATCCCTGGGAAAGCCCCGTGGCAGCACCGTAAATAGGGGCGCCGGGAGCACCAGGTCAGTCTCAGGTCTAGTGTACGGGATCCGCGCGTCTGGGTGATACCAGGAGTGTGCAAAACTGCACTGAGCAACCAAATAGTAGATCTAAAGATTGGGGACCCCAAAACCAAGTCTCTCATATGGTAAGGACATGGTGCCCCAGCTAACTCTAGGTCTTACTCCCCCCCCAGACCAATCTGATGAGATGAGAACGCAAAGTGCGGAAAAAAGTGTTGGGGAGTGGGAAAGCAATGTTGTGAAACAGATACAAAAACCTTGGGAGGACATTCATCTTCACAAGTGCAACTCGAAAAGCAAGGGGAAGTGGGAGTCTCAATCAACGCTCGACCTGCTGCTCCAGGTTATGCGCCACAGGGCCGTAGTTTGGGCTAATAATTTGCTTGGTTTCTCTGTGGGTCCGAATACCAAAATATTTGGCCGACTCCTCACACCACGTAAGCGGGAACTCACATTCCCAATGAACAGTGCTCGGCATCAGGGGGAAAATTTCGGATTTTCCCCAATTTATACCCAGCCCTGAAAAAATGCCAAACCGGATAATCTCTCTGATGAGCGGTTCCAAATTCTCCTGGGGGTTTCAGACATATAGGATGATATCATCCGCATATAGGGAAATTAGAAGAGGACCCATTTTGAACTGGTGACCTCTGTGCAGGTGTCTTTCCTGGAAATGGTGAACCAGAGGGTCCAGCGCCAATATGAAGAGCAGCGGGGAGAGCGGACAACCCTGTCTGGTGCCGCGAGTGAGAGCGAACGAAGGGGACAGTGTGCCATTCAATCAAAGCCTAGCGGTGGGCGCGGTGTAAAGCAACGAAGTAAGGTCAATGAATCCCTTAGGGATACCCAACTTTCTCATCACTGCTAAGAAAAAGGGCCACTCCAAGGAGTCGAAGGCCTTTTCGGTATCGAGTAGGACAGCAGCCGCAGGGACCTCCGGAGCGATCCTATGTATTACTGCAAATAATGTGCGCAGGTTAAAAGCAGTCGACCTATGAGGGACAAAGCCCGACTGAGTCGGGGAGATAATGCGGTCCAGCAACAAGGCCAATCTCAGCGCAATCATTTTAGCCAAAATTTTGTAGTCGAGGTTTAAAAGTGATAACGGCCTGTAAGAGCCGCATTGAAGCGGATCTTTCCTGGCTTCTGGAAGGAGGATTATTACAGCCTCACGCAAAGTGGGGGGAAGTTCCTTGCGTTCGAGTGCTTCATTATAAACCTCTAATAGGTAGGGCGCTAATAAGTTCTTATAGGTTTTATAAAAGATACCAGTAAAACCGTCCAGGCCTGGGGCCATCGAGCCATTCATGGCATCTACGGCGCTACTAATTTCCTCGGCGGAGAATGGCTCAGCCAGAAACTGCTGCATGAACTTCTCAAGCCATACCATAGCAATCTCTGCAAGGTAGCCATTACGGTCTCCCTCACTATGCGTCACCTGTGTTGCATATAATGTGGAATAATATGCTAAAAATTCATCACGGATATCAGTTAGGGTCTGCGCGGTTGAGCAACGGATGCAGGTGATGTATGAACGCCCGGCCGAGGGTCTCAGTAGCCGCAACAACGTGCGGCCAGGTCTGTCACCCTCCCCATAACGCCTTGCAATAGCATACCTGCTTACAAAATGAATCTCACGCTCCGCTGCTTCTCTGAACTCCGTCAAGAGTATTATTCAGTGGCTGAGCCGAGAGGGGTCAGGCCTTGCAACCTGATCTCTATCTAGCATATCTAATTGCTTCTCAATATGCGCAATCGTACCATGGAAATCTTTTAGAACCCCAGAGCAAAAACACACGAAAACACCACTTCGCGAGATTCTCAACGACCAGTCAGATCTGCGATGCGAACCAAGAACAGGCGATAAGGCGCGTTAGCAGCAGGGATTTAACACTTGCCTTTTGCTGGTGTTAAGCAGGACGACTACCTGCAGTATGAAAGGGAGCCCAGCCCAGAGCCACATCTGAAGACCAACATACTCCACGCATAAAGGATTTAAATTCCTCCCAGAGTATGGCCCACAAGCTCACTGATCCTTTATTCAGTTCAAAGTATTCAACTATGGCCTCCCGAAGTTTGGAACTAAACACTTCATCCCTCAGTGCCTGCCCGGGGAATCTCCACATCCTCTCACAGCCCTCTGGTCTAGGGACGCGTACTTGCAATACCACTGGGGAGTGGTCAGAATATGTACTAGGGAGATGCTGGGATGCCCTATACCACGTTGCCAAGTTGAGGGAGACAAGTCAATAATCTAATCTGGTCCAAGTACCATATTGGGCGGTGTAATGGGTGTACGCGGCATCTCCCGGGTTGCGCTGATGCCACACATCCACCAGGCCAACAGAATCGCACATTTCCAGCAATACGTGGCATGCGCGGGGTTTGGTGTCTGATGAGTTGAACGTACTATCTCGCGCAGGGTCCAATAGGAGATTAAAATCTCCGCCCATGCATATACATTCTGCATCTAATTGTAGGAGCTGTGTGTGAAGGCCTTGGAAGAACTCTGGGCTATCCACATTAGGCGCGTATATGCAGATGAACGCCATACAGTGTCCCATCAAGTGACCCACCACCATCGTGTAGCAACCCTCATTATCAATGTGTGCTTTTAAAAATTGGAAGGGCAGACGTTTATGAATCAAGACAGCCATGCCCCGTGCATACATGCTATGCCCTGCAAAGTAGCGAGCCCGACACGAAAGTGGTGGTGGAAACTTTGGGCAGGTGTGTTTCCTATAAGAATGCAATGTCCACCCTGTGATGCTGTGAATAATGCAAGACCTGCTTCCCCTTCCTAGCATTGTTAAGCCCCCGGACATTCCAGGTGATCAGTGTCAGATTTGAAAATGTTGACAACCTACCCCGCTCCGACATCCCAACATATTAACAGTGATTTGAAGTGTGTGTCGCAGTTATAGCATGCCATGCTGCAGTGAATAAACAAGGTTAGAAATAATGGTAAGCCAAAAATGCTGACAATCCGTCCTAACTCCCCCCATACATCCCTGCGCACCCTGCATGCATCATGTAAACACCCTAGCAAATAAAGAAGGAGCAAAACTAGATACAATTCCACAATTGAAACAAACGCAAAGTGATCAACACTTGGGGTGTGGCAACGCCACGCTAGTTACCCAACTCTGTAACGATCATTAGAGTCACATCATTCACCCAAAAATAAAAGGTCACTCAAAAATTTAGCCGCAGCTCTTCAGTGCAGGCTGCACTGATTACTCATTTGAGAATCAGTCCACGCTGGCCACCAAACCACTGTTAGGGGGGGAGGCCCTGGATGTGTCCTTGTTCTTGTGGCTGCTGCTTCCTTTATAGTCCCTACAAAATTCTTGCTCCGCAGTGGGGGTATCAAATATGCGAGAACGACCCTCAACATCCACTCGGAGGCGAGCTGGATATAACATGCCATATCAAAGACCCAGATTGCGCAGTGTTGCTTTCACGCCGGTGTACTTTCGCCTGGCCTCCTGCACCATGATAGTAAAGTCCGGAAACAGTGCCAACATTGAACCTTGCCAGGATATGGAACCCTGCTCTCTCACCAGCCTTAGCACTGTATCTCTGTCTCGGAAATTAAAAGGCGGGCGATGATGGGCCTAGGTGGACAACCCAGGTTGCGGCGGGGGCCAAGCGAGCGATGAGCTCTTTCTACATGAAAAGTGGAGGTGAAGGCCTCTTTACCAAAGATGTCTGTAAGCAGGGTTTCCACGAATAGGTCCATACGCCCTGTGATGGACGACTCAGGGACTCCCAAAATGCGAACGTTATTGCGCCTACTGCGCGCCCCCAAATCTTCGTTCTTTATGGCGACGTCTTTGAGAATCTTTTCCATGCGGTCTAGGCACTTGGTGGATTGTGCTGTGCCATCTTTTAGATCTGACACCCTGCCCTCTACAGTATCTAGGCGCTTCTCGTGTCTGTCCAATTTGACACCCATAGTGTCCAAGCATTTTTCGAGGGTTACGAAGCGGCAATCGAGGGCCTTGAAGCCTGCTCTCATTTCAAGGAGCAGTGCTTCCGACCCTGCAGGGGCATCGGTAAGGTTGGCTTCCTCTGAATCCCCCTCGGCCATGTTACCACCAGACTCCAGACTGCTCAGCAGGCTTGCCAAATTGGAGTAGCAATTGTTTGGGGTCTTTACGCCCCATTACATCCCCCCAAGGCTCGTTGGTTGCCAGCCTGCCCTCGGGACCCAACCGGAGCCTTCAGCTGCCAAAATGGTGTGTAAGCCTGGCCCACTGCGACCCAATTTCCTTCTCGGGGCCCCACAACAGGCAGCCCGGCAAGGCAGGGTATCAAGAACCCACTTAGGCCCCAAAGCTCTGAAACAACCCACACAGCACCTTACAAGTACAGTCTCACCGTAATTTGGGCCCAGAATTATGTGCAGCAGCTTAACGGTGGATCAAGGAGCGTCGGTGCGCAGGAACTTTCACCCCCACGATGTGAGGCTGGAGTTGCGCACTTCGGGGCATATTCACAAGGACTTATCGCCGATTTATCAGCACTTTAGTGCCGCAAAAGTAGCGATAGATTTATCGCCCCATTCACAAGCTGGTGCAAACTGCAGACATCGGCAGTTTTCCTGCAATAGCTACCGTAAAAAACATCGCCACGGATGAGTGCGACAACTAACGCTAATGATATGCAGAGTAGGCGTTCCCGTGCAAAAACACACGAAAACACCACTTCGCGAGATTCTCAACGACCAGTCAGATCTGCGATGCGAACCAAGAACAGGCGATAAGGCGCGTTAGCAGCAGGGATTTAACACTTGCATTTTGCTGGTGTTAAGCAGGACGACTACCTGCAGTATGAAAGGGAGCCCAGCCCAGAGCCACATCTGAAGACCAACAGATGCCATGGAGCTACTGATCATGCAGCTCGGAGAACCAAGAGGGCCACAACACCCACCGCCACCACTCCCAGGCCCCCCCCGGAGCACCCGCCCCCGGATTACCACCTAGGCAGCGCAGGACAGCGGACGACCCTAAAACACACCAGCCCCAGAGACTCAACGCCAGAGGAAGCCATTGGCCAACACAGGCCCGAAAGGACAACCATCACCCGCATCCATTCCTGACCCACATTGTCCACAGGCTGACGGTACCAACACAGCGGACAACCAACATCCCCCCGCAGACAAAGCTGCTGACTGTGCTGCACCTGTTGGCCCCTGGTTCCTTCCAACCAACAACTGCCAGAGTCGGAGGAGTCTCACAGCCAGCCCCATCAAACTCCCTCACACATGTCATGGATGCATGTCCACAAAAGCAACAGCGGGCCCCTGTATCCGCACCACACGATAGTTCCAATTCGTAGTGTACCTGTGCAACCAACCCCAACGCCAGCCGTGCTAGACGCCTCCATGCCCCAGACCCAAGATCGTAGTAACCGAAATGTGGGAGCACCAGGTCATGAAGTCCAGTAGTCAACAGTAGTGTAAAAACAGAACTTTATTACAAATACACAAACAAACAAAACGAAAAGCTCAGCCAACGCGTTCCATTCCCAACGGGGAACTTCAACAGGGCAACGAGTCTTCAGAAACCTGTGGGAGAAATGGTGACAATGGTCAAACTTCCGTATAGTCACATGCCTAATCTGGTACAGTGTACTGCACTTGGACAAACCGGAATGCTCACAGGCATGATAAATCATGCATGAGAAGACCGTAACAGACGTTCATGTGGTCGTAACCATCGTAGGAATGAAAAGGAAGGTAACGATCACACGAACTGCTGTTACAGTCACATCATGCAGGACTCATCATACCTGAAAGCATCACGGTGTGTGTCAGCTCGATACCCCTGCCCCTCACTCCCCCCACACTGCGCAGGAACATCTTGAGACCACGCAAGGGAACTACGCCATATCTGGCGTCACGCACGTGTTGGGGGCAATTCACAGCACACATGTACGACTTGTGCCCCCTGCCGACACTGCACACACTCACCGCAACAGTAACCACACGCATGCCATCAATGTGAGACAAAAGTGGACCAACGTGGCCTGTCCACCAATGTCGTCGCAAACTCCCCAGGCAGTGTGCATGATTCCTACATGTCCGCAAGTCCACCAGCAACCAGCACTTTGAGGATGGCACCAATGGTAATGCACTGCCCATCGGCAAGTACCAACTGAACACACCACACACCTCAACTCCACAATCCTACAACTCAGGGAATGCACACGTCACAAATCCACCACCAAAGTGACTACTGCGTGTGTCTCAGTCTCCGCCATAACCTGTCCATAGGCCTACACACACATGGCCGACCACCTTCAACGGGCAGATTCACACTGGAGACGAGGTGGCTACGTCCCAAACCAACCCGCGCTCATCACGTCATCGCATGCAGGGTCGTGTCTGCCAGGGCTGCGCCCCCCCACCCAGCCACGAGGCCGCCGCCGTGACCGGTGGTGCCTGCGCGATCCTGTGCACCTGCTGCACCCCAGCCCTGGTCCCCAGACCGGTCCGCCGCCCAGCGATGACTGGCCGCCCCTGCACACCCAGGCCTCAATGCTCACCTGCCGCCACCGGCGTGTCTCCAAGAGGGCCCACCACGTGCCGGTGCAACCTCCTCAGCCAATCGCTGGATTCCGCGCCACAGGCCCCCAGCGCACCCTGCGGCACCGCACCGCGGAGTCATGTTTGTGCTGACTGCTTCCTTCGGCGTGCACTATGGTCCAGCCAGGCTCACAATTCAAATCGAAGCACGATTAGTAGGAGGGCTCATCGAGGCCTACGCATCATCGCAGGCTGCACACCCGCACAGCTCTTCATGTGCCACTAACCCTGTGCAACGCAAGTCATCGTCACGTGCCGGTAGGCCCCTGCCAGCTGCAGTGCAGCGGGTGCCACTAACCCTGTGCAACGCAAGTCATGGCCCCGTGCCGGTAGGCCCACGCAAGGCCGCAGGGCATCTGGAGCCACTAACTCGGTGCGCCACAAGTCATGGACCCTTCATGATTGAGCCACGTGGTGCGGACGCCATCATGTCATCTCCGGCAGTGGGGAATGTGATGTGCTAGGCCCCTTTTATTGGCAGGGTCACATGTCCTGTGACGCCTGTGCTGGATGGGTGTGGTGTGGGTGTTAACCAGCCCTCAGGGAGTGGCTGTGGCATGCTGACAACTAGACCAGTGATCAGCAGATCACTACAGGGAAGACCTGGGACATGTAGCTTTGTCCCCCCCCCCCCTCTGAGCGTAAGTGGAGTGGTCTGGCCTGGCGTATGCCAGGCCAGTGTATGGGTGGGAACAATGACCCCGGGGCTCTGGGCGTGCTTCAGTTCTGGGCTGGACAAGGAAGTAACTGATGCTTGTGTCTCTGTTGTAGTGTCTATGCCACATGGACCGCAATCGGCAATGTTGCACCCTGTGACTCAAGTCCCACGACATGAGCAACATGGACAAAAGGGGGAATCACTGACCCTACATTCATCCATACTTTCATACTTGAATGATCAAAGACATGACACATCTGTGCGATTCTGAATGTTTAATGCACATCCAGTGGAGTGTTGCAGCTGGAGCAGTACAGGGCCATGCAAACCCCACTTCACATTATTGGCCTGTGGAGGGCCAGCCAGAGTCCTTCAGGGAATGACAAGTACATCAGAAGAGGAAGAGTTCAGTCCGCAGTCTGATCGCTGTGTCATTGGTAACCAAACAGAATATGGCAGTCCATGTCGAGGTCCAAGGTGAGTGTCGCAGAGTGTATCAGGGGACAGTGGAAGGTGATGATGCAAAGGGCAGAACCAAGCAGAAACAGGCCATATGGCGGAGATGAATGCTACTGCCTCCTCCTTACCAGTAAGGTTGATTCACCCGCATCTTCGTCCTATGATGTCACATGTGCCTCACACGTGGGTGGTGGTGGAATGTCGGTCGCACTGTGTGCCACTGACACATCAGGGGCCGGAGGGGGATTGCCTGCCGCACTGTGTGCCACTGACACATCAGGGGCAGGAGGTGGATTGCCTGCCGCACTGTGAGGCACTGACACATCAGGGGGTGGAGATGTGGATGTAGAAGCAGTAGCAGCATTCATCTGCGCCAGGCCTTGAGGCAGCAATGCCATGATGATGTGCTGCAGGGCATGGAAGGTCCCAGCCACATCTCGCTGGTGTGCAGCCGTGGCAGCCATTCTTCCGCCTGCATCCGCTCCATGTTCTCCATGAGCCCCCGCATCTGTCCTAACTCCCGGCTGACATCGCTGGAGCCACTCTGACTCAGTCTCATGACTCCAGCGATGTCAGCCATGGATCGTTGAAGAGCATGGAGCGGACTGTGGGTGTCCGTTAGGGACTGTAAGTGGTCCCTGATGGGAATCAGACACCCATGTATGGCATCAAGTTTGGCTGCCATGAGGTCGATTCCCACCCGCACCTGATCAGCCATATTCTCCTGGACCTCTAACACACGGCGTTGGAAGGCCATGTGTTGTTCGTGGGGGTCATGGGAGACAGCCGGGGTGGTAGGTGCTTCCTGTTGTGTGGTCTGTGCAGGGGATGGGGTCTCCTCGATGCAGCTGGGCTGCCCTGCTCCTGGAGTTGGGGTGCCGAAGCTGTCAATGAGGACTTGGAGGGCTTCGGTGTCGATGTTGGGGATGTCCTCATCGTCATCAGTGAAGAGTTGTTGGGGCTGCTCTGCAGGAGGTGTTGATGCTCCCTCTACAATGTGAAGGGGAGATGCAGTATTACATTGTGTTCACATGTATGTTGATGCATTGTACAGGTTCACATACAGACTGCATGACAATGTACATTGTGACTGTTTAGGAGGAGCTGCCTATTTGATGCGGGACAGTGGACATTTCAACAACATCACAGATATGTGTTTGTACTTGTACATTGACATCTAACATTTCCCTGCTATGCCAAATGTGATTGGCCAGTTTCTACACACAAGCGGCACCTGTTGTGTCCTCTGTCCTGTTGTAAACGTGTTGCAGTTTGTACCACATTGTTGTCAATGCTGATGTGCACTGATGTCATGTGTGTGTGCTGCATTTTGGGAGAGTCGCCCCTGCAGCTCTGATTTTGGTGCCCCTTGTCCCTTTCAGGCGGTGTGCCTTTGACTTCTGTGCCCATACAGTGCTGAGATGTTGCAGACTTGGGTGAATTTGGGTCTTGGTGGGAGTTGGGACTCTGGGGCATGGTTTGTCCGCAGATGTGTTGTTGACGTCAGGGGTTGTTTGTGCAGGTGGATGTGTCAGAGTGTGACCTGCTCCTTTACGGATGTGGTCCACACTCAGCCACCTCAGTGTGGTGGCGTGCACCATGTCATGATGATCGGACTGCAGCCATGCTAATCGTCATGCAGTGTCACTTGCATTGTCAGTGTGGCTCACGGACCCGGAGCTTTGCTGGGTTCAGCACATGTGCATGGGTTGGTTGTGAGATAAGTGATGTGTGGGCGGGCCTCCTCTGGGCACATAGTCGACGGGGGCCTATGGGCTGTTGCTATGTGTGCTGCAGTGTGCCAAGGGGATCAGGGACATGATCCAGAGTCATTGTGGGTGTGCACTGTGCTCCGCTTGATTGTGCATGTGTGCCATTGTGTCCATCTCCCCCCGTCCCACCAGTCCCTGGTCATTACTCACCCTGTTGCTGTTGTGTCGGATCATGTTGAGCAGTGTCCGGTCCCCCAACTCCTGCCACCGTCTCCCCACTGATGACTGTGGACACCATTTCCTCCATCTCATCCAGCTCCTCCTGTGGCACTGGACTCCCACCTCCAGTCTGCATTGCTGCCTTCTGGTTGTTGGCGAGTTTCTGCTTGGTCTTGCTCTTCACATCATTCCAGCGCCTCTTGACCTCGTCCATTGTCCTCCTCAGCACTCCGACTGCATTCACCTTGTCCACAATGGACTGCCATGTTCCATTTTTTGTTGCCAATGACACAGTGGAGGTGACGAACAGTTGTTGATGGTGTTCTATCACCTCCGTGATCAGGAACCTGTTTTCCTGCGGACGGAACCGCGTCTTCCTCTTCTTCTTGTACTTGCCCTTTCCTGTCCCCGAGGTCCCAGGCTGCTCCTCCGGGGGGCTTGTGGGGTTCTGGCTGTCCTCTGTACCTGCTCCGGCTGCCTCCATTGTGCTTCGCTGTAGTTTGTTTTTTGTTTGTGTTTTTTTTTCCTGCTTTTGTAGTGGTTTTTCCCGCCTGATGTGTGTGAATTGCAGACCTGGCGCTGCTTTTCGCTGATTTTCTTATCGCGGTTGGGCCCATCGCAACTTTTTTCGCGTTCGGGTTTGGATTTTAATCGCCGTCCCTGTAATGTTATCGCGGACATTTGACGCGTTATCGGGAGACTATCGCATGTTACCGCCGTATTGAAAATACGACGTTGACACAGAGTTATTTTCCCGCGATAGACGGCGATATGAAAACTTGCGTTAACCTATTTTGGCGATGTTTATCGCACGTTCTTGTGAATATACCCCTTCATTGTTTATCGCCGTTATACAAAACGTCACTCGGCAGGCACACGCACAGCCTGGCAGGCACGACCCCCACGGCCCACCCGGCTGGCCCGAACAGCCGGGTGGCTGGCACCAGGTTCACCCACGGTCCCTCTCACCGTGGGGCCTCCGGGAGCAGGACGGGCCGGACTGCAGTTGTATGTGCAGGAGGGGGCTGAAAGCAGGAGGGAGAGCCGCAAGCAGAGCGCGCTTACCTAATGGCCAGCGTGGCCCATCTGATCAATTCTCTGTCGGGTAAGGCTGCCGGAGTGCTGCGAACCATCGCTGTAACCTCTGGCTGCACCCTGCTCCCTGCTCCAGCACCGTACCCACGCTCCCAGAGGCCTCCGCATGCGATATTTCAGGCCCTCAGTCACCCTCGACTGCTCCAACTCATGTGGGCACCTTTGTGCATTTAGGCCAGTCGTCCCGCACTGAAAGCGGCCAAGATGGAAGGCAGGATGGGCTCGGCTGTTGGGATTGCTTGCGGAGCCTCAGCGCTGCGTGGCCATCTTGGTCGGCAGCCTGGCCACACCCCACAAAGTGACAGCTTTCATTTGTGAAAAATAGTAAACAAATTGAAAAGAATATTAAATTAAGATCAACTTTCTTCAGCTGGGGTTTGAACCCTTGTCATAGAGCACTCAAGACCCCTGTGAGTTACCACTGTACCATCTGTTTTGCTGAACTTCTTTTGCCCAAAGTTTTTTTATCATAAAAACAGTGTGCTGGCCCTTTGTCTATTTTCATGCTGTTTTGCTTTTACATGCCACAAATCCACACTTGCTTTTCATACTTCATAAACAAATAGACCTTCCTTTATTTCACTCTGGCACTTGCCCCATGCATTTCTTTTTCTTACACAAGCATCCACAAAGTCTCATTCCACAAATTAAGGGATTTCTTTCATAGCAAACCTTGACCCCTTCCGCATGCCACAGCATGTCAAAAATGTCTGACATGCACTGGCTAGACTAAAAAGGCAACAAATCTCCCCAGACACTGCTGGGGGGGGGGGGGGATTTACAAAGGGACATCGTTCATTTCGGTAAAATAGAAAAATTAAGGGAAGTATTATAAAAGCGAATTTTTCCTGGTGGGGTTTGAACCCTTTTCAGGGGCCGGAGGTGGATTGCCTGCCGCACTGTGTGCCACTGACACATCAGGGGCAGGAGGTGGATTGCCTGCCGCACTGTGAGGCACTGACACATCAGGGGGTGGAGATGTGGATGTAGAAGCAGTAGCAGCATTCATCTGCGCCAGGCCTTGAGGCAGCAATGCCATGATGATGTGCTGCAGGGCATGGAAGGTCCCAGCCACATCTCGCTGGTGTGCAGCCGTGGCAGCCATTCTTTCCGCCTGCATCCGCTCCATGTTCTCCATGAGCCCCCGCATCTGTCCTAACTCCCGGCTGACATCGCTGGAGCCGCTCTGACTCAGTCTCATGACTCCAGCGATGTCAGCCATGGATCGTTGGAGAGCATGGAGCGGACTGTGGGTGTCCGTTAGGGACTGTAAGTGGTCCCTGATGGGAATCAGACACCCATGTATGGCATCAAGTTTGGCTGCCATGAGGTCGATTCCTACCCGCACCTGATCAGCCATATTCTCCTGGACCTCTAACACACGGCGTTGGAAGGCCATGTGTTGTTCGTGGGGGTCCTGGGAGACAGCCGGGGTGGTAGGTGCTTCCTGCTGTGTGGTCTGTGCAGGGGATGGGGTCTCCTCGATGCAGCTGGGCTGCCCTGCTCCTGGAGTTGGGGTGCCGAAGCTGTCAATGAGGACTTGGAAGGCTTCGGTGTCGATGTTGGGGATGTCCTCATCGTCATCAGTGAAGAGTTGTTGGGGCTGCTCTGCAGGAGGTGTTGATGCTCCCTCTACAATGTGAAGGGGAGATGCAGTATTACATTGTGTTCACATGTATGTTGATGCATTGTACAGGTTCACATACAGACTGCATGACAATGTACATTGTGACTGTTTAGGAGGAGCTGCCTATTTGATGCGGGACAGTGGACATTTCAACAACATCACAGATATGTGTTTGTACTTGTACATTGACATCTAACATTGCCCTGCTATGCCAAATGTGATTGACCAGTTTCTACACACAAGCGGCACCTGTTGTGTCCTCTGTCCTGTTGTAAACGTGTTGCAGTTTGTACCACATTGTTGTCAATGCTGATGTGCTCTGAATGTCATGTGTGTGTGCTGCATTTTGGGAGAGTCGCCCCTGCAGCTCTGATTTTGCTGCCCCTTGTCCCTTTCAGGCGGTGTGCCTTTGACTTCTGTGCCCATACAGTGCTGAGATGTTGCAGACTTGGGTGAATTTGGGTCTTGGTGGGAGTTGGGACTCTGGGGCATGGTTTGTCCGCAGATGTGTTGTTGACGTCAGGGGTTGTTTGTGCAGGTGGATGTGTCAGAGTGTGACCTGCTCCTTTACGGATCTGGTCCACACTCAGCCACCTCAGTGTGGTGGCGTGCACCATGTCATGATGATCGGACTGCAGCCATGCTAATCGTCATGCAGTGTCACTTGCATTGTCAGTGTGGCTCAACGACCCGGAGCTTTGCTGGGTTCAGCACATGTGCTTGGGTTGGTTGTGAGATAAGTGATGTGTGGGCAGGCCTCCTCTGGGCACATAGTCGACGGGGGCCTACGTGCTGTTGCTATGTGTGCTGCAGTGTGCCAAGGGGATCAGGGACATGATCCAGAGTCATTGTGGGTGTGCACTGTGCTCCGCTTGATTGTGCATGTGTGCCATTGTGCCCATCTCCCCCCGTCCCACCAGTCCCTGGTCATTACTCACCCTGTTGCTGTTGTGTCGGATCATGTTGAGCAGTGTCCGGTCCCCCAACTCCTGCCACCGTCTCCCCACTGATGACTGTGGACACCATTTCCTCCATCTCATCCAGCTCCTCCTGTGGCACTGGACTCCCACCTCCAGTCTGCATTGCTGCCTTCTGGTTGTTGGCGAGTTTCTGCTTGGTCTTGCTCTTCACATCATTCCAGCGCCTCTTGACCTCGTCCATTGTCCTCCTCAGCACTCCGACTGCATTCACCTTGTCCACAATGGACTGCCATGTTCCATTTTTTGTTGCCAATGACACAGTGGAGGTGACGAACAGTTGTTGATGGTGTTCTATCACCTCCGTGATCAGAAACCTGTTTTCCTGCGGACTGAACCGCGTCTTCCTCTTCTTCTTGTACTTGCCCTTTCCTGTCCCCGAGGTCCCAGGCTGCTCCTCCGGGGGGCTTGTGGGGTTCTGGCTGTCCTCTGTACCTGCTCCGGCTGCCTCCATTGTGCTTCGCTGTAGTTTGTTTTTTGTTTGTGTTTTTTTTTCCTGCTTTTTTAGTGGTTTTTCCCACCTGATGTGTGTGAATTGCAGGCCTGGCGCTGCTTTTCGCTGATTGTCTTATCGCGGTTGGGCCCATCGCAACTTTTTTCGCGTTCGGGTTTGGATTTTAATTGCCGTCCCTGTAATGTTATCGCGGACATTGGACGCGTTATCGGGAGACTATCACATGTTACCGCCGTGTTGAAAATACGACGTTGACACGGAGTTATTTTCCCGCGATAGACGGCGATATGAAAACTTGCGTTAACCTATTTTGGCGATGTTTATCGCACGTTCTTGAGAATATACCCCTTCATTGTTTATCGCCGTTATACAAAACGCCACTCGGCAGGCACACGCACAGCCTGGCAGGCACGACCCCCACGGCCCACCCGGCTGGCCCGAACAGCCGGGTGGCTGGCACCCAGGTTCACCCACGGTCCCTCTCACCGTGGGGCCTCCGGGAGCAGGACGGGCCGGACTGCAGTTGTAGGTGCAGGAGGGGGCTGAAAGCAGGAGGGAGGGCCGCAAGCAGAGCGCGCTTACCTAATGGCCAGCGTGGCCCATCTGATCAATTCTCTGTCGGGTAAGGCTGTCGGAGTGCTGCGAACCATCGCTGTAACCTCTGGCTGCGCCCTGCTCCCTGCTCCAGCGCCGTACCCGCGCTCCCAGAGGCTTCCGCATGCGATATTTCAGGCCCTCAGTCACCCTTGACTGCTCCAACTCATGTGGGCACTTTCGTGCATTTAGGCCAGTCGTCCGGCACTGAAAGCGGCCAAGATGGAAGGCAGGATGGGCTCGGATGTTGGGATTGCTTGCGAAGCCTCAGCGCTGCGCGGCCATCTTGGTCGGCAGCCTGGCCACACCCCACAAAGTGACAGCTTTCATTTGTGAAAAATAGTAAACAAATATTAAATTAAGATCAACATTCTTCAGCTGGGGTTTGAACCTTTGTCATAGAGCACTCAAGACCCCTGTGAGTTACCACTGTACCATCTGTTTTGCTGAACTTCTTTTGCCCAAAGTTTTTTTATCATAAAAACAGTGTGCTGGCCCTTCGTCTATTTTCATGCTGTTTTGCATTTACATGCCACAAATCCACACTTGCTTTTCATACTTCATAAACAAATAGCCCTTCCTTTATTTCACTCTAGCACTTGCCCCATGCATTTCTTTTTCTTACACAAGCATCCACAAAGTCTCATTCCACAAATTAAGGGATTTCTTTCATAGCAAACCTTGACCCCTTCCGCATGCCACAGCATGTCAAAAATGTCTGACGTGCACTGGCTAGACTAAAAAGGCCACACATCTCCCCAGACACTGCTGGGGGGGGGGGGGGATTTACAAAGGGACATCGTTCATTTCGGTAAAATAGAAAAATTAAGGGAAATATTATAAAAGTGAATTTTTCCTGGTGGGGTTTGAAGCCTTTTCGAAACGCATGTTTTTCCCTCAGTAATGACCACTGCACCATCTATAACCATGGTGAAGTATACTGCACGCGATTGTTTTTGCACCACACTTTTTCTTCTTCCCATGTGACACAACATGTCACACATTTTTTACATGGATTGGCATGACTTGGGGGGAGCTTGAGAGCCAGCGAACAAGATGGCTGCACTCCCGTGAGGCTCTGTTAGCCCTGGACCATAATCCGCCAGAATTCTCCTTCCTAAAGTGGCGAAAACTGCATTTAAACACGTTATGCCCAACACGACTCACCGGGGAGCTGATGGGACGAGTGCGGACTCGCTGACACCGTCTAAGTGATCCCACACAGCGCATCCCTGTTTTGTGACCTATGGCTGTTCAAGATGGCCATGACAGCATTGAGCTAGCCGGGTCTGCATCGCCTGGCCCTGCCATCAGGAATTGCCGTGGAGAGACCCCGGCCGCTGCCAGGAACCAGGAGCTGCCGAACGCGGAGCTACACTACGGGGAGAAGGTCGCCCGCTGAGTGAGATCGGGACTGGCTCAGGTAGGCCTGCGCCGACGCTAAGGCTGAGCCGGGCTGAGCCCACGCTGCTTCCCCCGAGCGACCTTGGGCCTCGGCTGAGGTGATGGGCCTCCCTGATGCAAGTCGCAAGATTGCTGATGCGGCTGGCTTCCCGAACCCCATTCGCACACTCACCTGGGGCCTGAAGGGGTCGAGAGGGGAACCCTGCTGAGACGCGCTGCTAGAAGGGTGCTGAAAGACCCGTGCGACCTGTACAGCGCCAGGAGGAGCACGTGGAACTGTGAGGCCTTGATCCTGGGGCGTAGAGCGGCCTTGCTGCCTTGTAATACTCGGTAAGACAGCTTGAAGTGGACATTACCTGCAAAATCCCAAGCAAGACACACTGCTTTTCTTGGGCCCGGGCCCTCTTCAGCGGTACAAGAATCAGGGCGGAGGGTGAAGAGTTGGGCCGTGGCATAGCCAAGGCTCGCCTAAATAACCGCACGAAGGCACAAACAGGCCTATTTAACCACCCGAGGGCACAAACTGGCGCCTGTTGACCTGAGTGGGATCTGCACACCCTGCGGGACAAGCGGAGCTAGCCGCTGCATCCTGATCTTCCTGAGAGGCATACTGCGCCCGCCCACATCACGCAGAGGGGAGAATCATGGGTCGAACGGATGGCAAACAGGCCAAACTCCAATTACCGGCCTGGAAAAACACTACCAATACGGCTGAAGACACAGACTCATGCCGGGAAGAGGAAAGCACAGCATCAACTACCCCACAAGATACAGATATAAAAGAACTTCTCCTCATGATGTGCCACAGCCTCAATTCCATCGAGTCCAAAATGGACACCATGAATATGCGCATGGACTACATCACACAAAGGTTGAAGAAGCATGATGGCCGCATTACCGAAACGGACCAGCGCATATCCACCCTCGAAGACTCTTCCTCTGAGAGCCATGAACGACTCCAAGAGATGGATAAACTGTCAAAAATTATTGCTGCAAAGAATGAAGACTTGGAGGCGCGTTCACGCAGGAATAACGTGCGTATAGTGGGGATCCCGGAGTCTACCGCAACTGGCTGCATGGAGGACTATGTGGAATGACTGCTGTTGGGATCTTTGGTGCGGAGGCACTCTCCAGAGTTCTAGTTGTGGAGAGAGCCCATCGCTCACTTGTAGCCAGACCGCCACCGGGCGCGCCTCCCCGGCCCATACTGGTGCGGTTACTCAATTACAAGGACCGCAACAAGGTGCTGAGACTAGCAAGGGAAAAGCAAGAACTGGTATATGAAGGGAACAAACTCTTGATCTGCCCAGACTCCAGCATGGCAGTACAAGAAGCGCGCAGGAAGTTCCTACCGGTCAAGCGGAAACTCCAGCAAACCAACATACAGTACTCAATGCTCTACCCCGCCAGACTGTGGATCCCCTACCGTGGGATGACACACATCTTTAACACCCCACAGCAAGCTTAAGATTTCCTAAAAACTGTTGAGAGACGGTCACCCATAACTCGGGACGGTGATCCCGGCTCCCGACGGACGTCACCTGCTCTTGAAGAAGACTAAGGCCAGGTCATTGTATGGAATTGGTCACCTGCATCACTGGTAAGACTATGCATTCCCTATTTCATTGCTAATCGGTTTGAAAATATGCGCCGGCCCTAGCGGGAATGACCACACACGGACCCTGATGAAGCCTGCATGGGCGGTACTGCTGGGACTAATGAAATCGCCAAGCAATAATGACTTCCCGGGCACCCTTGATAGAGCGAAATGTTCTTGTGAATTGTAGGGGTGCATCATAATCACTGATAGGCCGCACCCATATGTATTCAGACATATATTCGTTTATATTCCATTGTATACTCATGCATGTTTAGTAAAGAATGAATAGTTCACTGAGACAAAGTGAACTCAGCAGTATAATGGTGCTAGGATATTGATGTAATGTAATGCTTATTAAATTGTGTGAACTTAATGCATAGGGAAATTAGTTCGTATGTGTAATGTAATTGCAGTAGTTTAAACGTGCACCATATTAAAGTTGCACATGTAATTCAGTGTTTGCATATGAATCATAATGAAAATGCTTATAGGGAAACATAAGATGTGTGTTTAAAAGTTATATGTAAAGGCCTGACTACATATATGCTTAGGGAAGGCCTGGTTTATTCTTATGTTAGCTTATTTTGTAGGCAGTGAAAAGATTCTCTTGGTAAGGCTCTCTGGGTACAAACGGTAGATTTAATTTGCACAGTAGAAGGTTTCTGTTGAAAGTATCTTTGTTGCAGGTGCAAGGACACATGTCTCGTTAGTAAGACTAACTCTTTGTTTTCGAAAGCTAGAGAGAGGGGAGGCATGGTACGGGGAGTGAAAAGGAATGTAGGGATGATACTTTCGGCGGAGAAGGTGCCTGGGACTCAAGGTCAACGCAACCGGCCAGGATGAAGTCACCGTTTCAGTGGAAAAGCACAAGAAAGAAGACCTGGCCAAGGAGGCGGGACAAAGGCGTGTACAATTGTATTGGGGTTTGTATTAGGGATAGTGCCCTGAGGGAGGAGGCCAGAGAAGCGGTAGGGGAGACCTGAGAGAAGGACAGAGCTGAGCTTAGGTATATGGTGATTGCACTTCTTAGGAAGTCTTCACAGCTGACACCTTTTATTCTTTCTTGCCTGGAAAAATCGTTATGCAGGGATGTCACTTAGCGTTAGTGTAGGGACAGCAATTGATTTTAAGCTTGTTTAGGCCAATGAAGAGCAACTTAGAAATAGGAGCAATCATAGTCTGGTTGGTCCTCCTAGAACTTTCTATTCTTTTTATCCTGAGTCGGATGAGATTCTTGCGTAGATTATTATTTGTATTAGTGCCCATCTATTTCTTTAACCTCGTGTTGAGGTGCTTGCACGTTCAGTTATTTTTGGCGATTATAAATTCTCAAACTTGAATTCGGAGTCAGTGGTCCTTTCAGACAAAATAAATGCTGATATCTAACCTGATGAGATTCTCTCCTTTACACTATTCAACAGGTAAAAAGATCTTGGCGACCAGAAGGTTCTTATAGATAATTAGATAAGAATCGGCGTTATCAGTTGGTAGCAGAGTAGGATGGTTACCTTTGATGGTAAGGGGAGATCTAGAGCAAGATAGGAGACTAAGTTGCCCCATAGAGCCCGAGTGACGCAGATCCAGAGGACCGCGGGAGAAGGATGTCGGAGGTCGTGGAAAACTGACGGAGAGTGACGGTGCGGCGGAAGTAGCAGTTCGTAGTAGAGTGAGTATGAAAAGAGTGATGTTTGGTAGATTGCGGTGTTTTATTGTTGTGTGATGTCTAGCGGAGTTGGAACGAGAGTTGTGTGATTGAGAAACGGACCGTGAGCGCGCGCGGGACCGGGAGATTTATTGTGATGTAGAATACACCCAGAGTTGAGAACGTTGACCAGAGTTGTGGGGGTCACGAGACGTCATTGACAGACCCACAGAAGATAGGGACACATGTGTGAGTGTGTGAATAACCAACGCAGGTCGTAGGTTATTGTGTGCAAAACATCGAGTGATTGAATCCTATCGAGTGTGCTAAAGGCGATTGTCCGGTCGTTTCGCGGACAGACGATTGCCAGATTGAGGTCAACAAGCTCAAGAGGCTGATCGGTCTTTGGTAAGACTGACGGTCAGAGAGGTAATTGTTCGGTAGGACGGACATTATTTCAGAGTATGATTGGGACAGATGCGAGCGAGAACAAGTGAATTAGAAAGGAGGGGAACTGCTGCGAGCGGAGGAAAAGTGACGTCAGAACAGTGCCGCGCTGCGATAGGCCGGTTGGTGTGAACCGCGCTGGGATTGGTGGATTGGAATCAGGAAGTAAAAGCGGACATTTTGAGTGCAAATACAAAGTTGATTCAACATGAAATGTTTTAAAGCTTTAAGGGAACTTTGTAGAGGTGATAGACATGTGGTTGTTCGGGAGGGAGAGGAAGCTCCTCCCGAGGATACACCAGCACATTATATGGCAAAGAATGTAGGATTGCATACCATAATTTGGCTTGAGAATTGGCATAAAATGACAGAAGCAGAAGGAGAATTGTCGTTCCCTCGATATGGTACTTTCAGGTTAGAGGTGCTGTACCAGCTCAAGAGTGTAATGGCTTCAGTACGACCACTACCTAGACCGACACAGTTTGAAGCACTACATGCGTGGATAAGAGCAGCGTATGATAGAAAGAAGGAAAGGTGTCAAGAAAGGGTGAAGAAATCGGTCAGGGCATTCCAAGATGCAAGGTGGGATGCATTGGAGAAAAAGTGGAGAGCGGATACGATCGACGGAGATAAGTTGTACCCATTGTTAATACAAAATGGGAAGATAACAAGAGTCGATGAGGACGACAGTGATTTAGATGACAGTCTGTTGGATAGGATGTTGGCAGAGAGGCCACCACCATTTAACCCAGATTCAGAAGAGGGAAAGACAACCCCAGCAGTGGCAATAGTTGATGAGAGCCAGAACCAGACTAGCATGAGAGTAGTGGGAAGAATTTCCACAGGAACGGAGGGGCTACGGCGTCTATGATAACACAGCCTCCTGTGGGGAACACAAGATTACCGGACTCCTTGACAGTACCGGTTACCATTGGCCCTATAGTATCGATATATGACCCAGACCGAGTGAGAGAAGGGAGCTCCGTGCCGATGAGAAGGGAAGAAGGAAACAGCGAGAGTGGGAATGGGTTCGGAGTACGAGTGGTTCATTTCCCAAGACCAATAGACACAAGTACGCCATTACCGGCTACAGCAGACTCTTCCGTTAGGAAAGAAGAGGAGAGACCGGAAAGGCCGAGGTCTTTACGGGAATCTAAGTCAGCTTTGAGGGAGTGGACACCAACAGTAACGAACCAAGAGGATAGGATGCAAAGAGATAGGGCACAAAATGTCTCGGAAGACAGACCAGGTTCCAGGAATATGGAAGGGAATAGGTCACAAGGACAGAATAGTGACTGTGATGAGCGAGACGGCTCAGGTTGTCGAGATGTACTGAGGAGTGCAGTACAGGCAAGGTTGCTAGACGTAGTGAGGCTGAAAGCAGAGGTAGACGAAATGATCAGTGGGGGTCTGCCTTTGGAAAGGATAGAAATTTATGGATCAGATGAGCTGCTGTTTGTAGCAAAAGATGTGACTCGAAAAGCTAGAATGGCACATGATAGATTGAAGGAATTGGCCAAAAGATATGAGGTGGACTTGAACAAAACTAAAGCGTTGCAGGGACCACATAGATTGCATTACAGTGATCAGGAGTTGGAGGAGAAAAGAATCACAGGATTAAAGACGCACACCAGAGACCTGATCATAGGAATGAGAATATGGATTTTGTTGGACAAATGGGAAGAAAGGTGGTCCAAAAAGAAACCAGTAAAGAGAGTAGAAGGGGAAACGCCGCCGCCAGGAGAAGGGGCGACGGGTGTTGGAAATTTTCCTTTACGGGAAGTACAGAATGGAGGGTACGTGCATGTACCGTGGAATAGAGGTGATTTGGCTGCATTTACAAATGATTTTCCTCGGCTGAGGGAAAAACCGGTGGAGTGGTACAAGCAGGTTGAGCGGTTTGTGAAGATTTCAAAAGTATTGTGGATTGATTTGAACACTTTGTTTGACATAGTGGTACCAGGAGATTTGTGGACAGCATGTAAAGTCGCTATTGAGTGGCCAACTTCGGAACCGAAAAGAGAGGCGGTTACAAATGGTCCATCACCTGATGTCATGAAAAAGTATGAGCAGGTGATTACATGGTTGAAGTCGAAGATTTCACCTCAGGATATAGATTGGGTTAAGATAGATCGGACTGTACAGGAACCCAAGGAAACGGTGCATGAGTATTACGAAAGACTTCTGCAAGTTTTTAAACAGTATAGTGGGTTAGATGTTTTGGACCCTAAGGATATGGGACAGTTTGTCTCAAAGTTTGTAACGGGTCTGAGAGTGGAAATCAGCCTCATGATACAGCACCATTTGATCTGCTGGCAGAACAAGCCACTAGATGAAATTTTGCGGTATGCGAGATACTGTAGTGATGAGGTGGAATCAAAACATCGAAAGCTAAAAGACAAATTGATGCTTGTCCAGATGCAGACAGCACAGAGTCAGCCTAGTGGAGGGACCTTAGGAAGAAAGCAAGGAAATTTCCAGGGAAACCAGAATGGGCAGGTACAGGGAAAGGGAAAACCAGTAGACCCCAAGACAGGAGTGGACGTGGCCACACTAAAGAAGACCACTGCGTGTCATCTGTGTCGCCAGGTCGGACATTGGAAACGCGAGTGTCCTTTGAACCCAGCTAATCAGGTACAGGAAGAGGAAGAGGGGGCTCAGGCACCCGCGCAGGAGGTAGTTAACACAATAACGAGACCTAGGACGATGAAAGGGGGGGTTTACAATTCTCACGCTCAGATTCCCCAAGCTCCAAGGTTTTCACAAGGAACACGAACGTACCAACAGATGCCCCTGTTCGAACGCTATGATGAGGATAGCTCAGACCCTTTATCCTGACGGTGCCTGAGAGGGGAGGAAGACTGCACACTTGGAGCGGTCTTGGAGGTAGACCAGAGAGGACCTTTTGTGGAGGCAGAGATTGAGGGCAATCCTGCAACACTTTTGGTTGATACTGGAGCTACCCGGTCTACTGTAAGATCTGCAGTAGTCCCTAACCTACCCCTCTCGGGACAATCGATCCAGGTTGTTGGAGTAGCGAACAAGAAGATGAGCAGCCCATTGACAGAACCGATCTTAGTAAAGATAGGTACTTTCCAAACTAGACATCAGTTTGTAGTGTGTGATACGAGTCCAGTTTGTCTTTTGGGAAGAGATCTGTTGTGCAAGTTGAACTGCACGATTTACTGTACACCACGGGGAGTGGAGGTCCAGACGATAGATGACGATGCGGACTTTAAAATTACCAATCAGCTTCTATGTATAGATCTGTACCCAGTGGTGACGGTGGAAGAACTTCCACATGATCTGAGAGACGCAGTGTCGTCTGTGGTGTGGGATTTTGCGGGAGATGAAATAGGTCTAATCAGAGGGGTTGAACCAGTGCGGATTGAGGTGAAACAGAATGTTGATTTCCCAAGAACACCTCAATACAACCTGTCGACAGAAACGATTGCAGGAATAAAACCTGTGATCGAGACTTTCATTGAGAAGGGTATTTTGAAGGAGATCAGAGGTAGTCCCTGTAATTCACCCATAATGGGACTACAGAAACCGAGCGGGAAATACAGGATCGTGCAAGACCTGCGAAAGATCAACATGATAGTTGTCCCTTGTTGTCCAGTGGTACCGAATCCCTCAGTAATACTGTTCCAGATCCCATGTGAAGCCGAGTGGTTTACGGTTATCGATTTGTGTCAAGCCTTCTTTTCGATACCACTCCACGAGGAAAGCCAATTTCTTTTTGCGTTCAGGCTAGAAAATCGCGTGTTAACATGGTGTCGTATCCCTCAAGGGTATACGGAAAGTCCATCGATCTTTAACCAGATCCTGAAGAAGAACCTTGAGAGTCTTGTGTTGCTGCAGAACTCAGTTCTCGTGCAGTACATAGATGACTTGCTCATTGCCTCAGAAACAGAAGATGCTTGCAGAATTGACACAGTAGCCTTGTTGAACCACTTAGCAGAGAATGGACATAAGGTGTCCCCTAACAAGCTGCAGTACTGTTTGAATGAGGTACAGTACTTGGGACACAGATTAGAAAAAGGCAAGAGGAAGGTGTCACCAGATCGAATTGAGGCAATAATGAGCATGGCGGTACCCACTACACAGAGGGAAGTTAGGATGTTTCTGGGAATGGTTGGCTATTGTCGACAGTGGATTCCTAGTTTCTCCTTGAGAGCAAAGCCTCTGCAGAGGCTTACGCACAAGGATGTGAGTGATCCGGTACCATGGGACGAGGAGTGCTTGATGTCATTCCTGAAGCTGAGAGATGATTTGTGCAGGGCTCCCGCACTGGGAATGCCTGATTACAACAAGGCCTTTTCATTGTTTTGTTACGAGAGAGGAGGATGTGCATTAGCAGTGTTAGCTCAGAACCATGGAGGTGTCCGTAGACCAGTTGCCTATTTTTCAGCTACTTTAGATCCAGTAGCTTCTGCGTTGCCCGGATGTCTAAGATCCGTTGCTGCAACAGGTGTCAGCATTGAAAGATGTGAAAGCATTGTAATGGGACATCCATTGACTGTACATGTGCCACATTCGGTTGAGTTATTAATGACCAGGACCAAGACCCAGCACCTAACGAACAATAGGTTAACGAGGTACGAGCAAGTCATACTTGCCGCAGAGAATGTGACTCTGAAAAGGTGCTCCATCTTGAACCCTGCGACATTGATGCCTATACCGAACACAGATGGTGAAGATTGTGAGGACCATGATTGTCTCGATGTGACCGAACTTTGCACCAAACCGAGACCTGACATTGTCGATGAGCCATTGGCTGACCCAGATGAAATTTTCTTTGTCGATGGTTCATGTTTAAGAGACAGTGTGGGGCAATTAAGAGCAGCGTTTGCTGTATGTACCATTTCAGGAGTGGTCGACGCTGCTTGCCTAGAAGGAGTACGCTCCGCGCAGGTAGCTGAGATCATTGCCTTGACCCGTGCCTGTTTGGCCGCTGATCGGACTCGAATCACGATTTACACAGACAGCCAATACGGCTTTGGCGTGGTGCATGACTTCGGGCAGTTATGGTCTCAGAGGGGATTTTTGACATCATCTGGCTCACCCATTCGTAATGGAGAATATGTAAGACAATTGTTAGAAGCATTACAGCATCCGAAAGAAATTGCTGTTGTAAAGTGTTCAGCCCATGGGAAGGGGGAGGACTTTGTATCCTTGGGTAATAACTACGCAGATGAGGTAGCCCGCTTCTGTGCAGAACAAGGATGCGTATTCACAGGAAGAGAGATAGAAGAGAGCCAAGAGGGAACCGATCTCAGCATAATGTTGACCATGGCAGACACTTGGGAAGAGCTTAAGCGATTGCAGGATGAAGTTTCTAACCAGGAGAGAGAGGGATGGATCAAAGCTGGGTGTGAGAAAGGAGACGTGGAGGTTTGGGTATCAAACGATGGGAGAGCTGTGTTGCCGGAAGAATTGTTGAGTCCGATGGCTAGATTGATACATGGACAGGCACACCTGGGTAGAGACGCAATGATGAGAGTGTTCAGACAGACGTGGTATAACCCACGGTTCCGAGCAATGGCTGAGACGGTATGTCAGAGGTGTGTTACATGTCAACAGATGAATGCTGGAAAGAAAACTGTAGTTACACTGAGTCATATTGGAAGGTCAGGAGGGCCCTTCAATAGACTACAGCTGGATTTCGTGGAGATGCCTAGGTGCAATGGCTTGAGGTACATTCTAGTGATAGTATGTATATTCTCACGGTGGGTGGAGGCTTACCCCACACGCAGGTGTGAGACTCTGACAGTGGCTAAATTACTGTTGAGGGAGCTTATCCCTAGATTCGGGATCCCGACCTCTTTGGAATCAGATAGAGGAGGGCACTTCCATAGCGAAATCATGAAGTTGCTTTGTGCTGCATTGAACATAGACCAGAGACTTCATTGCAGTTACAGACCAGAGGCTTCTGGGATGGTGGAACAAGTTAATGGAACTTTGAAAGCCCGGATGGCAAAAATGTGTTCTTCGACATCCCTGCAATGGCCCGACGCCTTGCCTTTGGTGCTGATGAGCATGCGAAGTGTCCCAGACAGAAAGACCGGGTTGTCCCCCCATGAAATATTAATGGGGAGGGCAATGAGACTGCCAGCAGTACCAGCTACAGCCTTGATAAGCATCACTGATGATTTGATTCTCGATTACTGTAAAGGACTCTCTGATGTGGTCCGTTCTGTATCCCAGCAGGTGCAAGCAGCTGTGGTTCCAGCCTCGAGTGATCTGTGCCACGACTTGTGTCCCGGTAACTGGGTGCTCGTCCGGAAGCACGTGAGGAAGTGTTGTTTGGATGCCCGTTGGCGTGGCCCGTATCAGGTGATTCTGATCACGAACACAGCAGTAAAGTGTGGAGGATTGCCGAACTGGGTGCATGCTTCCCATACCCGCAGAGTTCCAGCACCCCTGGAAGAAACAGCTCCTCTCGTAAATGAAAACCCAGCGGATGTGGCAGGGCCACATGAGAGGACAAGTCAAGCTGTAAGGGTCGCTGACACAGCTGGTGGTGCACTAGAGCAAACAGAAGGGGGTTTCCACAGTTCGAACCCTGATTCAGACACCGAAGAAGGAGATGGTGCAGTGGGCGGAGAAGAGTCAAATTCAAAAGAAAGAGGAAGTAGTGCACTGGGTATAGAAGGGGAAGGCAGACAAACGAACAGACGTGCAGAAAGTTGGCCTGAAAGACAGAGGCGACTGAACCTGAGGTTAGCACCTGAGAGAGACCTTGCTCCAGTGTCCGAAGTATCTGAAACCGAAGCAAGCGACGAAGACCAAGCACAAGACAGTCGGCGAAGGTCCAAGAGAACAAGAGTGCCTTGTCGCAGATACTCTACCCCTGAGTGGACTTACACTGTGTTTGATGCAGGGGTGGTGAATACAGGGAGACTGAGGTCAGTGGAAGTGTTCAGTCGGAGCCCGAAACTGGTGGTGAAGGTGGTGCTGCGGATGCCAGGGTTCGAGATAGACGGAACACTGACACTCACGATTCCGAATCCCCCACTTCTGAGTGAAGTCCGAAACTTGCTTTTGCATCGGGTCGAATTCCCGCCTTTCGGAGCTGAGCCGTTTTCACACGAAGTGCTGGTTTTGCGTCTTGAACTTTTGTATCACGTTCTGGTCGTGCTCAATGAGGATCTCATTATGGATCAGTAAAGAACTGTAAATAAAAGTCTAAAAGAAGAAGATAACCTAGGTCCGAGTGGAAGAAGAATAAACTTAGGGACTTTCCACAAGAAGAGGAACGAAAACTAGGGAAGTCTTTTTCTAGACTGTGTAAATAAGTTGTGATCGGAAAGGGAAAGCCCGGAGATTTCATGGTTGCTCGAGCTGGTTAAGCAAGTCATAAATAAAGGACAGAGAGTTTTCTGAGTTCTTTGCGATAACCAAGACTTTTTGAGAACTTTCGAAACCATGGAGCCGGGAGATCCCAATCGTAGATCAAAGTGGATTGTAGGCATTCTTATAAGTAGTGTAATAATTTCTATAATCATAGTAGTTGTAGTCTCATATACTGGTTCGCACGAGCCAGAAGTAGAGGCAGGGACACCGACACCTATCACCCCTAGTCAGGAGGGGGTAGACAGGGCAGCAGATAGAGCTATGATATTAGAAGAAAGCCGTAGATTACATGTAGATTTGTCTAAGGGTGATTTTAAGCTTAATGCGTATGCTAAGTTGTTGTATGAGTATGTTGACGTGATGGATGCGAAAGATTGTTATGTGTGTATGCAGTTGCCTACTTCGGTGGATGAGGGTATTAGGTATCATCATCTTCCACTGACTTATGGTATTTCTTGTAGTCTTTTGCTTAGTTTGTTTTATGAGAGAGAGCAGTTCGAGTATTTCTTTTCCAATTTCGACGCAGTGCTTCCTGAAGTCCCAGCTTACAAGCATTTGAATAAGTATGATTATTACAAGACCGAGGACAGACTGAGGAAGTACTTCATACCGAGTTTGGAATTGGATACAGCATTTGCACACAGACACAATCTGACTTGTTTGATGTCGGATGTAGAGAGAAAGTTTGTAGATCAGGTTGAAGATAGGTATAGAAAGCTGACTGAATCCCGAGATTTAGGGCATCACAGGACAGATTGGACGGAGGAAGAACGGTTGCATAAGACCAGGGGAAGCTATGGTCCTATAGCGTTAGATAAGGAGCAGAGGGGTAAGTTGTGTATAAGGCGTTATCAGACTTACTACGAAAAGGTTCCAGTGGGACAGAGTACTTGTGATCACGTTTTCACCATGGCAGATGAGGCAAAAGATTTTCTCCAAGGTCCTGTACAAGTGATACCTACGGTGTATTACGTATGTGGAAAGAATGCTTATGTGAGGTTGCCTGCAAATTGGTATGGAACATGTTATTTATCAATAATATTTCCAAAGATTTACCATACAGAAGACTTAAATCTTCTGGAGGGTGGAGAGCATTCAAGAACGAAAAGAGCTGCAAGTGCAGGAATCGTTGTGGGGGATATCTTTGGAGCCATGATACCTAGTCTAGGAGTAGTCTTGAATGATGTGAAGATCCGGAGGTTAGCGACTGTGGTGGATGAATTTTCGATGAACACAGCAAAGTCGTTGGTGTTGGTGGAAGGAGAGATGTTGTCGATAAGGGGTATGGTTTTGCAGAATCGCCTTGCTTTGGATGTCCTATTGGCAAAAGAGGGCGGAGTCTGTAAAATGCTGAAGGTTCAAGAGTGCTGCACTTATATACCAGACCGTAGCAAGGATCTGGAGAAATATATAAGTAACATCACTATGATCCACACAAAGATAGCGGATTTGACCGAAGAAAAGGTCTGGAAAAGGTCGGAAAGGGTTTTGGTCAAGTGGGAGGTTGGTTTGCGAACCTAGGAAAGGGATTCCTTGGATACTTCCTGAGACCACTCCTTATTTTGGTGGTTTGTGTGGCTGGCTTGTGGATTATGATCAAGGCCTACAAGTGGTATCGAGCAGGCAGAGTCAAGAGAGCTTTGAGGGAAAATGACATGAGATTGGCAAGACTGCAGGACAATCAGTATAAAAGGCTCAAGAGCATGGAGAACTTCAGATCAGGGAAGATGGGAACAAGTTCTGTTTAGGTCGGTTCCTTCTCCGAGGGAGTAGAATGAGATATGATGACAGGAGTCATCAAAGGGGGGAACTGATAGAGCGAAATGTTCTTGTGAATTGTAGGGGTGCATCATAATCACTGATAGGCCGCACACATATGTATTCAGACATATATTCGTTTATATTCCATTGTATACTCATGCATGTTTAGTAAAGAATGAATAGTTCACTGAGACAAAGTGAACTCAGCAGTATAATGGTGCTAGGATATTGATGTAATGTAATGCTTATTAAATTGTGTGAACTTAATGCATAGGGAAATTAGTTCGTATGTGTAATGTAATTGCAGTAGTTTAAACGTGCACCATATTAAAGTTGCACATGTAATTCAGTGTTTGCATATGAATCATAATGAAAATGCTTATAGGGAAACATAAGATGTGTGTTTAAAAGTTATATGTAAAGGCCTGACTACATATATGCTTAGGGAAGGCCTGGTTTATTCTTATGTTAGCTTATTTTTGTAGGCAGTGAAAAGATTCTCTTGGTAAGGCTCTCTGGGTACAAACGGTAGATTTAATTTGCACAGTAGAAGGTTTCTGTTGAAAGTATCTTTTGTTGCAGGTGCAAGGACACATGTCTCGTTAGTAAGACTAACTCTTTGTTTTCGAAAGCTAGAGAGAGGGAGGCATGGTACGGGAGTGAAAAGGAATGTAGGGATGATACTTTCGGCGGAGAAGGTGCCTGGGACTCAAGGTCAACGCAACCGGCCAGGATGAAGTCACCGTTTCAGTGGAAAAGCACAAGAAAGAAGACCTGGCCAAGGAGGCGGGACAAAGGCGTGTACAATTGTATTGGGGTTTGTATTAGGGATAGTGCCCTGAGGGAGGAGGCCAGAGAAGCGGTAGGGGAGACCTGAGAGAAGGACAGAGCTGAGCTTAGGTATATGGTGATTGCACTTCTTAGGAAGTCTTCACAGCTGACACCTTTTATTCTTTCTTGCCTGGAAAAATCGTTATGCAGGGATGTCACTTAGCGTTAGTGTAGGGACAGCAATTGATTTTAAGCTTGTTTAGGCCAATGAAGAGCAACTTAGAAATAGGAGCAATCATAGTCTGGTTGGTCCTCCTAGAACTTTCTATTCTTTTTATCCTGAGTCGGATGAGATTCTTGCGTAGATTATTATTTGTATTAGTGCCCATCTATTTCTTTAACCTCGTGTTGAGGTGCTTGCACGTTCAGTTATTTTTGGCGATTATAAATTCTCAAACTTGAATTCGGAGTCAGTGGTCCTTTCAGACAAAATAAATGCTGATATCTAACCTGATGAGATTCTCTCCTTTACACTATTCAACAGGTAAAAAGATCTTGGCGGCCAGAAGGTTCTTATAGATAATTAGATAAGAATCGGCGTTATCACCCTCGCTCCTGCGAGTTGGGCTGACGGCCTCTCTGGTGCATTCCCCCAGTGGGAATTCCCTAAATGATGTACTATGTTGAAGTTATGTTACTAATTGACTCACACGTTAGTATACTGCTTTTACCAGTCTTAGTTTTGTATAAGACACACCTCTTGCATGTTACTAAATTGTCGTTAATGAGTCTATTCTCCTGGCTTACTTTTGTTGCACACAGCGGCAGTGCACGGATTAATTCTGAGCACATACAATTACGAAAGCATAGAGAACGATCCATACAAACTCACCTCCGGTCCCAGACAGGACAAGACAGATATAGCGGAGCCAAGAGCAGACAAGACCCACAGCTACACCTTCCTGACATGGAACATGTGAGGACTCCGAAACCCTCGCAAACGCAGGCAGATCCTAGGATACTTAGACAGACACCAAGTGCAGGTGGCTATGTTGCAAGAAACACACTTGGACCCTAAAGCAGCACTCACCTTTGGAAAGAAATGGGCAGCACACAGCTGCTTCTCCTCCTACTCAACATATGCTAGAGGCACAGCAATCCTCATCAAAGCTAGCGTAAGATACTGCCCGCTAGGGACACTACAAGATACACAGGGCAGATTCAGCGTGATGTGGGGCAGATTAGCGGGACACACAGTAACCCTGGTTAGTTGCTACGCCCCCAACATTGATGATGCCAGCTACTTTGACAAGGTATGGGGTAACATATTAGCAATAGGCTCCACTTTTATTATATGGGGAGCTGATTTCAACTTAGCACTAGACTCTCTTGCCTATCGCTCACATGGCACCTCATTCTCACATCCGCAGGCAACCAAACACCTCACGGGCATCATGACAAATCACCAGCTCTTTGGCGCCTTGAGGTCCCTCCATTCATCACGAAGGGAGGGCACCTTCTATTCTAGCGTGCCCTCCAGCTGGTCCTGAATAGACCTATGGTTGCTGTCGAAGGGACTAAACACTTGGATCCAGGCTGTGACGCACTTGGCGCAAACCTCCCTAGACCATTCCCCCGTGCTCATGAGACTATACCCGCCGGACAATGAATCCCCAAATCGTTCCTGGCGACTCTAGCCCACAACCTTGCTAGATAGAGCCTTCTGTGAAGAAATACGTCAGGAAATTCTTGAATTCTTCCCTTGCAATAAAAACAGTGTCTCAACACTTGCATGTGTATGGGAAAGCTTCAAAGTCACCATTCGGGGGCTACGTGTAGCCAAAAGCGGAGGGATCCTGCGTTCCATCAGGGGAGCACTAAATAGACTAGAAAGAGGCATAAAAAAAACAGAGGAGCTCCTAACCTCCGCCCCTAGCCCACAGAGAAGGGTTCAGCTTAAAGAACTACTAATTGAATATTACAATGAGGCGGAACGTGAATCTAAATTCCAATCTAAATATCATGTGGCCAGATCATTTGGCGAAGGCGAGCGTCCTGGCAGAACTCTGTCCGAGGCAACCAGACCCCCCAGATTCGCTAATCAGATTTTGGAAATAATAGACGAGGAAGGCACTAGGCATATCGAATCGCAGGAGATCCTTAATATTTTGACTGCCTACTATGCAAAACTCGCGTGCATAGAAAAGTGCCTCCTGACATAGCGTCCTACTTAGAGGACACTGCTCTTGGGTGGACCAACAACTCTCGCAGAGAGATTCTGTCTGCCGATATAGCGGAGGACAAAATCCGGGCTGCAGTAATGGGCCTGCGCTCCGGCAAGGCCCCGGGACCCGATGGGCTCCCGGTGGACTTTTATAAATGTTACATAGATGAGCTAGCCCTCTTCCTTAAGCAGGTCTTCAAGGAGGCCAGAGAGATTGGGACTCTTCCCATGACATTGCGGCAAGCCATGTTCATATCCCTGCTCAAACCGGGCAGAAAGGCCAGCAGCTTTGAGGCCTACAGACCCCTGTCGCTCATCAACTGTGACACCAAGATCCTAGCTAAAGTCGTCCGCAAATAGGTTGACATTGCTGATGGAGGGCCTGGTCCTCCCAGACCAGGCAGGTTTCATACCTGGCAGGGCCACCTCCCATAATCTGCGCACAACATTCGCATTACTACACGACTTTGACCCGGAGATCAGCGCAGCAGGTATCTGCTTAGATGCCATTAAAGCCTTTGATTCCCTGGAATGGGATTACATGTTCATAATATTGGGTAGAATGGGCCTTCCCCAGCCAATCCTGGCATGGATAAAGCTGCTGTATGGCCGGCCTGAGGCCATTATACAGATTAACGGTCTATACTCCAATCCGACCCCCAATATGCGAAGCACATGCCAGGACTAACTTCTGTCCCCGTTGCTTTTTGCTCTCGCCATCGAACCCCTCGCGGCCAAGATATGGCAACATCATAGAGAGCATGCTATACCATACCCCTCACGTCAGATACTAATATCATTATATGCCGACGATGTCACCCTTTATTTACGGGACCCACAAATTAGCCTCAAACCGATCCTAAGAGAGTTCATCAGATTTGGTTCCCTCTCCGGGATAGGGATCAACTGGAGTAAATCGCAGATTTTCCCGCTCACGCCCAGCACTGTCCAGTTCCCATTGAAATGGAAATAAATTATCTAGGCGTGATAATAACAAGAAATAAAGAAGAAACGCTTTGCGCAAACTATGGCACTGCTATTGAAACCATCACGAACTGGGTGTCTCGATGGATCACGATGCCATTCTCATTGGCTGGCAGAGTGGCCTTGATGAAAATGGTCCTATTACATAAATTATTGTATCTATTCATTAATATACCCTATAACTAGGCCTGGGTGGTAAATTCCGCTCCGCTCGCGGAATTTGTGGAATTTAGGCAATTTCGCGTTCCGCGGAGAACGCGGAATTGCCGAAAACTATTTTCTTGTTCGCGCTTTAAAAATGCGTTCTCGCGCGCGTGGTAGCGACTTACCGGGATCCCTGCGTTCGCCGACGAGTTTTCCTATCCTTTCGCGTGCGCCACGAGATTTTGGTAGCCGGCCGCGCGATCCCGCGAGAGTGTGCGCGATCACGAACACGTCATTCGCTGCGCCATCGGACACCGCGAGAGTGTGCGATCGCGAACACGTCATTCGCAGCGCCATCGGACACCGCAAGAGAGAACGTGCGATCGCGAACACGTCATTCGGACGCGCCATCGGACATCCGCGGAAGTTTGGTGAAGCTTGCGATCCCGAACACGCAAAATTTTCAATCTGGAGAAGAATAATATCTCGAGCAGCATAAAACCTTCTATAAAATGATGATTTGGATGAAAAAAACTCCTCAGATTGACATTTGGCTGTCCTTTTTTGTGCAAGGAGTCCTTTTTAAAAAAAGGAAGTGCCACAGAGTCTCCAACTTCCTGTTCCTGTCCAGGAGGCTCCTCCTGTTCATTTTTCATTTGGATTTTGAGCTGGAAGGATCACTATTTGTGTCTGCTGCAACATTATCATTGGATTGGAGGACTTTTGGATTTGAGATTTTACAAGTAAGTTGGTGTTGTTGTTTGTTTGATTGGGGCATTGCAGTTGCTGCAACTACAATTTTGGTACTTTTCATCATTTAAAAAAAAAAAATTGTTGTGGGCAGCCAGTAGGCCCAGAGCTAGTCATGGGTGGGTGCATGATGAAACATCATGCATCCTTTGGTGTGTGTTGAATTTATTTCAAACATCATTTAGGGCATGGATGACATTGGATTGAATTGCAAAATGTGTATTTTGGGTGTATTTCAGTTTTTGGGTGTGTGTTAAATAAATGCCTTTGTTGTGTGTGGTGTGTTGTGTACCTTGCAGACCTTGTTTATCCCTGTGTATTTTCGTTTTTGCATTTTATTGTATTAAAGGCAAAGCAGTGTGGTTTAGCATGCATCCTTTGCCTGGCTATTATAGGCCCTTTTCAGTATATTGTTTTCCAGGCCTCCTGCTTGTTGCTTGTGATTTGTGAGTGTCCATGTGACTGGTGGCCATTTCTGGTGGGAGTTATAAGTGTGCTGCTTTTGCCATATAGGCCTGCATGGTTTTCCTCTTGGCTTACTGCTTCCATCCATCCCCTTTGCCAGCTGCAGCTCCCTGAATGATGTGATGAGCAAATAATTTAATGCCAAACAGGGTCCACTTCCATTACATTTGTATTTTTGTTGTTGTTCTTCTTCTTTCCTATCCTTCCTGAGAGTATACACAGTATACCATAAAAGCCCTTGTTGACAAAGTCTCACAAATGGCTTCACTAAGTTATATATTTTATTTGTTTGTTTGTACTAGTAGTAATTGAACCACAACAACAAATGCAACATTTCACTGATGTTCTTCTCCTGGCTTCTTTGCTTTTAGGTGCACAAAAAGACAGAGGTGGAGGTGTCATCATCACCCGTTGTACTGCCAGACAGAAGTCCTGCTGCGCACCACGTCGCGTCCATGTGTGACCACAGACATCTCTGCAACTTGTGCACCTGCGTCCTGCTGACATCTGAAGAAGATGGCCCCAAAGAAAGGTAACAGGTCCTCCAGTACCAAGAAAGTTGTCAGTGAGAAGAAGGAACAGAAGAAGGAAGTGGCACTTACCAAGACTTGTGTGCCGCCCCAGATATTTTTTTGGAAACAAACAATTACGCCTGCAGCAGCGTTGTCTGGGGACCAAGCTGGGAGCAGCACCTCCACATCAGCAGGCCAGCCCCACCAACCTAGGCCCAAGCCCATGAGTGTTGCAGAGGTAGCCAGTCTACTAACGAGCAGTGATGTTGAAATGTCATTATCGCAAAGTAGTACCCAAACAACGCAGGCGGAAACTCAGCAGATAAGTGGGCAACAACAGCCACAGCAACAGCCGCAGCAGCAGCCGCAAGAACAGCCGCAAGAACAGCCGCAACAACATCCGCAACAACAGCCCACAATAGTAGTTGTTCCTCCTGAAGTAGGGGCAGTTCAGGAAATCGAGCTTCCTGCAGACAAAGAGGAGCAAGCCACTGTTTCAGAAGATCCATTGTCTTCCAGACCCCCAGCAAGGAAAAGGAGGGTTAGTCCATCAACTTCTTCTTCAAGCCCCGCTTCTGATGATCGAGATGCCACTTGGAAGCCACCAGCTCAGTCTGAGAGTGATGCACGCCACAAGACAAGGCTAGTGAAAAGGAAGGTTCCAGAAAGCCTTAGAGTTATGGAGGTAGATGTAGAAGAAGGGGATGATGATGACGAGCCAGTCATCATGAACATCACTCCCGGCCCAGAGGAGATGGAGACCAACATTATTACCCTATCCAAAATCACTGCGAGGGATGTAGCATGGATACCACCAACACGACCTCCAGCTTCCATATTTGCATTTGCAAACGCCCGGCAGGGACCTACATCCAGCTCAACCACCACTTCAGTAGGTAGTGGTACTGTAACTGCACAGAGTCAAATTCCAGGCACACCCTCCAGTTCATCTGCTATTGAAAGTGGCACCTCCAGCAGCGCCAAAAAGTTCTCCTCCCCAGTTTGGGACTTCTTTTCGGTTAGCAGTAAGGAGGAGAACATTGCTATATGCTCAATTTGTCGACACGCTGTTAGGCGGGGTAAGCTTGGTACAAACTATGATACCGAAGGCCAAATAAGTCATCTAAAAAAACACCACATCATCCAGTGGGAGGCTCACCTACTTCGCTTACAAAAAAGTAAAACTGCACCCATTGCTGTTGGTGGGGATGAAGAAGTAGAAGAAGATATGATCGCGGTGGAAGGTCAACAAGAGGGAGACATTTCTAGCCCTGTCCCCAGCAGTGTAGTGGTACCGCCCACATCCTCAGCAACATCTCAGTGGCACCGTAGTAAAAGTAAGAAGAGTCATACTCAGAGTCAGACTGAGACACCAAGGCAACCGAGTACTGCAATGAAAAGCAGTGCGTCGTTGAGCCTAACTGGGTTCAAGAAGACAGCTGCACCACAAAGGAAAATAATCCAGCCTACCATTAACAGCATGCTTAGGTCGGAGGGGCAGTACCAACGCAACCACCCAACGGCACGGTTGTACAATGCGAAGCTGGCTAAAATGTTAGCGCTGGACCTTCTCCCTTTTTCATTTGTGGAAGGCGTGGGATTCCTTGAATTTGTGTCAGCCATCTGCCCTAAATGGAAGGTTCCCAGCCGGACCTATTTCGGCAGAGTTGCTGTTCCAGCACTACATCACGATGTGCTGGAATTGCTTGGACAAGCTTTGCAGCAGAGTGCTGTTCACAATATCCACCTGACAACAGACATGTGGACCAGTTGCCAAGCCACTGATTACATGTGCATCACTGCACACTGGATCTCTTTTGTGGGGTTAGAGAAAAGATATCTGAAGCAGGTCTTGTTCACACTGCTGAGATTTTTAATGCTAGTCGGAAACATGCAACTGTAGCCATGTTCGCCATGGAGAAATCTCATACTGCTGCAAACATTTTGGAAGAGTTAACAGCAAGGTCTTTGAATGGCTGCGCCCAAGAGGGCTTAACATTGGTTTTGTTGCCACGGATAATGGCAGTAATGTACTTAAGGCCATGGAGGATAGTGGCTATTTCAGGGTCCCGTGTTTGGCACACTGCATTAACATTATTGTTCAAGACTTTCTGAAAAAAGAAGCCCAAGTCAACAACTTACTGACCACCTGCAGAAGAATATGCACACATTTCAGCCATTCTTTTAAAGCCCGGAAGCAGCTGAGGATCATTCAACGTGAATATAGAATGCCAGTCAAAGCACTCATCCAGGAGGTGGCAACACATTGGAACTCAACTTATTACATGCTTGACCGTCTGTTTGAGCAGTACAGACCAATCAATGAATATGTCATGCAAAGTGGGGATGCTACTGTGAAAGGCTTGACCCTTCAGATGGACCAATGGTGCCTAGTTAAATGCCTGACAGACATGCTTCTTCCTTTCGAGGTCTTCACACGTGAAGTCAGCAAGGAGGACTGTACTATGGGCCAAGCTATCCCATTGTTGCACATGCTAGAGCAACAGTTGAAGGAGGTGTCTGAAGCGTACATAGGTGTGGAGGTAAAAAAGAAGCATATGAGTTGGTGGAGAGCTTATCCCGTCGCTTAGCTGAAAATACAAGGGTGCAAACTAAGATTTTGTCCCAAGAACATTACATTTGTGCCACAATTCTGGATCCACGGTACAAATCGGCACTGAACAGTAAGACATTACTTCCTTTTTCAGAAGTGGATGTTGCCCGGTACAAAACTTGGATAGCTGAGGCAGCCAGTAATTTGGAAAATGAACGGCTGCTAATTAAAGGCCCGCTACTCAAACCCACAACAAGTACTGCAGCAGGGCATCCGACGTCAGGTTCAACTTTAGAGCCTGAGGGCAGTGCGTTTGGCTCAGAGCTGTCACCAACTCTATCGACAAAAGCAAGAACCGGATCATCAGCCCCAGTAAAAATGGCAAAGGATTGGTATTTACAGCAAGGACTTGCTAGGTCCAGTGCTGATGCAAAGACAAAAGAGGCCGAACAAAGTGTAGCACCCCTGAACATTGAGCGGATGGTCCAGGCCTATCTGGATGACCCAACAGAGGTCTACATTGATCAAAACCCATTGCGGTATTGGTATGGGAAAAGGGGCCAATGGCCAGTGCTCAGTAGGCTGGCGATAAACTACCTGGCTTGCCCTATCGCAAGTGTCTCTTCTGAACGTGTTTTCAGTGCTGCTGGTTCCATTGTAACAGTGAAAAGGACCAGTCTCTCGCCCAAAAACGTGGAGAGGTTAACCATGATCAAAATGAATCAGCACTTTATACCACCGAATTACACAATACATGAATCAACGCAGGAAGATGAGGAGAGTGGCTCAGGTGACAGAAGTAGTGTGTTAGATGATGATTACCTACTTCTGGTTGAACCCCCAGTGTTTGAGGACGAGCTATACTACCCTGACAACTAGGCCTCCACTTCTTACTGTCTTCTTCCCTTATTTACTTTTATTTGTGTGTCTGTCTTTCTGGTTCGAAACTTCAAATCACAACAAATCCATCACCACCGTCTTCGTCTTTTATTGCCATATATGAGTTTCAGCTCTCTGCATTTCAGTCCACTCCTCCGAGTCCTGCTCCTCCATCCTCCTGAATTGACCTAAATCTATTGCCCTCAAGCCAGATGATGATTGGATGTAGCATAATAGAAGAAAAAAGAAAATCTTGCCTCGTTGAGTCCCTCCAAAAGAAGTGGAACATGATGATGACTACTATAGCTATCCTCCTTTCCGAGCCGATACAGACTGCCCATTAACTGAAGATGAGAAGGAACAGGTAATGAATGATGACATGCATTGGACGCTGACTGAGTGATTTGTGTTGTTGTTGTTTGTTGTGCATGAAGTTAATACATTGTGTACTATTATCTAATCTACACACTAAAAGTAACTCAAGGCAATGTTTCCCTTCTTGTTTTTTAATAACAAATTTGTACTTGTACTGCAGGCCGATCCATTGCATTTTGAATATGGAAAGGGGACTCAATCTGTACACTGCACACTGAGTTGGACAACACCATGATGATGACCACAGTGACATAATTTTTTCGCAGTCACTCAGTAGGATCGGAGATTATTGATGGAATAAGTCAGGCTGTTTCATGAGTGGCATAAAAGGTAAACAAGTCAACAACAACCACAGCAGACCTACATGTCTGTGTAGTGGTGGGAGTCGAGTGTAGTGGTATGACTGACAGCGGTGCATTGATTTAGTCACTTAATTTGTAAAATGCTATGTTGCTGTATATGTGCTTTGTCTGCCTCTGTCAAAAAATGTACACTAAATAAAGGATGGGTCACAGGTGCTGTGGGCCTGCTCTGTCCTGTTGTTGTTGTTGTAGGTTAATGCTGGAAACAGACTAGAGTAGACATGATGTATCCAAACTATCCATGTCGCTTCTGAAAGTGTTCTTGTTGCACTCCACCGTAATTTAGGCATTTTTTTTCTACTTGATTTTTCAATATCCCTTTTGTTTTTCCATCTACAATTACAGGCCGGCCCTTACCCTGTGCCATACTGGGAAAAACAACTCACACTTACCTTACCAATGAATCTACATCTGCCAGGCAGGCAGTGGCGTCACCCAAGATTGATGGCCGGAGCGTCCATGGAAGGGAGGACCAAGAGGAATGCCGAGATGCAACTCCCCATTTTGACCAGGATAACATACAGTAACAGTATCAACTTTCATCATCTTTTAAATAATTTGATTCTTTTTTTTGTCTTCAATCATTACTACTGTGTGTTGTTGTTGTTATGTTTGCTCTCTGCTTATAATTCAATTCATCCCTACAGCATTTTTTGACTTTTCTTTGCTATCTTTAAAAGTAAGCCCCGTACAACCGAACAGAAACTGTATGTAATTCGGGTCTCTCGGAGGGCAGACAGGCAAGGCAAATAGCATAATATACTGCTGCCCTGTACTGTCTAATTGTCTAGTAGTAGTAGTTAGTACTATCATTAACCATCAAGTTATCATCATCATGCATGCATTTCTTTTTCTCCCATAACAGATTTATGGATATGGTCGTCTGCCAAGATTGTGTTTTGTTGTTGTCCATGCGTACTGTTTTTCTTTGTCAAACCTTTCCCAAAACCCCCTTCCCAACCATTCATCAAACCCTAACCCTCTTCCCCCAGGCTGTGTGATTTATTGAGGTGTGACTAAATTAAATGTACACCAATAATTGATCACACGCTTGCTCGGGCGGATGTGGCGAAAGCAACACTAATTCAATTTCAAGGCAGGGCTAGGATCTTCTTCTGCTTGCCCACCCATGATCAGTATATTTGCGAGGTAATTTTTGTACCAAAGGAACCTAATCCATCATCATTAATTGCCAGCATCGATTGGATTTGTCATCCTACTACACACAGCACTAAAGGTTACGCTTGTGTCGAGTGTAGGCCTAGTCGAGTGACTCGACACAACTACAGTTTGTAACTTGTTGTACTAGGCTAACCCCGCCACCATTATGTTTTATTTACTTCGTTCTACTACTCCTCCCAGAGTCTCAGGCGACTGACTGTCTCATTTTCTTTTTTTGCAAATGCTACTGCCAGTATCTACTACTACCACCACAACCATGGCATCTCCATTCTCTTGGGAAACAAAACCATCATCGCCATGCAGCCATCGCTGTGCCTAACTTAAACATCAATCACAGGTAAGATAAGAAGTTTGGGGGAGGTATAATAATGGACTAGGAGGAGAGACTGACAGTACTAGTAGGACAAGTCACTCAGTGAGGGGTACCACATCTATCTGTTTGTGTGTTACAAATTCGGCAGATTATTTAAATCAAACACTGGCTGCGACCCTGCAGCAGCAAGGAAACCATGTGATGTAAAACAGTAACCCCCCCAACAAAACGTTAACAACGTATGCTATGTTTAAGTATAAATATAATTTAATACCCTAACAAAAATAAACTATGTAAAAAAAATCCCACAATACCCGACCCACCCCTCTCCCTAACCCCAACCAATGTCCAAAACGAGAAAGTCCAACCAATGTCCAAAATGTCCATAAATCCCAATGCCCAATTCCCACCCACCAAAAAAAGTATTACAAAAGGGGCAATCCAACAGGGTCTTAAACTCTTAATGTTGTCGGCGGGCTCTTCTGATGTTGTCCTTCTCCAGGACCTTGATCCTCCTCTGTAGCTCCTCTACGTGCTCCTCTAGATGTGCATTCCGGAGGAGCATGCGGCGCACATATGCCCTGCAGTTGCATCCACAGGGGGGGGCAGCAGTGCTGGATGTTGAACGTCGGTGGGCGGCTGCCTGACCGTGGCGCCATACCACTGTAGGGGCCTGGCTGGGGCCCGGAGCATTGGAGGAGGCTGCAGCTGCTGCCGCCTCCTCCGCCAGAACCACCAGCCGCCGGTACTCTTTACAGATGGCCTCCAGCTTCCGGCGCCGGGCCACGGCTGCCAACTCCTTCCTGGTTGGTTTTGCTTTGGAAGGAGGAGCTATATCAAGAAAGAAAAAAAGACTATTGAAACCAATACTCTCAAAAAATGTATTCAACACATAGTGGCACAGTAGCACTAGCAAGCTCAGGTCATAACATTTGTGGTATGTAGCTATCCTCCCACTTCCTCGGCCTCTAACATTTGTGGGAGTTTTAGGTATTATACTAGCACTATGGACTCGAGTACACAGTACACCAGTCTTCTTCTTCTCTCTTGTTTAGCGAAATTACGTAACCTTGTTGTAGCCAGCATGCCAGCTCAGTCAGCTTGCGCCCAAGACAAACATACTCGAGTCATTATGCAGACTCACGTTAGTTTTATTTACTACTATCTGCAGGTGGGGAAGCTGGTACAGTACTGGCCATAAAGAAAACAAGTTATGTAAGGCATCAGTCGGGATTGAATTGAATTCATTTATTAACTTCGATTAATTAAAATCATTACAATAAAATATATACAACCATACAACCCACATTTGTCCTATAAAACACAAGCTGATCCACAAATTAACCTTTTCTCCACATTTCATTTCGAGCTCTCTTTCCTCATGCCTTAAATTGTAAAAAGAAAGAAGTGAGCTTTCAATAAGAGCTGCACATGACCTGTTATTACACTTTACCTTCTGTAGCACCCTAGGGCGCTATCCAGTTCTCGCTGGTTCCCATTCTCAACACCTCTATTAAGGAATAAGCATTTCCTCACAATTACAGACCCTCAAGGGGAAAATTGCACTGGGCTTTTTGCCGCACCCTATGGCACCTGCTGTGCCTAATGCGTGCTCAGGAGATGGTGTGGGTTACACTAGCAGATGTGAAAGACAACAAATGGGGAAGCCGACTCTTTGATAACGTGGGAGTGTTCTCATGTGCAATCAACTGTATGACATGAATAGGAGCATCTCACATTCTAAAGCCAATAAATAAGTAAAAACTTAGGGCCTCATTTATGAGGTTTTGCCATTGGGCAGCGCCGCAGGCCTTCCTGCAGCACTGCCCAACGACAAAAGAAAAGGGCAGGAATGCGCTGTATCTGTCCTTTTCCCCTGCGCCGGCACACAATGGGCTGCTGTGCGCCAACGCAGGCCCATTTGCACCATGGTGCAAGGGTGCCTGAGTTGCGGGGATGATTATTTTTGTGCAGGAAGGGAAACCTTCCTGCACAAAAAGAATCACAAGAGGCTTTTTCCTCTTTCTGGGTGTGCTGCAGAATAAAGATATTTCTCCTCGTTGTGCCTCCCTTACTCCTCCCCTGAGGAGGTGTGAGTTTTTGGCACTGCCTCAGATTTACGATTTCTCGTAAATCTGGGGCCGTGTCAAAAAGTCATGGATGTTGCAGGGGACGCCCCCAGCAACATCCATGGAACACCCCTTCAACGCAGAAAACTGCATTAAAGACAACAATATGTACGAGGCAGCATTAAGGCAGAAAGTGTGGCTCAGTGCTGCCTTGTAAATGGAGCAGGTTCCTGTGTCACGGAATATCACAAAAAGTGACGTTCCGGGGGCACAAGGGGCCTCATAAATGAGGCCCTCAAAGTCCAAGGCCATTTAACACAGAGGCCTACCAGCTCCTTCTAGTGGGAGAGGGAGCGTACTGTACTATAACATGGAGGGGGTAAAGTGCAAAGTGCGATCCTGTTATCTTATTATTGTTGAGTTTATCACTCACGGTTGCTGGAGTAAACTCCTTCCAATTTACCGATGACTTTAAGGTTTAAAGGAGGAGAAGAATAAAGCGCAGTATACTGGCCAGTCAGGACTGGTTTTAAACTGTGGCAACTCGGTGAGTGCAAACATGATGAAATTCGTGAACTTCAACAATCTTGCCAGGTTGCATGTCGTGTTTTCCCTGAAGCACAAGTCCAAGGCCTCCCTGCAAGTCCTGACTCCCCTTGCCTGAAAAATAGAGCAAATCAGGCGGCATCAATCATTAGCCAATTTAGGGCAACAGCACAGCAAATGCAGCCAAGATTCTTCGCAAAACATACATAGCCTGGATGAAACTGCCTCCTCCTTGTGTGCCCAGGTGGGATTGAAGTCCGAGATTGGTAAAGCGATGAGCCTCACGTGGAATATTTTCCTGCCAGGCTGGACTGTCATGACATGATGAAAGTAGGGTTGAGCTTTCCCCACGATGTATGATGTGTCAAATGACGCCGTGATGCGCTTAGCACAAAGATTTGCATGATCCTTTTCGAATGTGGTTTCTACCACCTGCCTGTATACTGCGTTTTTCATGGCAAACAGTGGAATGTGGAGGGAGAGCAAACTTCCTGCCTTGATCTTCAAGTTGCTGATTGCCTGTCCAAGTACGGTTTCCCAGGGGACCCTCCTCCTCAAAGATCCTCCTATCAGTTGGTATTTGAGCAACTCTTCTGGGCTCGCAAAACTCTGATGAAAAACTTTATTAGGTCCCCCTGACTTGCCAACCTCAACCTCATGCTTCCAGCTTGCCGTGGGGCTAGCAACACTGCCTTGCATGCATTAATCTGAGCGGCTGTTAAAAGCCCATCCAGGGCACCTGGAAAGGCCTGGTGGCCATATTTGAGGGCCGGAATCAGCTTTGCTTTCAAGACTGTCAGCATGGGTTCTGCAGTTGAACTTAGTAGGTGGGTGCTTAGACGCTTCAATGTGTGGATGACACGCTTGGACTTTATACTGAGGTGCCTTAAAAGAGCTGCCGGTTTGGCCCTCTCGGAAAGCTAGACCCCAAGGTAGTTGTAAGCTTACACTGTTACTGTAGCAGGTCTCCCAATTTCCAGCGAGATTGATTCTTATGGGGATGTTTACTGAACACTACTGCCTTGGTTTTGCTCCGATTAACCTGTAGATTATTCTCCTGGTTGTAACCTTGGAGTGTGTTAAGGGCTCTCTGTAGGAACTCTCCAGTGTGGTCCATGATTGCCGTGTCATCTGCGTACTGCAGGATGTAAAGTCGCACCCTGCCCAGCCTGGAGTGATTAGACTTGCGCCCAGATCTGCAGTGTGGAGATTAAAGAGAAGGGGGGCCAAAACACAGCCCTGTTTAAGTCCTTGTTTGTAGCAACTCTGGGGGTTACTGCGGTGGCACTAGTTTTAACCGAACCCATGTCCCCTGGCATAATGATATATTTGCCTTGAGGAGCAAGGATGGAATCCCCCATACGAACAGTTTTACCCATAGTATTCCATGATCCACCTTATTGAAGGTGGTGCTGTAATCGATGAAGCAGCAAAACAAGGGAGGCTGCTTCCTCCTAACAGCTTGTGTAGATAAGTATGCGATTGCTATGATGTTGTCCATGGTTGAGTAGTTGGGCCTGAATCCTGACCAAAAAAATGGAAGGATTCCTTTTTCCTTTGCCAATGTCTCCAGCTCATTCAAGAGAATTTGGGCATAGCCTTGGCTTCTAGATCAAGCAGGGCAACAAACGTGTAGTTTTGGATTGGAGCGGTCACCTTTTTTATGGATAGGAAAGAGTATAGAACCTCTCCAAGAGCACAGCATTGTTGCAGTGGCAAAGGCATGATTGAAGAGAGGCGTCAGAGTTGTCGCCAAAAGATCTTGTGCAGATTAAAAACAGGGGCAGGAATCCCATTCGGCCTAGGGGCCCCATCATTCCTCACTTTTTTGATGGTCACTATTACTGCAAAAAGAACAATTGATGGACAGAATGCTGCACAATGTCATACATTCACCCCAGTACAGAGATCTGGGCCTAAATCTATCGTGTTTTTGCTCTCCATGCCATTCGAGTTCAGACCCAGCCATATGCAAATCAGTTGTGACCCTTTTCCCAATGGGACCAGTCCAGCCCGAACTGCCAGGCTGCATTTGCTGTGCTGTTGCCCTAAATTGGCTAATGATTGATGTCTTACCTGGACTAGAAACAAGCATCCTAGGACTGTTTCGGGGTTTCACCCCTCATCAGCCAGGCTAGCTATTACTTCTCCTTCACTAATTAGAAAACCTTGAGAGGTGCCAGTGGCTGGTTACGAGCAGCGCGATGGAGCGGCTACCACTGCCAATGAATCAGTTGAGTATAATTGTTCAACATACCGCATCCAGACTTGTTCGGCCACCCCGTTCTCTTTTGTCATTCCTGGGTTATCAAGCGGATTTGTATGCCTCCACAGATGGGAGTGGTTCCTCTCTTTCAATAGAGTGAAGCCATTCCAATTCTATGTGCTCCATTTTAAGCTCCCATGCTTTCTTTTTGCAAGCTGTCCTAAGAGCAGTAATAGACTGGCTAACGTTTGATTTACCACCTCTTTTCCTGGGACAACGGGGAATATATAATGTTGTTGCAGGGCTATTACTCTTTGGTGTGCATCAGCCGTTCTCCAGTACCTGTTGAAGGTCAGCAACGAAAGCTTCTCAACCTCCCATTTCTGACTTTGGATTAAGTGACTTAAGGACAGAGTTTATCTTCTCCATCCATGCTGACAATTTATCTCCAAATTTGGCAAACCATTTGATTCTTTGAAGAACTGTGTGGTGCTCTTCTCCTGTTGTTACTCTGATCGATGGAAATGATTTTGCAGTGGGGACCACTAGTTGTAAGGTACCGCGCAGGGGCCTGTGGTTGCTTTCACCTCTGACATCAATTTCAAAATATTCAAGCATGGGAGCAATCTCATCACTTACAAGGATGTAATCTATTGTAGATATATTCCTAAAAGTAGGTCTTGGTTTGAGCTTAGCTTATGGTTGTAAAATAAGGCATTAAGAGGAGCGGCCCCACCTGCTCGCTCGAGGGGGTTAGGTGTCTTGCCTAGGCCCCTTGTATTGAAATCCCCAAGTATGATTGCTTGATGAGAGTCGTATTTAATCAGTAAATCATCTATTGTTCTTGTAAAGGGAGTTTAAATTATCTTTCTTCTGAGGCTGTGTGGGATTAAAATAGCAATTAATTAAAGGCAGACGGAGGGATTGGAAATTAAGCTTCAGGCCTTTTATGAGTAGGGCTTGGATAGCAGGTGAATTTGTGGTATTTTCAGAAGCGACAATTTTTTGGGCGTGCTTTAAAAAAACGGAGAGACCTCCAGATGGTCATCTGAATATATTTGTTTTTGACACTGCGATGTGGAATTCATAATAGCTTGCAAGTGGTGTAAATCTCCTCGAGACACAAGGTGTCGCTGTGAGAAGTTGGCCTGGTATATGCTGTCCACTATTTAAAGTGGGCACCCTGTACCAGTCCAAACAACCCTTATGGTGATTTAAGAGGTCAAAGATAACCTTAGAAAGCTATCCAAGTGGTAGCTGTGGAGAGCAGCCTTCAGGCTTAGTCTTGAAGGAATGTTAAGCAGCTTGTTTTACTAGAATGCAACCTTATTGTATTGGTTAAATGAAAGGAGAACCACACAGTAGTTATACATTTTTTTATTTATTATTATAACACACTCTAAATACTTCACAGTATCTGCTACACGCAGATAAACACAAAGCACACAATACTGTAGCACAGACACAATCGTAAGTAGCACTAATACACAGTGGGCTCCAGGGGGAGACCAAACCATATGCTAAAATAGTGGTATAAGAACCAAGACTCGAGTCAAGACAGTGTCTAAATGATGTAGAATCGCTGGGACCCCAAGGAACTACCCAAGGTGAGTACGTAGGGACCCCACGGAGGACGGGTGCAGTGTGGAAACACGACCGCGGACGCCGTACAATTCTATGGGAGAGTCGCGGTTGCAGTTTTAAAGTTTAAGGAACCTTCCTAGTGGATTACGAGGAAACCCTTTGGTTCATAGGAGGTTGAAGAGCCACCCCACCCATGGATACCATAGTACCAGAGTTACCTATCCCAGGGAAGCCGGGTGCATAGGGCTGAAGTGGTGTCGGAAACCGCCGTCGATCTCAATAGAGGACTTTGAGAAAGAGCCACTGCTAGGAAGAAGAAGAGTGTCCGTTGGAATCCAAAGGTGGATTCTTGATCAAGAGTACCTGAAAGCATAGGGGACAGAGTCTGGGTCACTCAGGAGTGACCAGGGGCTCGGTAGACGAATGCCCACCGATGTTGGGTGCTTCAGGTGCGTTGAGGGGGTTCTTGACTCTGCAGCCACCGGGACCAGGAGACGTCGAGGATGACCGGGAGCCGGATGCGAGCTGTCCCATGAAGGATGTCGAGTGCTGAGGGGTCGGTGTCCGGCTGGAGCACCAACAAGCCTTGGCAGCAGCAACCCACAAAGATGGTCAAGCAAAGTTACGGTTCGGACCAGCAAGGTCCAGGAGACTCACCAAACACAGGGTAGTCAGGGCAAGCCTGGAGCAACCAGAGGAGCTCCAAGAAAAGCAGTGTTGACCCTCAAGAGGTCCCACAGGCCGGCGGCACAGGAGTTGCAAGGGGACCGTGAGCCGAATTACAAAGCAACAGCCTACGGAGCACTCAGTCGGAGGAGGCCAAAGTTCTTTGATGGAAATGGTGCCAGAGGTCAGGGCTACTCAGGGCCCAGTGCACTTGTTTTGGGAATGCCAACAAGAATATGCACTTGCAAAAGTACGCGGTGCACAGGGGTACGGGTATTGCAGCCCCCACAAGGGATTATGACCTCAAACTTGGTGAGAGGGCAGCACGGACCTCGAGGGGCTTGAAACCCACCTCCTGTGTTGCTGGACCCTTTGGAGTCCGTAGGAGCTCAGGAGCAGCAGACCGGTCAATCGTGATGTGGTGCCTGTGGTTGTAGGGGAGTGACTCCTTCACTCCAAGGGAGATGTCTTTGGTTGTCCTTGATGCTCCACAGGTCCTGCATGGAGCCTGTATGGTGCATGGGCACAGACGATGCTTCAGACTGAGAGGGAGACGAAGTCGGGCCCAAACGAAGGCCAGCGAAGTCCAGAGTGTCCAGACGGTCGAAGGTCAGTGGCTTCTGGTTCAGAATCTTGTCCACGTCGAATCTAGGGTCCTACAGCCAGGTTGGACAGATTCAAGGGACCCTCCCAAGGGAGGGTCTGGACAGTGGGGAGGTTACTCCTGTGTACTTTGTCCAGTTTCGCGCCAGAGCAGGAGCCAACGGCTCCCAGGACTGGTTTGAACTGAACTATGCACAGGGACACCAAATGTGCCCCTCATGCAGACTTTCGGTCGCTGGCAAGCGCACCCACCCAGGCCTAATACACTAAATCCTGTCTGGTAGGTGGTCACACCTCCCTGTGATAAGATGCCTATTGTTCTGCCTTCCCCTGCTCAAGCTTGGCTCAGCAGCAGGAGGGCAGAAATGAGTCTCTGGTCGGCAACAACCCTTTTGGGCTGCGCAGGGCTAGAAGGCTGGTACCGGGAACACCAGGGACCTCACAAAGCTCGTTTCTGAAGGGAGGAATCATACCTCCCATATTGGTTAATGGTGTGGGGGTATGATTCCAGAATGTTTGATACCAAACACGATAGGGTTACTTTCAGCCGTTTTAGAGTTGGTCATCACGCTGTGGCATATTGCCACTCTATATGTTGTAAATGGCTGCAGCACTAACAACCCGGGAAAATGGACTTTGTAGGCTGCAGGAGTGCCCTGCTCATGCAGTGCCACCCTCTCACTTAGAACCAAGCACCTTGCCTTCAAGATTGTTAAGGCCTGATAGGGGAGACTTATAGGTTTTAGGTGCAGTGACCCTTAGATATAGGAAACCTAAATCTAAAGTAAGAGGTGCATGCATCATCTTACACAGGCTGCAATGGCAGGCCTCTAGATCCATTTTGCATGGCCTCTCATGGGTGGCATAATACATGCTTCAGCCCATGGGAGGCCTCTGGGGTATCTATGCCCTGGGTACATGTGTACCATATACTAGGGACTGACAAGGGTACTCCAGTATCCAATCTGGAGTGTACCTAAGTACATAACATAACAGTTTAGGGAGAAAGCAGATAGACTGGGGTCCTGATTAGCAGGATCCCAGTCAGACTAGTCAAAAACAGTATCACATGAAGCAAAAAGTGGGGGTAACCATAAGAAGCAGATCCTACTTTCCTACAGCCTCGTAGAAGTGGCGCAGTGAAATCTATGAGATTTCACTGCACCACTCCTACGACTTGACTCCCTCACAATTGTTACGTTTGCTTCACAGCAGGTAAATGTCTTACGCAGGCCCTTTTACATGCCAATTTAGGGAGAATGCAGATAGACTGGGGTCCTGATTAGCAGGATCCCAGTCACACTAGTCAAAAACCAGCAAAACACCAGGAAAAAAGTGGGGGTAACTATGCAGTCAGATCCTACCTTCCTACATAACCTCCCCCCCCAAACGAAAGGAGATAAGGCTAACCTTGCCCAGTTGAGACTTTATTTCCTAAGTGGCCATATAAGGAAGATCCTGCACTAGCATGGATACCCCCTGTCTTATGGACCACTAAGGAGTCCCTACCCTGAAAGGTCTTGGATAACTACCTGTAGTGTGTTTTGGTAAAGAAAGAGGCTGGTGGGGTGCCTGAGTAAAGAAAAGAGGCCCCAATAAAGTTGGTCTCAGCTTCCTCAGAGCACTGGTCACCATGGAGGCCATTCTTTCCATGACTGAGTTATATCTATCCCTAGGGGTCAACCTCTGGCTGCCTACAGCTTGGGGTTGAGTCCCTCTGGTTGGAACAATGGAGGGCCAGGGAAGGTTTGGGACAGCCTTGTCCCAGGTTTTCCTTTGCCCAACAGAGTCCATCTGGGGGTGTCACTACCAAAGGGTAAGAGGGATCCCTCAGAATGTTGAGGAATATTCACCTGGCTAATGCTACTAGACTGGGTGCCCCTAATCTGTGGATGAGGGGGTTCCTCTGGACAGTCACACCATCAGTGTTGGTCACCTGGTGCTTGAACTCAGGTAAAAGCTGAAGTGGGGGTACTAGGTTTCCTGTAACCATGATGACACTAGCTGCTGTGTCTCTACAGGCTACAGCTTTCTGACCATTTATCAGAGGCTCTTGTCTGTACTTGCCCACGGAATTGGAACTTACAGTAAAAGTGGCAAATCCCATGCCTTCATCACAGACGAAGGTGGCCTGTGTGGGGGACCTGGCTAGGTCAGGGTCCACCTCAGTTCCCCAAGAAAACCCAACTACATTCTTGGGTGCACTACCACTACCTGGGGGATAACTACTTGTACCATGAGGTGTGGAAGTAGTGTTTGAAGGAATATTTTCCTTATTGCTGACCTTTGGACAAATGGCATAATTTTTCCTGTGGCCAGGCTTCTTACAGGCAAAGCAATAAGGCTTCTTGTCAGGGGAAGAAGGAGTTTGGGACCCACCCCCAGAAGAGGGCTTTTGGGGCCCTTCGGATGACTTGTCTTTAGATTTATCCCCACCTTTCTCTTGGGCTTTGGAGAAATCTTTCTTCTGGTCACCACCACCCTGATTCTTTTGTTTCACGCTGGTTCTGACCCATTTATCTGCCTTATTACCCAATTCTTGGGAAGAAGTCAGATCTGAGTCCACCAGGTACTGGTGCAAAAGCTGTTTTTGACAATTATTAGGGATCTGCTCCCTCGTAATCAAATTGTACAATCCTAAATAGTCATGCACTTTGCTGCCAGGTATCCAACCTTCCAGTGCCTTAATGGCACTATCCACAAAGTCTACCCAATCCTGATTCTGTGTCTTCTGGGTATCTCTGAACTTAATCCTATACTGTCCAGTGGTTAAGCCAAACCCATCAATGAGAGCACTCTTCAAGATTGAATAGTTGTCAGCATCCTCTTCTCTGAGGAGCTTCTCTCTACCTTTGTCAGCAAAGGAGAGCCACAAGATAGCTGCCCACTGCTTCTGAGGAACCCTCTAAACCTTACAAGCCCTCTTTAAAGCGGGACGCTGACGGGCGCAGATGGGCTTGCCTTTGGCGGGCCTTCGGCGCGCCGGCGGCATGTCCGCGCAGCGGCCCGGTTTAAGTACATGTGTTGTTTTAGAGAGCTAGAGCGCGCACTCACCCAGGATGGCCGCTCTAGCAGTCCCAGGAGGAAAAATGACCGCCGTCTCCACGAGACGGGCAGTCAAAGCAACTCTCACTACGTAAAATGTGCATTGACGCTAAGAACAGAGCAATTCAAATTCATACAGAGACCATTAGCTTAAAACAGGTAAAAGCGGAGCGGGAGGGAGTGAGAATCAGACTAAAAGCAGGTCCGCAATAGCCCGGAGAAGGCCCCTCGTACGTTAATCCCCCACCGCTAGCCTGTGGCTCCACCCTCTATGGCACTTCCGGCTTCCGGTTTCTCACTCCACTGGTGATTGGGTGAATTTCACTTATGAGAAATATTCATTTATTTGGCATGGAAGAGAGACGGGTCTGTGGGCATTCACTGTCAATCTGTCCTATTCACTCATTTATTGACTGGCACTGCCGATGCCGAAAGGTGGGCAGGAAAGCTTGGAGTGTCATGTGCCCCACTGACACTACAATGAGATGGAGGCTTGCCTTCAGCACACTGACACACTCGTGCTAATAAAGCAGTTACTCAAGATGTTAAGGAAATATGATGATTTAAAGCACTACAGCTGGCTAAGCTTGCCCCCCCCCTCCCCCCCACACCCCGTCATCTTAATACATGTATTTGCGTCCTCCAAGGACGATGTACACTTGGTGTCTGCCTGGTCAGTATTGGAATTTACATCTACATTGTGGAACAAATATCGTGTTTGAATTTGGTAGGCTGCCTCCAAAATGTTTAAAAATTGTATTTCTTTAACACAGAGTGGCGTTCTACCTTAGTGCATCGCATTACATCACTCAATTTAGAGGCATTCATTAAAAGTGAGAGTTTTTAAAGATGCACTGACAAATATTCCTACTCCGCCCTGATAATAATAATGTTAGTGAACTAAGAGGCATGTAACTGTGCCCTATTTTAGGCATGTCATTAACAAGGAGCAACGTCATAGGCTTTTAAAACAAACACAAAAGAAGTTTTTGCACAGCGCGCATTCTGATTTAGGCCACACCCCTAATAGTGTAAGCCACGCCTCTGTAATGTTTGCCACACCCCTTTTAGAGACCCCGCAGTTTCTTCATCCCCCTTAAAGCCCTGGGTACCGTCCTACTCTACCGATGCCGATTTTGTTATAAAAAAATATATATATATTAATTATACAAGTTTTACATCTCTGCCTGCATTTTGTGAAGGGCGAAAGTGCAAAGCCTTTGGGCACTCTGGATACTCGGCCAAGCACCTAAGATGGGGAAATCCAGTTCAGGACCCCCCAGCCACTGCCCGAAAGAGGGCATGTCTTCAAATCTTATACAGTCAGGTCGACACAAAACGAATGGGTCCTCCTTAAACTGACTCCTTGGAAACACCTGAACAACACAATCCACGCCCATCTTTGGCAAAGAGAGTCACGCCTTTCTGCAGCAAGTAGCCATCCTCATCACAGATCGCGACAACACCCAGGACTCCATAAATCCGCCATTAGGTCATCTTTCTCTTGTTGCCGCCTAAATATTGACCAGGGTCATATTGGTAAGGTGGCCACTGAGGCAATGGGCGATTGGCCGGTATCTGAGCTGCAGTTGTGGGCTCTTTTTTGGCCAGCATGGATGCCGATATGGGCTGTGTCTGTCCTGTGCAGAGGCCACCAGTGGCCACGTGGGGGCCCAAGCGGCCTTTCCGGAGGCAGATGGGCCTCTATTACCTCCCTTTTACCAAAGAGTGTGGTAGGGTCATTCCCAGTCTCTCGCTGGGCCGGCGCATTAATGTATGCAGATTGAGCAGGGGGTAGGGGGCCTGAGCAGAAGTGGCCTCACTTATATTCTGGTGTGGTTCAGCAGTGTGAACTAATCGGTGCACAAAGAGCCCTGGCAACATTTGCATTTTTTTCATTTCAGTGAAGTTAAGAAAACATGTGGCAGGAGTCAATATTCCAGTCCAGCCAGAGGACACAGACATGAGCCCATGGGTACCCCAAAAAGGTTATGTCTCACCTCTTACCAAGGGCTCCCCCAGACCCACTAGAACCTCAATCACAGAATAGGCATCACTCGGCGTGACTTTAAGTTCATAGGAATCTAAAGACGGCCCGGAAGTGGCCAAATGTCTCCCGATGCTGCACTGCCAAAGTCAGCCTACAGGTGGGCGAGCCACTGAAGTGAAGGCTCGAGCTAGGCTGGAGCCTGAAGCCTGGCTCTGGCTCAGCTTGAGGTCTTGTTGGAACCTCGAGCCCATAACAAGCCGAGCTTTCATGTGGCTTCTGCCTGCCTCCCTCCCGCTACCCAGGATGAGGCGTTACTGTCAGAGATGCTGGCTGGGGAACCAGGTTCGAGTCTCTGTGTCGGATCAAGATCCTGTGGCTATGGACACATCACTTAATCTCCCCATGCCTGTAGGCTATAAACCACGCATGTGAGCTTATGTAATGTAACTGGTGCTCAAGTGAAATGCTCAGCCTTTGGGTCGAGCTTGCAAATGCCAAATAGAACCTATTTCCTGGCTGATTTGTACAAAGTTTGCCCTCATTATCGTGGTTGAAAACTCTTTCAAATATGTGAGTTGAGACTACCAGTTGTATAAAACTATCACTTTTAATAAGTACTTCTTCATGCAGCCATATAATGTGTCATATTAATGTTAAAGCTCCCATATGTTAAAGAAATACACTTTTTTAAATTTTGAACAGGCTTTACCATATTTTACGTGATGTTTGTTGTACGGTTTACATAGTCAATAATTTCAGGGCTCGGCTCATGCACAGGCTCTAAGATCTGAGCTAGACCGATGGTTCGGCTCTGGCTTGGCTCTCCAAGTTAATTTGCTGGATTGCCCACCTCTGAGTCAGCCACTACCTAGAAGCAGGTCTCTGATCCTGATCCCGACCACCAACACAGTGAACAACGTCCTATAAGTCGAACCTGGCCGCCACCTGACTGAACCACTAGCTACAGGTTTCTCCTCTGATGTTGAACCTGGTCACGACAACAGAAAACACCACCTAGAAGCAAATTTCCCAATGCCAAACCTAGCCAACACCAGAGTGGACCACTTCGTACAACCATACCTGCTGATGCTGAACGAGGCCACCAACACAGTCACCCAATACTATTTATCACCACTCCTGATGCCACACCCAACCACTACCAGAGTAAATCACTAGCAACAAGCATGTCTCCTGATGACAAAACTGATCACTACCTACAAGCATGTCTCCCAATGGTGATCCCGGCCACCATCAGACTGAATCACTACCTATAAGGCCCTCATCGCCAGCCACCTCAACTACGGCAATGCACTCTACCCCGGTACCACCAAGCATCTACTCAACCGCCTCCAGAGCACCCAGAACTCCGCTTCAAGACTCATCCTCAACCTCCACGGAAGAACCTGCACTTCATCCCACCTCAGAACCCTCCACTGGCTCCCCGTACACAACAATGCCTGTTCAAGCTCCTCACCTACGCCTTCAAAGCCCTCCACAACATCGGTCCTGCATACATCAACCACAGCCTGACCTTCCATCATCCCACCGGAGAGCTCTGTTCCACCTCCCTTGCCCTGGCCAACATCCCCCGCATCCACTGAAGCCACTGTGGAGGTCGTTCCTTCTCCTAGATCGCCGCCAAGACCTGTATCGACCTCACCTCCACCTTCGCACCTGCCCTTCCCTCCCGGAATTCAGGAAAAGGCTCAAGATTTGGCTCTTCAACCAAGAACCCAGCGCCTGGAGACCCCCGGGGTGATTAGTCGCGCCTTACAAGAACAACATGATTGATTGATTGATTGATGGATTGACTGATTGATAAGTGTGTCTCCCGATGCCAAACCTGGATACCACTAGAATAAACGACTACCTACAAACAGCCCATATAAACTGCCCCTCTGCCTCTGCTCGTCATACTCAACTCCACAATCTGCCTAATTCACCCACACAAAAGGTTATAGTCGGTACCCAAACATAGCAGACCACTACTCAATGACAGGTCTGACCACAATATGATCCCTTTCTCCGCAAATTGTAAGTTGTCACGTTCTCAACCTAGAAATAAAGAACTTTGGACCAGGAAAGTAAAACATTTCACCCAGAAAAGGTGCGGATCTTAAACACTGTCCCATAAACTACAACGAATGACAAACCTACCTTGATTGCTAAATACTGTGAGACAAAATGGTACTTAGGAGATGTAAATGGGTAAAAAAGTCCATAGGCACGAATGGTTTTGCATTTCAAAATCTGCGATTTTCTATTAGGAAATTGCAAATTTTGAAATGCAAAACCATTTGTACCTATGGGCTTAATGCCCCCCTTAAATGTCCTGAAAAATAAAGTGGCACTCGTGTAAAGCACTCTAATACCCTCAGGGCGAGTGCGCACTCTATGGCACTGTAGAAACTGCACTTTTCGTGCCTTTTCAAATTTTGCACCTGGTAACCATTGGTTCGGATTAGATGGTAATAGCATTTCCTAAATGCCCAATTCGCATTTAGGAAAAGCTATGTACATGTGGTTAGGAAATCGGAAATAGGAAATCCCTACTTGCGATTTTGTATTTTGGGAATCGCAAAATGTGATTTCTCCTGGGTAGAAATTTAATTTTGCGACAGCATATATCCTTTTGTACATTAGGAAAGGCTATTTTGCATTTTTTACCTGCCCAAAATTGCGATTTAGTTCAATAAGTAATGGTCTTTTCTTTTGTACATATGGCCTTAAATCACTTACCTTACTAGAATGGAGCCTTGTTCATGCCTACAAAATCCATGAAAGAAAAGCTCTCTATGCCAAGATCATACAATATTGTCCAGTGGCTGGACTTAAAGGAATGCATACAACTACAGATCTAATTAAACATTGCTTCTGGTGGTGAGGGATAAATTTGCATATTCAGCATTATGTAAAGAATTGTGAAATCTGTGTTCGAGGAAAGCCCAGTATACACGCCCCTCAAGGGTACTTGCAACCTTTGCCAGTGGCCCCTCACCCATGGCATACCGTATCGATAGATGTTGCCAAAGACATAGCACAGTTGTTCAGTCAAACTAAATCAAATCAAAAGCAGCGTTATTCAAATTCATATTTTAAAATGACAAAAGCATACATGTAAAAACATTATTACCAGTAACATGAACAGACCACAGTGACCCTGCGGATTTACCATATTAAGCAACACAGTTATAAAGTGCAAGTGCAGTTAAAATCTCACAGTTTTAGACCGAGCAAGACTATCCATGATTGTTCTACGTTGTAAAACAGAACATACAAAACTAGCTACAGAATAGCAGATCGAAAGAGAAGGCAGTGTTTATAGAAACAGGTACGCAGGACGATGTTGCTTAAAATTCAGATCCCGTAAGATCTGTAATAAAAAACATTTCCCTAAACCCTTAAAATCGATACAAAAAACAAGGTAAGAATCATACTCTGAGCCGATAAATTATCACATGGGCACCTAGCAATATTGTCTGACCAGTTATTAATAGTAGGGAAAGTTACCAAATGATGAAATATGTGAAACCAAAAGCATGTCAGAACGAACTTGTGGTAGCGGTTGTAAACAATCTTTAGATAGGGTTAGAGAAACTTTAGATAGGGTTGAACAAACTTTAGATAGGGTTGGAAAAACTTTAGATAGGGTTGGACAAACTTTAGGTAGGGTTGTTCAGTCAACACAAAGTTAGGGCTCATGGTATTCCACAGGTGGTTATTTCTGATAGAGGGTCCCAGTTCCTGTTACATTTTTGGAGGGCCTTCATGCAGGAATTGGGAATTAAATTAGACATTCAAACAGTTACCATCCTGAAATAGACAAAACCAAGAACTAGAACAATATTTAAGGTCATTCCTCTTAGATCAGGAAGATAATTGGTCAGGACTATTATGGGCCACAGGGTTTGCACAGAACAATGTGAAACACGTTTCCATGGGTTTCTTGCCCTTCATCTTAAATTATGGGAGATGCCCATCCTATCCCATTTATTGGTCAAAGGTGTTTGGAGGCTCCAGCAGTTAAGAATTTGATACAACATCTAAACATTATCCATCAATCAGCTGAGAAGAACTTAGAAAAGGCTAAGGAAGTTTTTAGAACACAGGCGGACAGAAAAAGAAAAGAAGCCTTAGAGTTCAGGGTAAGAGATAGGGTTTGGTTGTTCTCCTGTAATTTACATCTAAAGGAAACAAAAAATTTCAGCCATGATTTGTAGACCTTTACCCAGTAGAGAAAATGATAGGTCCAGTAACTGTGCATTTGAAATTGCTTCACAACTTTGGAATTCATCCAGTTTATTATGTTTCCCATTTTAAATAATGTCCACCCAAAATCAGATTGACACAAGCGCCGACCCCTCTATGAATTGATGGTGATACTGAATATGAAGTTATAAGAATTTTTAACTCTTAGAAAGTAAAAGGAGGAGTTTTTCACCCTACTGAATTGGAAGGGTTATGGGCCAGATGAGAGGTCCTGGGAACCTTCTGATAAGGTTCATGCACCTAGAGTAAACATTACTTTTCATCCGCTGGATCCATCAAAACCAAGGACGGTGGACTGGCCTTTGGAAAGCTGTAGTGTCAGGAATAACAGTAGTTTTCACTAAAAGAAGTATTTTGAGTCATCGTCTATGTTACATATCCTGTTGCAAACCAATGGAAACATCTTTGGAGGTAAAGACTCCTGAAGACTTTCAAAGACGGTCCCTGAGGTCTTTGTAGGAACCAGGAGCTTCAGGAGTAACTTCTCACGGTACTTGAGCAGAATGTCTTAGCTGTGCAAGCCTTTCTCTGCTTGCTTCAATTGACTGAGTTTCCTGAGTGAGCAGTGTCTCACGTTGTGCTGAATCTTCTCAGAATTGAAGAGGTTGTTCCTCATTTCTCCAGTTCGTCGATCATCATTTTATGTTCCCTCCCCTTTTTTTTCCTTAGTGTCTTGCTCAGAGTTCTAGTTTTCATTGATCCTCTGAGTGCAAGTGTGGAAGAAGCAGAGCTGGGGTTTCGCTTTATGATCCAGTTTCAGAGCTACCTTGTCTCACTCCTAGATATAAGGTGAGTTCACTTCTCTTGAACTTTAGGCAAAAGTGATGCTCCTTTTGACATCTCTAGGAGTAGCGTTGGGTTCTTCTTAACCCTGGGCGTAGTACTACGCTACGCTCGCGGAGCGTGCGTAGTTTGCGCTACTACGCAAATTGCACGTAGCACAGTGCAAAAACGCATAGCGGGCATTTTTTGCTTGCTCGCGGTCCTCAACGTCAAGTTGGCGACCGCGAGCGAGCAAAATCAACATCCCGGCGAGACTTTTTCCTCGTTTGCGATCAGCAACATCAAGTTGCCGATCGCGAGCGTGGAAAATAAACCTCCCGGCGAGATTCTCAACGCGGGGAGGTCAGGTTTCTCATTGCGAGTGGTCGCGTATGCTCGTGACCGCTCGTAATGAGAAACTACCAGTCCGCGTTTAGAAAGCTGCCGCTCGAGTACAAATCTACTTGAGCGGCAGAAAACGACCGCTTGCACTGTGCAAGATGCCGTTTGCAATGATTGCACAGTGCGGACAAGCATCCAGCACTGTTCAATCAGTGCGAACAGCATTTACCTACCGCACTACACAGTTCGCGTAGCTACGCATAGCTTGCGTAGTGCGAAGTGCACTTCGCGTAGCTACTCGTAGCGCTACTACGCAAACTAAGCCCAGGGTTAGTTCTTCTTGGACATTGTTCAAGGAACTATAACCATTGAACTTGTTAAGATTTTCTTTTGAATTCACAATTGACAATTGACTTCAACATTGAAGAGGGGATAATGGCTCCTGATGACAAAGTATGTGTTTTAATTGTGAAGTTTTTTCTATGAAACAGCATACTAATGAATGTATAGAGATTAGAGTAAGTAATGATATATGTTAAAATAGCTTTTAACCTAAAAAAGTATATAAGCGAGAAACATAGATAAACTGAAAATTGAAGAAAAGAATAGAGGTCCTAAGCAGTGTATGGGGGGCACAAGTTATAGTTAGCTTGCTGAACCTTCACTGGCACATTTCAGTACTTTTTTTGGGGGGTTAAAATGTTAGGTTATGACTGACATTGTCACCTAACTATATAACGTCCCTTTAAACCTTTTAAAAAAAAAAAAACCTAATCATAATGCCCCTTTAGCCTTTGTCTTTTAGAGTGAATTGCAGATATTTTTTTTAACGTAAATTAAAATATTATTACCAACCCTGATTTTAAAGTCACTTTAACCTTCAGCTTTTTCAGCTTTTTCTTTTTTTTTAACAGATGTTAAGCTCTTTTTTTCTATACTTAACTGTGAGTAAATGAGGTGTATTATATGGAGTGGTTGTGCGACCTGAACAAGTAATACATTTGACAACACCTTTAGGACCTTTAGGTTTTGTTTGTGACACCCTTAGCGCAACCCTGAGCAGATATGGCTCTGAGCAGACAGGCTCACACAAAGGAACAAGTGTTAAGCATTTACACAGCACTAAACCAATTGCAGAAGAAATACATGCGGCACCAAGAATTCTGACAACAATTGATAAAAAATAGACTGTATTTCTATATATTTTTTGACACCGGAAAAAAAGATCCATCAGAGTGTTCCAGAGATACAACAATTACAAAGTATAGTAAATATGCACTTTTTCACTTAACCGTCAATAAGCACTGGTAAAGTGAACAAATTTGGCACATAGAATTTTTTTTCAAGACAAATTTGGGTAATTATCAATGCGATTACCTTTAGTTACTTTATGTGACCAACTTCAGCAGGGAGCCAGTCAGGGGACCATCAAGGTCCTCAGAAACAGTAACCTGAGTGAGATGCCGTCTTGGGTGAGTTCCAGGCACTGTTATAATCTTGCTATAGGTTTCAATGGAAGTGGTCCTGATGCGAGGGATATAGGATACTGAAGATGCTAAAGGATGCTGTGGATGTGTTGCTGTCGATGGGGGTCTCACTGCGGCAACTCCTCGGTCCACAAACTTTGTAAGATTGTCCTCTCCACAGGGGTAGACATCCCTCAAAGTCCTCTTAGTGCCAGCAGAAGTCCTGTTGCCACTAAACTTCCAGTCGCCCGGTATGAGGGTTACAGCAAGATCCCTTTCTTATTCACTTGCTGGATGGTTAGCCCCCACTTTTTGCCTAATGCCTGATGTAATTTAGAACTATAAGTGAAATGGGCTCCTGCTAACCAGGTTCCCAGTGCCAGATCTCTTTCCCCAAAACCGTACCATGATTGGCACAACTTCAGATCCCCCTGGAAGTCCTTGCTAAACTGTACTCATGGTCGCAGGGACACGGGTACTGAAGAGGGTCCTTGGAGGCTGCAGCACTCTTAGTGCCACCCCCAGGACCCCTTATCAAGGCTATGCACTCTGCCACTGCTGGCTGTATGTCTTGGTGCAGGAAAACCTAGGAGGCCTGTGTGCCATGCCACCTATATACTGCATAAGATATGGGAAAGCCACCACTACTGCAGACATTTAGCCATAAGGCAGGGTGCACAATATCCTATGTGAGGGCATATCAGCATGATCAGACATGCCCCTACAATTTCCAGTCCATTCTGGGTGTTGTAAGTGAACACGGAAGCCATAAAGAGTTCATGGGCTGGATACTTGTCAACACGCATTTCCTACCTCCATGATGGCTTTACTGATTTCCAAGATGTTTGGTACCAAACATCTTCTCTTAATAAATTCTTACTGATTCCAGTATGGGATTTATTAATAAATTCATGCAGGAGACAATTTTAGAGGGTCCTCTGAAACCTTACCAAACACTGGTGTTGCTCCTGACTGTTTTTCGTCAGTCTTCCACCACCAGACATGTTTCTGGACCCATGGGGTTGGAGCCAGAGCTCTCCGGATTCAGAGACAATACCTGATCTGGGCGGAGGTGGTCACACCTTTTCCCTGCAGAATCTGCCTAGCAGAAGCGGGAAGCTTCAACGGGCATGCCGCCTTTGAACCCTGCTCCCAGCCCTCTGCTGTTAGAAGCAAATGGCGACCCCCCCCCCCAGTCCTGCTCCACCTTTGGCAGGAAGACTGGTGGAAAAATTAGGTAAAGTAGGTGATGGCTCTACGTTCACCCTGCCCCACCCCTAAGGTGGGGCAGAGAAGGTAGACCTCACTTTTCACTATCTGCCATCTTGAGAATGGGAATAGTAGCCTATTAGGAGTCAGGGTATGCCCACCCCCACGTGGGATGAGCATATAGAGGGTGTAGGCACCCTACAGGTCAGGAGCCCATTGGCTACTGTCTGACCTCCCCTCTAGCGCCCCTAAATTCAGTATTTAGATGGCCTCCCGGGAACCTGACTTCAGATTCGACTGACCTAAAAGAAGACAACGGAAGAAGACCGCTGCGGACCAGGAAACTGGCGCAAGCCCTGACAACTGCAAACAGGACTCGACAACTGTGACCTGCTGTTCTTCCTGAAACCTTCAAGACCTCCAAGAATTCCCGGCGCCCTTGCAGCCTTCGCAAATTGCCAAGAACCTCCCTTGGGGCTAGAGGCTCTAGTCTAGTCTAGGTCTGTGCCGGTAAAGAAACTCATTGTGGTGAGGACCGGCACGGACCGTGTCGACACGACTCACCACCCACAGTGCATCCATCAGCTCTAAGGGCTCCTCACAGCCTAGGGACTGATGCTGGAAACAGCCCCCCTCCCGTGAACCTGCACCCTCCTTCCGTTGGCATCGACTGCGCTGAAGCAGTAACTTGGGCACGACAGCGATCTGTGACGGACTAGCCTGCATCTAAACTGTGGCCTGACCGCTGCTGGTGACAACCGGATGTGCCCCTGTGACCTCTGGTGCCTCCCAGCCAGGACATTCAAAACAGCCTGCTGTGTGTGCCCGAGGCCTGGGCCACCAAAGACCTCCATCCTCCTGGAGAAGACCTCCTCAGAAAACCGAGAGACCGTGGTCGACCAAAACCCCACGGCGGACCCCTGCTTCCAGTGACTGCAACAGTAACTGTGTGGTGATCCCCCGACTCCATTGAACTACATTGTCTCCTCTCGGTGACCGTGGCGATAGCTGTGTTGGCAGACGTCCGAACTCCATTAAAAACCTTCGATAACCGTTGCTTTCTTCACTGACCACAATGGTAGATATTTGACAGAATCTTCTGCCGTTCACTGAGATACTGAAAGAATTGCATATTTTGAACTGTACTGCATTTTCTTTGAATTGCACAAAGTATACAAAGTATTTATCTGATTGCGAAGTCTTTCTTCTCAAATATATATAAAGATAGTTGTTATTTTCATACAAATTGATCTCAGATTTATTCTTGACTGTGTGTCCCATTTATTGCCTCTGTGGAGTACAACAAATGCTTAGCACTACTCTCTGATAAGCCTAACTGCTCGCTCCCACTACCACAAAAAGAGAATTAGAATTATCTACTTGTACCTCTGTTTACCATTTGGGGATCCACTGGACGCTCTGCACACTGTACTTTATTTTAGTGCACTATATAGAGAGCCAGCATCCTACACATGCCTTCTGGGTGACCAAGCTGCACTCCGATGACTCTCCGGATCACCAACCGACCCCTGCCCTCACCACGTCTTCAACAAGGCCGACGCCGTCATCGCACCCCACCTCCGGGACATCATCAACACCTCCTTCGACACCGCCACCTTCCCAGAGAGCTGGAAGCACGCCGAACTCAGCGCCCTACTGAAGAAACCGTCAGCGGACCCCACCGACCTCAAAAACTACCGCCCCATCTCGCTCCTTCCTTTTCCTGCCAAAGTCATCGAGAAGACCGTCAACAGACAACTGGCCGCCTTCCTCGAGACGAATGGATCCCTCGACCACTCGCAGTCCGGCTTCCGGGCCAACCACAGCACCGAGACCGCCCTAATCGCAGCCACCGACGACATCCGAGCCCTGCTCGACAACGGGGAAACTGCGGCCCTCATCCTCCTGGACCTCTCCGCAGCGTTCGACACAGTCTGCCACCGCACCCTAGTGCAACGCCTGAACAACGTCGGAATCCAAGAGAAGGCACTGGAGTGGATCATCTCCTTCCTCACCGGAAGAACCCAGAGAGTCCGCCTCCCCCCGTCTCAGTTCCGAGGCCACCGAAGTCATCTGCGGCGTACCACAAGGATCATCACTCAGCCCCACCCTCTTCAACGTCTACATGAGCCCCCTCGCAGCCATCGCACACCAACACAACCTCAACATCATCTCCTACGCCGACGACACCCAGCTGATCCTCTCCCTCACCAACGACCCCACAACCGCCAGAACCAACCTACATGAAGGGATGAAGGACGTAGCCGAATGGATGAGGAACAGCCGCCTGAAACTGAACTCAGATAAGACGAAAGTCCTCATCCTAGGATCATCACCCTCCGCCTGGGACGACTCCTGGTGGCCCCCTGCCCTGGGCAACGCACCCAAACCAACGGACCACGCACGCAACCTGGGCTTCATCCTGGACTCCTCCCTCTCAATGACCCGACAAGTCAACGACGTCTCCTCGTCTTGCTTCAACATCCTACGCATGCTGCGCAAGATCTTCCGGTGGATCCCCACCGAAACCAGGAAGACGGTCACCCAGGCCCTCGTCACCAGCCGACTGGACTACGGCAACTCCTCTCTGCGGGAACCACAGCCAAACTTCAAAAAGACTCCAACGCATCCAGAACGCCTCAGCTCGACTCATCCTGGACATCCCCCGACACAGCCACATCGCCGGACACCTGAGAGACCTGCACTGGCTCTCCGTCAGCAAGAGAATCACGTTCCGACTCCTCACCCACACACACAAAGCTCTCCACAACCAAGGCCCCAGATACCTCAACGACCGTCTGACCTTCTACACTCCCACCCGCCAGCTACGATCGACCAACCACGCCCTCGCCGCCGTCCCCGCATCCGAAGAGCCACAACGGGAGGAAGATCCTTCTCCTACCTGGCTGCCAAGACGTGGAACTCCCTACCCATCCACCTCCGCCTTACCCAGGACCACCTCTCCTTCAGGAAGCAACTCAAGACCTGGCTGTTCGAACAGTAGCGGACCCCCCTCCCCCAAGCGCCTTGAGACCCTCTGGGTGAGTAGCGCGCTATACAAATGACAAATGATTGATTGATTGATTGATTGATTGATCCTGGGTACATCACACTTGAGTACAACTTTGAGCATTGGGTCCTGGTCTCTGGTACTGCAGCAAATAGTGGTGATGCGAAGATCGGGCTACTGTCGGCATGCGGAACCCTTATAAGACTCCTAACTGAACACATACAAATTCAGCCCCAGAGTTTCAATATTCGGAGCGGTGTAGTCCCTGTAGCTTGGACTTTGGTGCTCCCCGATTGGAACTGTCACTTTTAGAATCAAATTGGGACCACATAACAGTTCTGAAACATTCTCTTAAGAATGACAGACAACAGATTTTTTTTAATGCTTTATGTTAAATATTACAGTAAAAAAAACTGAATATGCCATTATTAAATTAGATACAAAAGGGGATGATGGACGGAACGTTTGAGCCAATCAAACACTCACCCCCAGTCAACTGATCTGGGTTTAATCCATCATCATTCTTTAGCTCACTCCACCACCCCAGTTCAGACATGGCCATATGCAAATCAGTCTGACCCTGTGCCTCATGGGAACAGTCCAGCCCGAACTGCCAAGCCTTGTCTTCCCTGGACCGGAAACAAGCATCCTAGGACCGGTTTCTGGCATTCCAGCCGTCATCAGCCAGGCTTGCTTGAATCCAGTGGCAAAGTGAGCAAGGGACCCACGCCTGGGCATACCCCCGCCAACTTAGGGCGAACAAAGCGATACAAAAGGGGATGATGGACGGGACGCTTGAGCCAATCAAACACTCACCCCCAGTCAACTGATCTGGGTTTAATCCATCATCATTCTTTAGCTCACTCCACCACCCCAGTTCAGACATGGCCATATGCAAATCAGTCTGACCCTGTGCCTCATGGGAACAGTCCAGCCCGAACTGCCAAGCCATGTCTTCCCTGGACCGGAAACAAGCATCCTAGGACCGGTTTCTGGCATTCCAGCCGTCATCAGCCAGGCTTGCTTGAATCCAGTGGCAAAGTGAGCAAGGGACCCACGTCTGGGCATACCCCGCCAACTTAGGGCGTACAAAGCGATACAAAAGGGGATGATGGACGGAACGTTTGAGCCAATCAAACACTCACACCCAGTCAACTGATCTGGGTTTAATCCATCATCATTCTTTAGCTCACTCCACCACCCCAGTTCAGACATGGCCATATGCAAATCAGTCTGACCCTGTGCCTCATGGGAACAGTCCAGCCCGAACTGCCAAGCCATGTCTTCCTGGACCGGAAACAAGCATCCTAGGACCGGTTTCTGGCATTCCAGCCGTCATCAGCCAGGCTTGCTTGAATCCAGTGGCAAAGTGAGCAAGGGACCCACGTCTGGGCATACCCCGCCAACTTAGGGCGAACAAAGCGATACAAAAGGGGATGATGGACGGAGCGTTTGAGCCAATCAAACACTCACCCTCAGTCAACTGATCTGGGTTTAATCCATCATCATTCTTTAGCTCACTCCACCACCCCAGTTCAGACATGGCCATATGCAAATCAGTCTGACCCTGTGCCTCATGGGAACAGTCCAGCCCGAACTGCCAAGCCATGTCTTCCTGGACCGGAAACAAGCATCCTAGGACCGATTTCTGGCATTCCAGCCGTCATCAGCCAGGCTTGCTTGAATCCAGTGGCAAAGTGAGCAAGGGACCCACGTCTGGGCATACCCCCGCCAACTTAGGGCGAACAAAGCTATACAAAAGGGGATGATGGACGGAACGTTTGAGCCAATCAAACACTCACCCCCAGTCAACTGATCTGGGTTTAATCCATCATCATTCTTTAGCTAACTCCACCACCCCAGTTCAGACATGGCCATATGCAAATCAGTCTGACCCTGTGCCTCATGGGAACAGTCCAGCCCGAACTGCCAAGCCATGTCTTCCCTGGACCGGAAACAAGCATCCTAGGACCGGTTTCTGGCATTCCAGCCGTCATCAGCCAGGCTTGCTTGAATCCAGTGGCAAAGTGAGCAAGGGACCCACGTCTGGGCATACTCCCGCCAACTTAGGGCGAACAAAGCGATACAAAAGGGGATGATGGACGGAACGCTTGAGCCAATCAAACACTCACCCCCAGTCAACTGATCTGGGTTTAATCCATCATCATTCTTTAGCTCACTCCACCACCCCAGTTCAGACATGGCCATATGCAAATCAGTCTGACCCTGTGCCTCATGGGAACAGTCCAGCCCGAACTGCCAAGCCATGTCTTCCCTGGACCAGAAACAAGCATCCTAGGACCGGTTTCTGGCATTCCAGCCGTCATCAGCCAGGCTTGCTTGAATCCAGTGGCAAAGTGAGCAAGGGACCCACGTCTGGGCATACCCCCGCCAACTTAGGGCGAACAAAGCGATACAAAGGGGATGATGGACGGAACGTTTGAGCCAATCAAACACTCACCCCCAGTCAACTGATCTGGGTTTAATCCATCATCATTCTTTAGCTCACTCCACCACCCCAGTTCAGACATGGCCATATGCAAACCAGTCTGACCCTGTGCCTCATGGGAACAGTCCAGCCCGAACTGCCAAGCCATGTCTTCCCTGGACCGGAAACAAGCATCCTAGGAACGGTTTCTGGCATTCCAGCCGTCATCAGCCAGGCTTGCTTGAATCCAGTGGCAAAGTGAGCAAGGGACCCACGTCTGGGCATACCCCCGCCAACTTAGGGCGAATAAAGCGATACAAAAGGGGATGATGGACGGAACGTTTGAGCCAATCAAACACTCACCCCAGTCAACTGATCTGGGTTTAATCCATCATCATTCTTTAGCTCACTCCACCACCCCAGTTCAGACATGGCCATATGCAAATCAGTCTGACCCTGTGCCTCATGGGAACAGTCCAGCCCGAACTGCCAAGCCATGTCTTCCCTGGACCGGAAACAAGCATCCTAGGACCGGTTTCTGGCATTCCAGCCGTCATCAGCCAGGCTTGCTTGAATCCAGTGGCAAAGTGAGCAAGGGACCCACGTCTGGGCATACCCCCGCCAACTTAGGGCGAACAAAGCGATACAAAAGGGGATGATGGACGGAACGTTTGAGCCAATCAAACACTCACCCCCAGTCAACTGATCTGGGTTTAATCCATCATCATTCTTTAGCTCACTCCACCACCCCAGTTCAGACATGGCCATATGGAAATCAGTCTGACCCTGTGCCTCATGGGAACAGTCCAGCCCGAACTGCCAAGCCATGTCTTCCCTGGACCGGAAACAAGCATCCTAGGACCGGTTTCTGGCATTCCAGCCGTCATCAGCCAGGCTTGCTTGAATCCAGTGGCAAAGTGAGCAAGGGACCCACGTCTGGGCATACCCCCGCCAACTTAGGGCGAACAAAGCGATACAAAAGGGGATGATGGACGGAACGTTTGAGCCAATCAAACACTCACCCCCAGTCAACTGATCTGGGTTTAATCCATCATCATTCTTTAGCTCACTCCACCACCCCAGTTCAGACATGGCCATATGCAAATCAGTCTGACCCTGTGCCTCATGGGAACAGTCCAGCCCGAACTGCCAAGCCATGTCTTCCCTGGACCCGGAAACAAGCATCCTAGGACCGGTTTCTGGCATTCCAGCCGTCATCAGCCAGGCTTGCTTGAATCCAGTGGCAAAGTGAGCAAGGGACCCACGTCTGGGCATACCCCCGCCAACTTAGGGCGAACAAAGCGATACAAAAGGGGATGATGGACGGAACGCTTGAGCCAATCAAACACTCACCCCAGTCAACTGATCTGGGTTTAATCCATCATCATTCTTTAGCTCACTCCACCACCCCAGTTCAGACATGGCCATATGCAAATCAGTCTGACCCTGTACCTCATGGGAACAGTCCAGCCCGAACTGCCAAGCCATGTCTTCCCTGGACCGGAAACAAGCATCCTAGGACCGGTTTCTGGCATTCCAGCCGTCATCAGCCAGGCTTGCTTGAATCCAGTGGCAAAGTGAGCAAGGGACCCACGTCTGGGCATACCCCCGCCAACTTAGGGGCGAACAAAGCGATACAAAGGGGATGATGGACGGAACGTTTGAGCCAATCAAACACTCACCCCCAGTCAACTGATCTGGGTTTAATCCATCATCATTCTTTAGCTCACTCCACCACCCCAGTTCAGACATGGCCATATGCAAATCAGTCTGACCCTGTGCCTCAAGGGAACAGTCCAGCCCGAACTGCCAAGCCATGTCTTCCCTGGACCGGAAACAAGCATCCTAGGACCGGTTTCTGGCATTCCAGCCGTCATCAGCCAGGCTTGCTTGAATCCAGTGGCAAAGTGAGCAAGGGACCCACGTCTGGGCATACCCCCGCCAACTTAGGGCGAACAAAGCGATACAAAAGGGGATGATGGACGGAACGTTTGAGCCAATCAAACACTCACCCCAGTCAACTGATCTGGGTTTAATCCATCATCATTCTTTAGCTCACTCCACCACCCCAGTTCAGACATGGCCATATGCAAATCAGTCTGACCCTGTGCCTCATGGGAACAGTCCAGCCCGAACTGCCAAGCCATGTCTTCCCTGGACCGGAAACAAGCACCCTAGGACCGGTTTCTGGCATTCCAGCCGTCATCAGCCAGGCTTGCTTGAAACCAGTGGCAAAGTGAGCAAGGGACCCACGTCTGGGCATACCCCGCCAACTTAGGGCGAACAAAGCGATATAAAAGGGGATGATGGACGGAACGCTTGAGCCAATCAAACACTCACCCCCAGTCAACTGATCTGGGTTTAATCCATCATCATTCTTTAGCTCACTCCACCACCCCAGTTCAGACATGGCCATATGCAAATCAGTCTGACCCTGTGCCTCATGGGAACAGTCCAGCCCGAACTGCCAAGCCATGTCTTCCCTGGACCGGAAACAAGCATCCTAGGACCGGTTTCTGGCATTCCAGCCGTCATCAGCCAGGCTTGCTTGAATCCAGTGGCAAAGTGAGCAAGGGACCCACGTCTGGGCATACCCCGCCAACTTAGGGCGAACAAAGCGATACAAAAGGGGATGATGGACGGAATGTTTGAGCCAATCAAACACTCACCCCCAGTCAACTGATCTGGGTTTAATCCATCATCATTCTTTAGCTCACTCCACCACCCCAGTTCAGACATGGCCATATGCAAATCAGTCTGACCCTGTGCCTCATGGGAACAGTCCAGCCCGAACTGCCAAGCCATGTCTTCCCTGGACCGGAAACAAGCATCCTAGGACCGGTTTCTGGCATTCCAGCCGTCATCAGCCAGGCTTGCTTGAATCCAGTGGCAAAGTGAGCAAGGGACCCACGTCTGGGCATACCCCCGCCAACTTAGGGCGAACAAAGCGATACAAAAGGGGATGATGGACGGAACGTTTGAGCCAATCAAACACTCTCTCCCAGTCAACTGATCTGGGTTTAATCCATCATCATTCTTTAGCTCACTTCCACCACCCCAGTTCAGACATGGCCATATGCAAATCAGTCTGACCCTGTGCCTCATGGGAACAGTCCAGCCCGAACTGCCAAGCCATGTCTTCCCTGGACCGGAAACAAGCATCCTAGGACCGGTTTCTGGCATTCCAGCCGTCATCAGCCAGGCTTGCTTGAATCCAGTGGCAAAGTGAGCAAGGGACCCACGTCTGGGCATACCCCCGCCAACTTAGGGCGAACAAAGCGATACAAAGGGGATGATGGACGGAACGCTTGAGCCAATCAAACACTCACCCCCAGTCAACTGATCTGGGTTTAATCCATCATCATTCTTTAGCTCACTCCACCACCCCAGTTCAGACATGGCCATATGCAAATCAGTCTGACCCTGTGCCTCATGGGAACAGTCCAGCACGAACTGCCAAGCCATGTCTTCCCTGGACCGGAAACAAGCATCCTAGGACCGGTTTCTGGCATTCCAGCCGTCATCAGCCAGGCTTGCTTGAATCCAGTGGCAAAGTGAGCAAGGGACCCACGTCTGGGCATACCCCCGCCAACTTAGGGCGAACAAAGCGATACAAAAGGGGATGATGGACGGAACGTTTGAGCCAATCAAACACTCACCCCCAGTCAACTGATCTGGGTTTAATCCATCATCATTCTTTAGCTCACTCCACCACCCCAGTTCAGACATGGCCATATGCAAATCAGTCTGACCCTGTGCCTCATGGGAACAGTCCAGCACGAACTGCCAAGCCATGTCTTCCCTGGACCGGAAACAAGCATCCTAGGACCGGTTTCTGGCATTCCAGCCGTCATCAGCCAGGCTTGCTTGAATCCAGTGGCAAAGTGAGCAAGGGACCCACGTCTGGGCATACCCCGCCAACTTAGGGCGAACAAAGCGATACAAAAGGGGATGATGGACGGAACGTTTGAGCCAATCAAACACTCACCCCCAGTCAACTGATCTGGGTTTAATCCATCATCATTCTTTAGCTCACTCCACCACCCCAGTTCAGACATGGCCATATGCAAATCAGTCTGACCCTGTGCCTCATGGGAACAGTCCAGCCCGAACTGCCAAGCCATGTCTTCCCTGGACCGGAAACAAGCATCCTAGGACCAGTTTCTGGCATTCCAGCCGTCATCAGCCAGGCTTGCTTGAATCCAGTGGCAAAGTGAGCAAGGGACCCACGTCTGGGCATACCCCCGCCAACTTAGGGCGAACAAAGCGATACAAAAGGGGATGATGGACGGAACGTTTGAGCCAATCAAACACTCTCTCCCAGTCAACTGATCTGGGTTTAATCCATCATCATTCTTTAGCTCACTCCACCACCCCAGTTCAGACATGGCCATATGCAACATCAGTCTGACCCTGTGCCTCATGGGAACAGTCCAGCCCGAACTGCCAAGCCATGTCTTCCCTGGACCGGAAACAAGCATCCTAGGACCAGTTTCTGGCATTCCAGCCGTCATCAGCCAGGCTTGCTTGAATCCAGTGGCAAAGTGAGCAAGGGACCCACGTCTGGGCATACCCCCGCCAACTTAGGGCGAACAAAGCGATACAAAAGGGGATGATGGACGGAACGTTTGAGCCAATCAAACACTCACCCCCAGTCAACTGATCTGGGTTTAATCCATCATCATTCTTTAGCTCACTCCACCACCCCAGTTCAGACATGGCCATATGCAAATCAGTCTGACCCTGTGCCTCATGGGAACAGTCCAGCACGAACTGCCAAGCCATGTCTTCCTGGACCGGAAACAAGCAATCTAGGACCGGTTTCTGGCATTCCAGCCGTCATCAGCCAGGCTTGCTTGAATCCAGTGGCAAAGTGAGCAAGGGACCCACGTCTGGGCATACCCCGCCAACTTAGGGCGAACAAAGCGATACAAAAGGGGATGATGGACGGAACGTTTGAGCCAATCAAACACTCACCCCCAGTCAACTGATCTGGGTTTAATCCATCATCATTCTTTAGCTCACTCCACCACCCCAGTTCAGACATGGCCATATGCAAATCAGTCTGACCCTGTGCCTCATGGGAACAGTCCAGCCCGAACTGCCAAGCCATGTCTTCCCTGGACCGGAAACAAGCATCCTAGGACCGGTTTCTGGCATTCCAGCCGTCATCAGCCAAGCTTGCTTGAATCCAGTGGCAAAGTGAGCAAGGGACCCACGTCTGGGCATACCCCCGCCAACTTAGGACTGTTCCCATGAGGCACAGGGTCAGACTGATTTGCATATGGCCATGTCTGAACTGGGGTGGTGGAGTGAGCTAAAGAATGATGATGGATTAAACCCAGATCAGTTGACTGGGGGTGAGTGTTTGATTGGCTCAAACGTTCCGTCCATCATCCCCTTTTGTATCGCATTATTAAATTAGAAGCATACCATATAAATCACAAGTAAACAAACTCATCAGAGTTCAGTATAAAATCTGGCGGAGATTCACCTTCTAAGAAAGGGAGTAGGGTTTTTCTGCCTAATGTGAGAGAAATTCACACTCTCAGATAGGGTTTTATGCAATGGGGTTCATATATCCAGAGGGAACACGATTCATTATGTTTAAAGAAATAGGAAACAGTATAAGGAAACGTTTCTACCTAGAACACATTTGATGCTTTTCCCACCACCAATACATCATGGTTCGATCATTCCCAGTCTTGGTTATTCAGTTTAACTGATACAATGTTAACAGAACTAGGACAAGCAAGATTTGCCCTAGACTTAGTACATTCAGGAGACTTTCTCTGAGAACTTTCTGTTCTGGCTTTTGTGAGACTATTAAAGTTTATTTTAAAAGTGGAATCAGCAATAATATCACAGACATAGGATGACGTCTAAACAAGGTGGAAAACAATGTGAACACAGTTCAGTATTAGCATAACTCAAATCTAGTGCATTATTTTTATTGATAGAAAATTAGCCTCACACTACCAACTTGCCTCTGGAGGCTTCGTCAGCTGTTGTGGCTCTGTGCTGCGTCCAGGAGGTCAGCCAACGGACCCTTGGAGTCTTTTGCTTTGGTTGGGCTCAGGAGTCTTCTTCTCCATGAGTGGGACACAGCCGGCACAGTCCCTTTTCCTCTGCTAGCTACCAGGTTCAGCAGGTGCAGCCCACGTCAGTGCAGCCTCTCTTCGCCGGGGACCTGGTACAGCAGGGCAGTGCTTCTTCCGCCCTCTCTCCAGCCTAACGAGATCCGAGCTTTGGGTGCCAGGGGTGTCCTTTTTATGCTCAGAAAATGCCCTCAGGGTAGGATGCAGTTACACTTTTGTCACACCCAGGGTGGCACGACCAGTGCTGCAGTCCCTAGAGTGACTCTTTAACTTACAGGTCCTGGGTACTATATACTAGGAACTTATAGGTAAGTTAGCTTATGCCACTTGGGTGTAAGCTAATTAAGCTTTGAGGTTAGGGTACAGGCCCTGAGGTCTGGTTTTAGCAGGCCTCGGTGCGCTCTCAGAGTCGACAGACCAGCAGCATCTGTCCAACACTTTGAGGGTGGCCGTACAAAAAGAGGCAATTCCTTACACTAACTATGATGTCACTTTAACCTTAGATTTTTTCCAGTCAATTTTTGGGGTTTTCTCTAACATACAGGTGGTATTAATGTACCTACCTGAAACATCACTTTCATCTTTATTTGTTGCAGTGAATATTGAGGGGTTTTAAACATAAAGTAAGATGTTACTATCATCGTTAAGTATAGCGCCACTTTTCTGTTTAGTTTTTCCAGAAAATCTTTAGTAGTGTATCAGTAATTTCATAACTTATTGAAACGTTCTTTTTATTTTTACCTTTCATCTGTGCCCTGGCAGTCCCCTTGGACGTCTAGAACCAATAGAAGGGTCCAGGGGGATCCCCTTATAAAGTTTTCTTCCTATTGCAGCTCTTGCTGGAGTGCCACGGGACCAGTGAAAAATAGAAATAACTTGTGTTTGGTTTGTAGGAGTGATTATCATTTAACCTTAAGCCTAGAGCTTCTCTCAAAGCACAATTAATGAGGATGCCTTGTGTCTTCTTGTGAAGTTTCTGCGTTTTAAGGTGTGATGGTACACCTATGACATATACGAAAGACATCTGAAACATTGGAATCACAGCCTTGCTCCATTTACAGGATGTTCCCAATCTTTAATCCTCATTTGTGGTTAGCACTTGGGTGTGTCCACATCTTGCGCTGTGCCCTGGCCTTTTATTTTTTGGAGACTTTCACTTTCTGGGGGGATTTTATACTTCCATAAAAATGACATCTGGAACCAGATGTACTAATATTTCGCGCAATGCAGCATGACAACTTGCTTCTCTGCCCTGCGTCAAATGGAGAGGGCAGGAATGCACCATATTTACTTATATGTAGCACATTCCTGATCTCTCTCTGAGCTGGTGCACTTGTGGGAGCCAAGCACCAATGCAGGCACCCAAGTGCCATGGTGCAGGGGTGCCTGGGTTACAGGCAGGATTGTTTTTGTGCAGGAAGGGGCACCTTCCTGCACGCAAACTATCCATTGAGGCATTTTTCCTCTTTCTACGCGTGTTGCAGAATGAGGAAAGAATGGGTCAAAATAAACACGTTTCTCTTTGTCCAGCCTCACCTGGGAAGGTGTAGCATTTTTAGACATTCCCAGGTCTACTACTGTTAATAAATCGCACGGTGGCTCTGCCGGCATATTCATTCTGACTTAAGGGCTCGCGTCGTCTTGTGTAACGTAACGGCGACGCAAGCCCTTAGTAAATCTGGGTCCTGGTGTGCAGAGTCTGGAGGAGCTGGAAGAGGCATAGGCGGAGACAACTGGACCACCACAGAGTCCATTGTAGGGCATTTAGTATCCATGTATTTGGTGGAGCAGAAGGTATCTGTCAGGAAAGTCACCTGCAGTCTCTGCCAGGAGTTCAGCAGGGGCCTTACCAGGACGTACTCTCGATACTTCTGGCTAGAAGAGCACTTTAAGGCGTGGTCTCCCAGACCCCTAGCTCATACCAAGCGAAGACGCAAGGAGGAGGAGGAGTCCAGGGGCCATATTATCAAGAACGGCGTTAAAAATTATCGCCGATTTAGCGGCAGAAAACTGCTGCTAAAGCGGCGATAATGGGCTTGATAATATGCCCTGGAGAATTCCAATAGAAGCCCATGTTCTGGTGTCAACATGGGCTTCTATTGGAATTCTCAAGGGCATATTATCAAGCCCATTATCGCCGCTTTAGCGGCAGTTTTCTGCCGCTAAACCGGCGATAATTTTAACGCCGTTCTTGATAATATGCCCCTAGGTCTCCTGCAGGACCCTTGCTGCACCCTGGAGCTGCTGTACCATCTCAAGTACTCCAGATGATGCTAACACTGCATGGACTGCAGTCACTGCATGAAGATAGTTTTCATTGGTGTCTGATCATTAATGGCAAAACATTTTTTTCTTAAAACGTTAAGTTCAGATGCCCTATTTTTTAAGTTAACCCCCCCCAAAATTAATTAAACCTCCAAAGAATACAAAAAAGTTTAAAAATAGAAAAAAGTTTTTTTTTAGAACAACATTTATAGGTTTAAAAATAGAAAAATGTAATGCTATTTGTCATGTCTGTCTGTTGACGTCACTATATCGTTATAGTCTGCTATAGCAGTCTATGCATGACAATGGAAGATACGCCAACAGGCACTTGTAACAATAGATCTGCACTTTAATAGTTGCAGGAGCCCGAGTGAAAGCCGAGGGCTAAGAACAAGAGCGTGGTCTTTCAATGGCTGGTAGGTGCAGCTGCATGTCAAGCTATCAGAGCATTCCACTCTAAGTGCAAAATGTTGTAAGAGACAACAAAACAGAGCCCAAGTTCAGGCGCGGCACGCTATAAGTGTTAGGAACCGACAGTGGTACCTTATGGCGATCAGACCAGCATCAAATTACAAGAAAACAGCAGAATAAAGTGCTACTTTCTTACTGAATGGGCCTCTCTGGCAGCAATACATTGTCTTGCCTAGAACAGCAAGCATCGCTGTTCCATTCCAGGGGCCAGATGTACAAAGCATTTTTCTGATCGCAAACGGGCGATTTGCAGAATCAGGTTATTCACGACCAGAAAAATGCTTTTCCTGATGTACAAATTGCAAAATGCAATTTGGTCACTTGTTACCGAATCATATTTTACATTTGCAATTTGGTGTTTGTAAGGGGCATGTTTAGGGCGTCCCTTCCAAATACTGAATTGTATCCGCCTATGTTTAGCGGCCGAATTTCGGTAATGGTTTACCACCTGTTTAAAATTGTAACCCATACGCATAGGGACCCTTTCCCCTTTGAGAATATAAATAATACCTGCCTACTCTTAAAAATGAAACATATACATTTCATTTTTAATGCATCATGAGCTGCATTAAAAAAAAGAAATGATTAATTAAAAAGCAATCCCAACATGGTGGGCTGCAGACCACAGAGGCCCACCATCTCTGTGATGCAAAAAAGAATAATTGATGGATAGAGTGCGGAACAATGTCAAACAGCCCCAGTGCAGAGATCTAAGCTTAAATCCATTGTTTATTTGCACACTATGCCAATCCAGTTTAGACCCAGCCATTTTCAAATCAGTCTCGACCCTGCAGTCCAGGTCGAACTGCCAGACCACGTCCTCCCTGGAACAGAAACAAGCATTCTGGAAACAGTTTCGGGATATCACCCCATATCAGCTAGGCTAGCTTGACTCCAGTGGCATGGTGAGCATTGGACCCACTTCTGGGAATACCGGTCCCACTCAGGGTGACAAAAGCAAAAAATAATTCTAGCTAGCCTGGCTGATTAGGGGTGATGCCCCAAAACTGGTCCAAGGATGCTTGTTTCTTTTCCAATGAGGACTGGGCTTGGCAGTTCAGGCTGCACTGTTCCTATGAGGAGTAGGGTCCAGACTGATTTGCATATGACCGGGTCTAAACTGGGGTGGCATGGTAAGAAAAAGAACAATGGATTTAACCCAGATCTCTTGACTGGGAAGGAATGTTTGATATGTTACGCATTCCGTCCATCATGTGTGTGTCTTTAACCATCTCTGTGATGGCTGCGATTCCTAATGGGTCTCAAATCGTGAGCTGCCCATTAATATGCATGAGGTAGGTCTATTTGCGAACCACTAGGAAGCGCTAATAAAACTCACAAGAGGTTCATACATTAGGAAATCGATATTCCTAATGTTTGTACATCTTGCCTCAGGTGAGGTAAACCAATCTGTATATTCCAAGCCTATCTCTGCAAATTAAGATATTCTAAAGTAGCTGACGTCAGAACCTGTGTTCAAAACACTGTTGTGGTTTCTCAAACCGATCAGGCAAGGGGACTTTGAAATGGTCTCCAAAGAATTGTCGAGATCAGTAACTCTGCAAAGGTAAACAGAACATTGGATTTAGACAGACCAAGTGCGCAACTGATGAATCCTGCATGCAATGAAAGAAAACCCACACAACCTGATGGAGGTGCAACAGAATCCTACTGTTTACTGTGGCACAACAGTTCCTGTCCATCTATTCATGCCAAAGTTTTCAAACGGGGCCTTTAATAACAGCCACATTGCAGCTTTGGGGCAGAGGGGCGGGGCGCTGTGGGGGGGATATTTATTTATTTATTTAGCCATTTATAGAGCGCATGGTTACACCACCGGTGTGTCCCCGAGCTGAGATAGACACTCTGAAAGGTTACGGCCATGATCCACGTATCCTAAAGAGAAGCACATATAGTCTGCCGAGCCATCTTTATTATGTTTTGGTGAACAACCATGTCTTCAGTTGTTTGCGAAAACTACTTTCATATGGTTCCGTTCTCATTGCCAACGGTAAGGTGTTCCATGTTTTAGCTGCGATATACCTAAAGGAGCACGCTCCCATTCTTGCTCTGAATATTCTCGGTCGCTTCACCAGTGCTTTCCCCATAGATCTTAGGCACTGCCCGGGTGTATACTGGGTTAGTAGTGGGTGAAGGTATCTTGGGCCTCTCTTTAATAGAATGCGGTGGCAGAGGCACATTGCCTTAAATACCACTCTCTTTTCCACTGGCAACCAGTGTAGTGTTGTCAAGGGATGCCGACAGACGAAAGAATAGGAGTTATTTCTTTATTTTATTTGCCCTATTCTGTCATCTGTAGACATCCTCCCCGCCCCGCCCCACCGTGCTTACCTGCACCGGCCGCTGCTGCCACATTGAGAGTCCTCTCTGTCTTTTAAGAAACAGAGAGAACCCAAACTTTTTAGGTCGAGCCTATAGTGGCAGCGCGCATGCGCTGCTCGCTTTGCAAGGCATGCAGTAATGGAGTATGGAATGGAAGCTCCGTGGAAGCTCCTCCCACTCTCCGCCCATGTTTTTAATTGGCTAGTGTCATTTTCTTTTGTAAATGCTGGCGTCTGATTGATTATGAGGCTTGTTAGTCCCTCCTTATTAGGGCCATGTCGTCATTTGTACCTACCCATGGCTACTGGCCCCTTTACTTCGAGTGTTAAACAGTACTTAGACTGTGAGCACTACTTTGTCTGTGCCTTCTCGCCCCCTTCTCCCCCCCACCCGTTGTCCGTGATGCAATGCAATAGGTCTTGTGTAAATGCGAGTCCTATTGCATTGCAAATGCTTTTTTTACCATTGTTTCCTGCCCGTCGCCATTCAGTATTTATTTTCCTACATACATTTAATTTATCATTCTGAGATTTGTTCCTGAGCTTGTTTGGGAGTAGATCGCATGCTGCTGCGGTGAGTGCTGTGTTGTCTGGCGGCCGCCCTGGGCAATGACCCGGTTTGGCAGAAATCGGAGCTGCCAGGTCAGTGCCTCCATACTGCCCACACAGCCGTCACTTCTCACCGTTACATCGAGCACACACGTCAACCGCTCTGACATTTCCCCACAAGTCAGACGCCTTAATGATTATCCAGGCACCCCTCTCCTCCTGGCTCCAAGGGAGTTGTCACTTTCACCATGCAAACTCGCTAACCTCCACTTTTATTTTAAAATTATTTTAAATCTCCTTTCCGACTGCTTTGTCCTTGTGCCCACCACGAACACTGCTGCTAAAGATCAAGAGTTTATTTGTGTTCAGGTTTTCATCACTCGAACTCCACCCCCCCAAATGCTGTTCTTTTTAGGTGGTCTTCTAGTGGCGCCTGCTCCTTTAGCAGATGGCAGCTACTATTACACCCCCTTGCGTTCAGTTCAGCCAAGCCCTGGTAAGGAGGTGGGCGCTGCTTTTTACCCCTCCCCCCTCTATATGTTGCGTGCCTGGCTGAGTTAATAATACGTAGGCTGTTTCCTATCTGCAGCCAGCAAACTATATTGTTCAGCCAGGCCTCTTTTCGGCAAAAATCTCCCCTGTTAAGCCAGACACATCTGCCTAACCCCACCTCCATTTTAATTAGACACTGGAATGGGGGACTGACCCAGCAGGTCTCTTACATACAGTGCTCGGTCAGCGAATCCTCCCTTTGTATTCTGTGTGCAGAGCATCGCCCCCTCAGGGACTGACATCTCCCGTTGCAAAATTACTGCTGCCTCTGACACAGTAGTTGCAATAAGAGAATCAGCATTGAAAACATATATTATTTAAACAATGGTTTATGGCACATGAACACGCATAAGTTACGACACTGTACCTCCAGAGAAATGCACTTAGATTTAATGTGGACTGCATTAGATTTCCCATATTGTTTATATGGTAAACAATATTTGCTGTCATCCTGCTGAGAAAAAACAAGCTAAGAGTCTGATGTTGACTGGGAGCTCGTTCCAGGTCTTAGCTGCGACGTAGGAGAATGCTCTTCCGCCTGCTCTGGTTCTGCGGATGCGTGGGGTCTCTGCCAGGGCGAAGTCGGCAGAGCTGAGGTCTCTTTTGGGTACGTGGAAGGAGACTCTTTCGTTGAGGTATTTGGGTCCGATGTTGTGGAGGGATTTGTAGGCGTGGGTGAGTAGCTTGAAGGTTACTCTCTTCTCGATGGGGAGCCAGTGGAGGTCTCGTGGGTGCTGGGTCATGTGCTCATGTCGTGGGTTTCCAAGGACGAGTCTGGCTGCGGTGTTCTGGATGGTTTGGAGTTTGTGTAGCAGGGTTCTGTTGATTCCGGCGTAGAGGGCGTTACCGTAGTCCAGTCTGCTGGTTATGAGTGCGTGGGTGACGGTTTTTCTGCATTCGGGGGGGGGTCCACTTGAAGGTCTTGCGGAGGATGTGGAGGGAGTTGAAGCAGGTGGAGGCGACGGTGTTGATCTGGTGGGTCAAGGTGAGAGAGGAGTCTAGAATGATGCCGAGGTTCTGGGCGTGGTCCGTCAGGGTGGGTGGGTTTCCGAGGGCAGGGGGCCACCAGGAGCTGTCCCACACAGTGGGGGAGGGTACGAGGACCTCTGTCTTCTCTGAGTTCAGTTTTAGGCAGCTGTCGCTCATCCAGGCTGCAATGTCTTTCATTCCTTCTTGGAAGCTGAGTCTGGTGTCTTCGGGGTTCTTCGTGAGAGAGAGGATGAGCTGGGTATCTTCGGCGTAAGATACTATGCTGAGCCCATGCTGTCTGACGATGGCGGCAAGTGGGGCCATGTAGATGTTGAAGAGCGTGGGGCTGAGCAAGGATCCTTGGGGTACTCCACAGTTGATCTCTGTAGGTTCGGAGAGGAAGGGAGGGAGTCTGACCCTTTGGGTTCTGCCGGAGAGAAAGGAGCGGATCCAGTCAAGCGCGGTTCCTCGTATACCGGCGTCGTGGAGTCTGGCTGCGAGAGTGCGGTGTGATATGGTGTTGAAGGCTGCGGAGAGGTCTAGTAGGATGAGGGCCACAGTGTGGCCCTGGTCGAGTAGCATGCGGATGTCTTCGGTGGCGGCGAGGAGGGCGGTCTCGGTGCTGTGGTTGCTGGGAAATCCGGACTGGGAGGAGTCGAGGATGGCGTTCTCTTCGATGAAGGTGGTCAGCTGGACGTTGATGAATTTCTCGGTGACTTTGGCTGCGAAGGGAAGGAGAGAGATGGGCCGGTAGTTTTTCAGGTTCGTCGGGTCGGCCGAGGGTTTCTTCAGGAGGGGCTTGACTTCTGCCCGCTTCCAGTCATCAGGGAAGATGTGGGATTCAAGGGAGGCATTGATGGTCCGGCCTAGTTCGGGTGCTATGGCGGCGGCGGCTCTGTGGTAGATGTGCGGTGAGCAGGGGTCAGTGGGGGCTCCTGAGTGGGTGTTCTTCTTGGTTGTGGCGGTGTCTTCAGTGGTGGCAGGTTTCCAGGTGGTGATGGTTGGCTGGTTGTCGGTGGTGGAGAGGGGGTGGTGTTATGTTATGTTATGTTATGTTAAGAGTGGATTTATAAAGCGCGCAGCTACTCAATAGAGTATCCCGGCGCTAGGATAGAAAGATACAGAGGCCAGGGAGGAACAACGTTCCCGAGGCAGAAGGCCATTAAACTGCATGCTGGAACAGCCAGGTTTTCAGTTGTTTCCTAAATGCCATTATACTTGAGGCTTGTCTCAGCGATAGAGGTAGCTTGTTCCAGAATCTAGCCACTTGCACTTGGAACGAGCGTCCACCACGGCGGGCTCTGAGACACTTAGGGATGACAAGTAGATGATGATGTGCTGATCTAAGGGAACGGCCGGGTATGTAGTAAGAGACTCTTCTGCGGATATACTGTGCCCCCATGCCGTGCAGAGCTTTAAAAGCAAGGACCAACGCTTTAAAGAGTATTCTGCATCGGACAGGCAGCCAGTGTAGATTCTTCAAATGGTGGGAGATCCGGTCTCTAGGACCAAGTCTCAAGACTGCTCTGGCTGCCGCGTTCTGCACAACTTGCAGTCTATTAAGGATAGACTCTGGAAGGCCCAGATAAAGCACGTTGGCATAGTCCAATCTGGAGGTGACAAGGGCCTGAATGACCGTCTTTCTGTGAGAGGTCGGTAATAGAAAAAGGAACCTACGGAGCATTTTCAAAACCCGAAGCACGTACCCGCCACCGACTGTACTTGAGGTATCATAGATAAAGTGTCATCCATTTTCACTCCCAGATTTTTTACGATCTTAACAGCTGACTGGGGGAGACATATCCGAGGGCCACCATTGCTTCCAGGCGTCCAGAGGGGGTGTGCCAAAGAAAATAATTTCCGACTTTTCCGGATTACATTTGAGATGGTTATGTCTGAACCAAGCAAAGATATCTCTCAGACATTTATTAATCTTAACACCGTTAAACTCCTCCCCTTCCTGCAAGTGAACAGCAGTTGCGTGTCGTCGGCATAGGATATAATCATAGCCTCCCCTGCCTCTGCCAGGGTAGCCAGGGGAGCCATGTACAAATTGAAAAGTACAGGGCTCAGGATAGATCCCTGTGGCACACCGATCTTCAAGGGCGGCACCCTGGCAGAAAACGGGGGCGACCAGACCTCTTGATTTCTGTCCTCCAAAAGGAAGAGAACCACTTCAACACCGTGCCTTCCAGTCCACACTCCCGCAGCCTCTGCAGAAGGAGGTCATGGGGCACGGTGTCGAAAGCCGCAGAGAGGTCCAGAAGTACCAGGACAGCTTTGCCGCCCTTATCCAGGGTCTCCTTGATGGAATCAGAGACCTCCAACAAGGCCGTCTCTGTGCTAAGGTTCTGCCTAAAACCGGACTGACTTGGGTGAAAAAGATTATTGGCTTCAGCAAAGTCGCTGATCACCATGTCAACATATTTCTCAATTGTCTTAGCAAAGAAGGACAGTAAGGAAATTGGTCTGTAGTTAGTTAAGACCAAGGGATCAGCCGTAGATTTTTTCAATAAAGGGATAATTTTTGCACTTTTCCAACTTACTGGGACTTGACCGCTGAGAAGAGACACGTTCAAAACGTTATTCACAGTGGTGTTCAGAACCTCTGCCATTGAAGCCAGGAATTTGGCAGGGCACGGATCCACGGGAGAGCCGGATTTAAGGGCCTTCATTATTGATAAAGACGTCTCCAGGGACATGGGAGGGAAGATGGAGAGGGTGGCCCTCCCGTCCTCATTCGGGGGCAGTTATAGAGGAAGCCATCACATCTTTCCCAGCTAAACCATCAAAGGAGGATTGAATTGTTATAATCTTCGTATAGAAGAAGTTGGCTAACTTTCCAATCCAGACAGCAGAGGGAGGGGAAAGCCTTGTTGCAGCCCTAGGTGAAGAGAAGCTTTTAACGATACTGAAAATTTCTTTGCTTTTATTTCCTGCGGACTCGATTTTAGATGCAAAGAAGCTTTTCTTTGCTTCCTGTATCTTTTTATGATATTCTCTTAGGGCCTCTTTATAATTCCTTTTATTTTCTTCGTTAAAATCTTTCCTCCATACTCTTTCCTGACGTTTACAGTCCTTTCTACATAGTCGCAAGATCTCGTTGAACCAGGGGGCTGAGCATCTAGTAATTCTAGTAGAGGACGGGGTTGCAGGGGCAAGGGACAGAGTTCCATGCGATATCCAGTTAACGAGGGACTCAGCATCCTGCTCTATATTGCCACTTATCCTGATAGGGTGTTGGTCGAGTTCATATTTGAGGGCAGCCGAGGTGATCTTGTGAAAAGGCCTATAAGTAGAAGATGGCCGTTTGCTCTGAATCAATGAGAGTTTCATTAGCTTAGGAAACTTAAAACCCACCAGATAATGGTCAGACCATACTAGAGGTGCAGGAGCCTCTGTCTGGATATAACAGTTGGCAAATACTTGGTCCAGGGTGTGGCCTTTAACATGCGTGGGAGTAAAGACATATGGAGCAAGATTCAGCGCATCCAGAGATTCTACTAGGGAGACAGTCTCTGGGGTGTCCTGATTGTCCATGTGTATATTAAAATCACCCAAGACAAAAAAAGTTTTAAATCTGGAGGCCACTGGCGCGATAGCGTCACTGATAGACTTAAAAAGCCCCTGCATGGCCCGGTGGTCTATATATAAGGACTCCGGCTATGCACTGATGGGGGATCCCGTGGCCTGAAAACAAAGGCACTCAGCCCCAGCGATTTCATTCATGGGGATGCAAGTAATGGCTATATCCTGATTGCTAATAATAGCAACTCCACCTCCCTTACTTCCAACGCGGTCCTTCCTAAAAATGGTGTAGCCCGGTGGAATGGCTGTGGCTATAGTTGGATTGGACGTATCAGATAGCCAAGTTTCAGTCAAGAACAGGAAGTCCGGCTTGATTTCGCATAACATATCATATATGTGGATATCATGTTTGTTTAAAGAGCGGCAATTAAGCAACAAAGCATTGATGTATTCCTGTTTCTTTGACGTTAAACTTTGACTCGGGGCAAACTTTATCTGAGCATTGGGCGCTAATGATCTATTCAGGGTGTATTTTGTAGTTTCCCAGCTACAATACTGACAGCGTGGTAAGAGATCGTTTTCCCAGATGTCAATGACATTTTTACACTTAGGAGTAGAACCCAACTTTATAAGTGTCTCTCTATCGTATGTTACTACCTGCCTTGGTTGTAGTACAAGACCGTCAGGGTGTCCAGAGTCTGTTCCCTGAACTTGTCGTAGAGGGCCTTGATTTTCAGGTGGAAGTAGGAGCTGAGCTTGTTGAAGAGGTCCTGAGATGGTGAGACGTCCATGGCTTCGCAGGGGGGTTTGGTGAACTGCTGTATGACGTTGAAGAGTTCTTTTGCGCTACTTGCGTTGGTGTGGATTTTGTTCTTGATAAAGGTCCGCTTGGTGGCTCTTATGCGCTGGTGGAATTCATTCATGGCGTTCCTGTAGTTGTTCTGGTCTTCGGTGGTTTTCCTGTTCCGCCAGAGTTTCTCGAGGCGTCTGCAGGAGCGCCTGGCTTCTTGGAGGTCGGTGGTGAACCAGGCGGCCTTCATGAGGCGTTGTTTGACGGGGTGGCAGAGGGGTGCGACCTTGTCAGCACAGTCGACGATCCAGCGGTGTAGTTCTTTGGCTGCGGAGTTGGCGTTGGTCGTGGCGGAGGGGGGGTCGTGGAGGAGGGTGGTGTTGAGGTGTTCCTCTGTAATCTTGCTCCAGCTCCTTCGTGGCGGGCGCGGAGCGGGTTTGGGTGTGGTGGTGGTCAAGGTGAAGTGTACGCAGTGGTGGTCTGTCCAGAGGGGCTGCGTGATGTGGATGAAGTGGATGTTAGTCCCTCCTGCGAAAATGGGGTCGAGGGTGTGTCTGGCTGTGTGGGTGGGGTTGGTGACGAGCTGCTTCAGTCCGAGGTTGTCAAGGAGGGTGGTGGAGTCGGGGGTCGCTGCGGTTGTCGTGTTGGAAGTTCAGGTCTCCGATGAGAATGTAGTCCTTGGAGGCGATGGCATGGGGTGCGATGAGGTCGGCAATGGTGGTGGCGGAGGAGGCGCGAGGGCCGGGGGGTCTGTAGACAAGGGTCACGTGCAGCGTGGTTCTGGGGCTGGTTTGGATCTGGAAGTGGAGGTGCTCTGTGTTGGAGAGGGGGTTGTTCGTGCTGGAGGTGGAGAGTGTGAGGGAGCTCTTGTGTGCGATGGCGAGTCCTCCTCCTGGGCGGTGGGGGCGGTCCTTTCTTTGGATCTTGTATCCATCGGGGATGGCGGTGGCAATGTCGGGGACGGAGGTGGCGTTGGTCCATGTTTCCGTGAAGAAGGAGACGTCTGGGGAGAGGGTGTCGAGCGGGTCCCAGATCTCCGTGGCGTGTCTGTGGAGGGAGCGCACGTTGAGGAGGATGCACGTCAGGGATTCGGTGGTGCGGGAGGCCAGCGTGGGTTCAGCAGTCATGGGGGGTCTGTTGATGGTGAAGGATTGTCAGCAGTGTAGGCTGGAGAACTGGCCGTGGGTGGTGTTCAGCGTCGATCTCTGGCAGTTGTTGTTTCTTCCGGGGTTGAGTGCGAGGAGGGTGGCGGAGTTGTAGCGGTGGGGGGTCGTAGATCCAGAGTTCCTGGCGCTGGCCGCAGTCGGGTCACGGATGGGCGCAGATGGGCGCAGATGGGCTTGCCTTTGGAGTGCCTTCAGGACGGCCACGCAGCGTCCGCCATTAAGTAGGGGAGGGGGAGGGAAGCGCAGCTGAGAGGCGGGAAGCGGGAACTGGCAGGGGGGAGGGGCCGCTGGGCAGCAGCCGCAGGAAGGGCACAGAGGCAGAAAACGGGCACAAGAGAGACAAAAGAACAGAAAAGGGCACAAGGCAGACACGGGCACAAGAGAGACAGAAAACACTGAAAGGGGCACAAAGACAGACACAGGCGTAAGAGAGACAGAGAAAAACACAATAAAACGGCAAAGTGGCACAAAGACAGATACGGGCACACAGACAGACAGCAAAGTGGCACAAAGACAGACAGAGACAAAAGCAGCCAGCAGAAGAGCAAGGCTCTCCCACTGGACCACGAGTGATGAGGCGCAGGCAGGAGCCTGCGGGTGGCTTAGGGCCTCAACACCTACCTGGGAAGCAGAGCACAGTGCCGGAGCGGTGGCACTTAGGAGAGTAAAAATAACAACAACAAAAAGTATCTCTTCCGCCTCTAGTCCTGCAGATGATCGTCTGTTTTAGTCCTTCCTTTGTTTCTTCAGCCAGGTTGTCTTTCTCTGATGTCACCGTTGAGTGGATTAACTGCCTAAAGAGCCCGGCAGAGCAAAATCTAAAGGGGACACTTTGAAGACTAGAGGTATTGCTGCTGTTTGGATGTATACGTTGCATGTTCCGAAGGATATATATAATGTTGAAGAACTGGAAGATTTCTGTCAGGGCGTGGTTCCCTTTTGTACATTCCGATTGGCCAGTTCCAATAGGTGATGCAGTTAGTTCGTTATTTTCTGCATTTACAAATCACATTTTGCCATCTGGAGTCTGGGCCTCTGTAACGATTTGGGAGTTTTAGTTCTCTAATAGAAACTAGTTATTACTGTGGAGTTCCTTTAGTTTTCTTATCCAGTAGCATCGACCTATTTCTACTTAGCACTTGCAGCCTAAAAATCAATATGCCGCCATTCACATTTAGCTGAAGCTGTCTTTCTGAGAAGATGGAATCCTGTCTGTGAAATTCATACTAGAGTTAAGTAGATCACGTGATCTTATAATCTTCAACAACTTATTTAACCTGGTGTCTGATGACTTCTACTGGACAATCATGGGCAAGCTAGTTTACCTCATTATGCAAAAACCACTGGATTGGCTCTGCACCACAATTTGTCAACACAAAAGTCCAAAATAGAATATGCACATAACTATTAAAGAAATCCAATTCAATACAAAAAGTCACTGCTAATGCAAAAGTCGTCTTGTCTTATTCTTCTGTTTTATTCCATTTTAACCAAAAGTCATCAGCCAACGCGTTTCGTCCTCTTGTAATAGGACTTCTTCAGGGCAAGATAAGAGACCAGCCACAGACTAATCAAATCTGTTGTTGTCCAGTTGCAACCGATGCTGTCTCATGCGGAAGGCTATAACAACCAAGTAATTTATGTTCACTATATTGTACAGGTAATCCTAGAGAGAACAAAATATAGCTATGCAGATATCCAATATCCCGATGTATGCATAACAGGGTGTCCGTAAGTAAATAGCATGATGTAGGAAGGTGGAATCTGACTATATGGTTGCCCCCACTTTTTTCCTGGTGTTTTGCAGGTTTATGACTTAGTTGGACTGGGACCCTGCTATTCAGGGCCCCAGTCTATCTGCTCTCTCTAAACGACATGGAGTGCACTCTAGGTGCACTAGTGATTGGATACTGTGGTGCCTTATGAGTCCCTAGTATATGGTACCTTAGGTGCCAAGGGCATAGGTACTTCACAGGCCTACCAGGGGCTGCAGCATGTATTATGCCACCCCTGGGAAGCAGTCTAAATCTGACACCGCAGGCCTGCTACTGCAGCCTGGGTGAGGTGGTGCTAGCACCCCTCACTGAGATATAGGTTTCCTATATCTCTCCTGCACACACATATAAACCTATCAGTCACCCCTAAGGCAGGCCCTATCAATCCTGAGGGCAGGGTGCTTGGCTTCTATGTGAGGGGGTGCCTCTGCCTGAGCAGGGCCCCTCTGCAGCTCTCAGAGTCTATTCTCTGGTGCTGTTTGTGGATGCGGTTAAACCATATACTATTAAGTGCATTATATCCTCGCGGTAAATGCTAACTTTGGAATGGCTGCATCAAAACATGTCGTGTTTGGTGTCAAACATCTTGGAATACTACCCCCCGCCAATCTTGGCGGCGGGGGTAGCATTCCACCCTTCTAGAGGGATAAGACATGTACCTGCTGTGGAAACGCGGTAGAATCCTAAAGAGCCCTGGCATCACAAAATGGATGCCACCAGTCACAGACACTGGGCTGCCCTCCTGCTGATGACCGAAACTCGCAGTGGAGGAAGCCCAACAATAGGCATCCTGTCACAGGGAGGTGTAACCACCTCCCAGACAGGGTTTAGTGTATTGGGGCTGGGTGGGTGCACTCTTAGAGTGCTTTGAAGTCCTGCACTGGGGGAGCAGAAGGCTCCTCTGTGCATATGCCAGTTCAAACCAGCTCAGGGGCTACCTGCCCCTGCTCTGGCGCGAAACTGGACAAAGGGAAGTGGGTGTAGCCACCCCTCCCTTGACCCTCCCATAGGTGGGGTCATAGAGCTAGTCCATCCCCTCTTTTCAGTATAAGAGGGGGAACCTTGCCATTGCAAGGCAGATAACCCCTGGACGACGCTCTACAGAAGAATCCTGGCCCTTCGACGTTCCACTACCTTTGGAAGACAGAAGAATCTCCCTTGGAGTCAAGGAGTGACTCCCCTGCTTGGCAGGCACCAAAAACGACAACGACGGTCGCAAACTACGCCGCTCCCGCCGGAGTCCGAAGTCCCTGCAGCCCAAGAAGTGGATTTCCTGACTTCTCCAAGGCCATCGTGAGTCCCCAGTGAAGCTGAGGCAAGTGGACCCCACGAGTGACGAGGAACCGCGACCCCTGGGTACCGTGCACTATTGTCGAGTGCAACCCCTTCACAACGTTCTACGAACTTGTGCTTTGGACCACGTGTGGTCCCGACCTCCAGCAGGAATCCCTCCGAAGATCAGAGGCCTACACCGTCCCGAGTGACCGTGGGCCCCTGTTGAGTGATTCCGCCCGAGGTGTCTTCGCGATCCCTTGCCAGCCGGCTCGTGGGTCCCCAGAAGACTTCTTAAAGAAACCAAAGGGCTCCCCTGGTTGCTCCAGGCCTGCCCTGACTTACCCTCGCTGGGTGAGTCCCTCAGACCTTGCTGGTCTGTGCCATCGACTTTTCTTCATCTCCCCAAGACTTGCTGTTGCCAAGGCTTGTTGGCTCCAATCGAGTTGCCGACACCGCAGTAAGCTGCAGACTTCGTGGGACACACAGAATCCAGCTCCTGGTCGTCGTCGACGCCTCCTGGACCTCGTGGCTGAAGAGTCAAGGCACCCGCAACCGACCTGAATCAACCGACGACGGTGGGCATCCATCTTCCTTGCCCCGAGTCACTGCCAAGTGACTTTGAACACTGTCCCCTCTGCTTTCAGGTCATCCTTCTTCAGAATCCAGGCTTGGATTCCACCGGACACTTCTTCAGCTCCCGCAAGCAGCAAGTCTTCTTTGTTCGCCATTGAAAACGACGCCGCGACCCGACACCAAAGGACACCTATGCACCCGGCTTCCCTGGGTGAGGTAACTCCAGCACTACGGTGCTCCTGTGGGTGTGGGCCCTAGAACTACTTACCCTGTAAGTGACTTGCTTGTAGGTTCTCCCGAAGTATCCTAGAACTCTTAATTTCCAACCGCGACTTGCCCCATTGAAGTTAACGGCGATCCGCGCCTGTGTATCCACACTGCACGCGTCCCCCGTGGGTCCTTTACTTACCTGCCTTGGGTGGTTTCGTGAGGCCCCAGCACTTCTGAAGGCCCTAGGCCTTGTCTCCCTGCAAGTCATTGTTGCTAAGTCCCTTTTTTAGTATATGGTCTGGTACGCCCCTAGGGCCCCAGCCATATTTTGTGCTTAACTTATTGTGAAACGTTGATTTGTGCATATGTTTGTCTTCTAATCTCATAAAGAGATTAGTAGAGAGTTATTTAGAAATAAATACATATATATTTGATATATATTCCTGTGTGGTGTCTTTTCATTTGGTGATTCAAGAGATTATATGGTAAAAACAAGCTGCTTTACATTCCTTCAAGACTTAGCCTGAAGGCTGCTCTCCACAGCTACCACTAGGATAGCTTTCTTTAAAAGGTTGTCTTAAACCTATCTACCATAAGAGTCGATTTGCCCTGGTGCAAGGTGTCCACTTTAATTAGTGAACAGCATATACCAGGCCAACTTCTCACATTGGTGGGCAGCGTGTGGGATTCCAGCTTGCCATTGTTTTACCAGAAAATCTCTATTTGAATTACTAACTGAAAACCATTATAGGTACTCAAGGTACATATAAAGTCAAGCTTAGTATCAATAAGTTCTACTGAACTTAGAGCTGTGTGCCAAGGGATAGCACACCCTTTCCACAGCTCAAGCTAGGATCAGTAGGCCACAAACTAGTGTAGGTAGTACAACACTGCACAACACTAGAATGTCCTTAAGGGGTGGACCCAGTGGATCCACTCAGCCTCAGTATAAGGACATGGCTTTCTCTGACTTGAGAGCCATGTGTGTTGACAGACACCTGAGGCTAGGACAGAGTCCCTCAACACTACACCTGATAGATCTGCTGACAGCAGATGACCTTAGATTGGCTCTAGGAGCTAAAGGGTCTGAATCAGTGGGTGGGTCAGTCATAGTATCTGGGTCAGATGATGAAAATCAGAATGACCAAGACTCTGTGATTGAAGGGCCAGGCTTCAAGGGGCCTGAAAAGGACAGAGGAATTCTCCCTAAGAGAACTGACAGAGAGGAGGAGAGGCACAGATCCCCTTCCAGGGAATCTGACCACTCTTATCACTCTGGCAGAGAATTTGTCCAGCAGAGGAGCTCATACTTTTCCTTAAGAGAGACCTCCTCTGAGAGAAGGTGCAAACTGCTCCAGTATGAGGAAGCCAGAGTGGCCCTCAGAACCAAGCAGTTGGCCCTGGATAGGGAAGCCCTGGAGATCCAGAGAGCTTCTAGAAAAGAGGGGTTAGAACCCCCTGGTGGCAGCAACAGTGTCCCTAGAGGCAGAGAATATATTCCTGACCATAGGAACCTGAGCAAGGTTGTTCCTCCCTACCAGAGTGGGGATGATATCCACAAGTGGATAACTGCTATGGAGAGGGCCTGTAGAGTACAGCAGGTCCCCCAAAAGCAGTGGGCAGCAATCTTGTGGCTCTCCTTTTCAGATAAAGGAAGAGACAAGCTCCTCACTGTTAGAGAGGAGGATGCTGATGATTATGAGGTCCTGAAGAGTGCACTGATAGATGGGTTTGGCTTAACCACTGAAGAGTACAGGTTGAAGTTCAGAGATACCCAGAAGGCACAGACTCAGGACTGGACAGACTTTGTAGATTGTGCATCCAAGGCTCTGGAGGGTTGGCTGGTTGGCAGTAGGGTTACTGATTTCAAAGGATTTTATAATCTAATGATGAGAGAACAGATCCTTAATAATTGTCAAAACCAGCTTTTACACCAGTACCTGGTGGACTCTGATCTGACCTCTCCCCAAGAATTGGGAAAGAAGGCAGACAAATGGGTCAGAACCAGAGTAAGGCCTAAGAATCAGGGTGGTGACCACAAGAAAGATTCTACCAAGTCCCAAGAGAAAGGTGGGGATAAATCTAAGGATAAGTCCACTACAGGGCCCCAAAAGTCCTCTTCTGGGGGTGGGTCCCAAACTCCTTCCTCTCCTGAAAAGAAACCCTATTGCCATGTCTGTAAAAAGCCTGGGCACTGGAAATCTGATCCCAGTTGTCCCAGGATTGGCAATAAAGAAAATGTTCCTCCAACAACTACTACCACCCCTCCTGGTACTACCAGTAGTAATCCTCCAGTTGGGAGTAGTGCACCCAAAAAGTTAGGTGCTTTTGCAAGAGGAACAGAGGTGGGCCCTAGTTCAGACAGGACCCCCTCAACAGACTCCTCAGATTCTGATGGTGGTATAGGATTTGCCACCTTTACCGTGGGTCCCACAGCATTGGGCAGGTACAGACTGGAGCCAATAATTAATGGTCAGAAAGCTGTGGCATTTAGGGACACAGGGGCTAGTGTCACCATGGTGGCAGGGAAACTAGTCCCCCCTCACCAGCTTTTACCTGAGTTTAAATACCAGGTGACCAACATTGATGGTGTCAGAACAGAGCACCCCATGGCCATAGTCAATCTCAGCTGGGAGGGGGTCACAGGCCCAAAAAGAGTGGCAGTGTCCCCAACCTTACCTGTAGATTGCCTGATGGGCAATGATCTGGAAATTTCAGCCTGGGCTGAAATTGAACACCAAACCCATCTGAGGATGTTGGGTGTCCCTGTAAAGGTTAGTGGGGCTGTGATGGCCACAGCCCCAGCCCAAGATTTTGGAGAGATGGAGCCTGGAAGAATGGCCCACTCTCCCCCAGAAGAGAGCACAAGGGTTGAAGAAAAGTCTTCTTCCCTCCAGACAGTAGGTAAGGGTCAGCCTCCTCAGGGAACTGACCCTCCCCCTAGTGAAGGAACTGCCACAGAGGTAGTCAGGCCTGGCCTGGCCCCACCCCTGATGGCAGAGGACCCTTCCAAGGTGGTACCCAGTCTGGAGCAGGTAAACTGCCCCTCTCTACCCTGCCTCAGTCAGCCCAGGGCTGCAGAGGTCAGGGAGGTCAGTGGACCCCCCAGGGCCCCCTGTCCAGAGGAACCCCCCATCAGCAGATTAGGGGCACCCAGTCTAGTAGCCCTAGCCAGGTGAAAATTCCTCAACCCACTGAGGGATCCCCCATACCTTTATGTAGGGACCACCCCCAGAAGGACTCTGTTAGGCAAGGGCAAACCTGGAACCAAAAGGTTCCAAACATGCCATGTCCCTCCAGTGTTCCACCCAAAGGGACCCAACCCCCAGCTGTAGGCAGTCAAAGGTTGACCCTTAGAGCAAAGTGCAACTCAGTCATGGAAAGACAGGCATACATGGTGACCAGTGATCTGAGGAAGCTGAGGCCAACCTTCCTAGGGCCTCACTTCCCTACTCAGACACCCCACCAGCCTTGTACTTTACCAAAGCACACCAGAGGTAGTGATTCCCCATGGTGGAGACCCTCTCATACCCTTAGGGTGGGGGATTGCTTAGGGGACCATAAGACAGGGGGCAACCATGCTAGTGCAGGTGCTTCCTTATATGGCCACTTAATCAATAAAGGCTCAACTGGTCAAGGTTAGCCTTATCTCCTTTCGTTTGGGGGGGGTTATGTAGGAAGGTGGAATCTGACTATATGGTTGCCCCCACTTTTTTCCTGGTGTTTTGCTGGTTTATGACTTAGTTGGACTGGGACCCTGCTATTCAGGGCCCCAGTCTATCTGCTCTCTCTAAACGACATGGAGTGCACTCTAGGTGCACTAGTGATTGGATACTGTGGTGCCTTATGAGTCCCTAGTATATGGTACCTTAGGTGCCAAGGGCATAGGTACTTCACAGGCCTACCAGGGGCTGCAGCATGTATTATGCCACCCCTGGGAAGCAGTCTAAATCTGACACCACAGGCCTGCTACTGCAGCCTGGGTGAGGTGGTGCTAGCACCCCTCACTGAGATATAGGTTTCCTATATCTCTCCTGCACACACATATAAACCTATCAGTCACCCCTAAGGCAGGCCCTATCAATCCTGAGGGCAGGGTGCTTGGCTTCTATGTGAGGGGGTGCCTCTGCCTGAGCAGGGCCCCTCTGCAGCTCTCAGAGTCTATTCTCTGGTGCTGTTTGTGGATGCGGTTAAACCATATACTATTAAGTGCATTATATCCTCGCGGTAAATGCTAACTTTGGAATGGCTGCATCAAAACATGTCGTGTTTGGTGTCAAACATCTTGGAATACTACCCCCCGCCAATCTTGGCGGCGGGGGTAGCATTCCACCCTTCTAGAGGGATAAGACATGTACCTGCTGTGGAAACGCGGTAGAATCCTAAAGAGCCCTGGCATCACAAAATGGATGCCACCAGTCACAGACACTGGGCTGCCCTCCTGCTGATGACCGAAACTCGCAGTGGAGGAAGCCCAACAATAGGCATCCTGTCACAGGGAGGTGTAACCACCTCCCAGACAGGGTTTAGTGTATTGGGGCTGGGTGGGTGCACTCTTAGAGTGCTTTGAAGTCCTGCACTGGGGGAGCAGAAGGCTCCTCTGTGCATATGCCAGTTCAAACCAGCTCAGGGGCTACCTGCCCCTGCTCTGGCGCGAAACTGGACAAAGGGAAGTGGGTGTAGCCACCCCTCCCTTGACCCTCCCATAGGTGGGGTCATAGAGCTAGTCCATCCCCTCTTTTCAGTATAAGAGGGGGAACCTTGCCATTGCAAGGCAGATAACCCCTGGACGACGCTCTACAGAAGAATCCTGGCCCTTCGACGTTCCACTACCTTTGGAAGACAGAAGAATCTCCCTTGGAGTCAAGGAGTGACTCCCCTGCTTGGCAGGCACCAAAAACGACAACGACGGTCGCAAACTACGCCGCTCCCGCCGGAGTCCGAAGTCCCTGCAGCCCAAGAAGTAGATTTCCTGACTTCTCCAAGGCCATCGTGAGTCCCCAGCGAAGCTGAGGCAAGTGGACCCCACGAGTGACGAGGAACCGCGACCCCTGGGTACCGTGCACTATTGTCGAGTGCAACCCCTTCACAACGTTCCACGAACTTGTGCTTTGGACCACGTGTGGTCCCAACCTCTAGCAGGAATCCCTCCGAAGATCAGAGGCCTACACCATCCCGAGTGACCGTGGGCCCCTGTTGAGTGATTCCGCCCGAGGTGTCTTCGCGATCCCTTGCCAGCCGGCTCGTGGGTCCCCAGAAGACTTCTTAAAGAAACCAAAGGGCTCCCCTGGTTGCTCCAGGCCTGCCCTGACTTACCCTCGCTGGGTGAGTCCCTCAGACCTTGCTGGTCTGTGCCATCGACTTTTCTTCATCTCCCCAAGACTTGCTGTTGCCAAGGCTTGTTGGCTCCAATCGAGTTGCCGACACCGCAGTAAGCTGCAGACTTCGTGGGACACACAGAATCCAGCTCCTGGTTGTCGTCGACGCCTCCTGGACCTCGTGGCTGAAGAGTCAAGGCACCCGCAACCGACCTGAATCAACCGACGACGGTGGGCATCCATCTTCCTTGCCCCGAGTCACTGCCAAGTGACTTTGAACACTGTCCCCTCTGCTTTCAGGTCATCCTTCTTCAGAATCCAGGCTTGGATTCCACCGGACACTTCTTCAGCTCCCGCAAGCAGCAAGTCTTCTTTGTTCGCCATTGAAAACGACGCCGCGACCCGACACCAAAGGACACCTATGCACCCGGCTTCCCTGGGTGAGGTAACTCCAGCACTATGGTGCTCCTGTGGGTGTGGGCCCTAGAACTACTTACCCTGTAAGTGACTTGCTTGTAGGTTCTCCCGAAGTATCCTAGAACTCTTAATTTCCAACCGCGACTTGCCCCATTGAAGTCAACGGCGATCCGCGCCTGTGTATCCACACTGCACGCGTCCCCCGTGGGTCCTTTACTTACCTGCCTTGGGTGGTTTCGTGAGGCCCCAGCACTTCTGAAGGCCCTAGGCCTTGTCTCCCTGCAAGTCGTTGTTGCTAAGTCCCTTTTTTAGTATATGGTCTGGTACGCCCCTAGGGCCCCAGCCATATTTTGTGCTTAACTTATTGTGAAACGTTGATTTGTGCATATGTTTGTCTTCTAATCTCATAAAGAGATTAGTAGAGAGTTATTTAGAAATAAATACATATATATTTGATATATATACCTGTGTGGTGTCTTTTCATTTGGTGATTCAAGAGATTATATGGTAAAACAAGCTGCTTTACATTCCTTCAAGACTTAGCCTGAAGGCTGCTCTCCACAGCTACCACTAGGATAGCTTTCTTTAAAAGGTTGTCTTAAACCTATCTACCATAAGAGTCGATTTGCCCTGGTGCAAGGTGTCCACTTTAATTAGTGAACAGCATATACCAGGCCAACTTCTCACACATGATAACCATAACGATAGGAAAATGTAAGGCCAGTCGGTTCAATTAAGAACTCATAGCAAATGGTGGAGAATATCCAATACGACCTCGATCCCAGCAGACCGCCGTCTCCTAGAACGCCAAGTTCCTTTTCAGGCAAGCATTCAAAGCTCTAAAAGACAGGTTAAGCTCCAATACTAAGGGCTGTACAAAAACTGTGTATACACATACATCATGGAGCAAATGTTTAAAAGTTCGATATAACCATGGATATCTATATATAATGTTTTCTGCTCCTGTCCTCACCCAGTGTTTCATGTTGAGGCAGGTTGTGATAGATAAGTGGCACACGTCCTGTGACTTGGCATTAGCTGGTGATTCCTGTAGTCTGTGTCCTGCCGTGCCGTCAGTGGCTTTCTAGTGCCACCTGGTTCCTGACCTCTGCCCCTCAATCATTAGGTGAGCCCTGTACTCTGTGTCCCTCTGTTAGTGGCTGGTCAGTGTTAGGCCTGTTATCACTTCACAAGAGCTTAAGAGAAATTTTAATTATCAGGCAGGACTTTGTTCAGCCCTTCTATGCAAAAAATATGCATAAACTGTAAAAATGCCATTTGTATCTTTATGTATGGGTAATTACACAAATAATGATTTAAATGGCACTAACAAATGAATTTCTCTTCTTCTTACTCTCGCTTTCTTATCGCTCGTCCACCTCTCGTCTGCTCTTCTCTCCCTCCCTCGTGATGCTTCTCTCTCTTGCTCTCCCCATCTCTCTCTTTCCTTCCTCGTCCTGTCTCTCTAGCTTCCTCTATCTCAAGCAAATGCACACATATAATTGCCTATTCTTTCTCACTTCTTTCTCTGTCACCCTTTCTCCTTCCTTTGGGTATCCTTCTTTCTATTCTATTGCTTTACTCTCATACTAACTCAGTCTGTCTTTCTCACATATTTATTTCTCCCCCTACACACACCCTCTTACCTCAGGTTTTCATTCTCTATCTCTGGGCTCAGTGCTTCTATATATATTGTACTGATTTCAGACTCTATCCGCACAGTTTCTAATGTGCCCCATTGCCATAAGTGCAGTCTTCCCTCGGAATCTGGCATCTATTTATTCTCCCCTAGTGTCCATCCGCTGCTCATGTTGTAATTCAGGTACTATTTCCCAACCTCCACCCTCCCGTTGTTTATGCCCCCCTAAAAAAGCTATAACAGGCCATTATTACAACAGGCAGAAAGAAGCTGCCAGCATTGCAAGGACCACAAAACTAGAAGACATTTTTCATGTCAATTATTTTTTTATTTTGGTCGTTCAGTTGTACATAATGTCTTTTAGGTTATATGTAAAGTAACACTTTTTTATTATAACTTTTCAACATGCTGCACAGCAGCCATGCTGCTCTTCAACATAGCTTAAAAACATTGGCAAAGCCAATAGCTCTTGTGAAACACCTATAAGGTCCCAAAGGCGAGACCTATTGGCTATGCCAATGCTTGTTAATAGTTGGTTCCCATACATGGTATATTCTAATCAAATATTTTAGGAGCACTGGAGTGCCACGTGAGTGGTGGTTTTATCCCATAGGAGCCTCATGTCATTGAAAACTACAGCCCTGTGTAAAGTAGGCGTCATATTCCATCAATCAATCAGGATTTATAAAGCGCTGCTAATCACCCGATGGGTATCCAGGCGCTTGCAAGCCCTGGAGGCCTTGATTTGATCAGTGTTTGCTGCTTACACAGTTGCTGTTTGTTACTATGTGTGAGCCTGCTCTTCTGAGGATGCCTGTGAAGTGAATGTGAGGCTCACACAGTGCGCAGGGGGAGTTTATTTGCTGCCACCAGCTCTCCGCTCCGAGCAGCACTTGTGCCCTCAAGAGGGTGCCCAAGACATGCCTCACAAGCACTCTGGAAGATACACTATGGAGCCCAGCATGGACGTACTCCACACATACCCGCTCTTACACACATCTACAGCAAGTTAGGTTAGGTAAATACAACACATGAGAGGGTATCTAGTTACAAGCCAGCTCGGAGAATACTATTTAAACAAGCATTTGCAATGCAATCGGTCTCGCCTTTGGGACCTTATAAGTATTTGGCGATGCAGCACATTAACGCACATTACTGCAACGTAGCTTTGTTTACATGTATTTTTAGCACAATGGCATCCCCAGATGACGGTAATCACTACAACACATTAAATACTTTGGAACTTGCCAATGACTCCTGTGAATATTGTTACTGATGAGCAAAAAGCCCTGCATTATTACTGCCAGAGAAGGAAGACATGCGAGCGGGTTTGGTTACAGTTACACGGCGGGATTTGAGTGGGAAAGGCAATATTTTATGTACAGAGAAAAATAACATGGCTACATTTCGTAACCAACATAAGCACCGCATCGCATTTCTGGCCCATACTTTGCAACGTTAAATGTGGAACTACAGATTGCAAGTTGCAACCTGCTCTAGGCACGAAAAAAACATTCCCGAAAACTTCCTACGTCAGCAAACTAGACTGAAGACCCCAATGTCACAGCAAACAAGTGTCCTGAGAGGGTGAGGTGGAACCCTGCATCCAACCTTCACCGGGCCACGGAGACGGCAGTAAAGAAATTTGGAGGCCATGACTGACCGTCCGCGCATCTTACTATGTGCCTTTGATGACAGAACCACCATAATCTTCTTGAAGTTGTACCGCGCCATGGTTGCATGGCAGCTTGCCTCTGTCTGCTCCTACAGCTGCAGCGGGCAAAGCATGGAAGACCCAGTGTAAAGCTTGGATGAAGTCTACATAAGGAAGGCAATTGAAAGGAAAGATGGACCAGTTTGCCTAAACAGGCTGAGTGCTGTGACGAAAGGCGTCAAACTTGATTGCCATTGGAGAATGGTTAAGTCCCCGCTAACCTTTAAAACCCTGACCCAGTTAAAAAACTAATTAATTAATTTTAATGGAAACAAACAGTCGACTAATAATGAAAATCCAAATATACTTAAGATAATGATTTGTAGCACTTAAACTGAAATGTAAGTTATCTCCTCACTGTGCATGCCTGGTTAACGCGACCTCGCGGGTGCCGCGCTGAACGAGAAAAAGGCTTGTTCCATTTAAGAAAAAGCATACATACACTGCCGTATTATGCCTTTATTGCAGCTTTATAAAGCGCGAGCTCGACCCAAAAGTATTGGAGCGCTTTACATAAACAGTTCCATTACACAAGGGCTTTTTTTAAGCACAGGTAGATAAAGTGATGCCTTGTTGTACAGTCTTTGACGTAACACACTGTAGCTATATAACCATCTCAGAGGACAGTAAAAATGCTCTAAAATGAAAATGACAGAACATGAGGGCTGCCCAATATTGTTATCCAATTGCAGTTACACACAAAATACACATCTTGTCACAGTGAAGTCCCCGGAGTCGTCGCAGCATAGCACAATCAAGCCTCCTCACAATCAGCTATGTAACTCCGTAACATTCTTATTATATTAAATGCTGTCATTCGTTTCCTGAGGTCATTCAAATGAGGGGCAATCTACAAAACAAAACCTTGCCAGCTATTCTGCTCTGTGTACCTGGGTTTTTTAGGTCCTCATTTCAGGCTTAGGGCTGAATTCAGATTCCTGTCCAAACAGGATTTTGCATACGGATAGGAATTAGTTGTGTAACAATCTAGGGGCACATGCATCAAGCTAGGCAATTGCGATTCCTTAATAGCTATTATTAAGGAATCGCTATTAAGGAATCGCAATTGCCTATGCATGTAGAAATCGCTCAATAAATAGCGATTCCTAAACATTCCTTAATTGCTACTCGCAAATTGCGAGTCGCAATTAAGGAATACCTACCCATTCATTCCTATGGGCCAGGAGGCCCATAGGAATGAATGGGAAGATATTCACTATTAGCGATTCGCTATTAAAGAATGGCTAATAGCGGGAGCTATTTCAAGGGTGCCAGGGTGTCAAAAGGACACCCTGCTGCACCCTGAAATCTGCATATGAGTACATCTTGACACACACATGCCCCAAGGGCATGTGTGTGTGTAAATGGAAGTTTGAAAAATGAACTTTAGTGCATTTTTCAAAGTTTTTGCAAATTACCATGCAGTTTAACTTCATGGTAATTTGCTCCCCTATTAGCGAAATCGCAAATTTTTTAACTTTAATGCATTGCATTTAAGGAATCTCAATTTGTGATTCCTTAAATGCAATTGCAATTTAAGGAATAGCAATTTTGCGATTCCTTAAATTGCGATTTCTGCATTTGGGATGATGCATCCCAAATGCAGAAATACTGGTCGCAACGGGGCAGATTCTGAGAATCTGCCCGTTTGCGACCAGTATTTCGGTTGATGCATGTGCCAGTAAACCCCTCACAGATTTCCACTGATTGATTACAGAAGCTCAAACCTGCCAACATTGTGCAGGAGAAAAGACCTGGCCGGGCCCTCGCACACCGAGCTGCGCAGCGGGCTGAGCACAGAGCCAGCAGCGCCCGGGCTCCAGTGTCCTCTCCGGCCTCGGCTCGGTGCTGGGGAAGCAGTGGCACTGCTGTTGCTGGCGGGCGCAGCCAGGAAGGGTAGGCAGCGGCACAGCCGTGTCACAGATGGGAGGAGACCATGCCTTTCGCTGGAGTGGAGCGCTGTTTACAGAGACAAAAAAAGCATTTGCAATGCAATAGGACTCGCATTTACGTGAGACCTATTGCATTGCATCACAGACAACAGGGGGGGGAGCACGGACAACGGGAGTGCGGGGGGCGAAGGGGGCGAGAAGGCACGGATAAAGTAGTGCTCACAGTCAGAATAACACATACTCTACTGTGTAACACTCGAAGTAAAGGGGCCAGTAACCATGGGAGGGTACAAATGACGACTTGGCCATAGTAAGGAGGGACTAACAAGCCTCATAATCAATCAGAAGGCAGCAGTTACGAAAGACAATGACACAAGCCAATTAAAAACATGGGAGGAGCTTCCACAGAGCTTCCACTCCATACTCCATTACTGCATGCCTCGCAGAGCGAGCAGCGCATGCGCGCTGCTGCTATAGGCTCGACCTAAAAAGCACATTCTTTGGAGCATGGGGCGCCAGCAGCTACAGTTCATACTCCGCTTGCATTTATTTTACCGATCCCCTCCTCTACGTCACCACTATTTCAGTAGCTCGGATAGTACCCGAGGTAGAGAATGAGTATTTCTGCTGTCGCCAAAACCACGCATTCTACTTTTGTCTGGTGTGCAGCGATAGGAGAGAGGTTGTAGCGAGAAGAGGGGAAAGAAGGGAAAAAAACAGAACAGAACATGAAACATTAAAGAAAGTAGAAAAATAACGAAGTACAAATTAGGGTTCGGTATTAATACCCCCCCACAAACTCCAATGGTGGCTGTAAAAAGCCTCATAAAAGTGTGTAATGAGAGACATCAAAGCAGATAGAATCTATCAAAAACTGCAAATGTAATTCAATTTGAAAGAAACAGCCGACTTCCTCTTCACACACAGCGATTCCTTTCCCATTCAGCCCTCGGTGTAAGGGTAGAAGCTCGCCAAGATGCCCCTTCTGGGAGTCCCGGAGCTCGACAATTGGGCATTTGACTTTCTTTCAGACACCAACTGAGGGCATAGCTGCCAAGGTTTCAGATTGCTTATGTGTGACATTTTCATAATTTCAGTGTAATTATGAGTGACATTTAACAACTATGAGTGACACTTTCTCGTGAGCAAAATCAAGCAATGAAAACTAGGGAAATATATAAATATCAGAAATTACACCCATTGAGCAACAAGAAACACTGAGAAAATCTGAAAAATGTTGCAAAGCACCAGAAATGGAAGGGCATTAGAATGTGAGAAAGGCCCCAGTGTGGAGCCTGAGCCAGCCTCACTGTTGAACCCAACTTTGTGCAGACTGCAGACAGTGACTGCAATGCAGAGCTTAGCTCAGTCACTAACACCTGACGTGTGGTACTTGGCAGGGCTGGTTTACTCAGACCATGCAATTCTGAAATTAAATTGCAAAACATTGGTAGTCGGTGGAATCAAAGTTACCAGGAGTCTCCCTAGAGATATTTCTGCTCTTTGAGGATTAGGAATCACCATCCTCCATCACTCTGTAGCGAGTGTGGCTGTAAGAGACTGAGAGGCTGCATGAAGCCACCAATGAATTTTATTCAAATCATCTAGCAGTGACCAGATGCTACTGGTGCAAGTGTCAGAATAGCTGTGACTGCAAGTAGGAGAGCAGGGGTGAACGCTAGTGCCAGAGCAGAGGTCAGCGCTGCTGTGAGAGCGATTAATGATGCTAGTCCAAGTGTGAGTGCATATGAGAGTTAAAGTGCCAGTACAGGTGCTGGTACAAGTGACAGTAAAGGTGTGAGTGAGGTGAGCGTGAGCTTACTGGTGGAAGTTCCAGTTGCGTGAGTGAGGTGCAAATGAGAATACTTTGCAACTTCCATTGCAGGTGCAAGGAAGGTTACTGGTGCATGTGGCAGTGAGGTGTGAATGAGGTTGCTGGCGTAAGTATACTAGTGGTTTTAGGAGTGCAGGTGTGAGTGAGTTAAATGCACTTGCTTATCTTCCTATGCACTCACTAACTTATTTATAGGCATCCATTCTCTCATCTACTTACTCACTCATTTGTCCATGCATGCACTTGTTATCTTATTCGCCCATTAAACTGCTCATGCATAGTTATCACTCCATGCATTCTTCTATACATCCACTAATCTATCCAAGTAGCACTTTTTTATATTCACTCACTTATCCATGCACTCAGCCGCACCCTTTCATTCATTTATGCACCCACACACCAATACCTCATCTACTCTTGCATTCAACTATCCATTCAACCATCCATGAATGGCGTGCTCATATATACATACATCTATGCAGATACACAAACATTCACACATACCCCCAGAGACACTCACATGGACAAACTCGCCAATCAATGATTAAAAAAGCAGCCCTATGGTCATTGCTAGTGCTTGCATTATTGTCATTTTGTAAACCAGCTCTATCCCCCTTCTCGAGGCTTGTTTTGACGTGCTGATTGTTCAGTCAGAGATGTGTTGCTCCATCTGGTGCGTCCTGTTTTGGAAGGGGCGAGCCAGCAAAATACGCAGCACTCCTCTCAGTAATTATGTACTAAAATGTTTACAAGCAAGCTACAGAACATCCAGAACGCCGCCGCAAGACTGGTCCTCAACCTGCCAAAACACTATCACATCTCCCAGCACCTGCGCACACTCCACTGGCTCCCCGTCGAGGCGAGAATCACCTTTAAGATGCTCACCCACGCAAACAAGGCCCTCCACGGCACTGGACCAGCATACCTGAACAGCCGACTCAAATTCCACGCACCCCAAAGGACCCTACGATCAGCCCAGCTCTCCTACGCCGTGGTCCCCCGCACCAGAAAGACCAGATCGGGAGGCCGCTCCTTCTCCTTCCTCGCGGCCAAAGCATGGAACGCCCTTCCGCTCCACCTCAGACAGACAACATCGCTCCCCATCTTCGCAAGAAACCTCAAAACCTGGCTCTTCGACAGACCCCCTCCTTGATGGAATGGAACCTGCACCCCCCACCCCTAGCGCCTTGAGACCCTTACGGGTGAGTAGTCGCGCTTTAACAAACTCCTGATTGATTGATTGATTTACTGGCTTCGAGGGCACGGAAAGGAGCGCAGGGTGACACTTAAAGAAAGCTACGAGGACTCCTGCTTACGATACGAAGCTGGGGAACAGGAGCAGCTTCTTTATCAGTCCAGTAAAGCAGCTCAAACATTTAAATGAGCTGCAATGGAAGTGTCAGTGAGCGCACATTGCAGGTGCCTTACCTCATCACAAAGTAGCGCTGCAAAAACACCTCCCCGAGTTCACGCTATCTATAAAACTGCTCAAGACATAATGCGCCAACGCTGCGCAGCAGGATTATCAACCCGAGGCCAGACAAATAAAGGCACCGGCCCCCTGGCCAAACTGCCTGCCGGTCCAGAATGTTAAAAGACCTTAAAGATACACTCACAGGCGGTCGGCTTGATATGTGTAATAATTAAGCATTGAGGGCTGGGCCTGCCGCGATGCCTACAGTTCATTCACAGAGATGCTGTTGGAAGCCAGGGGAGAAGAAACAATGCGCGACAGACACATCACTCACTCTGTTACGGCTGAGAACTCCAGTGACGGTTTGGGCCAGCTGATGACTGCACTAGCACAGTTCAACCCGGGAAGAGCCGCGACCGGAATCCAGATAATCGGACACTCCGACGGCTGACTCGCCTAGCATTGGCTGCACTTGACTGCAGGGTGGCTGCTGAGGCAGTCATGCACCTCCGCCACTCTCCAACAAGGGCCGCATGTTGCCAGCTGCAGCGGCTACAAGTGCACAGCTGCCACAGAACTGAAACTATGGCGCGCAGCCGTGCCCACCACCAGGGCACCTATAGTGATTGGGCAAAGTAAAATCATGGGACAGACTCGCGACCTGACGTTAGTGATTGCCGGTCACGGTGGCGGGTAAAACATTGTAGCCTGCCATGAGTTGAGCCAGCAACCCCCAAGTTAAGAGCTTTGGCAGTCAGACGAGCTGCTAAATTGCAGCTCTCCTGCGGACAGCTGGGACTCTATAAATGCGTGACAATGCATTTCAGTGCGGTGATGCGGATCACCACACTGAAATGCGTCAGTCTAATGCCTGATGCGTGATACTTGGCAGGGCTGCGAGGGCAAGCGCTGCACCCGTGAGCAGTAACCTGGTTGGTTTTTCCATTTCTCTCCTACAAGCCAATATAAACAGCTTTCATAGCAATCGTCCAGGACTGAGGGAAGAGTGTGACCTACCAGGCCCTTTCTGGAAAGAGAAAGGCGAAGATATTCGCCCTTAACCGCCACCACCGCGCGCACTGAATGAAAACCGCCTACACTGGTGTCTAGCTGGATTTCGACTCCCGTGTCCTGAGAGCGAGAGCGGTTGCCTGGGCAGAAGAACGCGCCCCTGCTGGCGCTTTACTGGCACGAGCAAACGTAGACTCATTAGACCATATTCACGTTACCAAAAACATATTGGCCCAGTAAATAACAGAACAACCTGCACTGTTCCAAGATTTAAAAAAAAACTAGAATTCACAGCAGCAAAGGTCAAAGGAAACGAGCTATAAAATTCTGCACCGGCCTTTAATTTGAAAGTGATTAAAAAGGAGATGAAAAGTAAAAAAAAATCATTAACGTAGCACTTTATTGGCGTCAAAAGAGTTAAAGAAAAAGACAGATTATTCATTACATTACCCAAGGGCTGGATAGTTTAGTTTACACTGAATAAACTCTAGCGCCTTCGCGGGAAGAAACACCAGCGTTGTTACAATCAGCACACCTATGTGACTCTGGTAAGCGTGGCATCAACAGCACACCTATGTGACTCTGGTAAGCGTGGCATCAACAGCACACCTATGTGACTCTGGTAAGCGTGGCATCATCAGCACACCTATGTGACTCTGGTAAGCGTGGCATCAACAGCACACCTATGTGACTCTGGTAAGCGTGGCATCATCAGCACACCTATGTGACTCTGGTAAGCGTGGCATCAACAGCACACCTATGTGACTCTGGTAAGCGTGGCATCAACAGCACACCTATGTGACTCTGGTAAGTGTGGCATCAACAGCACACCTATGTGACTCTGGTAAGCGTGGCATCAACAGCACACCTATGTGACTCTGGTAAGCGTGGCATCATCAGCACACCTATGTGACTCTGGTAAGCGTGGCATCAACAGCACACCTATCTGACTCTGGTAAGCGTGGCATCAACAGCACACCTATGTGACTCTGGTAAGCGTGGCATCATCAGCACACCTATGTGACTCTGGTAAGCGTGGCATCAACAGCACACCTATGTGACTCTGGTAAGCGTGGCATCAACAGCACACCTATGTGACTCTGGTAAGCGTGGCATCAACAGCACACCTATGTGACTCTGGTAAGCGTGGCATCATCAGCACACCTATGTGACTCTGGTAAGCGTGGCATCATCAGCACACCTATGTGACTCTGGTAAGCGTGGCATCATCAGCACACCTATGTGACTCTGGTAAGCGTGGCATCAACAGCACACCTATGTGACTCTGGTAAGCGTGGCATCATCAGCACACCTATGTGACTCTGGTAAGCGTGGCATCATCAGCACACCTATGTGCCTCTGGTAAGCGTGGCATCATCAGCACACCTATGTGCCTCTGGTAAGCGTGGCATCATCAGCACACCTATGTGACTCTGGTAAGCGTGGCAACAACAGCACACCTATGTGCCTCTGGTAAGCGTGGCATCAACAGCACACCTATGTGCCTCTGGTAAGCGTGGCATCAACAGCACACCTATGTGCCTCTGGTAAGCGTGGCATCAACAGCACACCTATGTGCCTCTGGTAAGCGTGGCATCAACAGCACACCTATGTGACTCTGGTAAGCGTGGCATCAACAGCACACCTATGTGCCTCTGGTAAGCGTGGCATCAACAGCACACCTATGTGCCTCTGGTAAGCGTGGCATCAACAGCACACCTATGTGCCTCTGGTAAGCGTGGCATCAACAGCACACCTATGTGACTCTGGTAAGCGTGGCATCATCAGCACACCTATGTGACTCTGGTAAGCGTGGCATCAACAGCACACCTATGTGACTCTGGTAAGCGTGGCATCATCAGCACACCTATGTGACTCTGGTAAGCGTGGCATCATCAGCACACCTATGTGACTCTGGTAAGCGTGGCATCAACAGCACACCTATGTGACTCTGGTAAGCGTGGCATCAACAGCACACCTATGTGACTCTGGTAAGCGTGGCATCAACAGCACACCTATGTGCCTCTGGTAAGCGTAGCATCATCAGCACACCTATGTGACTCTGGTAAGCGTGGCATCAACAGCACACCTATGTGACTCTGGTAAGCGTGGCATCAACTGCACACCTATGTGCCTCTGGTAAGCGTGGCATCATCAGCACACCTATGTGACTCTGGTAAGCGTGGCATCATCAGCACACCTATGTGACTCTGGTAAGCGTGGCATCAACAGCACACCTATGTGACTCTGGTAAGCGTGGCATCAACAGCACACCTATGTGACTCTGGTAAGCGTGGCATCATCAGCACACCTATGTGACTCTGGTAAGCGTGGCATCAACAGCACACCTATGTGACTCTGGTAAGCGTGGCATCAACAGCACACCTATGTGACTCTGGTAAGCGTGGCATCATCAGCACACCTATGTGACTCTGGTAAGCGTGGCATCAACAGCACACCTATGTGACTCTGGTAAGCGTGGCATCAACAGCACACCTATGTGCCTCTGGTAAGCGTGGCATCAACAGCACACCTATGTGCCTCTGGTAAGCGTGGCATCATCAGCACACCTATGTGCCTCTGGTAAGCGTGGCATCAACAGCACACCTATGTGACTCTGGTAAGCGTGGCATCAACAGCACACCTATGTGACTCTGGTAAGCGTGGCATCATCAGCACACCTATGTGACTCTGGTAAGCGTGGCATCATCAGCACACCTATGTGACTCTGGTAAGCGTGGCATCAACAGCACACCTATGTGACTCTGGTAAGCGTGGCATCAACAGCACACCTATGTGCCTCTGGTAAGCGTGGCATCATCAGCACACCTATGTGACTCTGGTAAGCGTGGCATCATCAGCACACCTATGTGACTCTGGTAAGCGTGGCATCATCAGCACACCTATGTGACTCTGGTAAGCGTGGCATCATCAGCACACCTATGTGACTCTGGTAAGCGTGGCATCAACAGCACACCTATGTGACTCTGGTAAGCGTGGCATCATCAGCACACCTATGTGACTCTGGTAAGCGTGGCATCATCAGCACACCTATGTGACTCTGGTAAGCGTGGCATCATCAGCACACCTATGTGACTCTGGTAAGCGTGGCATCATCAGCACACCTATGTGACTCTGGTAAGCGTGGCATCATCAGCACACCTATGTGACTCTGGTAAGCGTGGCATCATCAGCACACCTATGTGACTCTGGTAAGCGTGGCATCATCAGCACACCTATGTGACTCTGGTAAGCGTGGCATCATCAGCACACCTATGTGCCTCTGGTAAGCGTGGCATCAACAGCACACCTATGTGACTCTGGTAAGCGTGGCATCATCAGCACACCTATGTGCCTCTGGTAAGCGTGGCATCAACAGCACACCTATGTGCCTCTGGTAAGCGGGCATCAACAGCACACCTATGTGCCTCTGGTAAGCGTGGCATCAACAGCACACCTATGTGCCTCTGGTAAGCGTGGCATCATCAGCACACCTATGTGCCTCTGGTAAGCGTGGCATCATCAGCACACCTATGTGACTCTGGTAAGCGTGGCATCATCAGCACACCTATGTGCCTCTGGTAAGCTTGGCATCAACAGCACACCTATGTGCCTCTGGTAAGCGTGGCATCAACAGCACACCTATGTGACTCTGGTAAGCGTGGCATCATCAGCACACCTATGTGCCTCTGGTAAGCGTGGCATCAACAGCACACCTATGTGACTCTGGTAAGCGTGGCATCAACGGCACACCTATGTGACTCTGGTAAGCGTGGCATCAACAGCAAGGTAATGATAACCTTCAGTTGGGAGTTATTTACCAAGGGGATGGGGCCATAATATGCACATAGGCATAGGCAGCGGCACAGCCGTGTCACAGATAGGAGGACACCGCGCCTTTCCCTGGAGTGGGGCGCAGTTTACAGAGACACAAAAAAGCATTTGCAATGCAATAGGACTCGCATTTACGCAAGACCTATTGCAGTGCATCACAGACAACGGGAGGCAGGCATACTGAGGATAAATGTTTCCATTTCTCCTTGTTTTTCCACTTTTCATGTGTGCTGCACTGTACAGCACACACACACAAACACAAAGTGGGAAATGCCTTAAAGCACAGCTCTTATACTGGGAACCCCTTTTTAGCACAAAATCCATGATTGACAAAATGCAGGCACCTGTGCACTATGGCTCAATGGTGTCAGCGTTGGTGCATGGCAGCCAAAAGTGCACCAGCGGAGGGAGAGAGCACAACAGCACCACATCTTAGTAGATATGATGCTGTTCTGCTCTCTCCCTTTCACACAACGCAGCGCAGTGCAGCAACTTAACTTGCTGCTCTGCATTACATGACTTCTATGTAAACCTGGGCCTAGTTTATTTTGTTTTAGTAACTTTACAAAACTGTGTAGATCAAACACCTCCAGGCGAATGGGAGAGGGCAGGGCTCACGCTGAAATGTGCCAGCGCTGAGAGAAAGGCTCGCCTGTGAGGGATGTCTGTTGGTGCTTTCTGCAGATGCACGGAGCCCCAGGCTCCCATATACTGCACCAGGGATTTAAGTGGGCCGGGTCCTGCCGGTGCTCAGCACCGGCAGTTCTAAAAACCAAGTGCTGAGATGGGTCCCTATCGGGCACTCCATTTTTGCCCTCACCTTCAGGGTGAAAAAAAACTCAACTCTGCGGCAGTGCCACCCTTCACTGGCTTTGATGGAACTTCAAAGTGACTCGTCATAGTTCTTTCACAGTCCCACCATTTCAGAACTGAAGCATTTTCAATATTATATACAACGAAGACATGGTTGTTGCTTTTTTTTGTCTTATGCAAGTAACAACCATTGACAAAGCCAATAGTCCTGGCTTGTTGTAGGTGTAATGTATTATATATCTGGACACAAATAAAGAAACAGCAAAATACCAGCTGGGCGGCACAATATGCTGAGCACAGATTTTTAGTTTATGTGCTTTTAAGCCACGCCCTTAATTACATCGGATACGCCCCTTGGATTAACACATAATTATTGTTCTTGTGTGTGTTGCCCGAATAAACAAAAGCAAAAAAAGGCCACAGCCTTACTCGTTGAGAAAAATCGAGGTACGAAGCCCTCGGGATTGTAACACCCTATTTATCCGATGTTTCAGGATTTGGCAATCTGTGACACGTGACTTTCAGATTCTTGCAAAGATGGCTTCACTTCAATGGCCACATAATATTTTAAATTGCTGTAGAATTGTGTGTCACAAGCCACTTGTGTGTTGTAAAATTGTCAAAAAGTAGCAATTTGTTGCCAATATGGTGGCAAGTACCCCATTAAAATCATGGGCTCAAATGCATCCTTGAAACCAATAAATGTTTCCTGCCACACACACGAACTCATTTTTGACTCACTGCCATGTTGCATGTTAAACCAATGCTAACTCTGGCTTTAAAGGTGACATGTTTACACAAATATGCAAATCTCCCTAAACGCCCAACCTTTCATCACTCTCCTTGTTTCTGACACGAGCTTGAAAATAATTCAGTCAAATAAACATGCTAGAGTTGTGAAAACTGGACCTCAGTACGAAGAAAGACAATTGCAAACCTGCCAGTGATGTGATGTAATGAATTCCCTTTTGTAAATGGCCTTTGTCGTTCTGCTTGCTCCGTGACTCAAAAAAATCTGATTCTTAATTATTTTACGTGTACAGTACACACAACAAATTAAACCCCTCTTGGCACTCATAAAATGGTAAGGAATCTCAGATCCCTTGAAGTACGCCCAAGATCACACGGTCCAATCAAAACAAGACACCAAGAAATCAATGTCTACTGATGTTGAAATATGCAACCTTGCCACTAAATTATTTCCCTGCTTCCCCATCGCATTCCTTTCCATATTAAACATGTCACAAGAGATAAAAGACGAGAAATTGCACAGTGTCTGTGTGGTAAAGTGTAAGAGGGTAAACTTTCATTTTCATTGTTAGGTCTCGATAGGCAAAAAGACCTTTTGCCATCGATTCGGCTTTTCAGCCTAAAACGTGCACGCGTTCCATTGCCTTCAATGGCAACGCGTGCACGTTTGGCGATTCACTTGCGGGAGCGAGCGGCGCCATATGGTAGCAATTATCGCTCCTGGCGCCGCTCGCTCCCGCAAGTGAATCGTGCAGGCTCCCTCCTCTCCCCCCTCCCCCTGCTGCCGTGCGAGGCGCGCGCGCTTGTTAGGTCTCGCCTACGCAGCGCGCATGCGCTGCATAGGAAAAAGACCTATAGAAATCGCTTCGGCTTTTCAGCCAAAAACGTGCACGCATTGCATTGCTTTCAATGGCAATGCGTGCACGTTGTTGACTCCCTTGCGGGAGCGAGCTTTGGCAACATATGTTTGCTCGCTCCCGCAAGGGAATCGCTGTGTGTTCTCTCGCACTCCCCCCACCCCTCCCACTTGTTAGCCCAGTACTGTTTCACTTTCGCGGCCGCGGGGCCGCGTTTGTGTTTCAGCGCTTGTTTGTTCTTCCTGCCTCCCCGTTACTTCATACGAATGCCTCCAGTAATTCCCTGTGTACACCATAACTTTACAAACACTATAAATAAAGTGTTGTGAAAAGTAGAGAAACACTGCAGTAAAAGTCTAAGTCTTTCTTTCTCGTAAAGGGCACCTAAAATGAACTCGGAGGCAACGGCAGCACATCAAAGCAGAGTGAGATGGGATACTCTTAGGGGCATCTTTGCGCCCCACAAACCTCGTTCATCTGCAGCTGTCTAAGGCTAAAGCTAAAATTGCACACACAATACTTGCATTGTATTGCATTGGTGCATTTGCTGTAAACTCGCTTTGTTGGTGACTTTTCTAGTGTAATGCTCAGATCATGCAGCAGAATTATTTATTGTACATCCTTTCCCACTACTATTTATTCAATAAAACGTGAAATTTTGTATTCAAACTAATTTTGATGTCTGGGTTTTGGGTAAAAACTCGTAATGATATCCGTCAAACGTGTTTCCTTTGATTTCTGTCAAGTGCTGTCGAATATCTGTGCCAGATGAAGGAAAGTCCTCCAGCTCGCCCAGCTCTGGGTTCATTGCAGACTTTCTCTTCTTGTTCTCATGATGATCACATCTTCTAAATCTGTAATGCTCTTAATGCCATCCGTATGTTGAGCTAAGCCCCGCAAATCTGAACGGCCCTTGTATGCAGCGCGCACTTGTGCGCTATTGTAGCTGATAAAGATTTGTCAGCGCCCTCCCTAATTCCCAACCCCTCCTCCCCGACAGAACAAATGTAGTCTCATCCAGCTCATCCCATTATCACTGGCATCTTAAATCATTTTTACAAAAAGAAAGCTTTACTTTTCAATTAAAAGCATATCAGCGGCATCCCACCAGTGCTGGTACAATCAGCCGGTCTTATCTTTGATTTATTTCTTTGGACATATGGGCAGCGCGAAGCTGTTTTGAAAGGAAATGTGTGCCCCGCTCCCTTTAGGACATATCCAGCCACAATCTGTCCAGCTTGTATAGAACGTGCACCAGGTCTGTTTATTGATTAGTCCTAGTATTTCAGTGATTCTGTTTGCACTTAGGGAGCATGTTTTAATAGTGTTTAAGCTATTAGATACGAACAGGTTGTATAGGAACAATTTTATTTTAGTATGCTCCTTTTTTGTCAATGATTGGTTATACCTTGTTCTAAATGGTACTAATATGTTTACACATCACACTTTAGCACCAAAAGCAGCAGGCCTAGCCATCCCTCGCCACACCAGTTCGGCATAGCAAAACTGAATCAAGTTTGTGTAGCTTACCGCTGCGGGACTATCATCCTTATACAATGTTTATTTCAGTACAAGAGGACAAAAACGGTTGTGTTCTGCCCCTCTTTATTAACGATTATAATGCAAGATGGCAAGTGTTTTCATTGTTATGCATGCTAAATCCTTCTTATTTGCATCAGATTACACTACCCTCTTTATTTTTCGACTTGGACCACTGTGACTAATGGATGAATAAGTTTCATTTTTTTCACTGTGGATTTCTGGTTGAAACAATTAACCAAACTTGATAATGACCATCTTGAAGTTGAGATTGGTGCTGCCGTTTGTAAATGTGGTCTTCGTTTTGAACGGACTGACATCTTTGTAACTTAGGTTTGCAGTGCTGAGAGAGTCCTATTGGTCATGCATAATTTTCTTCTGCATCATATTTTTTGTTAGACTTAAACCAAGCAGTTTCAATGTTATAGTGAGCTGGCAAATTAGAGTATCCAATATAATGTACAGCAGTTAAAAGTATCCTACGATCATTCACACCACCGGTGCTGAGGTGCCATTATTATTGGGTATTTATTCTGAAGTCGAATCCGATGGAGGCAGTTTTTTGGAAGTTCATAGTATTATTGTGAAAAACTCACTTTGTATAGCTTCAGTGGTTCCCGGCAACAGCTATCACAAAAGAGGCAGTTTGTGGAGGAGGCTGTGCTGAGAGTAAACACTGCGAGCTGCTGCAGAGCCCTCCACTCATGCAGCCTTGTCTCTGCGGAAGGCTCGTCAGCATCCCGGGCTCGCGAGGGGTTAGACATAACACGTCCCGGTGCATCTGGAGTGCAAGGCCGACCACAAAGTCAGGAATTTGACATGCTGTCCCGTTTGTGTTTTTTTCCTCACCTCGTTTAAACCAAGATTCCGGATTCCATGATTCACGCAACTCATTTTAGCAGAAGTACTCCTCACTCGGGGCCTCCCGGAACCATTCTACCTGCAAGTAACTTTTCTATACAGTCTTTGGAGGTGGCAAGTTATTCCTCTGTAACGCGATCAAAGCTTTATGTCTGCGGCTATTATTACTTGCCGACTTTGGTACTGGGGATCCAGGTTGGAGTCTCTGCGTCGGTTCAACATTCTATGATTCTGGGCAAATGACTTAATCTTCCCGTGCCTACCAAACAAGCATTTGCAATGCAATAGGTCTCGCAGTTACCCGAGTTTAAGCTAATGGCATTGTAAATGACAATGCATTTTATTTATGTTTTGAAAACGAAAAGACAAATAAAAGGCATTGTTAGTTGCAATGTCAATAGCTCAAACTCGCATAAATGCGAGACCTATTGCATTGCAAATGCTTGTTTTTTAAAGTGGTGGATTTCCCTTTGACTCACTGCCATCTAGTGGCCATGTTTTGTTGTGAAAAGCTTCATTTTTCCAGTAGGTTCATATAGGATCACTGCCGGTCTCTTGTTGTTGACACAGCTCCTTATCTTCCTCATTTTCCATGGACAGTTTCAGGTTACACAGACCAGAGCTTCGGATTTGGAAGACTGTCTGGTCTTTATTGGGTGGGGGGGGGGTTGTCTCCCCCCGCTTCGGATTTTCTCAGTCTCTTAAATACACCATGCCCAACATGATGGACATTAAAACTCCACTGTACGCGCTTTCAGCCAACTCCGGCACCAAACAGCCATTCCTACCAATGTATCGCACATGCGCGGGCACATAAGCAGTTCACTACAGCTGTTGCATACGCTCCGGAGAGCTGGAATAGAGGACGGGCACGTGCACAGTACAAGAGCCGACTCATTTGGAAAAGCGCGGAATGTAAGGAAGCGCGCCATTAGGACGCGGCCCCCCGGGAACCCGGCCACGCCCTCGTGGTTCTTCTTCAAAGGATTGGGCGTAAGCGTGAATCACTTCCGGGGCAACGCCGTGACATCACTTCCGGCCAGAGCAGGCAACAGCGAGGGGGAGGAGTGGGCGTGGGCCTATTTAGGGCAACTTGCCCTGGTCCTCGCCCTCTCTTCCTTACGGCGCCGGCCCCGTAATGCAGGGGTCTCCGTGAATCCTTACGGCGCCGGCCCCGTAATGCAGGGGTCTCCGTGAATCTGTAGAGCGGAAGAGTCACGCAACGGGAGAGGACGGCGGGGACTTCTGACCCGTGTTGCGGTTTCTTTTCCTCCCCGCCCCTTTTTGTTTTGCAGGGCAATGTGCATCGGGACGCTGGGCGCACCGCCGCGAGAATCTGTTGGTACCGGAAGCTGTACGGGCCGAAGTACTACTCGCCCAGCTTGATTGTGGTGCTCGGTGGAGGCTTCATGCGAGGCAGGTTGGCCCCTGTTGTCATCGTGGGGGAGACGGTAAATATATGGGCAATGGGATGTGAAGGGGGCGCCTGGGGTTGTAATTAGTTGTCGTGGGGGTGCAATTGTTTCCCCCGCCACGCGCGGACTTCATAGTGCTCCGGGATGCGGGGCAGGGGTTCTGTTGTGGTGGGCCGATCGATGGATTGCGTCTGGGGCCGTCACTGTTGCACTGGATGAGTCCCGGTGGCGGAGCAGGTAGAGCGAACCCGGGCGTGGCACGCCCTGCCTAAGGTAGGCATTTCACTTGGGGCCCGATTTTAGGCATACTTTATTTTGGCTGACAAGAAAGACAATAGGTCTCTCAGAAATAGTATCGTATGGGTTAGCAACGCTGGTGAGGTGAGCTCGCCGTGCTCGGCATTCACAGGGCGGCTCTTTGGCACGTGTGTGGCTGTGAGGTGAGCTCGCCGCGCTCGGCACTCACAGGGCAGCTCCTTTATTGGTATGCAGCTAAATAATTTTTGGAATCGTCCCCTGCAGTTCGTAGATTGGGACAATAGCTTGGAGGTAGGCCCGGGTCTCGGGGGTAGGATGTTAGGACACGCGATCTGCGAATCATCCTCAGGGCTGTACAGTCTGTGTGCCATATCTACACAACGTATGAATATTACACCATCATGTGATAGGCAGTGTATATCCTCATAGGATGGATAATGTTTGTATTACTGTATTATAGGATGACAGTGCGTGATATAATTTCATCACGGGCAGCTGCGGGGTGAGCTCGCCGCGTTCGGCACGCACTGGGCGACTCCTATATTTGTATGCAACTGAATTTCTGGGGAATCTGCCCCTGCAGTCCGTAGATTGGGGCAGTAGCTTGGAGGTACGCTCGGGGGTAGGATGTTGGGGAACGCGATCTGCGAATCCTCCTCAGGGCTGTACAGTCTGTATGCCGTATCTCCACAGTGTAAGAATATTACACCCTCATGGGATAGGCAGTGTATATCCTCATAGGATGGATAGTGTTGGTATTGCATTATCAGGCGACAGACGGTGCGTGATAGATAATGTTTGTATTGCATTATTATAGGATGGTCGGTGCGTGATGTAATGTCATACACGTTGGACAGTCGGCGCATATTATATATGCATATTTATATATGGATACCCTCATGGGATAGGCAGTGTAAATCCCCATTGGATGGATAGTGGTGGTATTACATTATTATAGGATAGACAGTGCGTGATATGTCATACACGTTGGACAGTCTACGAATATTATATCTCCTTTGGAGGGACAGTCTGTATGCCATACCAGTGTGGAGGTTGTATCTCCAAGGTGTAGGAATTTTAATTACACCCTCTTGGGATAGAGAATCTATATACTAATAGGACGGGCAGTGTGTGAATATTATATCTACATAAGAATGGGATTGTGAATGGTATACCCGCGCAGCATGGACTTGGGGCAGATATTCTGTCCCAGGGGCAGCGTTCGATTATTGTATCCTGATATGTATATATGATGGACAATGGGGTCTATCCTATCCTCAAATCATGGACAATGGGAGCATATGGCCAGGGTGCATATCTTCTATCCTTGTTGGATGGTCAGTGCGTCATATTATACGCTGCCTGCAGATTGGATCTGCAAACCTGCAACCGTCACATACACGGAGTGTTGCGCCTTCACGGTGTGTTTAACATACACGTGTTAACATTCACGTATTTCTTGCGAGTCCTGCAGGATAGCTAGAGCAGGCACCAACGTGCTGGGCCCATTCCGGTGGATGATGGGGGGAGCTGTTTACGTCTCTGTGGCGCAGCTGGTTTTGCAGTAGCGCCAACAGGCCCTAGGAGGGGAACAGGCCCTACGGCTTGGGCAATCGTATGCGAAGCCAAGGGGTGGAGTGCGAGTTTCAGCACGAAGGCACAACAAGGTGCGATTCTGGGCACACGTAAAGCATTGTGTCTTGATTGGTGCTCACGCAAAGTGTTCTGATATCCCGAACGCGATTAGGTACTGTGTGCTTGAATAATTGGACAGAGTTGCTAGTCGGTATGGTCACACCTATGATATTGGTCTCTAGTGAGATATTCAAAGCGCATGGCATTCAGAGCGGGGTAGCTTGGCGGCATTTGGGCACTGTTCCGATGGACCAGTCTAGAGTTCCCCGTGATGTGGTCGAGTTTCATCAGAGACCCGCAATATTTGATGATTTAGCGGCAAATAGGTTCGCAGGGCTTGGGTCCGTTGTAACGTGAGCGGCTATTTGAAGCGCTCTGATATCTTATCGCTAATTGGTTGTGTGGGGGTTAATAATTGGGCAGTGCTACTAGTGAAAAAATTGTCTATAAACCGATAGTACAATACGGTGCATTGGTACGCTCCTTGAGGGCTGAGTAGATTTTCTGCTGCATAGTCGGTGAGGATGGCGTCACCAGCAGCACGATGGTATCCTTAAAAACAGGTGGGGAAGGAGCGCAGTAGCGACGCATAGGGTCACAGCCGGAGTTGAGGTGCTTCATGAACTTTGTGTGGGGAGAAGCAGGGGACAGTGACGTCTAAAGGGGCGATCAGCATGATGCTCAGTGCGGGGAGCGGTGACTGTTTGCAGTGGTTCTAGGTTTCACCCCTAGGGTTCATGCGATACATACATTAGTGTGGGCCTGGAATCACGCCTCTGGACAGTGCTGAGAAATGAGGCATGCGGGGGAGTGACCCCCTTTGCTCGGGCTACTAATTGTGTAGTAAAGGGAAGGAGATCTATCCTCTGGTGTGCGCTACTCTTGGGGAGGGATTTGTACTGGCTTGGAGGGAACATAGATGAAAGAGCCCAATGGGGTAAGGTGGTCATTCTGGACATGTACTACGGCGTCAGTGGAGCCTTGTGGGAAGCAGAGGTAGCTCCTGCCTTGGGGGCTCTTTGCCCATTTTCAATCCTGGGTCCCTGACCTATCTGCGGCATTACGCCTTCCATTGGGGAGCGTTCATGTGCTAGGTGTGTGTTGGGGATCTTACGCAGGCAGGCATGCGGGCAGTGAACATGATCAGTGCTTTGTGCTTGTATTTCAAGCCCCCCCCCCCTGTTCACGGGGGCCGCCGGGTGTTCCAAGGCCTAGGGACAGTTAGCTGAATTTCATAGGACAGTGCTTCCTTGGCAGCAGGTCTTGGTTGCTAGACTCCAATTTTTTTTTGTTTTTTTTTTGTTTTTAATTTTGGCTTTCTGAATACCAGTCGGTCGTGTACCCTGTCTTCGGATATTGAGGGCTGGATTAAAGTGTCTCGTCTTCGCCCATCTAAACATCTTTTAACTCCTTCTAATTAGCCCCATCCCGTCTGTGTCCGGTATGCGTCTGTGCTTATCCCGGCTTACCACAGGATCTGATCTTTCATGGGCTCATTGCTTGATTGAATTCCCGTGGCTGGGCTAGAAATCCTCCCTTCTAGTTTAACAGGGCACTTAATACACCCTGTCATAGCCCGGCCATCAAATAGTTTGTCATTTTTCAGCCAAGGAGGGAGATGGGTGGCTGCTAGACAGTACAGGGCGCACGGCGATGGTGCACGCAGGTAGTTGGCACCGACCCTTGATGTTTCACAGTGGGGGCACCGTTCATCCGTCCAAGAGGTGGGGTCCCACTTGAACATGCGGAGCGTACTGGTCGGGGGGTGGGTTGCTGACGCTGGGGGCACTCTCAGCTGCACCTAAGTAATTACTGTTCTGGTGCTAAGCGACAATGTCAGTAGAAGATGAGGCTTAGCTGGTTCAGCTGCGCCGGTAGCATTGGCGGAATCAAGGGGGCCATCAGGCCTCTTTTGGCAGGCAGTGGCTCTGATGGCTAGGTTCTCAACATCTCTTCGGTGGTTTTGGAGTCCGGCCCTATCGCAGTGGTAGGGGCCTCGCTATGGACGCACTCCGAGGTCATGCCTAAAGTGCAACTGGCAGCGATCATGGGCACAAAGCGGGGTGGTGTCTTGCGCAAGAGCCCAAGGGGCGGTGATGTGTTGCTTCGCCAAGTTTAGGGGATGAGAGCAATTCCCTCTTAGGGAATAAGAAATAAAACGGTGCTGGGTCATTTGCTCGTGCGATGCGCCACTTAACAGGGGCATGAGATGAAGCTGGTGGGCGTTGAGATTGTCCCCCATTTGTTTGATTGACATTGGGGGCCTTATGATCATATACATGTGCCAGTTGGTGGAAGACTCTTTGTACCATGGGGGACTGCAGTTCCCAGAGTTGGTTATCGGACGTTTAGGAAGTAATATGTTTGGGCTGGGACACAGGGCCACAAGGGAGGCTCGGTGGTCCGGATTCGCCCAGTTGAGTTTGACGTTACAAAATAGCATGGTGTCATAGTGCCATGGCGGAATTGGGGGCCAGGACTATCCTGCATTACAGAGGTAACCAGAATGAGGAACCCGTGCATTTGAATTCGACATGGCTCCGAGCCCGAAGATTGATAGGAAGGGTGGCCTTGTGGTGGGGAGGGCGAAGGGCGGTTTGCCCTGGTCGCCCTTGTGGCGGTAAGGAGGCCACATAAATTGCCTTACATTGGTAAGGGGAGTCCTCCTGCATACTCCCTAGGCCAGCACTGAGGGGGTGATACGGTAAGCTCACCCCAGAGAGAATGGAGACACCGGCTGGGGGCAAGGGCGCCAGTTTACAAACTAGGGCATGGGGCATCCGCCCCTGGTTATTCCCTACGAGCCCCGATGGGCAGCCTGGTGGTGGAGGGTGGGCCCCTCAGGTGGCGGACAAGGACCAGATGGCAGGGGCTCACCTCTCAAGGACGCAGGTGGGTTGCGCCTTGCGTGGCTCTCAGTTGGTTGGGGGACGCGAGCCAGAAGGCCCCTTAGTGCTGGAGCAATAGACAACATTCTTCTGGTATATAAATTTGGTTCTGTCAGACTTGCTGATGGATTATGATTTTATGATCAACTTAAATGTACATATTGCTTAACGATTGAATTTGATAAATCCATATTGTATCGAATTGTATTAATTATATATTGTCATGTTTGTGTGTTGGTTTGTAATAAACATGGCCTCTTTTACCCACAGCTTTGGTCGTCAAGTATTGATTTGTGGGTTTGGATGGGGGCGGGGCCGGGAGCCAACCTGGGGGTCCGGGTCCTATGGAAAAGCGCGGAATGTAAGGAAGCGCGCCATTAGGAGCGCGGCCCCCGGGAACCCGGCCACGCCCTCGTGGTTCTTCTTCAAAGGATTGGGCGTAAGCGTGAATCACTTCCGGGGCAACGCCGTGACGTCACTTCCGGCCAGAGCAGGCAACAGCGAGGGGGAGGATGGGCGTGGGCCTATTTAGGGCAACTTGCCCTGGTCCTCGCCCTCTCTTCCTTACGGCGCCGGCCCCGTAATGCAGGGGTCTCCGTGAATCTCCCACCCACCCATCCCTAGAGGTAGAGCTTGGAAAGGTGTTGGAAGTTGAATAGAGAGTGGCGGTAAGGAGGCCACATAAATTGCCTTACATTGGTAAGGGAGTCCTCCTGCATACTCCCTAGGCCAGCACTGAGGGGGTGATACGGTAAGCTCACCCCAGAGAGAATGGAGACACCGGCTGGGGGCAAGGGCGCCAGTTTACAAACTAGGGCATGGGGCATCCGCCCCTGGTTATTCCCTCACGAGCCCCGATGGGCAGCCTGGTGGTGGAGGGGTGGGCCCTCAGGTGGCGGACAAGGACCAGATGGCAGGGGCTCACCTCTCAAGGACGCAGGTGGGTTGCACCTTGCGTGGCTCTCAGTTGGTTGGGGGACGCGAGCCAGAAGGCCCCTTAGTGCTGGAGCAATAGACAACATTCTTCTGGTATATAAATTTGGTTCTGTCAGACTTGCTGATGGATTATGATTTTATGATCAACTTAAATGTACATATTGCTTAACGATTGAATTTGATAAATCCATATTGTATCGAATTGTATTAATTATATATTGTCATGTTTGTGTGTTGGTTTGTAATAAACATGGCCTCTTTTACCCACAGCTTTGGTCGTCAAGTATTGATTTGTGGGTTTGGATGGGGGCGGGGCCGGGAGCCAACCTGGGGGGTCCGGGTCCTATAGAAATAACAGCGTGAAGCTGTCGCCTCAGGGCATGAGGTCATGGAAGGAGGGCTGGGAGCGTTTCACATCCACAAGAAAACTTCCAGGGTCACGTGCAGCTACTATTTCTGAAGTTACGCTGCTGTTGCATTTCCAACTACTCAAAATGCAACTGCTTCAACATGTTTCCTTAAGGAGTTGTCAAACCCCTTGCCAGCTGCTCTTCTGCAAAGACCACATCTGCAGTTAGACTTTCACAACCTGTAGCCTGCAAGCATTAGTCCACACATGAATGATAGTGAGTGAGATAATACAATATAACTTTGTCTGTATTTTGCAACTCCTCCTTCCCCAAAAAAAGAATTCAACTGATCCCACTCGAGATTGCTCTATTTACCAACAAAAACTCCTATGAAAAGAAATGACTTTTTTTCTAAACTGTCAGACAAGCCACGGGAAAAACACCCCACATTTATTTGGGGGTGCATTGAATAGGTGCATAGGATAGAAGACTTTCATAGCAAGATGAGTTACAGTTAGCCCACTATTTCCTGTAATGTTATGCTGTCTGTTTTGTGCGAACATGTTTAAATCAGAAGTTTTATGGGTTGTTGATCTTGAATAAAAAATAGGTGTTTTGCGAGCAGATTCGTTTTAAGGATTTTCAGAATCATTTCTGTTTTTCTGCAATAGAGAGGGTTTTGGAGGCGGTGATGCTTTCTTTTGAGCTTGCCTTTCAGCGCTTAAATGATGTATTGTGTAATTTATGCAGTCTCTTAAAAAATAGATCCTACAGCACAACATTACATCAGCATCAAAAAAGCATTACCTCAAAACAACACCAACTGAACAGATCTCAGCACCACCTTAGCAACAGCTAAGCACCACCTAAACACCACTGCAACACCACCACCTCACCACCACCACAGCATCACTCAACACCACCTCAGCATCACTAAACACCACCTCAACATTAGAATAGGCTGGAAGAAGTTGTCAGCATTGCTAGGACAAACAAAAATGGCAAGACATTTTTTAATGTATATTCTTTTTTTAATTGGGTCGTTCAGATGTACATAATGTCTTGTTGGTTAGCTATAAGGTAACAAAAATGGTTATTACACTTTTTATTATAACTTTTCAACATGCTGCACAGCAGCCACAATGTTCTGCAACATAGCTTAAAAACATTGGCAAAGCCAATAGCTCGGGCTAAACACTTATAAGGTCCCAAAGGCGAGACCTATTGGCTATGCCAATGCTTGTTTTTCTTTGTTGACAAATCCCAGGAGGAGAACCCCGACATCTCCCCATCCGCCCAACCCCATCACCCCGCAAAGTGGTCATTAAAGTCTATCCAGTTCTGACCAAAGTTATTCATTCATTTAAAACGCATTATTGCTGGAAAAAAAAAAATACAAAAAACATCACCACATCTTGATGTGCGTCCGCTACCATCCAAAGTTGTGTTCAGGGTTGCACAAAAAACACGCTCATTTCAGTCTTAAAATAGTTAAAAGGTATGAGAAAACCTTAGCACTGACAGAAAAGAAAGTGGAATACCAAACCGTTTATGACACTTTCAGTGACAAAAATAGTCTATAAACCAGAAAAACATTGTTACCATCATAAACTCACAAGTCAGGGAAATAACGCGGTATTATATTGCAAAGTATCTTCTAAACATGTTGTTTGAGATTAGCACTTTAATTTAAGATTAAGAGAAGAAATGATTGATTCTCACAATAGCCAGACATGCTCAGATGAGTCAAGGGGACTATTTCATTAAATAGTTAAATGCACTTTAGATTAATGATGGTAAGTATGTCCGATTACACTCACCGTTGCGACAGATAATGTCTGCACGATAAAATGTCCCTTTTTTCTTACCTGGACAAAGTGTCTAATGATGATGATGCGGCTGTGAAAAAGTAAGTACTGTTTGTTAACAGTCGTAGTATAAAATACAGCAGACGCCCTCTTCTCGGCTGTCACAAATTAATCGCGTTAAAATATTGTTTTTCTTTTTCAGTGTGCGGGAGCCTCGTCGGGTGTTTCCTCTGACAGGGTATGTCTGTCCTAACTCTCTCCCTTAAGGTCCATCCTCTGTTTCCTAGATACATTTTCACTTCCTCCTATTATACAGCTTTTGCACGCTCGTGACGTGACCGGTTAACGGGTAGGAGCGGAAGCACTCCGTCCAATGGGAACTCTTCCTCTTAAGAGCCAGCCTCTACTGGCTACGCCGTGAGTGGCACAATTGTACTTCAATTATAATGACGTGTTCATAGGTTTGGGAAGGCTCTGTCAATGTTCCAGGAAAAAGGGACACTCCTTTAAAAACAAGCATTTGCAATGCAATAGGACTCGCATTTACGCGAGACCTATTGCATTTAAAACGGGAGTGTGAGCGGGAAAGAAGACACGAACGGGAGTGGGGGTGGGCAGGGTGGGCGAGAAGTAATGGACAGTGGGAGGGGTGGGGGGAGACAGGGAAGAAAATAGTGTTCGGAGTAAAGGGGCCAGTAGCCATGGAAGGATACAAATGAGGACATGGCTGTCATGGGGAGGGACTAACAAGCCTAAAACCAATCGGAAGGCAGCATTAAGGACCTAAGCCAATGAAAAAGGTGGGCGGAGAGTGGGCGGAGCTTCCACGAAGCTTCCACACTATATTGAATACTGCAGCATGCGCTGCAACGCTAGGCTCGACCTAAAAATGTGCAAAACAGTCTATGGAATGTGTGGAGAAAAGGTAACGGGAAAACAAGAAAAGAACGGAAGTAATGGGGCTCAAGAACAACATCTTTACAACCCAGAGGTTCTGCTGACGCAGGGACACAAGAAAGCAAACAAAATGTCATCAAAAACTTAGTCCTTAAAACAAACATGTCTTCTCACAACATGTCAGCAGCTCTTAACGCACCCCCTTCCATGACGTGCATCAGGAGGCCCTTCAGTTGGCACAACAATGCCCTCACCACCCATTCCCAACTTATCCTGAACCAATACAGATTTGTCATGAGGCTCAACTGAACCTTTATTTTTCTACCAGACCTTACAATCCTCCTCTCTAACCTACATTGGTGCAGAGAACCGTGGCCATCCCTTTCTCAGACGTACAGTTTTTTTTCACCCTAACCCAGTCCCTTGCTTTCACCATCACTTTCCTCTCAGTGCCACTCCCTGCTTCACGACTGTCAGACAATACCTTACACATACAACACACGCGCCCACCCCTGGGACTCTCCTGCAGCTTACGATCCATCCATTCACAATTCAAATTCGAATGAGCAACTCTGAATTTCAGTTGAGTGACTGCTTCTGAAGACCTCCATCGTTCTCCATATCTCATTTAGTCTGTAATGAGGTGCTCCCGGTGCCCTCGTTCATTTCACGGTCACATAGCTGTGTGTTATTCAAAGAGCTTGGGGTGTATGTTTTTGGTGCTTACAGGGTAAGGCCAGATGGCCTCACAAGGTACTTAAGCTGCTTCTGAGGAGAAAGAGAGAGAGAGAGTGTGTGTGTGCGCGTGTGTGTGTGTATGCATGCTTGTGTGCATGTTAGGTACTGTAATAGGTCCCTGCATACCTTATTTTGTGTCTGTTGAGCACATGTTATAAGTTAGTTATCTGTCGGGTCTTAGGTTTTGGAGTACCATAAGTGGACGTGAAACAAATGGCTCAGCTGCATTCTGAGGGTCATTTGCACACCTCCGTAGAGCACAAGATGACTTTTGGTGGCGAGGAATAGACAAGTCTGGGGAGCGTCATGTGAAGGACTGTGACACGTGTGTCCTGAATGACAAAATGCAATCGGCTGTACCATCATGTATAACACCAGTGGAAGCCTGCAAATACCTCAGAGTAGGCTTTCACTGGACATTTCACATCCCTTGGTTTGATGGAGGGTACACTAGTTTTTCTGTGGTCTTAGATGATTATTTATGCAAAACGTTGCAGGTCAAAAGTTTTGAAAATGTGTGCACATGTAATGTTCTTAATTTTTTACAAGACGTTTTCATTACAAGAGTATATTAATGAGATCGTGACAGCCAATGGGACACAGCTTGTGTCAGCTAAGGTGATGAATGTCCTTGAATTCATCACTTAAAGACTTCTCTGTACCATCTCAGAAGTAACAGTCTAGTTGAAAGAGTTAACTGAGTGTTGAAGGCTCATTTGCAACTAGCCTTGGCCAATAGTATCAATTGGCGGTCTGTTATGAAGGACATGTGGGTGATAAGAATTGCCCCACAAGGTATTAAGGTTGTGTCATCTTTCTCTCTTATGAGCCCACAGGACTACGAGAGCACACTTAAGCAATAATATGCCCTATACATAACATAGCATTTGCTGATGCTGCAGTTGTAGCATCCACTCTTTTGTTGATGATGTGCACTGGTCCTGCTTCCTCGGTGGCCTGCATCCGCTGGACCGTTTCCCCCTCCTCATATGCGCAGGTTGCTGTAGAGGGTGCCATCCGGGTACTCCAACTCCTGGGAGGGAGAGAAGACACCTTTACTACACATTTGTCTACTGACATACCTTTACATCTGGTTGCTTATATGATGCATGCCATATATGTGCTGCTGGAGTTTCTATCACTTGTGCCTCATAACCAAGATAAGAATATATTGACATCATGTTACAGAGCAGCGCTCTCTGTGTGATCTCTGGCCCCATATCTGCTATGTGACTCTGATTCTTCCATTTCCCTCTTTTGTATATCTGGACTCTGTTGCTGGTCCTTACCCCCTCTCTTCACTTGAATGGAAGGTCTGTGCATTGATAATCCCTTCTGGGAAGTGCTTTTGTGTCTTACTCCTTAGACCCCCTACCCCTAACACTCCTACCTAGCATTCCCAACTGACTCTTTCTACGTTTTCACCCCGCTGGTGTGTTAGTCATGTTTATGTTCCTACAGCCTTGTCTTTAAGAATGTGCAGTTTACAGACAATGTAGATTCTACCATGAGCTTGGAATAAAACAGAATTTGCCCCTTTGGGGTTGTCACGTAGGGAATAGCACCCCAAGTTTGGAGTGAACCTCGTTCCCAGCTCGGATCTCACTCTGGTCATGTTCTGTGGTCTGAGCCACAGAACCCCATTCCTTTATGACCTCTTTGTGGTCCATGCAGGGTTTGCACTTTATTAGGCATCTTGTAAAGCGTACAACAACCTGCAAGGGCATCTTCTAGCGCTAGACACTGGGGCTTGCTATGGTGTGACCTTGATCTGGGCTTACAGTTCGAAAACCCACGACGAGGGGTGGTGGGGATGGAAGTCGGAAGACTGCGTTGGTGGAAGCACCCATTGAAATCTCAGGGGCTGAGGTTGGGTCTCAACATGTGTCTACACCATGTGTTGTGGACTGGTGTCCTCCTCTTGATGAGGTGTGAAAGAGATTTTTGCTATTATCTCACTTACTGTGTACACGTGCTCCTCTTCTTGGGTCGGTGACGCCTGATCCTGTGAAGAAAGAAGAGTTGATATACCAGTCACTCAGCAAGTTAATGGTCCCAAAAAAACAGAGCATTGTGTACCCAACCTCTAGCAAGCCACTGTAATCTAACCCTGGGCGTAGTTCGCGAAGTAACGCTTCGCGAAGCTACGCAAAGTGCAGTTCGCACTACGCGAGCTACGCGTAGCACTACGCGAACTGCGTAGTGCGTGTTCGCAATGATTGCACAGTGCCGGATGCTTGTCCGCACTGTGCAATCATTGAAAACGGCATCTTGCACAGTGCGAGCTGTCTTTTACTGCCGCTCGAGTAGATTTTTACTCGAGCGGCAGCTTTCTCAACGCGGACTGGTAGTTTCTCATCGCGAGCGGTCGCGAGCATACGCGACCACTCGCAATGAGAAACCTGACCTCCTCGCGTTGAGAATCTCGCCGGAGGTTTATTTTCCACGCTCGCGATCGGCAACTTGATGTTGCTGATCGCGAACGAGGAAAAGTCTCGCCGGGATGTCATTTTTGCTTGCTTGCGGTCGCCAACTTGACGTTGAGGACCGCGAGCAAGCAAAAATGACCGCTGCACTACGCTATGCGTACGCTACGCGTGTTCGCACTGTGCTACGTGCAATTCGCGTAGTGCGAAGTAGCGCGAACCTCGCAAACTACGCGAGCGTAGCGTAGTTTGCCGCCCAGGCCTACTGTAATCCTTCTTCTTGATATACGGTGAAGATTAGGGCAACTTCAGATCATAGTAGGCATGAACAGATGAATACAGGTCCCTTATGATGGACACCAGCCAGATGATCATTCACTGAAGGAATAGCATGGTAATTTGGGAAGGCAGTATACAGGGCACCTGGGTCTTAAAAAGCTGGATCTCAATTATTAGGACTTCGGAGTCGATCGACTGGTGTACAACTCAAGGACGGCTGGTGTGGCCAGTAGAGTATTCTTGGCTGGAACAAACATTGATCCCACACATGTTCGATGCACTCTCACAAGCATGGATCCCATACATGTTCGATGCACTCTCACGACCATGGATCCCATACAAGTTTGATGCACTCTCACGAGCATGGATCCCATACATGTTCGATGCACTCTCACGAGCATGGATCCCATACAAGTTCGATGCACTCTCACGAGCATGGATCCCATACATGTTCGATGCACTCTCATGACCATGGATCCCATATAAGTTTGATGCACTCTCACGACCATGGATCCCATACATGTTTGATGCACTCTCACGACAACGGATCTGATACAGGTTCAATGCACTCTCACGAGCATGGATCCCATACATGTACGATGCACTCTCACGAGCATGGATCCCATACATGTTCGATGCACTCTCACGACCATGGATCCCATACATGTTCGATGCACTGTCACAAGCATGGATCCCATACATGTTCGATGCACTCTCAATACCATGGATCCCATACAAGTTCAATGTATCCCTCAGATCCGGCATCTGCCCAGACGACTGGAAGCATGCGGAGGTGAAACCCCTCCTCAAGAAACCAACGGCCGACCCAACGGATCTGAAGAACTACCGGCCCATCTCTCTCCTCCCCTTCGCAGCCAAAGTAACCGAGAGACTCGTAAACACCCAGCTGACTGCCTTCATCGAAGAAAACTCCATCCTAGATGCCTCCCAGTCTGGCTTCCGCAGTAACCACAGCACTGAGACCTCCCTCCTCGCTGCCACTGACGACATCCGCAAGCTGCTAGACCAGGGACACACCGCGGCCCTCATCCTCCTAGACCTCTCCGCAGCCTTTGACACCGTCTCACATCGCACACTAGCCGCCAGACTCCATGACGCAGGGATACAGGGAGCTGCCCTCGACTGGGTCCAATCCTTCCTCTCTGGCAGAACCCAGAGGATCAGACTCCCCCCTTCCTCTCTGAACCCACTGACATCAACTGCGGAGTACCCCAAGGGTCTTCACTCAGCCCGACGCTGTTCAGCATCTTCATGGCCCGCCTCGCCGCCATCGTCAGACAGCATGGACTCAGCATCGTTTCCTACGCGGGCGACACCCAGCTCATCCTCTCCCTCACGAAGAACCCAGAAGACACCAGACTCTGTTTCCAGGAAGGAATGAGGAACATGGCAGCATGGATGAAGGACAGCTGCCTAAAGCTCAACTCAGAGAAGACCGAGGTCCTCATCCTGGGACCCTGCACCTCCGCCTGGGACAGCACCTGGTGGCCCTCCACCCTCGGGAGCCCACCCACCCTACAGACCACGCTCGTAACCTCGCCATCATCCTGGACTCCTCCCTCTCCATGAACTGCCAGATCAACGCCGTCACGTCCACCAGCTTCAACTGCCTCCGCATCCTCCATAAGACCTTCAAATGGATCCCCCCCGACTGCAGAAGGACCGTCACCCACGCACTCATAACCAGCAGACTGGACTATGGCAACGCCCTCTACGCCGGAATCAACAAACCTCTACTTCACAAACTCCAAACCATCCAGAACGCCGCAGCCAGACTCGTCCTAGGGACACCGCGCCACGAACACATGACCCAACACCTACGAGGCCTCCACTGGCTCCCCGTGGAGAAGAGGGTCACCTTCAAAATCCTCACCCACGCCTACAAATCCCTCAACAACATCGGACCCAAATACCTCAACGACAGAATATGTTTCCACGTACCCAAGAGGAACCTCCGCTCCGCCGACCTCGCCATGGAAGAGGTCCCCTGCATCCGCAAAAACAGATCCGGTGGGAGAGCCTTCTCCTATATCGCAGCCAAGACCTGGAACGAGCTCCCTGTCAACATCAGATGCTCCCGGACCCTGCACACGTTCAGGAAGGACCTCAAGACCTGGCTCTTTGACTGATCCGGATCTGCTCCTCCCCCGAGCACCTTGAGACCTTCACGGGTGAGTAGTGCGCTTTACAAACCCCTGATTGATTGATTGATTGATGCACTCTCACACGCATGGATCCCATATCTCATGAGCATGGATGATCCCATACATGTTCAATGCAATCCACGACCATGGATCCCATACATGTTCGATGCACTCTCATGAGCATGGATCCCATACATGTTTGATGCACCCTCACTAGCATGGATCCCATAGATGTTCGATGCACTCTCACAACCATGGATTCCATACAAGTTCAATTCACTCTCACGACCAAGATCCCATAAATGTCCAATGCACTCTCACGAGCATGGATCCCATACATGTTTGAAGCACTCTCACGAGCATGGATCCCATACATGTTTGATGCACTCTCACGACCATGGATCCCATACAAGTTCGATGCACTCTCAGAAGCATGGATCCCATACATGTTCGATGCACTCTCATGAGCATGGATCCCATAAATGTCCAATGCACTCTCATGAGCATGGATCCCATAAATGTTTGATGTGCTCTCACGAGCATGGATCCCATACATGTTCGATGCACTCTCACGAGCATGGATTCCATACATGTTCAATGCACTCTCACGACCATGGATCCCATTCAAGTTTGATGCACTCTCACGAGCATGGATCCCATACATGTTCGATGCACTCTCACAAGCATGGATCCCATAATTGTTCAATGCACTGTCACAAGCATGGATCCCATACATGTTCGATGCACTCTCAAGACCATGGATCCCATACAAGTTCGATGTATCCCTCAGATCCGGCATCTGCCCAGACGACTGGAAGCATGCGGAGGTGAAACCCCTCCTCAAGAAACCAACGGCCGACCCAACGGATCTGAAGAACTACCGGCCCATCTCTCTCCTCCCCTTCGCAGCCAAAGTAATCGAGAGACTCGTAAACACCCAGCTGACTGCCTTCATCGAAGAAAACTCCATCCTAGATGCCTCCAAGTCTGGCTTCCGCAGCAACCACATCACTGAGACCTCCCTCCTCGCTGCCACTGACGACATCCGCAAGCTGCTAGACCAGGGACACACCGCGGCCCTCATCCTCCTAGACCTCTCCGCAGCCTTTGACACCGTCTCACATCGCACACTAGCCGCCAGACTCCATGACGCAGGGATACAGGGAGCTGCCCTCGACTGGGTCCAATCCTTCCTCTCTGGCAGAACCCAGAGGATCAGACTCCCCCCTTCCTCTCCGAACCCACTGACATCAACTGCGGAGTACCCCAAGGGTCTTCACTCAGCCCGACGCTGTTCAGCATCTTCATGGCCCGCCTCGCCGCCATCGTCAGACAGCATGGACTCAGCATCGTATCCTACGCGGGCGACACCCAGCTCATCCTCTCCCTCACGAAGAACCCAGAAGACACCAGACTCTGTTTCCAGGAAGGAATGAGGAACGTGGCAGCATGGATGAAGGACAGCTGCCTAAAGCTCAACTCGGAGAAGACCGAGGTCCTCATCCTGGGACCCTGCACCTCCGCCTGGGACAGCACCTGGTGGCCCTCCACCCTCGGGAGCCCACCCACCCCTACAGACCACGCTCGTAACCTCGCCATCATCCTGGACTCCTCCCTCTCCATGAACTGCCAGATCAACGCCTTCGCGTCCACCAGCTTCAACTGCCTCCGCATCCTCCGTAAGACCTTCAAATGGATCCCCCCCGACTGCAGAAGGACCGTCACCCACGCACTCATAACCAGCAGACTGGACTACGGCTACGCCCTCTATGCCGGAATCAACAAACCTCTACTTCACAAACTCCAAACCATCCAGAACGCCGCAGCCAGACTCGTCCTAGGGACACCGCGCCACGAACACATGACCCAACACCTACGAGGCCTCCACTGGCTCCCCGTGGAGAAGAGGGTCACCTTCAAAATCCTCACCCACGCCTACAAATCCCTCAACAACATCGGACCCAAATACCTCAACGACAGAATATGTTTCCACGTACCCAAGAGGAACCTCCGCTCCGCCGACCTCGCCATGGCAGAGGTCCCCTGCATCCGCAGAAACAGATCCGGTGGGAGAGCCTTCTCCTATATCGCAGCCAAGACCTGGAACGAGCTCCCTGTCAACATCAGATGCTCCCGGACCCTGCACACGTTCAGGAAGGACCTCAAGACCTGGCTCTTTGACTGATCCGGATCTGCTCCTCCCCCGAGCACCTTGAGACCTTCACGGGTGAGTAGTGCGCTTTACAAACCCCTGATTGATTGATTGATTGATTGATGCACTCTCACACGCATGGATCCCATACATGTTCGATGCACTCTCATGAGCATGGATGATCCCATACATGTTCAATGCAATCCACGACCATGGATCCCATACATGTTCGATGCACTCTCATGAGCATGGATCCCATACATGTTTGATGCACCCTCACTAGCATGGATCCCATAGATGTTCGATGCACTCTCACAACCATGGATTCCATACAAGTTCAATTCACTCTCACGACCAAGATCCCATAAATGTCCAATGCACTCTCACGAGCATGGATCCCATACATGTTTGATGCACTCTCACGAGCATGGATCCCATACATGTTTGATGCACTCTCACGACCATGGATCCCATACAAGTTCGATGCACTCTCAGAAGCATGGATCCCATACATGTTCGATGCACTCTCATGAGCATGGATCCCATAAATGTCCAATGCACTCTCATGAGCATGGATCCCATAAATGTTTGATGTGCTCTCACGAGCATGGATCCCATACATGTTCGATGCACTCTCACGAGCATGGATTCCATACATGTTCAATGCACTCTCACGACCATGGATCCCATTCAAGTTTGATGCACTCTCACGAGCATGGATCCCATACATGTTCGATGCACTCTCACAAGCATGGATCCCATAATTGTTCAATGCACTCTCACGAGCATGGATCTCATTCAAGTTTGATGCACTCTCACGAGCATGGATCCCATACATGTTCGATGCACTCTCACGCCGATGGAACTCCCTCTACTGGCCCCAGGAACTGGGTGATGCTCCGGCCCCAGTCCCAGTGGTAAAAAGTTTGGGAATCAAAGTGGATGCTAAGCTTTCATTGGCTAACCAGGTTTCCACTGTGTTCGGAACCTGTGTGGGCCTACTCAGGCTACTTAGGAGACTTTCCCCCATTCTCTCCTTCTCGACCATGAGAACAGTTGTGACTGCCATTATCCTGTCCCGCCTCGACTACGGCAATTCGCTTTACATTGGACTGCCAGATTCTTTAGTAGGCAAATTGCAGATAGTCATGAATGACGCGGCAAGGCTAATCTTTAAAGTACCCAGGCATACGCGTGCATCCCCCCTCTTGCAAAGTCTTCATTGGCTGCCCATGAAACAGAGGGCCAAATTCAAGGGCCTCTGTATTGTTCACAAGGCTTTGTATGGACAGGCACCCATCTATATTAAACAACGCCTTGAGAAATATGCCCCATGTCGCTCGCTAAGGTCATCCTCGATGGGCCTCTTAGTTTGCCCACGCTTTAACTATGTTACCAAGGGGGGCCGAGCTTTCTCCATTCTTTTACCCACCCTTTGGAACAAGTTGCCTAGCCAGCTTCGTGCAGAAAGCCATCTTCTTCCTTTCAGGAAAAAACTGAAAACCATTCTCTTCACTGAAGCCTGGGCCTAACTGTTTTCCACTTGCTCTGGACTGACGCTACTCTTCTGCAGCGCTTAGAGACCTTTTGGTATTAAGCGCTCTACAAATCCAAATTAACATAACATAACATACAAGTTTGATGCACTCTCACAAGCATGGATCCCGTAAATGTCCAATGCACTGCCACGAGTATGGATCCCATACATGTTCGATGCACTCTCATGAGCATGGATCCCATACATGTTCGATGCACTCTCATGAGCATGGATCCCATACATGTTCGATGCACTCTCACGAGCATGGATCCCACACATGTTCGATGCACTCTCATGAGCATGGATCCCACACATGTTCGATGCACTCTCACGAGCATGGATCCCATAAATGTTTGATGCGCTCTCATACAGAAGGAGACTTGGAAGCCTGTGCTGCCTGAGTAAACTTAATAAGATGCTGTGGTGAACTTCATGTGCGTGCAAAAGGTGAGGAGTTATTTAGAATTCTCACATCTAATACCTATATAACTTAAGGAGCTATAAACCTAGTAAATAAAAATCAACGCAAAGAAAAAGCAGGACTTCCAAGCCTTCTCTTAAACCCTCTCTGTGGACAGATAAATGCCAAATTCAGAAGCTTGCAATGTCATGGAAAACATCTGGTGAGGACCCACACATCTCAGCTGTGCATGGCAAGATGACAGGGGCCAGTAGCCAGGGTAGGGGATGGTTTTCAAAGCATTAAATGTAACATTATATGTAGACCTAGAAGTCAAACTCTGTTTGGCAATGTAGTGCACTTATAAATAAATGTAAGTCTTCAGTGACTGGGTCTGATTAAGTGAATACCACTAGAGGTGTCTCTTCTTGGAATACTACTGGAATTTCTGCCCCTCCCTCATACTCATGCCTATGTATGTACACATGTGTGTGACACTAGTATAGTGTGAACATAGCAGCAGTGCTACAGTTACCAATACTAACCAATACATGTATTGTACATCCACTGGTTCTGGATGTGATACGCAACACATCACCCCACATAAAGAAGAAAACAGCAGATACCACCTGCCATCCTCCACCGCCGCCTTCTAACTCTCTCCTGTCCATCCCCAAATACAACCAAAAGATCCCAGGGGTTATTGCTCCTTCCTCCGGAGCTGCACCTCAAACCCTAAAGCACAAAGAGTAACACCAAGCATTCCCTGGCAGTGTTTCTCCTCCTCACCTCTAACCCTAACACACAAAGAGAAACACCAAGCATTCCCTGGCAGTGTTTCCTATCTGGACCCCTAGCCCTCAAGCACAAACAGAAATATCACACATTTACTGGCAGTGTTTCCCCACCCCACCTCTACCTAGCACAAACAGAAACCCCCAGCATTCCCTGGCAGTGTTTCCCATCCCCACCTCTATCCATCAAGCACAAATAGAAACCCCCAGCATTCCCTGGCAGTGTTTCCAATCCCCACCTCTAACCATCAAGCACAAATAGAAACAACAAGAATTCCCTGGCAGTGTTTCCCTTCCCCAACTCTATCACTGAAACACTGGATGTGATATGTAACACATCACCCCACATAAAGAAGAAAACAGCAGATACCACCTGCCATCCTCCACCGCCGCCTTCTAACTCTCTCCTGTCCATCCCCAAATACAACCAAAAGATCCCAGGGGTTATTGCTCCTTCCTCATTCTCCTCCATTCCCTGGCAGTGTTTCCTATCTGGACCCCTAGCCCTCAAGCACAAACAGAAATATCACACATTTCCTGGCAGTGTTTCCCCTCCCCAACTCGATCACTCAAACACAAACAGAAACAGCAAGAATGCCCTGGCAGTGTTTCCCCTCTCCACCTCTACCTCTCAAGCACAAACAGAAACAGCAAGAATTCCCTGGCAGTGTTTCCCCTCCCCAACTCTATCACTCAAACACAAACAGAAACAGCACAAATTCAGTGGTAGTGTTTCCCCTCCCCACCTCTACCTCTCAAGCACAAACAGAAACAGCAAGAAGTCCCTGGCAGTGTTTCCCCTCCCCAACTCTATCACTCAAACACAAACACCAACAACAAGCATTTCCTGGCAGTGTTACCCTCCCCACCTCTACCTCTCAAGCACAAACAGAAACAACAAGAATTCCCTGGCTGTGTTTCCCATCCCCACCTCTACTGCTCAAGCACAAACAGAAACAACAAGCATTCCCTGGTAGTGTTTCCCCTCCCCACCTCTACTGCTCAAGCACAAACAGTACCATCAAGCATTCCCTGGCAGTGTTTCCCCTCCCCAACTCTATCACTCAAACACAAACACCAACAACAAGCATTTCCTGGCAGTGTTACCCCTCCCCACCTCTACCTCTCAAGCACAAACAGAAACAACAAGAATTCCCTGGCTGTGTTTCCCATCCCCTCCTCTACTGCTCAAGCACAAACAGAAACAACAAGCATTCCCTGGTAGTGTTTCCCCTCCCCACCTCTACCTCTCAAGCACAAACAGTACCATCAAGCATTCCCTGGCAGTGTTTGCCCTCCCCAACTATATCACTCAAACACAAACACCAACAAAAAGCATTTCCTGGCAGTGTTACCCCTCCCCACCTCTACCTCTCAAGCACAAACAGAAACAACAAACATTCCCTGGCAGTGTTACCCCTCCCCACCTCTACCTCTCAAGCACAAACAGAAACAACAAGCATTCCCTGGCAGTGTTACCCTTCCCCACCTCTACCTCTCAAGCACAAACAGAAACAACAAGCATTCCCTGGCAGGCTTTCTCCTCCCCACCTCTACCCCTCAAGCACAAACAGTACCATCAAGCATTCCCTGGCAGGGTTTCCCACAACTGGCTTGCTTTACCGTCTCTCGAAAACAAAAAGCTGGCAGGACCCTCCTGTGCCCTCCACCCAAAAATGAGCAAGTGTTATTACCCCCTCCCCTTTCAGCTGCCACATGAGCCCTTCCCATCCACTACCCCAATCACAAAAAATCCTGTCTGTTTCCAACCTTTTCCTGGCTACAAACCACACTATTAACATCGCTTTAAAGTCACACCTGGGCAGACCAGGTTCTTTGTGCACAGTAAAGGGACCTCTCACCAGCGGGACAAACAGATGCACTTATCTCCATAACACAGGATAGGAGGGCCATATATAATATGATTAATATTCTATTCAGTTCACAATCATGCTTATTGTCAGGATTCGTCTCATCTGCCTGAAAGATTGTGACATGATAGACATAGGCTCTTGGCTGTGAGCCTTGTCGCTTACCTTGGGCGACTAGGGTTCTTGGCTGTGAGCTTTACTGCTAACCTTGGGTGGGTAAGGCTCTTGGCTGTGAGTTTTGCCACTTACTTTGGGTGGGTAAGGCTCTTCTTGGCTGTGTGTTTTGTCACTTACTTTGGGTGGGTAAGGCTCTTCTTGGCTGTGTGTTTTGTCACTTACTTTGGGTGGGTAAGGCTCTTGGCTGTGTGTTTTGTCACTTACTTTGGGTGGGTAAGGCTCTTCTTGGCTGTGTGTTTTGTCACTTACTTTGGGTGGGAAGGCTCTTCTTGGCTGTGTGTTTTGTCGCTTGCTTTGGGTGGGTAAGGCTCTTCTTGGCTGTGTGTTTTGTCACTTACTTTGGGTGGGTAAGGCTCTTCTTGGCTGTGTGTTTTGTCACTTACTTTGGGTGGGTAAGGCTCTTCTTGGCTGTGTGTTTTGTCACTTACTTTGGGTGGGTAAGGCTCTTGGCTGTGTGTTTTGTCGCTAACCTTGGGTTTGTAAGGTTCCTGGCTGTGAACATTGTCGCTTTCTTTGGGTGGGTAAGGCTCTTGGCTGTGAGCTTTGTCACTTACTTTGGGTGGGTAAGGCTTTTGGCTGTAAGCTTTGTCACTTGAATAACTTTATTCGGTTTGTTTTGAAACCATCAAAGTATACAAATGCAAGTACGAATACTACTAATTTTTAAAAATATTTGAACAATTAAAAAAAGGTCATCAAACATATCTAAAATCCATAAAAAGTACATAGCTAAAAGTTCTAAAACATTTGTCAGCACATTTATCAACTAGTGACATATAAAACAACATACAAATGAAGAGCACAACACTAGGGTAACAATGATAAAAAAGGTTTTTGCTTACAGCGTACAATTCATTTAAGCCGGCAAATCAATTTAAATCATGGGGTTTTAATTTTTAGAATTAAGAATTGGCACCATCGGTATGCAAAAGCTTTTCCCGTGTGATCCAGAACGAGAATAGGAAACCACTGACCGCGTAAACTATTGGTCCTGTGGTATCAGTTTTCAGGATTCTGTAGGCAACCTGATGTTGCCTAACTCCAATGTTTAAGCAGGTCGGTCGTATCCATCTCTTACGGATCTTTTTGTATTTTGTACAGAAGAAAAGAATGTGCACTTCTGTCTCTAAAGTTTTAGCACATGCAGGGCAAGGTTCTAAAGATAGTCCCGCAGTCTGATCGCTAGAGAACCGTAGTAGGTTACCATCCCTAAATCTAACATATAGGCTTTTTGCAAGCGGTGGCGTAATTAAATCCAGGAAGGTTTCAAAGGAGGGGCTTGGCTTGACACATAAAAACTGAGAAGTTAGTTGGCCATTTGCTGGCCTGGTGACATAACGTTCATCCACGGCCGCCCAATACCTGATCTTCAACTTTGAGCAATCCTCTCTATTTGCCTTCTCTGGGTGTTCCCATAGTTCAGTCATACCAAGAGTTGTAAACCAACTCGCAACATGCTTGAACCAGGGGAGGCTTTTAGCACCACCAATGTTTAAAACCTCCTTTAGGGAGTTGCAATAATCAGAAAGCTGCGGCGTTGTCCACAAGCGCAGCCAGTGCAGTAAAGGTTTCAGTGACGCCATATCACTGATTCTTTTAATCCCAAGGTAAAAAAACAGTGGAATTAGGGGGGTAGTCATGGGTACTGAAACAAGTGATCTGACAAAGATATTTTCGGATATCGTCAATTTATTTATATTGATATGCCCCCATATCTCTGCTCCATACAAAGCACCACTCTGAGCTTTTGCTCGGTACACTTCAAGAGCTGGAGTCAATGATCGAGTATAGGACTGCTTAAAGTGTCTCAATATTGATTTTGACCTATGGACAAGAGTTAAATAGCTCTTTTCCAACTGTTGCTCCCAGCCTAGTGTATCACTCAATCTTATGCCCAAATAATCAAAGCTTTTCACCCGCTCTAAGGGTTCCAATGCAATCCTGACCTCTCCTGATTTACCCTTAGTTTTCCCAAACACCATAAATTTGGTCTTAGTAACATTTAGTTCCAAACTCCTGCTCCTGCAGAAATCCAAAAACTCATCAACAAGAACTTGCAACCCCATTGGGGTTGGGGAAATAAGTAAGGAATCATCTGCAAAGAGCAGGATTGGAACCTTAATACCATTCAGGGCAGGAGAATCATTCTTACAGTTAATTAATCTGCCAGCCACATCATTGATAAACAAGGAGAAAAGTGTTGGGGCTAGCACGCATCCTTGGCGCACCCCACGCTGTATTGGTATTTTATCAGTTAATTCGCCTTGTGTGCCCCATCTGACCTGAGCATAATTATTCTCGTAGAGTCTGGCGATCAAAGTCACCAGTTCAATTGGAGCCCCTAAATCGAGCATTACTTTCCACAACAATTCACGTGGCACCAAGTCGAACGCGGCTCTTAAGTCGACAAATGCCACGTAAAGTTTTTGTTTTCTCAGTAGCACATATTTCCAAGTCAGGAGAGTGAATCTAAAAGCCTGGTCACGTGCTAATTTTGGAGCGGAAGCCCGCTTGATAAGAGGACAACACTTTCTTCTCGTCCATCCAGCTCTGGAGTTTATCCAGAACTTGACGGGCAACATTTTTTTGCAAGTTATCTATTAAACTGATTGGTTTGTAGTTGGATGGGACAGAAATATCACCCTTCTTGTGTATAGTGATTATCTCAGCTCCCCGCCAAGTTCAAGGAATAGCCCCTCCAGCCGATATGCAGTTTGTTAAGGTGTTTATATAGGGAGCCCAAACCATAGGTTCAGATTTATAAAGATCACCCGGTATTTGATCAGGACCAGGGGCCTTTCCTGCCTTAAGTCTATTTATTGCTAATACAGTCTCATCCAGACTAAAGACCAATACTGTGTTGGTCTTTGGCATATCAGGGAAAGTATTCGAATCAAATTGTTCAATATTTGCACTATGAATGCAGTCGTCATCTGGGGTCTTAGAATATATAGTGGTAAAATGCTCAACCCAGACCTCCGGCTGGATGTGATAGCTAGGGGTGTTTAAGATATCTATGTTGCCCTTTACGAGGGTATGCCAAAACAAACGTGTATCTTTGCAATTAGCTGCTAGTACAAGTTCCTGCCAGTTCTTATCTGAGAATTCTCTTTTTGCTTTTGATATTGCAATTCTATATTTGTTACGTGCTTGAACGACCCTGGATTGGTTATGGGTCTTTATAGCTAGCTGGAGAGCACTCTTTGCAGATTTACATTCGGGATTAAACAAACAATTAGTTCTTTTACTGGCAGGTCTACCACCCGAACCTTCCTTTGTAAACACTAATTGGAGTGCTTCAAAAAAATCATTATGTATGGAGAGTATCGGGGTTGGTCCACCTAGCTGTTCGCAATCCTGACTGCTTAAAAACCTCGAGATAAACTGTACAAATAATTCATAAATCCTGGTATATAAAGAGCAATTGGTAAGTACATTGGGCAAGGTCACTCTTCTGCGATTGTTAGTTACAAGGGGTTCATCCACCCTGGACAGGCAGCCAGATGGTTGTCTGCCCAGTTCGGAGCCCCTCATTTTTAGCAACAAGGGATTATGGTCACTGTCTGATCTTGGAGCTATTAGGATATCCTCGATCAGTGACCAAATTCTGACATCAATAAGAATGTAATCGACGACACTTGAGCTATTACCACGTTTAAAGGTGGGTTTCCTGTTCTTATCAGAGGGGGTCCTCCCATTGCAAGCCCTCATGCTCCTACCTACAACCAGGGATGCAATCTGCAGAGACACAGCCGTTGCTCTATAGCCATTTTTAACTGGTCCCAGGTTTGGTATGCCCCCGATCTCATTCTCCTCCTCCAGTAAAATACTCAATAGGGGTGAAGGTTCAAAGGTAGTATTAAAATCCCCTGCAACTATGGTCTTGGAGGTGAGTTGGTACACCCCCAACAACTCATCTAGCTGTAAGAATACAGCAGATTCATTGTTGTGTGATTCTGACCTGGTGTAGATATTGAATATGGTTAAATTAAAACCTGTCGGAAAAGTGAGCTGAATCTCCAGTATATCAAGAGATTCTATTATCAGCTGTTTATATTTGCAAGCTATAGTATTCTTTACAAATATTTTTAATCCCCCACTCGCTCTGCCGGATTTTTTGGGAGCTTTTGCTTCCACACTATAGGTCGTATAACCATTTATATGAATCTTAGCCACTGCCCAAGTTTTTTGAAATATACAGATATCATTAGGTTCAACAAATGTGTGCCAGTCTGGGTCTTGCAATTTAGAGTGTATCCCCGCCAGGTTCCAAGATATTATGTTTAGACCTATATTTGCCTTATTTTTAGCTATAGTTAGGCCATTGCAAAATTCTATGCTGGTAGGATGCCCATTGTCAATGGTTGGAATAGGCAACCCAGACGACGGATGAATTAATCAAGGATACACAGTCTCAGCCACATGAGAGATACTAGCAGAGGGTATATTAGAATGAAAAGCGTTATTAGTTGTAGGGAATGCAGGGTGAATGTCTGCAATAATTGGTGGAGGTCCCTGCTTATTAATGCCGGGTAAAAAATGAACCTCAGATGTTCCTCTATCAGGTTGGGCATTGCCAGGTGACCCCGTACAATAAGGAGTGGAATTCTTCCCTAAGACTTCAATGTTGCTTTTGACAATATAGTTAGGCACCTTTGTGTCCACAAAAGCCAATTTTAAACTGGGCAATTTAGTTTCTATTAAACTACGTTGAACAGCGGGATTAGGTGTGAGAAAGAGTCAATCTATATCTTCCAAGGACGGGAGTATGTCAAATCTATTATGTAACGGTAGGCTGAATTGGTGTTGAGTATTAGTGGTTATAGATCTCTGGTGAGGGGGCTGGTAGAGTTGGGTCCCTGGGGGATAGAAATATCCTAAAAGGCAGAACATTTATTCCTCTTGGTAGCAAATAGTCGCTACCGAGTCTGAATAAGATCTCACGTACCAATTTTGGAGATTTAAAGGTAAGAACAATGCAATCCCCATGGAGTGTTTTCTCCCTTCTCCCCACCCAGCCTACTCTTCTCACCATTTTAAACTCACTAAACAAGGCCTCTGTTCGTCCAGTTTTTGTCCCGAGCTGTTGTATTCTTCTTAGGGTGTCCATAACCGGGCTTTCTAGAATCATGTCCTTATATAGGCACAATTCGCCCTGCCCTTATATAGGCATAAAATCCCTGTCCTTATTTAGGCATAAACCGTGCACTCCAAATACAGGCATGGTCTCCGACATCCGTCCACCCTAACGTCACAACGAGTTCATGAAAAAACAGACCCTTAGGCAGCGGGACTTTCCCTAGCCCAGGACTATTGATTTCTTCAAGGACTCATATATTATGCATGAACCATTATTCCTTAGGGGTTCATTCCTGACGTCTTCCGCTGTCCGACTCACGTCAATGCTAACATTCTTAGGTAAATCTCAGGTATAAATATACCTTCCCAAGCCCCTGTAAATCAGAGGAGACCTCGACTTCAGAGGAGCCCGTTTCCCGGCCGGACGCACTGAGAAGACGCTGTCATTCCTGCACGCAGAGAGTCCAGCTTCCAGTGATCTAACTTCCCTTGCGGGGTGTTGGAGTTCGAGTCTGGAAAGAGATTCCTACCTCTCTCATTCTTCAGGAATGGAGCTGACTAGAACCTAGAGGGACTCTTGGCATACTAGGCATACTAGGCTTAACACACTCTTAGTATACTATAGTAAGGAATACTTCACCTACTTCATACCTCTCCCTACACCTAGGACAGGTTAGGTACATTGGGGTAGAACTAGGTTAGAAACGCATCGTATGAGTACTCGCATTTTTAGGCTGTGTCATTTTATGTAAATGCATATATGCTAAAAAAGATAATGCTAACGCAGTATTATTTATTTCTACTGCTCACCCTGTACATTATTTATCTCGCATACTGTCTTGTGATCGTAACAGCACATTTTACTTACACCAGAAACAAGACTGTTCAATAAATCTTTTATTGAAATGCCCGTCTGTTCTTTCTGTGTAACTTTGAGGAAAACTAAGCATGCACGACTGAGCTGAGTGAAATAGTTATCTATTGTTTCCACGACTCTGGGACACGTTCTGATTCTAAAGGGAAACACAGTGGTCATGTTTTGCGGCTGCCAGAAACTACTCCCTTCTTGTCGTCAAGAAGTTTCTAGTGGCCTCTGAGCTAGCTGGCACAAGTAATTAAGTTTAATATACTCGATAGGGACATACCGACCTTAGTCCTATGTCAAACCTATAGGATATATTATTCCAATGCGCAGAGCCTATTAGGGAAATAGGAGCTACACACATGCGGCCCAACGGTTTGGTAAGGCAGTAATTCAACGTTAGATACTGAGTAACTCAGCCGTGCTTCTTCTTTTTCTCTCAGAGACCCCTACCCATATACTCCAAAAGACGTCTGGAGTGGGCAGGGTTAAGTATCCGCCACGGCTACATAGGGCAGTACCCTATATATTAGCTGTTTGGTTTGTTCAACGTTGAAGGATACAGTGTCCCAAAATGTTGTGCATCTTATCTTTGTTTCCTTGAAACTTGTTCTACATTTTTCATAAAACAAAATGACTGAAGACGCCGGAAACGGTGGAGCTGCGGCTGATCCAGCCCAACCAGCATTTTTTAACAATACCGGTTTAAATGAAGCCAAGGAGGGTGTTGGACTTGGCCCTTTTGCCCTGAAATTTTTCGCTGTTATTAAGGGTAAAACATGGTGTGTCCGAACAGAAAATGCCAAATGCTGTGTAATGTGGTACACACTGTTGGCTCCACCATTTTAGAAAAGCACTGTGGAAAAATGTCACTGTTAAAATGGACGCCATGCCTGCCTGCCCATGTGACGCCTGACTGAGGTGGGTTGGCAGTCTAGTGGTTTGTTCCCCAGCGCCCCCTGCTTTTGGAGGAAGCGTCGCACCGAGGGTGCTCTACTCCTCCCCTGAACCAGTTAGAACCGGTTCCCCAGAGAACCTTCTGGAAGCTGCCAGCCCTGTCTGGTAGGTGGGGTGAGGGCGTATATATAGGGGGCTGGGCTGCCATGTGCTCAGACAGAGGCAGTGCAGAGCATGGACTGACTGAGGGGGAACTCTGCCAGGAGGTACCGCCACATTGGGCCTGTGTGCTGGCCCCTGTGCCCATCTGCCCCCCCCGTTGTCCCCAGGGCCAATAAAGAGACATCGCCGGAGTGGAGGCTGCTGTGCTGGCAGGATTGCCACCTTACTGGAGGATGACCATTCCGAGGAGCTGCTGCTTCAGGACTGGTGAGCCGCCCTGCTAGCCACTGATCTCGCCCTGCACTATTTGTCTCATGGCCTCTAGCGCCTCGTGAGCGCCATATTGGGACTGCCTTTACTCAAGGAGGTGAGGAGCGTGGACAAACCCCCCCCCTCTGTGGGCCCTGGACCTGTGAGGTCCCTAGCGCCTTGGGAGTGCTTCCCTGTAATTGACAGTTGCCTGCCTGCACCCTAGCGCCTGGGGAGCGCTATATCTAATGTGCCAGAAGAGGGGCTGTCGCCTGCAGCGCTGTGCTGCCGAAGTGCCACGAGGAAATCCCAGTGTGTGGGATCTTCCCCACTGCCTGCGTGAAGAAGAGCGGGTGCCCACCCCGCGTTGGTGCCAGGTCCTGAGCGCTTTGTAAACCAGCGGGAGCCCACCCCGTGGCTTTTGTGCTCATTTCACGGGAGCCTACCCCGTATTGCCCCGCACGAGGGAAATTGCCCAGGATCACCGCCGCGGCCGAGCCGCAATTGCCGGAGTTAGCGGGTGCCTACCCCGCACTTGTGCCGCCTTGGGGTGCTGCCGAGGAGAGCGACTGGTGGGGAGGGGCAGCGGGAGCCTACCCCGTGCCCTGAATCCGCCCAGGATCACCGGCGCGACCCGGGCGTCGATAAAGCCTTGGGCCGCTGCGCTGCTCGCAGCGATCCGGAAGACAGGCAGGCCTGCGCCTGGCTGGAGGTGTGGCTGGCCGGCCGGAGGCGGAAGCGGGAGGTCCGGAGCCTCGCGGGCTCTAAATCCCAGTCCCGGGTCCCGGGAGGGGGCCCGGGTGAAGTGAGGAGAGGCGCCGGAAGAAGAATCCAGGTGGGAGCCCACCCCGCGCTGGTCAACGCCGCCGGAGACGTCGCTCTGGATGTAGGTGGGGGCTCTCCGCGAGCGGAGGAGAGCCCCGCGAGCCTCGCAGAAGAAGTCCCGGGTCCCAGGAGGGGGCCCGGGTGAAGAGGAGAAGCCGCCTCGTGACCAGTGTCGGTGAGGAGAGCAGGGGACGGACCAGTGCCTGTCCCCTGCTAGAAGGAGGCCAACCTAGAGTCCCGGTGAGTGTGGGGCTCATTGGGGGACTGATTGTCGAGGGGGCAGCGGGGCACATTGTCGGTGCCCGCCCCCCTGTGGCCCTGCTCAGAAGGCCGTGTGGCCTCGGTTCTCCAGCTGCCCCGCCTGACAGTGGGCAGCTGCAACCTGCAGCCAGTTAAGTGGGAAGTCCCCGTGGGGCTCCACCGGACCAGGGCTCACCTTGGGCACTGCGGTGCCAGTACTCTGTTAGGGGGTGTGTCGGGGCACATTGCCGGTGCCCGCCCCCGGGGCCAGTACTCTTTCTGGACATGAGTGGACTTGAGTCCAGGAGAGGGACTCCAACGTTCAGCGTGGGGCTCCAGCTGGGCCAGTAATTAGTGGGTCCCATTTCTGTACTGCCGTAACGTGGGAAGCATTGGGTGGCCTAGCAAGGAGGACACTACAAAGGGGAAAGGCCTGCTGACGGCCTTCCTGATAATGTTTTACGCCTAATGTTATGCAGCATAGGTTTCACAGGTTACTGTGCCTTATGCCCAATGATTCTACGCCTAAAGTGACCTAATGCTTTTCCCTAAGGTTGGCATTGCGGCTCTGGGCCCCAGTGACGATGCTGAGAGGTATACATAATGTATTGATGCCCAATGCCCCCCCTGAGGCTGCACTGCAGGGTTTCTGCTAATGAGGTTTAGGCCTATTGAGATGCCACATGCACATATTTAGGCCTCATGCAAAGGTGATGTATGCCTAATCCTAATGTGATTTTCTTTTGCTAAGGGAATGGTGCTGAGGTCCTTCATTCACCAGTAGGTACTGGCTATCACTACTGGCTGTTGCACCCTTATTACTGATGCCCGTACATTTATCCTAACTGTGCATAGTGATCCTGGCAGCGACCCGAATGGCGCTGCACTGTAAATAGTCCCTACTGTTATATCTGCCGGGTGCCGGTTGGCGCCATGTTTTCCTGTGGTTACGCTGTGCTATGCTGATGGCATAATACATATGTTATTTTTCCTACTCAAACTGGTGTAGTCTCCTTTTTGTAGTGTGCCTGGTGTGTCGCCTGTGTGTGCTGTGCGGATGCTTTACACAATGCTCCTGGTTTAGCCTTCCCGCTCCGCACCACGCTACCCGTTTCCAACAGAGGGTGTCATTGACATCGCTCCAAACTTAAGCAGAGCCATTACTCTAAAACTTATAAAACATGGCCTACCACCAAGAGGAGGTAGAACAGTTTTCGTGATAGAGGCACACGAATCCTTTCAGACAGAGGTATTCTATTCATGGGTAATACTTCCTGAATCCAATCCAGTAACACACATGTTTCACTTCTACAAAGAAGATGAACCACCAGAGGAATACATTCCTTTCGAGGATATTGAGATTCCATTAACATACCAGGAGCATCAGCTCAGGTTTAAAGGCGCCCTAAAACATCACAGAAACATTACCAGGCTCGGTCCACTAGGTAGACCAGGAGCAACATGGCTGATTCTAGCCGGCTACACACCTCATCCTGAACTTGACACAATGTCAGATGAGGAACTACTTACTCAACTCACAGAGTTAATAAAACTCTACAGACAATTGGTCCAATATGTCATGCGGACTTTCACAGTCCAACCACCATTAACAATTCCAAATCAAACTCCTCACCAGGGGAATACACTAAAAATTACACCACAGACTCTATACGCAGTCATGGGTAAAATGCCCACAAAACGTGAGCAAATTCCATTCTGGATAGCTCAAAAAATTACTCAAATCGAAGCAGTATTTCCAAATACTAGCCCGCATGAGAAACAATGAATCCTAACCATCAGTTTACCGATGGGGATCACACCACAACTGGAAGACTGCACCACTTGGGGCTCAGTCTTTGCTGCCATCTATACTAAAACACACGGCATTCCGTCAATTGCGGTAATACCTGATGTCCTGAAACAAATTCAAAACGAATACGGGGCAGAGCCTGCTCTAAATTTAGGTATGAAATTACTGAAAAATTTCGACCAGGTCTCAACAATAATATTATCTAATATTAAAGGGGAGGCAGCAGCAGTGGCGATCCGCCAAAAATTAAGGGAATTTGATGTTACAGAACATCAATCAATCAATCAATCAATCACGGCATTTATAGAGCGCGCTACTCACCCGGGAGGGTCTCAAGGCGCTGGGGGAGGGGGTAAGTTACTGCTCGAACAGCCAGGTCTTGAGCTGCTTCCTGAAGGCGAGATGGTCCTGGGTTCGCCGAAGGTGAGTGGGGAGGGAGTTCCAGGTCTTGGCCGCCAGGTAGGAGAAGGATCTTCCTCCGGCGGTGGTTCTGCGGATGCGTGGTACGGTGGCGAGGGCGTGGCTGGTTGATCGTAGCTGGCGTGTGGGCGTGTAGAAGGACATGCGGTCGTTGAGGTACTTTGGGCCCAGGTCGTGGAGGGCCTTGTGTGCGTGGGTGAGGAGTCTGAACGTGATTCTCTTGCTGACGGGGAGCCAGTGCAGGTCTTTCAGGTGTACGGTGATGTGGCTGTGTCGGGGGATGTCCAGGATGAGTCGTGCGGAGGCGTTCTGGATGCGCTGGAGTCTCTTTTGAAGTTTGGCTGTGGTTCCGGCGTAGAGGGTGTTCCCATAGTCCAGTCGGCTGGTGACGAGTGCCTGGGTGACGGTCTTCCTGGTTTCAGTGGGGATCCATCTGAAGATCTTGCGGAGCATGCGCAGGGTGTTGAAGCATGAAGATGAGACGGCGTTGACTTGTTTGGTCATTGATAGGGAGGAGTCCAGGATGAAGCCCAGGTTGCGTGCGTGGTCCGTTGGCTTGGGTGCGGTGCCCAGGGCCGGGGGCCACCAGGAGTCGTCCCAGGCGGAGGGTGATGAGCCCAGGATGAGGACTTCCGTCTTGTCTGAGTTCAGTTTAAGGCGGCTGTTCCTCATCCAGTCGGCGACGTCTCTCATCCCGTCGTGCAGGTTGGCTCTGGCGGTAGTGGGGTCGTTGGTGAGGGAGAGGATCAGCTGGGTGTCGTCGGCGTAGGAGATGATGTTGAGGTTGTGTCGGCGTGCGATGGCTGCGAGGGGGCTCATGTAGACGTTGAAGAGGGTCGGGCTGAGTGAGGATCCTTGTGGAACGCCGCAGATGACTTCGGTGGCTTCGGATCTGAACGGGGAGAGGCGGACTCTCTGGGTTCTTCCGGCGAGGAACGAGATGATCCATTCCAGTGCTTTCTCTCGGATTCCGATGTTGCTGAGGCGCTTCACTAGGGTGCGGTGGCAGACGGTGTCGAACGCCGCGGAGAGGTCCAGGAGGATGAGGGCAGCTGTTTCCCCGTTGTCGGTTAGGGTTCTGATGTCGTCGGTGGCTGCGATAAGGGCGGTCTCGGTGCTGTGGTTGGCCCGAAACCCGGACTGCGAGGGGTCGAGGGATCCATTCGTCTCGAGGAAGGCGGCAAGCTGTCTGTTGACGGTCTTCTCGATGACTTTGGCCGGAAACGGAAGGAGCGAGATGGGGCGGTAGTTCTTGAGGTCGGTGGGGTCCGCCGTTGGTTTCTTCAGGAGGGCGGTAAGCTCGGCGTGCTTCCAGCTCTCCGGGAAGGTGGCGGTGCGGAAGGAGGAGTTGATGATGTCCCGGAGATGGGGTGCGATGGTGGCGTCGGCTTTGTTGAAGACGTGGTGTGGGCAGGGGTCGGTTGGTGATCCGGAGTGGATGGAGTTCATCGTGCGGGTGGTGTCTTCGGTGTTGATCGGGGTCCAGTTGCAGAGGGTGGTGGTGGCGGGCATTGGTTCGGCGGTAGGGTGCGTTGTTTGTGCGTTGAAGCTGTTGTGTATGTCGGTGATCTTGCGGTGGAAGAACGCGGAGAGTGAGTTGCAGAGGTCTTGCGAGGGGGTGATGTCGTTGTTTCCGGCGCTGGGGTTGGAGAACTCTTTGACGATGCTGAAAAGTTCCTTGCTGTCATGGGCGTTGTTGTCCAGTCGTTCTTTGAGTGCCGACTTCTTGGTGGCACGGATCAGCTGGTGGTGTTTGCGGGTGGCGTGCTTGAGGGCGGTCCTGTTGTCTGTGGTCTGGTCGAGTCGCCAGGTTTTCTCGAGAGTGCGGCAGTTCTTCTTGGATTCCTTGAGTTCGTTGGTGAACCAAGGGGTTTTCTTGCTTCCGGGTCTGCTGGGAGGGTTTTTTAGTGGTGCGAGGTCGTCGGCGCAGGCGGTCAGCCACTTGGCGAGGTTGCTGGCTGCTTCGTTTGGGTCCGTTGTGTCGGTGGGTGTGTTCTGGCTGAGGGAGGCGGTGAGCTGCTCGGCGGTGATCTTGCTCCAGCTCCGGCGGGGAGCCTGTTGCGGGTGGTGGTGGGTCGCAGTCTTTCTGAAGCTGAAGTGGACGCAGCTGTGGTCGGTCCAGTGGAGTCCGGTGGCGTGGCTGAAGGAGATGTGCTTGCTGGACGAGAAGACGGGGTCAAGCGTGTGGCCGGCGTAGTGGGTGGGCGTGTTCACCAGTTGCTTGAGTCCGAGGTTGGCGAGGTTGTCCAGCAGGGCGGTGGTGTTTCTGTCGTTGTTGTTCTCCAGGTGGAAGTTGAGGTCCCCTAGGAGGATGTAGTCGGCGGAGGGCATGGCGTGCGGGCTGATGAAGTCTGCGATGTCTTCGCTGAATAGTGTGCGTGGTCCCGGGGTCTGTAGATGAGGGTGCCTCGGAGGGTGGTCTTGGGGTCCGTGTGTATCTGGAAGTGTAGGTGTTCGGCGGCGGTGAAGGTCTCGTCGGAGTTAGTCGAGATGCGGATGGTGTTCTTGTGTACGATGGCGATGCCTCCTCCCGTCTGGTTGACGCGGTCCTTCCGGGTGATCTTGTATCCATCCGGGATGGCTATGGCGATGTCAGGCGCTGAGGAGGCGTTCATCCAGGTTTCGGTGAGGAAGGCGATGTCCGGTGCTGTTGCGTCGAGCAGGTCCCAGAGTTCCACGGCGTGCCTGTGGACGGAGCGGGTGTTCAGCAGGATGCATTTCAGGTGGTTGCTGCTGTTGCTCGACTTGGCGGAGGTGGTGCACGTCAGGGGGCAGGTGAATCGGCAGGTTTGGCAGGTGAAGGGTCCGTGGGTGCGTCTCGGTGAGGCTCGGTAGCAGGCAGGGTTCCGGCCGGCATTGAGTGCGGTGAGTGTGGCGGCGTCGTAGGTCCGTCGAGTGGTGTTGCATCGGTGGGATCCAGGGGTTCTGGCGCTGGGCGCGGTCCAGTCGCGGACGGGCGCAGACGGGCTTGCCTTAGGCGCGCCTTCGGCGCGCCAGCGGCGCGCCCGCTGCGCACGTCCGCTGCGCGGCCGTGCAGCGGCCGCCATTTATGGGGAGGTGGGAGGGAGGAGCAGCTGGGAGGCGGGAGGCAGGGGCAGCGAATGGGCAGTCAGGGGCGGGGCCGCAGGGACGCAGCGGCGGGAATGGCGATAGGCAGCGAGGGGCACAGAAGGAAAAACGGGGGGAGAGCAGGTAAATCACGGGCACAACAACAGTGGGGCAGCGAGGGGCACAGAAGGAAAAACGGGGGGAGAGCAGGTAAATCACGGGCACAACAACAGTGGGGCAGCGAGGGGCACAGAAGGAAAAACGGGGGGAAAGCAGGCAAATCACGGGCACAACAACAGTGGGGCAGCGAGGGGCACAGAAGGAAAAACGGGGGGAAAGCAGGCAAATCACGGGCACAACAACAGTGGGGCAGCGAGGGGCACAGAAGGAAAAACGGGGGGAAAGCAGGCAAATCACGGGCACAACAACAGTGGGGCAGCGGGGGCACAGAAGGAAAAACGGGGGGGAAAGCAGGCAAATCACGGGCACAACAACAGTGGGGCAGCGAGGGGCACAGAAGGAAAAACGGGGGGAAAGCAGGCAAATCACGGGCACAACAACAGTGGGGCAGCGAGGGGCACAGAAGGAAAAACGGGGGGAGAGCAGGTAAATCACGGGCACAACAACAGTGGGGCAGCGAGGGGCACAGAAGGAAAAACGGGGGGAGAGCAGGTAAATCACGGGCACAACAACAGTGGGGCAGCGAGGGGCACAGAAGGAAAAACGGGGGGGAGAGCAGGTAAATCACGGGCACAACAACAGTGGGGCAGCGAGGGGCACAGAAGGAAAAACGGGGGGAGAGCAGGTAAATCACGGGCACAACAACAGTGGGGCAGCGAGGGGCACAGAAGGAAAAACGGGGGGGAGAGCAGGTAAATCACGGGCACAACAACAGTGGGGCAGCGAGGGGCACAGAAGGAAAAACGGGGGGAGAGCAGGTAAATCACGGGCACAACAACAGTGGGGCAGCGAGGGGCACAGAAGGAAAAACGGGGGGGAGAGCAGGTAAATCACGGGCACAACAACAGTGGGGCAGCGAGGGGCACAGAAGGAAAAACGGGGGGAGAGCAGGTAAATCACGGGCACAACAACAGTGGGGCAGCGAGGGGCACAGAAGGAAAAACGGGGGGAAAGCAGGCAAATCACGGGCACAACAACAGTGGGGCAGCGAGGGGCACAGAAGGAAAAACGGGGGGAAAGCAGGCAAATCACGGGCACAACAACAGTGGGGCAGCGAGGGGCACAGAAGGAAAAACGGGGGGAAAGCAGGCAAATCACGGGCACAACAACAGTGGGGCAGCGAGGGGCACAGAAGGAAAAACGGGGGGAAAGCAGGCAAATCACGGGCACAACAACAGTGGGGCAGCGGGGGCACAGAAGGAAAAACGGGGGGAAAGCAGGCAAATCACGGGCACAACAACAGTGGGGCAGCGAGGGCACAGAAGGAAAAACGGGGGGAAAGCAGGCAAATCACGGGCACAACAACAGTGGGGCAGCGAGGGGCACAGAAGGAAAAACGGGGGGAGAGCAGGTAAATCACGGGCACAACAACAGTGGGGCAGCGAGGGGCACAGAAGGAAAAACGGGGGGAGAGCAGGTAAATCACGGGCACAACAACAGTGGGGCAGCGAGGGGCACAGAAGGAAAAACGGGGGGAGAGCAGGTAAATCACGGGCACAACAACAGTGGGGCAGCGAGGGGCACAGAAGGAAAAACGGGGGGGAGAGCAGGTAAATCACGGGCACAACAACAGTGGGGCAGCGAGGGGCACAGAAGGAAAAACGGGGGGAGAGCAGGTAAATCACGGGCACAACAACAGTGGGGCAGCGAGGGGCACAGAAGGAAAAACGGGGGAGAGCAGGTAAATCACGGGCACAACAACAGTGGGGCAGCGAGGGGCACAGAAGGAAAAACGGGGGGAGAGCAGGTAAATCACGGGCACAACAACAGTGGGGCAGCGAGGGGCACAGAAGGAAAAACGGGGGGAAAGCAGGCAAATCACGGGCACAACAACAGTGGGGCAGCGAGGGGCACAGAAGGAAAAACGGGGGGAAAGCAGGCAAATCACGGGCACAACAACAGTGGGGCAGCGAGGGGCACAGAAGGAAAAACGGGGGGAAAGCAGGCAAATCACGGGCACAACAACAGTGGGGCAGCGAGGGGCACAGAAGGAAAAACGGGGGGAAAGCAGGCAAATCACGGGCACAACAACAGTGGGGCAGCGAGGGGCACAGAAGGAAAAACGGGGGGAAAGCAGGCAAATCACGGGCACAACAACAGTGGGGCAGCGGGGGCACAGAAGGAAAAACGGGGGGAAAGCAGGCAAATCACGGGCACAACAGCAGTGGGGCAGCGAGGGGCACAGAAGGAAAAACGGGGGGAAAGCAGGCAAATCACGGGCACAACAACAGTGGGGCAGCGAGGGGCACAGAAGGAAAAACGGGGGGAAAGCAGGCAAATCACGGGCACAACAACAGTGGGGCAGCGAGGGGCACAGAAGGAAAAACGGGGGGAAAGCAGGCAAATCACGGGCACAACAACAGTGGGGCAGCGGGGGCACAGAAGGAAAAACGGGGGGAAAGCAGGCAAATCACGGGCACAACAACAGTGGGGCAGCGAGGGGCACAGAAGGAAAAACGGGGGGAAAGCAGGCAAATCACGGGCACAACAACAGTGGGGCAGCGAGGGGCACAGAAGGAAAAACGGGGGGAAAGCAGGCAAATCACGGGCACAACAACAGTGGGGCAGCGAGGGGCACAGAAGGAAAAACGGGGGGAAAGCAGGCAAATCACGGGCACAACAACAGTGGGGCAGCGAGGGGCACAGAAGGAAAAACGGGGGGAAAGCAGGCAAATCACGGGCACAACAACAGTGGGGCAGCGAGGGGCACAGAAGGAAAAACGGGGGGAGAGCAGGCAAATCACGGGCACAACAACAGTGGGGCAGCGAGGGGCACAGAAGGAAAAACGGGGGGAAAGCAGGCAAATCACGGGCACAACAACAGTGGGGCAGCGAGGGGCACAGAAGGAAAAACGGGGGGAAAGCAGGCAAATCACGGGCACAACAACAGTGGGGCAGCGAGGGGCACAGAAGGAAAAACGGGGGGAAAGCAGGCAAATCACGGGCACAACAACAGTGGGGCAGCGAGGGGCACAGAAAGGAAAGGGGAGACAAGCAGACAAAACTGGCACCGGGGCCACAAGCGGAGGGCGATCTTACCTACAGGAGCAGCGGGCAGACAGCACAGGCGGAGCTGTGTGGTGGGGGAGCGACCTACCTGGCAACATCAAACAGAGCTACCCAGAATAATAGAACAATCTTATGCAGAATTAGGCAGAGATAGTTTGGGTGGAAGACCAGTTAAACCGAAACTATCTGAAAGTCCTGAGAAGCACTCAATTAAACAAACTCCTACATCTTCTAAAAAGAAGTGGGAGACTAATAAACAAAATTCAAATGAGAAACGTTCTCAATCCCGAGGTAGGTCTCCTCAAAAGGAGCCCTCTGAAAGGAGGGATAACCTCAGGAATAGGGATAATTTGAGAAAACCTGATAGGTATCAAGATACTGATACACGTTCCTCTCGTCCCTTTCAGATCTCATCACAGACTTCGGAAAGAAGAGGACGAACAGAACATAGAGAAGAACGCGTGAAATCGAAAGACGACAAACACGCGCCAAAAACTAAAGCAAAACCTCAATTCTCCAAAAAGAAAGTAGCAGGTCTGAAGATCAGACATGCCGAGAATACTGAGAACACAACTCAAGAACGGAGAATGGGATCAGACAATGCTGGACAGTGCACCAGAAGTCACAATAGCTCGCCAGAACCTGAAGGAACTTCTGGAGATAGTGGAGTTGAATGAGTACATCACAGTAGAGACTGTAGACACCAGGGTTAGTACTCCACAAAAGTTATATGACATAACACTCCGGATGGAGGGAGACAAACCTAGACAGGTTAAAGCACTTTTTTGGGAAAAACTATCAAAGGGCTATGACATACTTCTAGCAGAAAAGGACTGGCCACCACAGTTTGTCAGGGAGTGCCCACACGCCGAGGACATGATTATGCCTGCCTTCTCCAACCATATACCAATTCACCTAAAATATACATATGCCAGGAAATGGGCAGTGGCCCAGACCCCAGCATTATATAAAAATCATGTAGGATGGGACGAGGACTCCCCTCACCATAAAATACATCTGAAACATGAACCAACTGCACAACGGCAGTATCCAATAAAGCAAGAAGCTAAAAAAGAGGTCAGGGAGATCTTAGATCAACTTGAATACCAAGGGGTGATTGAAACATGCACCTCCTCAATGAACAATCCTTTGTTTCCTGTCTCCAAACCAGACACTACATATCGTCTAGTTTTGGACTACAGACACCTAAACACTTGTTCTAAAACTTTTGCAGTGCAAAATGCACATAGCACAGCATTAATGAATAACATTGTGCGTAAAAAATACAAAACAACATTAGACATCTCAAATGGTTTCTTTTGTTAAAACATAGCACCTGAGAGCAGGTACTTAACGGCATTCTCCATAATGGGGACCCAGCGTCACTTTTGTCGACTCCCACAAGGGTTCAAGAACAGCCCAGGTTTATTCTCAGCGAGGGTAACGGAGTTACTACAAATTTATGACAACGAGGCATTGTCCTATGTCGATGACATCTATCTGACGGACGATGACCTGGAAAAACACTTGAACAGGGTGAGCACCATTATACTGGATTTCGCCTCTGAGGGCTACAAGTTCTACTTTAAAAAGTCCAGAGTTGCCCATCTCAATGTCCTATTTCTAGGATATGAGCTTTCAAGTGAAGGCAAGAGCTTGGCAGCTAACTTTCTAGAGAAATGTGCGCTGATCCAACCTCCAAAGACGCTAAAACACTTACAATCCATCCTGGGTTTCCTCAGTTTTGGAAGAACATACATTCTAAATTACGCAGAAAGGGTTAAACCTCTCTACGCATTAATCAAACCTGATTTTTCAACCAAAAACTGGACACAGGAACACACAGAAATCTTGCGTTCACTCCAGGCTAACATGTTAGCAACAAATCACTTACAAACACGCGTAAGTCAACGAAATTTGGTGATTCGAATAATTTCGGGTCAATGTGGATTCACCTACTTAACCTTCAATGAGGGTGAGAAAATACCAATCGCATACAAATCCCATTTGTACACACAAGCGGAAATGCGCTTCAGTTCTACTGAAAAAATTCTAACAGCAGTTCAAACCGCTGTAGCAAAAGAAAGAGCCTTAGCCCAAGGGAAACGCATAATTGTCGTAACCCCAGTACCAGCTTTAGAAGCGGTCACAAAAGCAAGCATTCCAAATGCTAAAGCATTACATCCAAGATGGATTCAATGGGTTAATTCTCTTGCTGCAACGGATGTTGAATATGTTTTTGATCCAGATTTGAAAACACAAGCATTCCTGCAATATGAACAAGAATGTCCTCTGCCCACTGAGATTCTGCCTCTCGATCAGTACGAATTCATAATTTACACTGACGGATCCGCACAACCCGCAACAGGGAGTAAGCAAGCTTACAGTGCAGCGTGTGCTATCGTTAAAGGTCGCATGGGAAATGGCATCTTCCGATCTATGGTCACAAAAACTCAGTCACTAGGAGATTGTACAGCTCAGCGAGCTGAACTACAAGCATTCAAACTGGCACTTGAGAGTACGGATCGAGAATTCCCCACACTGATAGTGTGCGATTCCTTTTACTGTTTTCAGTCGTATAATGACTATATACGAAACTGGCTTGAAAATGGTTTCAAAGATGCGAAAGGTGGCACAATAAAGCACAAAATGCTTTGGGAACAAGTAGTTCAGTTGAAAAACGAACTACCAAAGGCTCACGTGATTCACACACTGAGTCATCAACGTGATGGCGTTCACGTTGCAGGGAATTCATTGGCTGACGAAGCCGCAAAGGGGGCTGTTCAGACGGCTTCCGTAGCTGCGATCACTCGTTCAAAAACAAAAATAGACGGTGAGATAATGTTGGCTGTCAATGCTTCAAGCAAGGGCAGCAGTGCAGCATTACCAAAAAAGTTTCCACTCAAGTACTCTTATGTAATTGATGCGAACAACGTTCCTTTTGCTCGAATCCCTGGAGTGGGGGATAGGGTAATTCCAAACATGGAACGCAGATTAGGACTAATCCTAGCAGCACACAAAGGGATAGCTTCTGCCCAGGCAGGTATTTCTGCGACATTATCTTTACTCAAGCAAAGATATTGGTGGCCTGGCATTCGGAAACAAACTAAAAACTATGTTTTAGAATGTGAAATTTGCCAACAGATGAAAGTCTCAACAGTGAAACGTCCTGCGCAGACACCCCTATTAATCTTAGATAAACCATTAGCTTGTGTTTACCTGGACCACTGCGGTCCCTTGCAAAGGGACGGTAATTATAAATACATCATGGTTGCAGTGGATTCATGCTCTAGGTTCCTATGGTTATGGCCTCGACGCTCGAACTGTTATAAAAGATTTGCGAGTCTTTATCGGCACATACGCAATAGGCACGCTACATTCTGTACTGGGGTAAATGTACGACATTGTTCTGCATTCTGTCCATCAATTGTTGTTTTTACACGCTACATTCTGACCAGGGTCCTGCGTTTAGCTCTAGGGCTTACAAAGAAGCCATGGCCAGTCTGGGCGTTGCATTGCGGTACTCCTCTCCATTCCATCCTGAGGGAAATTCGGTTGTGGAAAGGAAAAACCGGGACATAAAGCAGTCTATAACAGCTAGGGTATTAGGTTCGGGTGATGGGTGGGTCAAACACCTCAATGGCGTACAGCGCGCAATGAACAATCTGCCAAGAAGTTCTCTAGGGGGTCACTCCATATGAGGTCCTATTTGGGACAAGAATGTGGGTACCAGACCTTGAACACGTAGGCACAGTGGTGGAAAATAAACCGTTTGATATCAAAGATCGTTTGGCTGTTTTACAGGAACTAAATCAACTAAGAACGAAACAAAGCAACGTATTCCTACAGCCAACCACCACTGGGGAAACATCGGCGGTCCCAGCAAGGCCTGTCTGGATTCCAAAAGTTGGGGCTCTAGTCAGAGAAAAGATTGCGGACAAGAAGGAATTTGGACCTTCTTACAGACAACCAGTACCTGTTCTAGCAGTTCAAGGAACAAGAACAGTACTTCTGCCGCCCCTTGCTGGAAGAAAGGAGAAAATATTTGTGTCCATCGACCTCATCAAACCACAGTATGTGGCCAATACTGAACAGTAGGCCTCGTGGACTCCGACCTAGTAGCAGACGCACTCCTCTCGCTACTATCCAAGAGGTTCAGACTGAAAGACTGATAACTATCGAGAATTCAGCTGTACTGATGGAGGACTAAGCAACAATGCTATGGAACTCATCCCTCTTGAAACTCAAGTAACAGTTCGTCCAAATACACCTGTCTACACCAACGTGACACGTGATGAACTGGTTCCTGTGATTTCAACAAATCCTGATGCAATTCCAACAATTGACAGAACTGCTTCTGGCTTTTTCATTCACTTTGATACGTTCTCAGAAGATCCGAGTGAACCTGAAACGACGCCAGCATCATTCCAACTCAAGCAGCAAGTACAAGACTTTATTCACTTTCTGAAAAAGACTTATCTGGTTTCTCCATGGATTGAACTCTGGATTTCATCTGGACTTTTTGTTTTCCTGCTCTGGCTAGCTTTGGTAACAACTGTGAGCATGCTTATAAGTGGCAGATACATCCATGTGAACACTGAAGGAAAAGACGTAAACGTACTTTTGAAACCTCATAAATCTTCCCATCGTGAAGCAAGAGACTTGTCATCAGTGAACATCACAGCTGTTCCTATACTTGATGGTATAGTGTGGGACAAAACAGTTTATGATGTCTTCGGTCCGAATGAACAATTGAACATTCCACATTTGTTTAAAATTTCACTAAGTGATTTAATTACGTCCAGTACCTATTCAGATGATTGGGACTTTGAGACTGTTAATGACATAATGTTTGACTCTAGAAAAATCTGCTGCATTTTCTAAAAATGAATATTTAGAGGGTTCATCAGACTATGAACAAATGTATTGTTATAACCACTATGGTCATCATTATTTGCATAAATCTGCATATCCAAGAAATGTGTTTATGTTTAACCAGTGGGAACATTGTCCTACACCACCACAAGGTAGTTCAAAAACATTTGCTAGTAAGTTTCCATATTTTTCAGGTTACAATACATCTGACCCAGAAACGTTTTACTATAAAAATGTAAACAAAACAGGACTGAAAATTATGTTAACGAATACCAAACAGATATACTCTGCAGCATTTATTGCCCAACTGTCTTCACAGGGTTTCGACTTATGGAAGGACACAATAGAGACAAAAACTGTCTGGGGTAGTAAAGATTGGCAAGTGCAGGGGATAGAAGCTTTATTTAGAGCCTGCATCATCCCTGAACAAATACTGTTTTTGAATGAAACCGTCCAACAAACATCTTGTCTTGGATTAGCCAAGATTAAAGAGATGAAAACACCTTCTGTACCAACACCTGCCAGTACTAATGATACAAAGGCAGTGGTGACAGTTGACAATATACTACAACTCAACAGATCTAATCCTGATTGGAAGAAATGGTTGATCTGGCCCACAGACACAAACAACTGTCAGGAAAGATTCCTGAATAAAACTCAGGGCTTTACTATTCATAGGCCAGACCCAAGATATGTCCAAAGACAACATCCGGGGGTAGTAACAACATACAGTGTAGGGAAATTATGCCTCGATTGGCTGCATAAGTCTACACTACAGGATGTAAAACAACCCTTATCCTTACTTGCAGACGACGCAGACCTTAGGGAATTCTTGCTTGGACCAAGAAAACCGCGTCAAAAACGTTTCATATATGCCGGCATTTATGCTGCTTATAACGAAGCATGGAAAGTGTCACAGATGGAGGCCGCAGAACGAATACGTGAACTTGATCGTATTAATTTAGAGAAAACACTCTCTGTGGTCGACAATGGGTTAACAACTTTGTCCTCCAGAATATATTCATTGGATGGCATTGTATCCTCTGCTATCGACATTCTAGAACAAGATTTGGCGATGTTACAACAAGGTCAATCTCAATTACGTTCTATAGTGTTATTAAGCTGGACGCTGCAATCTTTGCGAGCGGGCTATGTGCCTTGGCGTTTCATCAACACGTCGTCTCTGTTTGCAGAATACAATCTAACTGATAAACAGATCGAATTGGCGCAAAGAGGAGCAAGGTATACAGTGCTGAGCATTGAAAAACTGGAAAAATTACCATTCACAGAGGCAGAAAAACCAGCTACAGAATGGCTCATTCATGGCAAAATAACATTACCTGTGACTACTTTTCAGTTTCAGTATTGCCTCAGACAAATGCAAGCAGGCAAATATGAAAGGTTGGGTAAGGAATACATTAAGACATCTTGGGATTTACCGTATACACATAGATGTTGGAGTGGGGATCGTGAAGTGTTTTTGAGCAGTACTGACTGTAAACATGCACTGAGCGGTTCACTTATATGTCAGGACATTTCTTTACACGGGCTTGTAATGGTTCTGTGGCAAATTTGTCTTGCCATCAGCGGGGTACACCAGCTGCTGTGATTAATCCAACGTTTGGACAACTTTCGAATGGGAATTACCTCATGTTGAATGATCAGAGTTGATGCGGAATGTTGCCAGGCATCCCATATCTAGTAACGGTCGACTCCAGGGTCACTTGCTGTATGCAAGTATTGTTTCCCCCAATAGACACAGTCAGGGAGTCGCCTCTATGGCCTTTGCTGAACGTCTCTTTTATAAGATTTGATACTTTGAGCAGAATGAAAGCCATGCTTTTACAGCAAACAGTGCCTTTGACCTCGGCCAAAGAAACCTATGATCTACAAGTAGCAAGGACTTTGGCTGAGATACAGACTTTAATACGTACAAACTGCCCTATACATTTCGTAGAAATGATAACACGTATCTTTAACATGGCTGATACAACAGGAGTTGTACATGTATTTAAAAGCATCTGCTCCGGTCTGTTAGCACCTTTCCAGGCAATACTCGGAATCATCCCGAACTTTGCACATTCGGTGTTTGGTGGCATACCATTAATTCTAGAACTTGTTGCCGGAATTCTATTTCTCTTCCTGCTATTGCGCTATGGCCAGCCTATTCGCAGACATCACTCCGAGCGAAATGGAGAAGGCGCTCCTTGAAAGAAAGTGCCGTGAGCGAATAGTACAGCTATTGGGAATGACTCGCCTACGTGACCTTAATACAACTTGGTTCCTGTCATTCAGACCAATCTGGCAAAATGGCATCTTACCTGTTCTACGATGCCTGCTATGCGGTGAAGAATGCGTGTTGGACACCTGTCTAACATATCCATCAGCCACGCCAACGGATGTCGATACTTTGCTGGTCCCGATAACGGCCCATGCTCTGTGTTGTCCCCAGAGGCTACCAATCCTGATGTCAGCATTCATTGAGATCTCACAGACGCTTCCGGCTGCTGCTGAGGTACGAGAAAGATCAACAGGCACTCAAGTAACAACGGACGCGAACATTGCTGCGGTGACCAATGCTGTGAGCGATGCTTCACATCTCTGTGCAGTTAATCTTCTACACGAGTGTTCCAACTAACACCAACTACAGTGGATGATGTTTTGTCTATAGAAATAGATGATCTCATGTTTACACCAGACCCGCAAACTGACTCTGATTCCGCATACAGTGTTCCAGAGATGCAGTAACAATTTGACCTTCATTTTTCAAAAACTTGGAACTCTACCAAAATTGAACTTTTTTGAACGAAAATGGCACTTCAATCTGCTTAAAGTAGAACTAGCCTTATAATACAGACCTTGCGGTACTTCCATGGACACTTAGTCATCTTGTGTGTCTAAATCAGTTCATTAATTTCCATGACATGAAATGACTTTGATGTTTGAACAACTTATCGATCATTTTTGTTATATGTAAATATTACTGCTTATTTTCATTCCAATTGCATTGATTTAATACTTTCTGCCTGACATGAATAAGCATTGCTTAATATGTACAGAATCTTTTGCATTTTTAAATATGTTTTTTAATGCTTTTAAGATTTTTTTTTAATATGCAGTACTCCAATGTTTAGCATTTTTAGATGTTTAGCATTTTAGTATCATCGTACACACGAAAGAGGAGTGGGTGTTGTATTCTTCTTAGGGTGTCCATAACCGGGCTTGCTAGAATCATGTCCTTATATAGGCACAATTCGCCCTGCCCTTATATAGGCATAAAATCCCAGTCCTTATTTAGGCATAAACCGTGCACTCCAAATACAGGCATGGTCTCCGACATCCGTCCACCCTAACGTCACAACGAGTTCATGAAAAAAACAGACCCTTAGGCAGCGGGACTTTCCCTAGCCCAGGACTATTGATTTCTTCAAGGACTCATATATTATGCATGAACCATTATTCCTTAGGGGATCATTCCTGAGGTCTTCCGCTGTCCGACTCACGTCAATGCTAACATTCTTAGGTAAATCTCAGGTATAAATATACCTTCCCGAGCCCCTGTAAATCAGAGGAGACCACGACTTCAGAGGAGCCCGTTTCCCGGCCGGACGCACTGAGAAGACGCTGTCATTCCTGCACGCAGAGAGTCCAGCTTCCAGTGATCTAACTTCCCTTGCGGGGTGTTGGAGTTCGAGTCTGGAAAGAGATTCCTACCACTCTCATTCTTCAGGTATGGAGCTGACTAGAACCTAGAGGGACTCTTGGCATACTAGGCTTAACATACTCTTAGTATACTATAGTAAGGAATACTTCACCTACTTCATACCTCTCCCTACACCTAGGACAGGTTAGGTACATTGGGGTAGAACTAGGTTAGAAACGCATCGTATGAGTACTCGCATTTTTAGTCTGTGTCATTTTATGTAAATGCATATTTGCTAAAAAGATAATGCTAACGCAGTATTATTTATTTCTACTGCTCACCCTGTACATTATTTAACTTGCATACTGTCTTGTGATCGTAACAGCACATTTTACTTACACCAGAAACAAGACTGTTCAATAAATCTTTTATTGAAACGCCCGTCTGTTCTTTCTGTGTAACTTTGAGGAAAACTAAGCATGCACGACTGAGCTGAGTGAAATAGTTATCTATTGTTTCCACGACTCTGGGACACGTTCTGATTCTAAAGAGAAACACAGTGGTCATGTTTTGCGGCTGCAGAAACTACTCCCTTCTTGTCGTCAAGAAGTTTCTAGTGGCCTCTGAGCTAGCTGGCACAAGTAATTAAGTTTAATATACTCGATAGGGACATACCGACCGTAGTCCTATGTCAAACCTATAGGATATATTATTCCAATGCGCAGAGCCTATTAGGGAAATAGGAGCTACACTACAGAGCCACCAGAGAGCCTTGTTTCTCAATGCCTCCCATGATTCGTTTACCTGTGGTGTAAGAAGCGGTACATTTGCCAGCATTATGGTTAATGGGGTAGCTTCAGGGGGCAGACTCAACCTAACCTCCTCCCTATCCCTGTGAACTGCAGGTGAGGTAGATGACAAGGCGATATCACAGGGCTTTGCATAAGCAGGAGCTAAGTTATGTATTAGACCAGCAGTAGTCTGAGAACCCGTGGGCACTATATCTTGTATGTGGGGGGGCTTAGCCTGAGGAACTGGAGCTGAACGATCACCATCCGATACTAAGGGATTGAAAGAACGGTCAGTAGCACATGCTCCATTATTATTATTTTTAACATATCCTCAATAACCGTTAACCTAGCCAGTACTTGTTCTAAAGGAACTATTGCTTGGGTATGAGGTGTTGCAGGGCCCAAGGTCTCCCCAACAGAATGTAAAGGCCCGTTAAGGCTAATCATTTTGCTAAAAATGGAGTCCAAATGGTCTAGACGACCCCTAAGAGGGGCAAGGCTATTATCAATCAGTTCTTTCAATTGAGCGCAAACTGAGTCCTGTAGCAGGCGGCGGTTGGACTCTCTCGCCGTGGGACCCTGTAGGACCCTACCTTGATAACTCCACCGGGTACCCGGGGACTCAAGGAGGCTCCCAGAGGACCCACTCTGTTCATCCCTGAAACAGAGAGAGGCTAAGACTTGCTTAGCCTCTCTCTCAAATCAAGCAAAAGAAGGGAGAGGCATCGTGTCAGGCTTGCTCTGGTGGGACCGTCGTCCCAGTGCTCCAGGGAAATCAACCCCAGCCCGACCAGCACCTTCATTTTTAGACCCCAAGCACGGCAACACCCTGGGAAGGACTCCATGTCCCAGGGTGCAATGCTCGCCACCATCTGTAGCTGATTGCTAGGGGGAGGAGTCATCATTGCTGGCGCCTTAAGCGCTGTCAGGATCACCATGGCGCGGGACGCGCGCGGGCCGCGCCTGGGCGAAGCCGCGCCCGTCCGTGCCCGTCATCGCCCGGAAGAGACTGGGCTGGGCAATCCCTTTAACCCCTGTATTACCTGATACCAGTTCGTAGGCACAAGGTACTGTTACGAATTTTAAATTACCTTTTGTTTTTACTCTTTTTCTCCACTAACTGTGCTATACTCCGGTTGTTCAATATTCAGCTTTTCTCCCCTGGAACTAATTCCGTTGTTTTACTGCTTGTTCCCCTGCGCAGTTATCTCTTTTTTTCTTTCATTACATCAGCGAATTGGGTTATATGACGCTGCTCTGAGGTGCTACCCATAATGAGTAAACGCAAGGGAGTGGCAGGCACATTGGACGCTTTTATCGTGAGGGCGGAATCTATGATTTGCCATGAGATTGAACTAACTGAGAGGCGCCTATAGTTAGACCCTGTATCTCTGCAGAGGCACTTATCTGTAGGCCCCATTGGCCTGGGAGATGCATCTTTAATCCGTTCGCCCCCCATCACCCATAGCCAGCACTAGCCCCCTCAGAAATCTGACACTACCTTTATGGACTTGCAATCTGGATCGATGATAGCAACAAGGTTGCGGACTATTACTGCTCTTACCAAGGACACTGAGGATAGTGAGGATAAGCCGAGAGAGCCTGCAGGGAAGCGAAGGAGAGGGGCAGGCTTCCTAAAATCCAAACAGCTGAAGCGGGTTCGCCGAAATAATCCCGAGCTGCCCCGAAATCGCACTATTGGCACACAAACTGATGTTGCTCCTCCTGTATGTAACGCTTCAGTGCATACTGCGTTGGATTTGGGGGGGGGGGCTACTATGGACAAGCTTTGTCACTTACTTTGGGTGGGTAAGGCTCTTGGCTGTGAGCTTTGTCGCTTGCTTTGGGTGGGTAAGGCTCTTCTTGGCTGTGTGTTTTGTCACTTGTTTTGGGTGGGTAAGGCTCTTTGCTGTGAGCTTTGTCGCTTGCTTTGGGTGGGTAAGGCTCTTCTTGGCTGTGTGTTTTGTCACTTACTTTGGGTGGGTAAGGCTCTTGGCTGTGTGTTTTGTCACTAACCTTGGATTTGTAAGGTTCCTGGCTGTGAACATTGTCGCTTCCTTTGGGTAGGTAAGGCTCTTGGCTGTGAGCTTTGTCGCTTGCTTTGGGTGGGTAAGGCTCTTCTTGGCTGTGTGTTTTGTCACTTACTTTGGGTGGGTAAGGCTCTTGGCTGTGTGTTTTGTCACTTACTTTGGGTGGGTAAGGCTCTTGGCTGTGTGTTTTGTCACTTACTTTGGGTGGGTAAGGCTCGTGGCTGTGTGTTTTGTCACTTACTTTGGGTGGGTAAGGCTCTTCTTGGCTATTTGTTTTGTCACTTATTTTGGGTTGGTAAGGCTCTTCTTGGCTGTGTGTTTTGTCACTTACTTTGGGTGGGTAAGGCTCTTCTTGGCTGTGTGTTTGGTCACTTACTTTGGGTGGGTAAGGCTCTTGGCTGTGAGCTTTGTCACTTGCTTTGGGTGGGTAAGGCTCTTCTTGGCTGTGTGTTTTGTCACTTACTTTGGGTAGGTAAGGCTCTTGGCTGTGTGTTTTGTCACTAACCTTGGATTTGTAAGGTTCCTGGCTGTGAACATTGTCGCTTTCTTTGGGTAGGTAAGGCTCTTGGCTGTGAGCTTTGTTGCTTGCTTTGGGTGGGTAAGGCTCTTCTTGGCTGTGTGTTTTGTCACTTACTTTGGGTGGGTAAGGCTCTTGGCTGTGTGTTTTGTCATTTACTTTGGGTGGGTAAGGCTCTTGGCTGTGTGTTTTGTCACTTACTTTGGGTGGGTAAGGTTCTTGGCTGTGTGTTTTGTCACTTACTTTGGGTGGGTAAGGCTCTTGGCTGTGTGTTTTGTCACTAACCTAGAATTTGTAAGGTTCCTGGCTGTGAACATTGTCGCTTTCTTTGGGTAGGTAAGGCTCTTGGCTGTGAGCTTTGTCACTTACTTTGGGTGGGTAAGCTGGCATGGTCTCGTATTGATGTAGGGGGGCATGGATCTCGCTCGGATCGACGTACCCATCCGTACCAACACCTGGAAAATGAGAAGAGGAGGGGGGATTAAATAAACCCTACTAACAGTCCACACTGCAAGTGGTCAAGTTGTACGCCCACTCTCCATTATTCCCAACAAAGTAGCATTTTTGATTTAATTTAGGATTTGACGAAGCCCAGGCCAGAATTTGGTAGAATGAGGTTCTAGAGGTTGTCTAATCAACAGCAGTTTAGCCAAGGTGCAGACAGATCCAGGCAGAGCTGGGGACTAATGCTGACCACCCCTGTTTTACACCCCAAAATCAAGGTACTTGCAAATAAAAAAGGCGGAGGGTTTAGTTGGGAGTAAAGAATAAGTTTCAGCTTGCATTTAATGTACCTAGAAAGACCTCACTGATCACCTACTGAGGCAGGAGTTCTAGGGTCATGCTGCACGTGCTCAACATGTTGCTACAGAACTCTGCACAATGTGTGTCCAGAGATCTCTATGAGTGCTGCTCTGTACACAAGGGTGACTACAGAACTCTGCACAATGTGTGTCCAGAGATCTCTATGAGTGCTGCTCTGTACACAAGGGTGACTACAGAACTCTGCACAATGTGTGTCCAGAGATCTATATGAGTGCTGCTCTGTACACAAGGGTGACTACAGAAGTCTGCACAATGTGTGACCAGAGATCTCTATGAGTGCTGCTCTGTACACAAGGGTGACTACAGAACTCTGCACAATGTGTGTCCAGAGATCTCTATGAGTGCTGCTCTGTACACAAGGGTTACTACAGAACTCTGCACAATGTGTGTCCAGAGATCTCTATGAGTGCTGCTCTGTACACAAGGGTGACTACAGAACTCTGCACAATGTGTGTCCAGAGATCTCAATAAGTGCTGCTCTGTACCCAAGGGTGACTACAGAACACTGCATAATGCATGGCCCATAGTTCTTCTGCACAAATATAACCACAGAGCTCTGCTCAACAGGTGTGACCTTAGAGTTCTGCACAATGTTTACCCAGAGGTCACAATCACTGCAGCGCTGTACACAAGTGTGACTGCGAAACTCTGCATAATGCATGGCCGCAACGTTCTGCACAAGTATTACCACAGAGTTCAGCTGAACAGGTGTGACCTCAGAGCTCTGCACAATGTGTGACCAGAGGTCACTGTTACTGCAGTGTTGTACACAAGTGTGACTGCAGAAATCTGCATAGTGCATCGCTGCAAAGCCAGGAGTGTCCTTTTGAAATAACTGTTGTTTTGAGAACAGTGTACAGTGTTTAAATTGAGCCAGTGCTTTCCGGTGCTCGGCACCTGCACTTAATTGCCGGCACCGGCACTTGGAACAGCTGCTCATTTAAAGATGAGCAGGAAAACAGTTATTTAATAATTCAATACATGTCCAAAGCAACTGATACCAGCCACCCAAACCATTTTTAAAGCTTGGGGGCCTTGAACAGTCTGAATTCTCACACTTGTAGCAGTGTGATGGTCAGTAGTTGTATAAGTTCTGTCACTGGCAGCGCTGGCAGGGGCAATGGGGGGTGCGTGCTGTGGTGGCCTCATCACGAAGGCCCCAGCACTTATTTGTTTACAAATTAAGCTAACAGGATTTTGTGTGAATAATGAATTCAAATATTTTCATGACTCAGAGGAAACCCTCCATACCTCTCTCTCTGAGTTATATTTGAATATCAGAACACCTTGAGCCATTGATAGTAGCGGGTGTACATATTCACCTGTTCAGTACATGAACCAACAGCTGAGAGATGCCCAGATAACGTGCTAACTGTTGGGTACCACAGCGCACTGCGTTTGCACTCTGCAATATCCCTCGATCCATCTCAGATGACATTTGTTGCATAAACCTGTAGATTAAGAGCAGATGGTGTACTGCGTGCAAAGAGCAGTGAATCCAGAATCATGCAGAAAACACCACAGATGCTGAAACACAAAGGGGCTTATTTATGAGAGCCCTGAGTCACTTCTGCACCACGTGAAGTGGTACATGCGTGACGCAGGGCTCTCATTTCGATTTATGAAACCACGCAAAGCCACCCTGCGTGGCTTTGAGTGGCCTCATAACTCATGAGTAAGGCAACGCAGCGCAAATCGCTGTGTCGCCTTACTCTGCCCCCAGGAGGCATTTCATGGGCGTTCCTGTGGGTTTTCTCATGCAACAACCATGGAGTTTGACGCTGCCCCAGATTTACAAAGTCATGTAATCCTGGGGAAGTGTCGAATCCGTAAGCCTCCCGAGGCGAGGCATAATGAGGAGGAATGTGTTCATTTCTCCTCGTTTTTTCCTCTTTCCATGTGTTCTGCATTCTGCAGCACTCATGGAAAGAGGAACACATCTCTTAGGATTGCTTTTCCTTCCTGCACAAAAACAATCCTTCATGCAACAGAGGGACCCTTGCAACACGGTGGAAGGGTGCCTACATTGGCGCTAGGCTTCCAAAACGGCGCAAGCGCAGGCAGAAAGGACAGGAATGCACCTTAGTGCTTAAATATAGTGCATTCCTGCCCTTTCACCTTGGTGTAGGGGAGCGCAGCTAGCTGCATTCCTGCCCTTTCACCTCGGTGTAGGGGAGCGCAGCTAGCTGCATTGCTGCCCTTTCAGCTCGGTGTAGGGGTGAGCAGCTAGGTGCATTCCTGCCCTTTCACCTCGGTGTAGGGGAGCCCAGCTAGCTGCCTTGCTGCCCTTTCACCTCAGTGTAGGGGAGCGCAGCTAGCTGCATTGCTGCCCTTTCACCTCGGTGTAGGGGAGCGCAGCTAGCTGCATTGTTGCTTTTTCACCTCGGTGTAGGGGAGCGCAGCTAGGTGCATTCCTGCCCTTTCACCTCGGTGTAGGGAGCGCAGCTAGCTGCATTGCTGCCCTTTCACCTCGGTGTAGGGGAGCGCAGCTAGCTGTATTGCTGCCTTTTCACCTCGGTGTAGGGGAGCGCAGCTAGCTGCATTGCTGCCCTTTCACCTCGGTGTAGGGGAGCGCAGCTAGCTGCATTCCTGCCCTATCACCTCGGTGTAGGGGAGTGCAGCTAGCTGCATTGCTGCCATTTCACCTCGGTGTAGGGGAGCGCAGCTAGCTGCATTGCTGCCCTTTCACCTCGGTGTAGGGGAGCGCAGCTAGCTGCATTGCTGCCTTTTCACCTCGGTGTAGGGGAGCCCAGCTAGCTGCATTGCTGCCCTTTCACCTCGGTGTAGGGGAACCCAGCTAGCTGCATTGCTGCCCTTTCACCATGGTGTAGGGGAGCGCAGCTAGCTGCATTGCTGCCTTTTCACCTCGGTGTGGGGCAGCGCAGCTAGCTGCATTGCTGCCCTTTCACCTTCGGTGTAGGGCAGCGCAGCTAGCTGCATTGCTGCCCTTTCACCTTGGTGTAGGGGAGCACAGCTAGCTGCATTGCTGCCCTTTCACCTCGGTGTAGGGGAGCCCAGCTAGCTGCATTGAGCCCAGCTAGCTGCATTGCTGCCCTTTCACCTCGGTGTAGGAGGCGCAGCTAGCTGCATTGCTGCCCTTTCACCTCGGTGTAGGGGAGCACAGCTAGGTGCATTCCTGCCCTTTCACCTCGGTGTAGAGGAGCGCAGCTTGCTGCATTGCTGCGCTGCGCTGCACCAAAATGCCATAAATGAGGCTCAAAGTCTAGATATGAAATGCACTGAGCAGATTGCTGTGAGACACATGACAGGACATGACATTTGGAAGTAGTGAAAACTTTCATTGATGATTGAAAACAAAGCTGCAGTGAATAATAAAAAATTGATTTCTTAGGCTCGTGTGCTGGCGTGGTACGGGCTGCATGCAGACTCACGTCCCATAACAACAATCGGGTGTGGCGCCTCAAGACTATGGTCATACAATTAAATTCCAGCGGGTCCATTCAGCCTTATATCATTATGAAGCTGATTAAATTTGTGCCATTAAGTTGGTTAATAATAAATAACTGCTACCACTACCAAAATACTCTTTTTGGTGAATGTGCTTTACATACACACGTACATGATATTTTCTGAACCAGCTGCCTATGAGTACGTAGTTACTGTGCACACTGAGGGGATTAAAAAAAGCTATTGTTTGTTAAATCGAGATGAATCTGTTTTCCTCACTTGGTCTGTGGTTGGGGATGTTCAGATCCCTTCTTGGCGGTGGAATAGGCTTGTTTCTGCGTCTCTTCAGCGACTTGCGATGTTTGTTGTAAAGGAGAATAGCAGCCGTGGTTAGCAGCGCTGTTCCGATGACAGCTCCAACGACTGCTCCCGCAAGGACTCCTGCTGGTGAAAAGTGAGACTGCTCAGCTGCTAGTGAAGAATAACTGACAGGGGGCGCTGTCTGTAAGGAGTGTGCAGGGGGAGCACAGTGACAAGAGGCACAGTTCACAAACATATTCATAAACCGGCGTCTGCGGGTTCACTTGGGAGCAGAGGACCTGATTAAAAATCGGCAGACAGGGTTACTTCGTCACAACGGTAATGGATATACTGCCCGTCGAAATATAAATCCCATAGTACTTCGACACGACGGTGACGGATCTATCCTAGCCACCAAAATATAAATCCCAGGATATCCTACAGGATTTATATTTGAGCGGACCGGATATCCGTCACCGTTGTGATGGAGTAGCCCGACCGCCGAGATCTAAATAAGACCCAGAGTCGCAAATGTCAATATTTTCAACAGAGCTCCTGGACGCAGGCTGTACTACTGACTAGGGAGCAGATCATGGGCAGTATACCAAGCACAGCATATTGAAAGGTAAGTATACATTTATATTCCTAATTCCATATCTATGCACCATGAAGCTATATAGACTAGCACGATTCATACTTGAGGGGTGAGGTATACACTTATTTACCTTTTGATACTATGTCCTCGATATTAGGCATACCTCGATCTCTGAATTCAATATTCAAGGTGCACACAGAGAATTCCTAATTATGACAACACACATGTGTACAATAAAGAAAAAAAAATCCTTTCATCTTATTTTTCCGTGGGGATATAAATCCTCCTGGACAAACCGCTCGTCTGGTCCCCACAGATTACGAAGCATCGCCTTCCAAATATGGAGCTGAAAGAGAATTACTCCTGTTAACAGGAGTGTAACTCAGGGTGGTAATGGCTCAGGAAGAACTTTGCCAAGACTCTTAAACTCTAGACTTTGGGGGTATTTGTGAATATTCCATGGCATCCCCATTTCCAGCCCCTGTGATTAAGCTGACATGTTAATCAAACTATTCATTGCTCAACCGATTAATGAGTGGACGTTTATTTTTGGTGAATTCTTTGCACTCGTAGATCAAACCGTGTGTGTGTGTGTGTGTGAAGCTATAAACACAGAGTGAATGCAGCATCTTAAAAAAAGCCGCAGCACTGTGAGATACCAGTAGAGGACGCAGAGACATCACACACAGAACCGTAGTAGTGGTTTGAAATAGCAGAGGGAGCATAAACACTACACAGACAACTGTAACACTGCACAGAGCCAAGAACAAAACACAGACAACTATAACACTGCACTGATCCAGCAGATGGAGCACAAACACTACACACAGAACTGTAACACTGCGCAGAGCCAGCAGAGGGAGCACGAACGCTGCAAACAGAACTGTAACACTGCACAGAGCCAGCAGAGGGAGCACGAACACTACACTGAGAACTATTACACTGCACAGAGCCCACAGAGGGAGCACAAACACTAAAAACAGAACTGTAACACTGCGCAGAGCCATGAACACTAAACTCAGAATTGTAACACTGCGCAGAACCAGCAGAGAGAGCATGAACACTACACTCAGAACTATAACACTGCCCAGAGCCAGCAGAGGGAGCACAGACACTACACACAGAACTGTAACACTCCGCAGAGCCACAAACACTACACTCAGAATTGTAACACTCCATAGAGCCAGCAGAGGGAGAATGAACACTACATTCAGAAGTATAACACTGCGCAGAGCCATAAACACTGTGACTTGTAACACTGCGCGAAGCCAGTAGAGAGAGCACAGCCACTACAGAGTGAACTGTAACACTGCACAGAGCCCACAGAGGGAGCAAAAACACTAAACACAGAACTGTAACACTGCGCAGAGCCACAAACACTACACTCAGAATTGTAACACTGCACAGAGCCAGCAGAGGGAGCATGAACACTACATTCAGAACTATAACACGGCGCAGAGCCATAAACACTGTGACTATACTCAGAATTGTAACACTGCGCAGAGCCAGTAGAGAGAGCACGAACACTACACTCAGAACTATAACACTGCGCAGAGCCTGCAGAGGGAGCACAAACACTAAACTCAGAAGTATACAACTGCGCAGAGCCAGTAGAGGCAGCACGAACACTACACACAGAAGTATAACACTGCGCAGAGCCTGCAGAGTCCGCAGAGGGAGCACGAACACTGCAAACAGAACTGTAACACTGTGCAGAGCCAGCAGAGGGAGCACGAACACTACACACAGAACTGTAACACTGTGCAGATCCACGCACACTACACTCAGAATTGCAACACTGCTTAGAGCCAATGAGGGAGCACAAACACTACGCAGAGAACTGTAACACTGCGCAGAGCCTGCAGATGGAGCACAAACACCACACACAGAACTCTAACACTGCGCAGAGCCAGCAGAGGGAGCACAACCACTACACACAGAACTGTAACACTGCGCAGATCCACGAACACTACACTCAGAATTGTAACACTGCATAGAGCCAAGGAGTGAGCACAAACACTACACAGAGAACTGTAACACTGCGCAGAGCCTGCAGAGGAGCACAAACACTACACACAGAACTGTAACACTGTGCAGAGACAGCAGAGGGAACATAAACACTACACACAGAACTGTAACACTGCACAGATCCACAAACACTACACTCAGAATTGTAACACTGCGTAGAGCCAAGGAGGGAGCACAAACACTACACACAGAACTGTAACACTGTGCAGAGACAGCAGAGGGAGCATGAGACACTACACACAGAACTGTAACATTGCGCAGATCCACGAACACTACACTCAGAATTGTAACACTGCGTAGAGCCAAGGAAGGAGCACAAACACTACACAGAGAACTGTAACACTGCACTGAGCCAGCAGATGGAGCACATAAACTACACACAGAACTGTAACACTGCGCAGAGCCAGCAGATGGAGCACGAATGCTGAAAACAGAACTGTAACACTGCACAGAGCCAGCAGAGGGAGCATGAACACTACACAGAGGACTGTAACACTGCGCAGAGCCCAAAGAGGGAGCAACAACACTACACACAGTACTGTAACACTGCGCAGAGACAGGAACACTATACTCAGAATTGTAACATTGTGCAGAGCCAGCACAGGGAGCACGAACACTACACTGAGAACTATAACACTGCGCAGAGCCCACAGAGGGAGCACAAACACTAAAAACAGAACTGTAACACTGCGCAGAGCCACAAACACTAAACTCAGAATTGTAACACTGCGCAGAGCCAGCAGAGGGAGCACGAACACTACACTCAGAACTGTAACACTGTGCAGAGCCAGAAGAGAGAGCACGGACACTACACACAGAACTCTAACACTGCGCAGAGCCAGCAGAGGGAGCACAACCACTACACACAGAACTGTAACACTGCGCAGATCCACGAACACTACACTCAGAATTGTAACACTGCATAGAGCCAAGGAGTGAGCACAAACACTACACAGAGAACTGTAACACTGCGCAGAGCCTGCAGAGGGAGCACAAACACTACACACAGAACTGTAACACTGTGCAGAGACAGCAGAGGGAACATAAACACTACACACAGAACTGTAACACTGCACAGATCCACAAACACTACACTCAGAATTGTAACACTGCTTAGAGCCAATGAGGGAGCACAAACACTACGCAGAGAACTGTAACACTGCGCAGAGCCTGCAGATGGAGCACAAACACCACACACAGAACTCTAACACTGCGCAGAGCCAGCAGAGGGAGCACAACCACTACACACAGAACTGTAACACTGCGCAGATCCACGAACACTACACTCAGAATTGTAACACTGCATAGAGCCAAGGAGTGAGCACAAACACTACACAGAGAACTGTAACACTGCGCAGAGCCTGCAGAGGGAGCACAAACACTACACACAGAACTGTAACACTGTGCAGAGACAGCAGAGGGAACATAAACACTACACACAGAACTGTAACACTGCACAGATCCACAAACACTACACTCAGAATTGTAACACTGCGTAGAGCCAAGGAGGGAGCACAAACACTACACACAGAACTGTAACACTGTGCAGAGACAGCAGAGGGAGCATGAACACTACACACAGAACTGTAACATTGCACAGATCCACGAACACTACACTCAGAATTGTAACACTGCGTAGAGCCAAGGAAGGAGCACAAACACTACACAGAGAACTGTAACACTGCACTGAGCCAGCAGATGGAGCACATAAACTACACACAGAACTGTAACACTGCGCAGAGCCAGCAGAGGGAGCACGAATGCTGAAAACAGAACTGTAACACTGCACAGAGCCAGCAGAGGGAGCATGAACACTACACAGAGGACTGTAACACTGCGCAGAGCCCACAGAGGGAGCAACAACACTACACACAGTACTGTAACACTGCGCAGAGACAGGAACACTATACTCAGAATTGTAACATTGTGCAGAGCCAGCACAGGGAGCACGAACACTACACTGAGAACTATAACACTGCGCAGAGCCCACAGAGGGAGCACAAACACTAAAAACAGAACTGTAACACTGCGCAGAGCCACAAACACTAAACTCAGAATTGTAACACTGCGCAGAGCCAGCAGAGGAGCACGAACACTACACTCAGAACTGTAACACTGTGCAGAGTCAGAAGAGAGAGCACGGACACTACACACAGAACTGTAACACTGTGCAGAGTCACAAACACTACACTCAGAATTGTAACACTGCGCATAGCCAGCAGAGGGAGCATGAACACTTCATTCAGAAGTATAACACTGCGCAGAGCCATAAACACTGTGACCATACTCAGAATTGTAACACTGCACAGAGCCAGTAAAGAGAGCACGAACACTACACTCAGAACTATAACACTGCTCAGAGCTACCATATTGAGCACAAACACTAAACTCAGAACTATACAACTGCGCAGAGCCAGTAGAGGCAGCACGAACACTACACACAGAAGTGTAACACTGCGCAGAGCCCGCAGTGTCCGCAGAGGGAGCACGAACACTGCAAACAAAACTGTAACACTGCTCAGAGCCAGCAGAGGGAGCACGAACACTACACACAGAACTGTAACACTGTGCAGATCCACGCACACTACACTCAGAATTGTAACACTGCTTAGAGCCAAGGAGGGAGCACAAACACTACACAGAGAACTGTAACACTGCGCAGAGCACGCAGAGGGAGCACAAACACCACACACAGAACTCCAACATGGCGCAGAGCCAGCAGAGGGAGCACAACCACTACACACAGAAGTGTAACACTGTGCAGAGCCCGCAGTGTCCGCAGAGGGAGCACGAACACTGCAAACAAAACTGTAACACTGCTCAGAGCCAGCAGAGGGAGCACGAACACTACACACAGAACTGTAACACTGCGCAGATCCACAAACACTACACTCAGAACTGTAACACTGCATAGAGCCAAGGAGGGAGCACAACAACTACACAGAGAACTGTAACACTGCGCAGAGCCACGAAGATTACACAGAGAACTGTAACACTGTGCAGAGCCACAAACACTACATAGACAACTGTAACAATGCACTGAGCCAGGAAGGAAAGCACAAACACTACACAGAGAACTGTAACACTGCGCAGAGCCCACAGAGGGAGCACAAACACTACACACAGAAGTGTAACACTGCGCAGAGCCACAAACACTACATTCAGAATTGTAACACTGCGCAGAGCCAGCAGAGGGAGCATGAACACTACATTCAAAACTATAACACTGCACAGAGCACAGAGCGGGAGCACGGACACTACACACAGAACTGTAAGACTGCGCAGAGCCACAAACACTACACTCAGAATTGTAACACTGCGCAGAGACAGCAGAGAGAGCACGAACACTACACAGAGAATTGAAACTCTGCGTAGAGTTGGCAGATGAAACATGAACACTACACTCAGAACTATAACACTGCACAGAGCTAGCAGATGGAGCACAAACACTACACTTAGAACTATACAACTGCGCAGAGCAAGTAGAGGAAGCACGAACACTACACACAGAACTGTAATACTGCACAGAGCCTGCAGATTCCGCAAAGGGAGCACGAACACTGCAAACAGAACTGTAACACTGCGCAGAGCCATAGGAGGGAGCACAAACACTACACAGAGAACTGTAACACTGCGCAGAGCCCACAGAGGGAGCATGAACACTACACAGAGAACTGTAACACTGTGCAGAGACAGCAGAGGGAGCATGAACACTACACACAGAACTGTAACACTGCCTAGATCCATGAACACTACACTCAGAATTGTAACACTGCATAGAGCCAAGGAGGGAGCAAAAAACACTACACAGAGGACTGTAACACTGCAGAGAGCCCGCAGAAGGAGCACAAACACCACACACAGAACTGTAACACTCCGCAGAGCCCGCAGATGGAGCACAAACACTACACAGAGAATTGAAACTCTGCGCAGAGCTAGCAGATGAAACATGAACACTACACTCAGAACTATACAACTGTGCAGAGCCAGTAGAGGCAGCACGGACACTACACACAGAACTGTAACACTGCACAGAGCCTGCAGAGTCCGCAAAGGGAGCACGAACACTGCAAACAGAACTGTAACACTGCACAGAGCCATTGGAGGGAGCACGAACACTACACACACAACTGTAACACTGTGCAGATCCACGCACACTACACTCAGAATCGTAACTGCTTAGAGCCAAGGAGGGAGCACAAACACTACACCGAGAATAGAAACTCTGCGCAGAGCTAGCAGATGTAGCATGAACACTACACTCAGAACTATAACACTGCGCAGAGCTAGCAGATGGAGCACGAACACTACACTCAGAACTATAACACTGTGCAGAGCCAGTTGAGGCAGTACGGACACTACACACAGAACTGTAACACTGTGCAGAGCCACGAACACTACATAGACAACTGTAACAATGCACTGAGCCAGCAAGGGAAGCACAAACAATACACAGAAGAACTGTAACACTGCACAGAGCCCACAGAGGGAGCACAAACACTACAACTACACACAGAAGTGTAACACTGCGCAGAGCCACAAACACTACATTCAGAATTGTAACACTGCGCCGAGCCAGCAGAGGGAGCATGAACTCTACATTCAGAACTATAACACTGCGCACAGCACAGAGAGGGAGCACGGACACTACACACAGAACTGTAACACTGCGTAGAGCCATAAACACTACACTCAGAATTGTATTACTGCATAGAGCCCGCAGAGGGAGCACAAACACTACACAGAGAACTGTAACACTGCGCAGAGCCCGCAGAGGGAGCACAAACGCCACACACAGAACTGTAACACTGCGCAGAGCCCGCAGATGGAGCACAAACACTACACTCAGAACTCTAACACTTCACAAAGCTAGCAGATGGAGCACAAACACTACACTCAGAACTAGAACACTGCACAGAGCCAGTAGAGGCAGCACGGACACTACACACAGAACTTTAACACTGCACAGAGCCCACAGAGGGAGCAGAAAAACTGCAAACAGAATTGTAACACTGCGCAGAGCCAGCAGACGGAGCACGAACACTACACAGAACTGTAACACTGCGCAGATCCATGAATACTACACTCAGAATTGTAAAACTGCTCAGAGCCAGCAGAGGGAGCACAGCCACTACACACACAGAACTGTAACACTGCGCAGATCCATGAATACTACACTCAGAATTGTAACACTGCACAGAGCCAGCAGAGGGAGCACTAACACTACACAGAGAACTGTAACACTGCACAGAGCCCGCAGAGGGAACACGAACACTGTAAAAAGAACTGTAACACTGCGCAGAGCCTAGAACACTACACTCAGAATTGTAACACTGCGCAGATCTAACTGAGGGAGCACGAACACTACACAGGGAACTGTAACACTGCGCAGAGCACAGAGAGGGAGCACAAACACTGCAAACAGAACTGTAACACTGCACAGAGCCAGCAGAGGGAGCCTGAAAACTATGCACAGAACTGTAACACTGCACAGAGCCATGAACACTACACTCAGAATCATAACACTGCACAGAACCAGCAGAGAGAGCACTGACACTACACACAGAACTGTAACACTGCGCAGAGCTAGAAGTTGGAGCACGAACACTACACACAGAACTGTAACCCTGTACAGAGCCACAACACTACACTAAGTATTGTAACACTGCACAGATCCAGCAGTGGGAGCACGAACACTACACACAGAACTGTAACACTGTGCAGATCCACGCACACTACACTCAGAATTGTAACACTGCTTAGAGCCAAGGAGGGAGCACAAACACTACACAGAGAACTGTAACACTGCGCAGAGCCAGCAGAGAGAGCACAAACACCACACAGAGAACTCTAACACGGCGCAGAGCCAGCAGAGGGAGCATGAACACTACACATAGAACTGTAACACTGCCAAGATCCACGAACACTACACTCAGAATCGTAACACTGCATAGAGCCAAGGAGGGAGTACAAACATTACACAGAGAATTGTAACACTGCGCAGAGCCAGCAGAGGGAGCACGAACATTACACACAGAACTGTAACACTGTGCAGAGCCACAGAGGGAGCATGAATACTGCAAACAGAACTGTAACACTGCACAAAGCCAGCAGAGGGAGCACTACCATTACACACAGAACTGTAATACTGTGCAGAGACAGCAGAGGGAGCATGAACACTAGACACAAAACTGTAACACTGCGCAGAGCCCACAGAAGGAGCACAAAAACTGCAAACAGAACTGTAACACTGCGCAGAGCCGCAAAGGGAGCACAAACCCTACACGCAGAGCTGTAACACTGCGCAGATCCAGGAACACCACACTCAGACTTGTAACACTGCGTAGAGCCACGGAGGGAGCACAAACACTACACAGAGAACTGTAACACTGCACAGAGCCCGCAGAGGGAGCACAAACCCTACACACAGAGGTGTAACACTGCGCAGAGCCCGCAGATGGAGCACAAACACTACACTCAGAATTATAACACTGCGCAGAGCTAGCAGATGGAGCACGAACACTACACTCAGAACTATAACACTGCACAGAGCCAGTAGAGACAGCACAAACACTACACACAGAACTGTAACACTGAGCAGAGCCCACAGAAGGAGCACAAAAACTGCAAACAGAACTGTAACACTGCGCAGAGCCAGCAGACGGAGCACAAACACTACACAGAACTGTAACACTGCGCAGATCAATGAACATTACACTCAGAATTGTAAAACTGCGCAGACCCACGGAGGGAGCATAAACACTACACAGAGAATGGTAACACTGCACAGAGCATACAGAGGGAGCACAAACACTATACACAGAACTTTAACACTGCGCAGAGCCAGCAGAGGGAGCATGAGCACTACACTCAGAACTGTAACGCTGCACAGAGCCAGCAGAGGGAGCAAGGACACTAGACACAGAACTGTAACACTGCACAGAGCCACAAACACTACACTCAGAATTGTAACACTGTGCAGATCAAGCTGAGCGAGCACAAACACTGCAAACAGAACTGTAACACTGCACAGAGCCAGCAGAGGGAGCACGAAAACTACACGCAGAACTGTAACACTGCGCAGAGCCACGAATACTACACTCACAATTGTAACACTGTGCAGATCCAGCAGAGGGAGCACAAACACTACACAGGGAACTGTAACTCTGTGCAGAGCACACAGAGGGAGCACAAACACTGCAAACAGAACTGTAACACTGCGCAGAGCTAGCATAGGGAGCAGAAACACTACAAACACAACTGTAACACTGCGCAGAGCCACAAACACTACACTCAGAATTGTAACACTGCGCAGAGCCAGCATGGAGAGAGCAGGAACACAACACACAGAACTGTAAAACTGTGCAGAGCCAGGAGAGGGAGCACAAACACTACACACAGTACTATAACACTGCACAGAGACAGCAGAGGGAGCACGAATATTACACACAGAACTGTAACACTGTGCAGAGCCAAAGAGGGAGCATGAACACTGCAAACAGAACTGCAACACTGCGCAGAGCCAGCAGAGAGACCACTACCATTACACACAGAACTGTAACACTGTGCAGAGATAGCAGAGGGAGCATGAACACTACGCACAGAACTATAACACTGCGCAGATCCACGAACACTACACTCAGAATTGTAACACTGTGTAGAGCCACAGAGGGAGCGCAAACACTACACAGAGTACTGTAACACTGCACAGAGCCCGCAGAGGGAGCGCAAATGCTGCAAACAGAACTGTGACACTGCGCAGAGCCAGCAGAGGGAGCACGAAAACTACACGCAGAACTGTAACACTGCGCAGAGCACAGAGAGGGGCACAAACACTGCAAACAGAACTGTAACACTGCACAGAGCCAGCATAGGGAGCACAAACACTACAAACACAACTGTAACACTGCGCAGAGCCACAAACACTACGCTCAGAATTGTAACACAGTGCAGAGCCAACAGAGAGAGCAGGAACATTACACACAGAACTGTAACATTGCGCAGAGCCAGCAGAGTGAGCACGAACACTACACACAGAACTGTACACTGTGCAGAGCCCGCAGAGGGAGCACGAACACTGCAAACAGAACTTTAACACTGCACAGAGCCACGAACACTACACTCAGAATTATAACCCTGCACAGAACCAGCAGAGAGAGCACTAACACTACACACTGAACTGTAACACTGAACAGATCCAGCAGAGGGAGCATGAACACTACACACAGAACTGTAACACTGCGCAGATCCACACACACTACACTCAGAATTGTAACACTGCGTAGAACCAAGGAGGGAGCACAAACACTACACAGAGTACTGTAACACTGCGCAGAGCCCACAGAGGGAGCACAAACGCCACACACAGAACTGTAACACTGCGCAGAGTCCGCAGATGGAGCACAAACACTACACTCAGAACTGTAACACTTCACAAAGCTAGCAGATGGAGCACAAACACTACACTTAGAACTATACAACTGCGCAGAGCCAGTAGAGGAAGCACGAACACTACACACAGAACTGTAATACTGCACAGAGCCTGCAGATTCCGCAAAGGGAGCACGAACACTGCAAACAGAACTGTAACACTGCGCAGAGCCATAGGAGGGAGCACAAACACTACACAGAGAACTGTAACACTGCGCAGAGCCCACAGAGGGAGCATGAACACTACACACAGAACTGTAACACTGTGCAGAGACAGCAGAGGGAGCATGAACACTACACAGAGAATTGAAACTCTGCGCAGACCTAGCAGATGAAACATGAACACTACACTCAGAACTATACAACTGTGCAGAGCCAGTAGAGGCAGCACGGACACTACACACAGAACTGTAACACGGCACAGAGCCTGCAGAGTCCGCAAAGGGAGCACGAACACTGCCAACAGAACTGTAACACTGCGCAGAGCCATCGGAGGGAGCACGAACACTACACACACAACTGTAACACTGTGCAGATCCACGCACACTACACTCAGAATCGTAACTGCTTAGAGCCAAGGAGGGAGCACAAACACTACACCGAGAATAGGAACTCTGCGCAGAGCTAGCAGATGTAGCATGAACACTACACTCAGAACTATAACACTGCGCAGAGCTAGCAGATGGAGCACGAACACTACACTCAAAACTGTAATACTGTGCAGAGCCAGTAGAGGCAGCACGGACACTACACACAGAACTGTAACACTGTGCAGAGCCACGAACACTACATAGACAACTGTAACAATGCACTGAGCCAGCAAGGGAAGCACAAACACTACACGGAAGAACTGTAACACTGCGCAGAGCCCACAGAGGGAGCACAAACACTACACACAGAAGTGTAACACTGCACAGAGCCACAAACACTACATTCAGAATTGTAACACTGCGCAGAGCCAGCAGAGGGAGCATGAACTCTACATTCAGAACTATAACACTGCGCACAGCACAGAGAGGGAGCACGGACACTACACACAGAACTGTAACACTGCGTAGAGCCATAAACACTACACTCAGAATTGTATTACTGCATAGAGCCAAGGAGGGAGCACAAACACTACACAGAGAACTGTAACACTGCGCAGAGCCCGCAGAGGGAGCACAAACGCCACACACAGAACTGTAACACTGCGCAGAGCCCGCAGATGGAGCACAAACACTACACTCAGAACTGTAACACTTCACAAAGCTAGCAGATGGAGCACAAACACTACACTCAGAACTAGAACATTGCACAGAGCCAGTAGAGGCAGCACGGACACTACACACAGAACTTTAACACTGCACTGAGCCCACAGAGGGAGCAGAAAAACTGCAAACAGAATTGTAACACTGAGCAGAGCCAGCAGGCGGAGCACGAACACTACACAGAACTGTAACACTGCGCAGATCCATGAATACTACACTCAGAATTGTGAAACTGCTCAGAGCCACGGAGGGAGCATGAACACTACACAGAGAACTGTAACACTGCTCAGAGCCAGCAGATGGAGCACAGACACTACACACACAGAACTGTAACACTGCGCAGAGTCATGAACACTACACTCAGAATTGTAACACTGCACAGAGCCAGCAGAGGGAGCACTAACACTACACAGAGAACTGTAACACTGCGCAGAGCCCGCAGAGGGAACACTAACACTGTAAAAAGAACTGTAACACTGAGCAGAGCCATGAACACTACACTCAGAATTGTACCACTGCACAGAGCCACGGAGGGAGCATGAACCCTACACAGAGAACTGTAAAACTGTGCAGAGCCTACAAAGGAAGTATGAACACTACACACAGAACGTTCACTCAAATCGAAGCAGTATTTCCAAATACTAGCCCTTTTGAGATACATAGAATACTAACAATCAGTTTACCAATGGGGATCACACCACAACTGGAAGACTGTACCACTTGGGGGCTCAGTCTTTGCTGCCATCTATACTAAAACACATGGTATTCCATCAATTGCGGTAATACCAGATGTCCTGAAACAAATTCAAAATGAATACGGGGCAGAGCCTGCTCTGAATTTAGGTATGAAATTACTGAAAAATTTCGACCAGGTCTCAACAATAATATTATCTAATATTAAAGGGGAGGCAGCAGCAGTGGCGCTCCGCCAACGATTAAGAGAATTCGATGTTACAGAACATCAAACTGAGCTACCCAGAATAATTGAACAATCCTATGCAGAATTAGGCAGAGATAGTTTGGGTGGAAGACCATTAAAACCAAAACTATCTGAGAATCCTGAAAAGGACTCTATTAAACAAACTCCTACATCTTCTAAAAGAAGTGGAAACTAATAAACAAAACTCAAACGAGAAACGTTCTCAATCCCGAGGTAGGTCTCCTCAAAAGGAGCCCTCTGAAAGGAGGTATAACCTCAGGAATAGGGATAATTTGAGAAAACCTGACAGGTATCAAGATACTGATACACGTTCCTCTCGTACCTTTCAGATCTCGTCATGGACTTCGGAAAGAAGAGGACGGTCAGAAAATAGAGAAGAACGCGTGAAATCCAAAGAAGATAAACACGCTCCAAAAAATAAAACAAAACCTCAATTCTCCAAAAAGAAAGTAGCAGGTCTCAAAATCAAACATTCCGAGAATACTGAGAACACAACTCAAGAACGGAGAATGGGCTCAGACAATGCTGGACAGTGCAGCAGAAGTCACAATAGTTCGCCAGAACCTGAAGGAACTTCTGGAGATAGTGGACTTGAATGAGTACATTACAGTTGAGACTGCAGACACCAGGGTTAGTACTCCACAAAGGTTATATGAAATAACACTCCGAATGGAGGGAGACATACCTAGACAGGTGAAAGCACTCTTTTGGGAAAAACTTTCAAGGGGCTATGACATACTTCTAGCAGAAAAAGACTGCCCACCACAATTTTTCAGGGAGTGCCTACATGGCGAGGAAATTATTATGCCTGCCTTCTCTAACCATATACCAATTCATCTAAAATACACATATGCCAGGAAATGGGCAGTAGCCCAGGCCCCAGCATTATATAAAAATCATGTAGGATGGGATGAGGACTCACCTCACCATAAAATACATCTGAAACATGAACCAACTGCACAAAGGCAGTATCCAATAAAGCAAGAAGCTAAAAAACAGGTCAGGGAGATCTTAGATCAACTTGAATACCAAGGGGTGATTGAAACATGCACCTCCTCAATGAACAATCCTTTGTTTCCTGTCTCCAAACCAGACAACATCTATCGTCTAGTTTTGGATTACAGACACTTAAACACTTGTTGTAAAACATTTGCAGTACAAAATGCACATAGCACAGCATTAATGAATAACATTGTGCGTAAAAAATATAAAACCACATTAGATATCTCAAATGGTTTCTTTTGTCAAAACATAGCACCTGAAAGCAGGTACTTAACAGCATTCTCCATAATGGGGACCCAGGGTCAATTTTGTCGACTCCCACAAGGGTTCAAGAACAGCCCGGGGTTATTCTCAGCGAGAGTAACGGAGTTACTACAAATTTATGACAATGAGGCATTGTCCTATGTCGATGACATCTATCTGACGGATGATGACCTGGACAAACACTTGAACAGGGTAAGCACCATTATACTGGGCTTCGCCTCTGAGGGCTACAAGTTCAACTTTAAAAAGTCCCGAATTGCCCATCTCAATGTCCTATTTCTAGGATATGAGCTTTCAAGTGAAGGCAAGAGCTTGGCAGCTAACTTTTTAGAAAAGTGTGCGCTGCTCCAACCTCTAAAAACGCTAAAAAACTTACAATCCATTCTGGGTTTCCTAAATTTTGGAAGAACATACATTCTAAATTACGCAGAAAGGGTTAAATCTCTCTACGCATTAATAAAACCTGATTTTTCAATCAAAATTGGACACAAGAACACACAGAAATCTTGCGTTCACTACAGGCTAACATGTTAGCAACAAATCACTTACAAACACGCGTAAGTCAACGCAATTTAGTGATCCGAATAATTTCGGGTCAATGCGGATTCACCTACTTAACATTTAATGAGGGTGAAAAATACCAATCGCATACAAATCTCATTTGTACACACAAGCGGAAATGCGCTTCACTTCAACTGAAAAAATTCTGACAGCAGTTCAAACCACTGTAGCAAAAGAAAGAGCCCTAGCCCAAGGGAAACGCATTATTGTCGTGACCCCAGTACCGGCTTTAGAAGCGGTCACAAAAGCAAGCATTCCAAATGCTAAAGCATTACATCCAAGATGGATACAGTGGGTTAATTCTCTTGCTGCAACAGATGTTGAATATGTTTTTGATCCTGATTTAAAAACACAAGCATTCCTGCAATATGAACAAGAATGTCCTCTGCCCACTGAAATTCTGCCTCTCGATCAGTACGAATTCATAATTTACACTGACGGATCCGCACAACCCGCAACAGGGGGTAAGCAAGCTTACAGTGCAGCGTGTGCAATCGTTAAAGGTCGCATGCGAGATGGTATCTTCAGACCTATGGTCACAAAACTCAATCTCTAGGAGATTGTACAGCTCAGCGAGCTGAACTACAAGCATTCAAACTGGCACTTGAGAGTACAGATCGAAAATTCCCCACACTAATAGTGTGCGATTCCTTTACTGTGTTCAGTCGTATAATGAATATATACAAAACTGGCTTGAAAATGGATTCAAAGATGCGAAAGGTGGCACAATAAAGCATAAAATGCTTTGGGAACAAATAGTTCAGTTGAAAAACGAACTACCAAAGGCTCACGTGATACACACACTGAGTCATCAACGTGATGGCGTTCACGTTGCAGGGAATTAATTGGCTGACGAAGCCGCAAAGGGGGCTGTTCAGACGGCTTCCGTAGCTGCGATCACTCGTTCAAAAACAAAAATAGACAGTGAGATAATGTTGGCTGTCAATGCTACAAGCAAAGGCAGTGGTGCAGCGTTACCAAAAAGTTTCCACTCAAGTACTCTTATGTAATTGATGCGAACAACGTTCCTTTGCTCGAATCCCTGGAGTGGGGATAGGGTAATTCCAAACATGGAACGTAGAGCAGCTTTGATTTATGAAACACATTTGGGGGAGGGTCTGTCACATCAAGGGATCTCTAAAACAATATTGACATTAAAAGAGATGTACTGGTGGCCTGGGATGAATGCAGAAATACACATATTCATCAATAACTGCATAGACTGTAAATTACCGCGAGAAAGCCACCAGACACCATGCTACGAATGTAGCTGCCCTGCACAGACACCATTATTAGACAGCATTAGACTATCTATGCACAGGAGTCCTCGTGGACAAGTGCAATCCCACAAATACTAAAATCAAGGTTCCTATGGATATGGCCTCAGCGCTCGGCTGACGCTCAAACTGTTATAAAAGATTTGCGAGTCTTTATCGGCACATACGCAATAGGCACGGTACATTCTGACCAGGGCCCTGCGTTTAGCTCTCGGGATTACAAAGAAGCCATGGCCAGTCTGGGCGTTGCATTGCGGTACTCCTCTCCATTCCATCCTGAGGAAATTCGGTTGTGGAAAGGAAAAACCGGGACATAAAGCAGTCTATAACAGCTAGGGTATTAGGTTTGGGTGATGGGTGGGTCAAACATCTTTATGGGGTCCAACGCTCATTAAATAACTTGCCAAGAAGTTCTCTAGGGGGGGTCACTCCATATGAGGTCCTATTTGGGACAAGAATGTGGGTACCAGACCTCGATCACGTAGGCACAGTGGTGGAAAATAAACTGTTTGATATCAAAGATCGTTTGGCTATTTTACAGGAACTCAATGAACTAAGATCGAAACAAAGCAACGTATTCCTGCAGCCAACCACCACTGGGGAAAAACCGGCGGTCCCAGCAAGGCATGTCTGGATTCCAAAAGTTGAGGATCTAGTCAGAGAAAAGATTGCGGACAAGAAGGAATTTGGACCTTCTTACAGACAACCAGTACCTGTCCTAGCAGTTCAAGGAACAAGAACAGTACTTCTGCCGCCCCTTGCTGGAAAAAGGAGAAAAGATTTGTGTCCATCGACCTCATCATACCACAGTATGTGGCCAATACTAAATAGTAGGCCTCGTGGACTCCGACCTAGTAGCAGACGCACTCCTCTCGCTACTATCCAAGAGGTTCAAACTGAAAGACTGATAACCATCGAGACTTCAGCAATAACAGATGAAGGACTAAGCAATGCAATGGAACTCATCCCTCTTGAAACTCAAGTAACAGTTCGTCCAAATACACCTGTCTACACCAACGTAGCAAGTGATCAACTGGTTCCAGCGATTTCTACAAATCCTGATGCAATTTCAACAATTGACAGAACTGCTTCTGGCTATTTCATTAACTTTGATACATTCTCAGAAGATCCCAGTGAACCTGAAACGACACCAGCATCATTAACATTCAAGCAGCAAGTACAAGACTTTCTTCACTTTCTGAAAAAGACTTATCTGGTTTCACCATGGATTGAACTCTGCATTATTTCTGGAATATTTGTTTTCCTGCTTTGGCTAGCTTTGGTTATGACTATGAGCGTGCTTATAAGTGGCAGATACATCCATGTGAACACTGAAAGAAAAGATGTGAACTTACTTTTGAAACCTCATAAATCTTCCCATCGTGAAGCAAGAGACTTGTCAACAGTGAACATCACAGCCGTTCCTATACAGGATGGTATAGTGTGGGACAAAACAGATTTTGATATCTTCGGCCCAACGGAACAATTGAACATTCCACATTTGTTTAAAATTTCACTAAGTGATCTCATTTCGTCCAGTACCTATTCTGATGATTGGGACTTTGAGACTGTTAATGACATAATGTTTGACCTAGAAAAATCTGCAGCATTTTCTAAAAGTGAATATTTAGAGGGTTCATCAGACTATGAACAGCTGTATTGCTATAACCACTATGGTCATCATTATTTGCATAAATCTGCATACCATAGAAATGTGTATATGTTTAACCAATGGGAGCATTGTCCTACACCACCAAAAGGTAGTTCAAAAACATTTAATAAATTTCCATATTTTTCAGGTTACAATACATCTGATCCAGAAACGTTTTACTCTAGAAATGTAAACAAGACAGGATTGAAAATTATGTTAACAAATACAAAACAGATTTATTCTGCAGCATTTATTGCCCCAATGTCTATACAGGGTTTCGACTTTTGGAAAGACACAATAGACACAAAAACTGTCTAGGGTACTAAAGAATGGCAAGTGCAGGGGATAGAAGCTTTATTTAGAGCCTGCATCATCCCTGAACAAATAATGTTTTTGAATGAAACTGTCCAACAAACATCTTGTCTTGGTCTAGCCAAGATCAAAGAGATGAAAACACCTTCTGTACCAATACCTGCAAGTGATAACAATACACAGGCAGCGGTTACAGTTGACAAAATACTACAACTCAACAGATCTAATCCTGATTGGAGAAAATGGTTGATCTGGCCCACAGAGACGAACAACTGTCAGGAAAGATTCCTGAATAAAAGTCAGGGCTTTACTATTCAAAGGCCAGACCCAAGATACGTCCAAAGACAGCATCCGGGGGTAGTAACAACATACAGTGTAGGAAAATTATGCCTCGATTGGCTGCAGAAATCTACACTACAGGATGTGAAACAACACTTATCCTTACTTAAAGAAGACGCAGACCTTAGGGAATTCTTGCTTGGACCAAGAAAACCGCGTCAAAAACGTTTCATATATGCCGGCATTTATGCTGCCTATAATGAAGCATGGAAAGTGTCACAGATGGAGGCCGCAGAACGAATACGTGAACTTGATTGTATTAATTTAGAGAAAACACTCTCTGTGGTCGACAATGGATTAACAACTTTGTCCTCCAGAATATATTCACTGGACGGCATTGTATCCTCTGCTATCGACATACTGGAACAAGATTTGGCGATGTTACAACAAGGCCAATCTCAATTACGTTCTATTGTGTTATTAAGCTGGACGCTGCAATCTTTGCGTGCGGGCTATGTGCCTTGGCGTTTTATCAACACAACGGCTCTGTTTGCAGAATACAATCTCACTGATAAACAGATCGAACTGGCACAAAGAGGAGCAAAGTATACAGTGCTAAGCATTGAAAAACTGGAGAAGTTACCATTCACAGTGGCAGAAAAACCAGCTACAGAATGGCTTATTCATGGCAAAATTGCACTACCTGTGACTACTTTCAGTTTCAGTATTGCCTCAAACAAATGCAAGCAGGCAAATATGAAAGGTTGGGTAAGGAATACATTAAGAGATCTTGGAATTTACCATACACATATAGATGTTGGAGTGGGGATCGTGAAGTGTTTCTGAGCGGTACACACTGTAAAAATGCACTGAGCGGTTCACTAATATGTCAGGACATTTCTTTACACGGGGCTTGTAATGGTTCTGTGGCAAATTTGTCTTGCCACCAGCAGGGTACGCCAGCTGCTGTGATTAATCCAACGTTTGGACAACTTTCTAATGGGAGTTACCTCATGTTGAATGATCAGAGTTGCTGGGGCATGTTGCCAGGCATCCCATATCTAGTAACGGTGAACTCCAGGGTCACTTGCTGTATGCAAGTATTGTTTGCCCCAATAGACACAGTCAGGGAGTCGCCTTTGTGGCCTTCGCTGAACGTCTCTTTTATAAGATTTGATACTTTAAGCAGAATGAAAGCCATGCTTTTACAACAAACAGTGCCTTTGACCTTGGCCAAAGAAACCTATGATCTACAAATTGCAAGGACTTCGGCTGAGATACAGACTTTAATACCTACAAATTGCCCTATACATTTCGTGGAAATGATAGTTCGTATCTTTAACATGTCTGATACAAGTGGAATTGTACATGTATTTAAGAGCATCTGTTCCGGCCTGTTAACACCTTTCCAGGCAATACTGGAATAATCCCAAACTTTGCACATTCGGTGTTTGGTGGCATACCATTAATTCTAGCACTTGTTGCCGGAATTCTATTTCTCTTCCTGCTATTACGCTATGGCCAGCCTTTTCGCAGACATCACTCCGAGCGAAGTGGAGAAAGCTCTCCTTGAACGAAAGTGCCGTGAGCCGAATAGTACAGCTTTGGGCATGAATCGTCTACGGGAACTTAATACCACGTGGTTCCTGTCGTTCAGACCAATCTGGCAAGATTGCATCTTACCTGTTCTACGATGCCTGCTATGCGGTGACGAATGCGTGTTGGACACCTGTCTAACATTTCCATCAGCTACGCCAACGGATATCGATACTCTGCTGGACCCGATAACGGCCCATGCTCTGTGTTGTCCCCAGAGGCTACCAATCCTGATGATGGCATTCATTGAGATCTCACAGACGCTTCCGGCTGCTGCTGAGGTACGAGATGGATCTACAGGCACACAGGTAACAACGGACGCGAACATTGCTGCGGCATCCTATCCTGAAAGCAATGCTTCACATCTCTGTGCAATTAATCTACTACACGAGGTGTTCCGAATGTCACCAACTACAGTGGACGATATTTTGTCTACAGAAATAGATGATCTCATGTTTACACCAGACCCGTACACTGACTCTGATTCAGCCCACAGTGTTCCAGAGATGCAGTAACAATTTGGCCTTCATATTTCAAAAACTTGGAACTCTTCCCAAATTGAACTTTTTTCCGTTTTTCAAACAAAATGGCACAACAATCTGCTTGAAGTAGAACTATTCTTATAGTACGGACTTCGCGGTACTTCCACAGACACTTAGTCATCTTGTTTGTCTAAAAAATTCATTAGTTTCCATGACATGAAATGACTTTGATTTTGAACAACTTATCGATCATTTTTTGTCACATGTATTTATTACTGCTTATTTCATTCCAATTGCATTTTATTTTCAAATATATGCCTGAAATGAGAAGCAATGCTTAAAATGTACAGTACTTTTTGCATTCTAATAGGTTTTCTAAATGCTTTTAAGAAATATTTTAGCAATATGCGGTACTCCATTTTATGTTTAGCATTTTAAATGTTTAGCATTTTATTATTATCGTACACACGAAAGTGGAGTGAGTGTTGTATTCCTCTTAGGGTGTCCGTATATAGGTTTTCCTGTATCATGTCCTCATATAGGCACAATTCACCCTGCCCTTAAATAGGCATAAAATCCCAGTCCTTATTTAGGCATTAAACCGTGCACTCCAAATATCAATCAATCAATCAATCAGGGGTTTGTTAAAGCGCGACTACTCACCCGTAAGGGTCGCAAGGCGCTAGGGGTGGGGGGGTGCAGGTTCTATCCATCAAGGAGGGGTCTGTCGAAGAGCCAGGTTTTGAGGTTTCTTGCGAAGATGGGGAGCGATGTTGTCTGTCTGAGGTGGAGCGGAAGGGCGTTCCATGCTTTGGCCGCGAGGAAGGAAAGGAGCGGCCTCCCGATCTGGTCTTTCTGGTGCGGGGGACCACGGCGTAGGAGAGCTGGGCTGATCGTAGGGTCCTTTGGGGTGCGTGGAATTTGAGTCGGCTGTTCAGGTATGCTGGTCCGGTGCCGTGGAGGGCCTTGTGTGCGTGGGTCTCCGACATCCGTCCACCCTAACGTCACAACGAGTTCTTGAAGAACAGACCCTTAGGCTTCGGGAGTTTCCCTAGCACAGGACTATTGATTTCTTCAAGGACTCATCTATTATGCATGAACCGTTATATCTTAAGGGTTCATTCATGACGTCTTCCGCTGTCCGATTCACCTCAATGCTAACATTCTGAGGTACCTCTCAGGTATAAATATACCTTCCCTAGCCGTTGTAAACTAGAGGAGACCTCGACTTCAGAGGAGCCCGTATCCCGGCCTGACGCACTGAGAAGACGCTGTCATCCCTGCACGCAGAGAGTCCAGCTTTCAGTGATCTGACTTCCCTTGCGGGGTGTTGGAGTTCGAGTCTGGCAAGAGATTCCCACCTCTCTCATTCTTAAGGTATGGAGCTGACTAGAACCTAGAGGGACTCTTGGCATACTAGACATCCTAGGCGTAACATACTCTTAGTATACCATAGTAAGGAATACTTCACCTACTTCATACCTCTCCCTACACCTAGGTTAGGTTAGGTACACTGGGGTAGAACTAGCTTAGAAGCGCATTGTATGAGTACTCGCATTTTTAGCTCATGTTATTTATGTATGTGAATATACGCTAAAAGATAATGCTAACGCAGTACTATTTATTTCTACTGCTTACGCTGTACATTATTTATCTTGCATACTGTCTTGTGATCGTAACAGCACATATTACTTACACGAGAAACAAGACTGTTCAATAAACCTTTTATTGAAACGCCTGTCTATTCTTTCTGTGTAACTTTGAGGAAAACTAAGCATGCACGATTGAGCTGAGTGAAACGGTTATCTATTGTTTCACGACTCTGGGACACGTTCTGATTCTAAAGGGAAACAAAGTGGTCATGTTTTGCGGCTGCCAGAAACTACTCCCTTCTTGTTTGTCAAGGAGTTTCTAGTGGCCTCTGAGCTAGCTGGCACAAGTAATTAAGTTTAATATACTCGATAGGGACATACCGACCTCAGTCCTATGTCAAGCCTATAGGGTATATTATTCCAATGCGCAGAGCCTATTAGGGAAATAGGAGCTACACTACAAGAGGGAGCACGAATATTACACACAGAACTGTAACACTGTGCAGAGCCAAAGAGGGAGCATGAACACTGAAAACAGAACTGTAACACTGCGCAGAGCCAGCAGAGAGACCACTACCATTACACACAGAACTGTAACACTGTGCAGAGATAGCAGAGGGAGCATGAACACTACGCACAGAACTGTAACACTGCGCAGATCCACGAACACTACACTCAGAATTGTAACACTGCGCACATGCAGCAGAGGGAGCACGAACACTACACGGAACTGTAACACTGCGCAGAGCACAGAGAGGGGCACAAACACTGCAAACAGAACTGTAACACTGCACAGAGCCAGCATAGGGAGCACAAACACTACAAACACAACTGTAACACTGCGCAGAGCCACAAACACTACGCTCAGAATTGTAACACAGTGCAGAGCCAACAGAGAGAGCAGGAACACTACACTCAGAATCATAACACTGCACAGAACCAGCAGAGAGAGCACTAACACTACACACTGAACTGTAACACTGAACAGATCCAGCAGAGGGAGCATGAACACTACACACAGAACTGTAACACTGCGCAGATCCACACACACTACACTCAGAATTGTAACACTGCGTAGAACCAAGGAGGGAGCACAAACACTACACAGAGAACTGTAACTGTGCAGAGCCCGCAGAGGGAGCACAAACACCACACACAGAACTGTAACACTGCACAGAGCCAGCAGAGGGAGCACAACCACTACACACAGAACTGTAAAACTATGCAGATCTACGAACACTACACTCAGAATTGTACCACTGCATAGAGCCAAGGAGGGAGTACAAACATTACACAGAGAATTGTAACACTGCGCAGAGCCAGCAGAGGGAGCACAAACATTACACACAGAACTGTAACACTGTGCAGAGCCACAGAGGGAGCATGAATACTGCAAACAGAACTGTAACACTGCACAAAGCCAGCAGAGGGAGCACTACCATTACACACAGAACTGTAGTACTGTGCAGAGACAGCAGAGGGAGCATGAACACTACACACAGAACTGTAACACTGTGTAGAGCCACGGAGGAAGCACAAACACTACACAGAGTACTGTAACACTGCACAGAGCCGCAGAGGGAGCACAAACCCTACACACAGAGCTGTAACACTGCGCAGATCCAAGAACTTAACACTCAGACTTGTAACACTGCGTAGAGCCACAGAGGGAGCACAAACACTACACAGAGTACTGTAACACTGCACAGAGCCCGCAGAGGGAGCACAAACCCTACACACAGAGCTGTAACACTGCGCAGAGCCCGCAGATGGAGCACAAACACTACACTCAGAATTATAACACTGCGCAGAGCTAGCAGATGGAGCACGAACACTACACTCAGAACTATAACACTGCACAGAGCCAGTAGAGACAGCACGAACACTACACACAGAACTGTAACTCTGAGCAGAGCCCACAGAAGGAGCACAAAAACTGCAAACAGAACTGTAACACTGCGCAGAGCCAGCAGACGGAGCACAAACACTACACAGAACTGTAACACTGGGCAGATCCATGAACATTACACTCAGAATTGTAAAACTGCGCAGACCCACGGAGGGAGCATAAACACTACACACAGAATGGTAACACTGCACAGAGCCAGCAGAGGGAGCACGAGCACTACACTCAGAACTGTAACGCTGCACAGAGCCAGCAGAGGGAGCAAGGACACTAGACACAGAACTGTAACACTGCACAGAGCCACAAACACTACACTCAGAATTGTAACACTGCGCAGATCAAGCAGAGCGAGCACAAACACTGCAAACAGAACTGTAACACTGCACAGAACCAGCAGAGGGAGCACGAAAACTACACGCAGAACTGTAACACTGCGCAGAGCCACGAATACTACACTCACAATTGTAACACTGTGCAGATCCAGCAGAGGGAGCACAAACACTACACAGGGAACTGTAACTCTGTGCAGAGCACACAGGGGGAGCACAAACACTGCAAACAGAACTGTAACACTGCGCAGAGCTAGCATAGGGAGCAGAAACACTACAAACACAACTGTAGCACTGCACATAGCCACAAACACTACACTCAGAATTGTAACACTGCGCAGAGCCAGCATGGAGAGAGCAGGAACACTACACACAGAACTGTAACACTGCGCAGAGCCAGGAGAGGGAGCACAAACACTACACAAAGAACTATAACACTGCGCAGAGCCAGCAGAGGGAGCACGAATATTACACAAAGAACTGTAACACTGTGCAGAGCCAAAGAGGGAGCATGAACACTGCAAACAGAACTATAACACTGCGCAGAGCCAGCAGAGAGAGCACTACCATTACACACAGAACTGTAACACTGTGCAGAGACAGCAGAGGGAGCATGAACACTACGCACAGAACTGTAACACTGCGCAGATCCATGAACACTACACTCAGAATTGTAACACTGCGTAGAGCCACAGAGGGAGCGCAAACACTACACAGAGTACTGTAACACTACACAGAGCCCGCAGAGGGAGCACAAACGCTGCAAACAGAACTGTAACACTGCGATGAGCCAGCAGAGGGAGCACGAAAACTACACGCAGAACTGTAACACTGCGCAGAGCCACAAACACTATACTCAGAATTGTAACACTGCGCACATCCAGCAGAGGGAGCACGAACACTACACAGGGATCTGTAACACTGCGCAGAGCACAGAGAGGGGCACAAACACTGCAAACAGAACTGTAACACTGCGCAGAGCCAGCATAGGGAGCAGAAACACTACAAACACAACTGTAACACTGCGCAGAGCCACAAACACTACGCTCAGAATTGTAACACGGTGCAGAGCCAACAGAGAGAGCAGGAACACTACACACAGAACTGTAACATTGCGGAGAGCCAGCAGAGTGAGCACGAACACTACACACAGAACTGTACACTGTGCAGAGCCCGCAGAGGGAGCACGAACACTGCAAACAGAACTGAACACTGCACAGAGCCACAAACACTACACTCAGAATCATAACGCTGCACAGAACCAGCAGAGAGAGCACTAACACTACACACTGAACTGTAACACTGAACAGATCCAGCAGAGGGAGCATGAACACTACACACAGAACTGTAACACTGCGCAGATCCACACACACTACACTCAGAATTGTAACACTGCGTAGAACCAAGGAGGGAGCACAAACACTACACAGAGAACTGTAACAGTGCAAAGCCCGCAGGGGGAGCACAAACACCACACACAGAACTGTAACACTGCACAGAGCCAGCAGAGGGAGCACAACCACAACACACAGAACTGTAAAACTGTGCAGATCTACGAACACTACACTCAGAATTGTACCACTGCATAGAGCCAAGGAGGGAGCATAACCACTACACAGAGAACTGTAACACTGCACAGAGCCAGTAGAGACAGCACAAACACTACACACAGAACTGTAACACTGAGCAGAGCCCGCAGAAAGAGCACAAAAACTGCAAACAGAACTGTAACACTGCGCAGAGCCAGCAGACGGAGCATGAACACTACACAGAACTGTAACACTGCGCAGATCCATGAACCCTACACTCAGAATAGTAAAACTGCGCAGAGCCATGGAAGGAGCATAAACAGTACACAGAAAATGGTAACACTGCACAGAGCCCACAGAGGAAGAACGAACACTACACACAGAACTGTAACACTGCGCAGAGCGAGCATGAGCACTACACTCAGAACTCTAACGCTGCACAGAGCCAGCAGAGGGAGCATGGACACTACACACAGAACTGTAACACTGTGCAGAGCCATGAACACCACACTCAGAACTGTAATACTGCGCAGAGCCAGCAGATGGAGCATGAACACTACACACAGAACTGTAACGCTGCGCAGAGCCACGATCAATACACTCAGAATGGTGACACTGCGCAGAGACAGCAGACGGAGCACGAACATGACACAGAGAACTGTAACACTGCGCAGAGCCACAAACACTACACTCAGAATTGTAACACTGCGCCGATCAAGCAAAGGGAGCACAAACACTGCAAACAGAACTGTAACACTGCGCAGAGCCAGCAGAGGGAGCACAAAAACTACACGCAGACCTGTAACACTGTGCAGAGCCACGAATACGACACTCAGAACTGTAACACTGCGCAGATCCAGCAGAAGGAGCACAAACACTACACAGAGAACTGTAACTCTGTGCAGAGCACACAGAGGGAGCACAAACACTGCAAACAGAACTGTAACACTGCACAGATCTACGAACACTACACTCATAACTGTAACACTGCGCAGAGCCAGGAGAGAGAGCAGGAACACTACACACAGAACTGTAACACTGCGCAGAGCCAGGAGAGGGAGCACAAACACTACACACAGAACTATAACACTGCGCAGAGACAGCAGAGGGAGCATGAACACTACGCACAGAACTGTAACACTGCACATCCACGAACAGTACACTCAGAATTGTAACACCGCGTAGAGCCACGGAGGGAGCACAAACACTTCACAGAGTACTGTAACACTGCACAGAGCCCGCAGAGGGAGCACAAAAACTACACGCAGAACTGTAACACTGCGCAGAGCCACAAACACTACGCTCTTAATTGTAACACGGCGCAGAGCCAACAGAGAGAGCAGGAACACTACACACAGAACTGTAACATTGCGCAGAGCCAGCAGAGGGAGCACGAACACTACACACTGAACTGTAACAATGTGCAGAGCCACAAACACAACACTAAGACTGTAACACTGCGCAGAGCCAGCAGAGTGAGCACGAACACTACACACAGAACTGTAACACTGCGCAGAGCCACAAACACTATGCTCTTAATTGTAACACGGCGCAGAGCCAACAGAGAGAGCAGGAACACTACACACAGAACTGTAACATTGCGCAGAGCCAGCAGAGGGAGCACGAACACTACACACTGAACTGTAACAATGTGCAGAGCCACAAACACAACACTAAGACTGTAACACTGCGCAGAGCCAGCAGAGTGAGCACGAACACTACACACAGAACTGTACACTGTGCAGAGCCCGCAGAGGGAGCACGAACACTGCAAACAGAACTGTAACACTGCACAGAGCCACAAACACTACACTCAGAATCATAACGCTGCACAGAACCAGCAAAGAGAGCATTAACACTACACACAGAACTGTTACACTGCGCAGATCCACACACACTACACTCACAATTGTAACACTGCTTAGAGCCAAGGAGGGAGCACAAACACTACACAGAGAACTGTAACTGTGCAGAGTCCGCAGAGGGAGCATGAACACTACACACAGAACTGTTACACTGTGCAGAGACAGCAGAGGGAGCATGAACACTACATACAGAACTGTAACACTGCCAAGATTCACGGACACTACACTCAGAATTGTAACACTGCATAGAGCCAAGGAGGGAGCACAAACACTACACAGAGAACTGTAACACTGCGCAGAGCCAGCAGAGGGAACACGAACATTACACACAGAACTGTAACACTGTGCAGAGACAGCAGAGGGAGCATGAACACTACACACAGAACTGTAACACTGCACAGATCCACGAACACTACACTCAGAATTGTAACCCTGCGTAGAGCCAAGGAGGGAGAACAAACACTACTCAGAGAACTGTAACACTGTGCAGAGACAGCAGATGGAGCACAAACACTACACTCAGAACTATAACACTGCACAGAGCCAGTAGAGACAGCACAAACACTACACACAGAACTGTAACACTGAGCAGAGCCCGCAGAAGGAGCACAAAAACTGCAAACAGAACTGTAACACTGCGCAGAGCCAGCAGACGGAGCATGAACACTACACAGAACTGTAACACTGCGCAGATCCATGAACCCTACACTCAGAATAGTAAAACTGCACAGAGCCATGGAAGGAGCATAAACAGTACACAGAAAATGGTAACACTGCACAGAGCCCACAGAGGAAGAACGAACACTACACACAGAACTGTAACACTGCGCAGAGCGAGCACGAGCACGACACTCCGAACTCTAACGCTGCACAGAGACAGCAGAGGGAGCATGGACACTACACACAGAACTGTAACACTTTGCAGAGCCATGAACACCACACTCAAAACTGTAATACTGCGCAGAGCCAGCAGATGGAGCATGAACACTACACACAGAACTGTAACGCTGCGCAGAGCCACGATCAATACACTCAGAATTGTGACACTGCGCAGAGCCAGCAGACGGAGCACGAACATGACACAGAGAACTGTAACACTGTGCAGAGCCTACAGAGGGAGCATGTTTATGTTTATGTTTATGTTTGAGGGTTTTGTATAGCGCATAGCTGCCCGTGGGCCTCCCGGCGCTGCGGAACAGAAGTAAGTGCGGATGAGACTCAGCATGGGAATAGCCAGGTCTTTAGTTTCTTTCTGAAAGTTTGTTCCTCAGTGGTCACTCTTCGCTCTGATGGCATTGAGTTCCATAATTTCGGTGCCAGATGTGAGAAGGATCTTCCCCCCATCTGGATCTCCTTATTCTGGTTGTTGTGGCAAGATGTTCCGAGGAGGATCTCAGAGTTCTGTCTGGTGTGTATGGGTTGATCAAGGTTTTCAGCAAAGTTGGGCCTTTTCCCTTTAGGATCCTATGTACTATGCATAGCGCTTTAAACTTAATCCTTGCATGCACGGGCAGCCAGTGTAATGATTTCAGGGCTGGCTTGGTGGATTCATGCCGCGGAATGTTTCGGAGAAGTCTGACAGCCGAGTTTTGTACCACCTGCAGTCTGTTAAGGACGTATTTAGGTGACCCCAGGAAGAGAATGTTCCCATAGTCCAGGCGTGACACCACCAGTGCCTGAACTACGGTTCTCTGCGCTTTCTCTGGGATGCGGTCCATGATTTTTCTGAGCATCCGCAGGATTCCGAAACAGGTGGCAGCAAGTTTGCTGGCTTGAGTTTCCATTGTGAGGTTGTGATCTATCCATACTCCCAAGTTTTTTATGGAGTTTTTATGTCCTGGTGGGTGTCCTAGTTCTTCTGGCCAGTTCAAGGAAATTTGTGGATTTATTTTGTTGCCCAAAAACATGAGTTCTGTCTTATCCCCGTTAAGTTTTAGCCTGCTGTAGGTCATCCAGCTGGCTATTTTTTCCAAGCACGGGGCTACCAAGTTGTTTTTCGATTCAACCTCCTTTGCCACAGAGATTACCAATTGGGTGTCGTCTGCGTAGGTAATTATTGACAGCCCAAATTCCTGGACAATGTCAGCTAGCGGCTGCATGTACAGGTTAAACAGTGTAGGGCTCAGGGAAGAGCCCTGTGGAACCCCACATGTGACTTTAAAGTTATCTGACAGAAATCCTCCTTCGGCGATTTGAAAGGACCGATCGTTCAGAAATGATACGATCCATTTTAGGGCCTGTCCTTGAATCCCTGCCCTTTCAAGCCTGGTTGCGAGCGTCGCATGGTTCACAGTGTCGAACGCTGCGCTCAAGTCTAGCAAAAGGACGGCGGCCTCACCCCCAAGGTCTAGAATGCCCTTCAATTTTTCTGTTACCAGCAATAGGGCGGATTCGGTACTATGTGCTGGTCTGAAACCCATTTGGGTCGGATGGAGGATCGCATTCTCCTCTAAAAACTGGGACAGTGAGGAGTTTACATGTTTTTCGGCTATCTTACCTAGCGTGGGGAGGAGTGAGATAGGGCGAAAGTTCGCCAGGTCTGTTGGATCTAAATGTGTTTTTTTATTAACGGACGTACTATAGCATGTTTCCAGGTTTTTGGTACTGTACCCTGGCTGAGGGAGAGATTGAGTAGTGTTGTAGCAGGTTTTATAACTGTGTCCCCCACCTGTGCCAGTATGTGGGGGATGGGATCCAGAGGGAGCCAGATTTTATTCCTTGTAGGATCTTGGTTGTAATGTCTAGATGCAATTCAGGGAAGGCCTTGAGGGTGGGTTTCCCCAGGTCTCTGTGTCTGCTAAGTTACCCTGCAGGTTTCGGATGTAAACATTCTCTGACATGGAGTTGTAGATGGTGTCAATCTTATTTTTAAAGTAAATAGCTAGTTCGTTGCATCTTTCTATAGATGGGGGTATCGTAGGAACCTCCGGTGCTAATGTTGTGAGGGATTTTACAATTTTGAAAAGTTCTCTTGAGGAATTAGTGGCTGCCTCAATTTTCTCCTGCAGGTGCTTGGCTTGAGCAAATTTAATTTCATTATGATAAAGTCTAATCTCTGTTTTATCTTGTTTCTTTAGTAAATTGTCGTAAGACTTCCTCCATTTCCTTTCTGTTTTTTTACAGGCTTTCTTTAAAGCTGCCAGGTGGCTGTTGAACCATGCTGGTCCCTTTCGAGGGCGGTTAGATCCAGTACTCCCTTTTTGTTCCCTCTGTTCTGCCGCTTTAGTGAGCCAATTGTCCCACCTCCAGTCGGCACTCTCTACTTCCCCAACTATCGTAGGAGTACCTTCTTTTAGGGTTTCTATTAGTTTATCTGGAATTGTTCTTGTCCATTTCCTGCTCGGATTAGAGGAGACGTGTCTTGTATTCTGGGGGTGTGTATTGCTTAGGGAGAAAGGGAGAAAGAAATGGTCTGTCCAGGGCAGTGGCGAGGGGGAGGCTACTATGAGTATGGGATCGTTAGTAAATATCGCATCTAAAATGTGTCCTTTTTCGTGTGTTGCTACTTGTACTTTTAAACTCAGCTGCATAGCATCCATGTCTTGGATGAATCTAGAGGTAATAGGATCATCCTTTTTATCTAGGTGGATATTGAGGTCGCCTAGAATAGTTATAGAACTTTTTGACATGATGCTCTCTGTCAGCATGTCGGGGAAACTTTCTAGGAAAGTAAGACAGGGTCCTGGGGGTCTATAAGTGAGGGTACCTGAGAAGGTTTGGTTAGGTGACAGCCGAATGCTAAACAGTACATTATCAGTGTTCAAAAGTGGATTAGACGTAATGATACAGCTATAGTTTTCTTTATATATGATTGCTATGCCGCCTCCAGTTTTTCCCACTCTATCCTGTCTCCTTATGTTATATCCAGTAGGCATAGCCATCAGCAGGTCTGGGGTGGACCATTCCTTAAGCCATGTTTCGGTTAAAAAGAGAGCATCCAGCTGTTCTTCCTCTATTAGGAATCTCAATTCGGTTTTATGTGCGGGAATGGACCTACAGTTAATTAGCCCCATTCTCCATCTGGCTTTCTCATTTAGGTTAATAGGGTTTTTAGGGTGTCCCTGTATGGGGGATACCTCCTTTAGTGTCCATCCACAATGAGTGCAGAATCCCCTCTGGTCTTCCCAGTTTTGAGGTGTGATGTTATGCTTGCAATCAGGACGGACGGCCGGTCTAAGGCCATTAAGGTCTTGTGCTGTATATCTAAGATATATCTGAGGTTCTGGCGGGAAACTGGCAGCATCCGTGGCCCCTGGTCCCGACCGTGCGCGGACGGGCGCAGACGGGCTTGCCTTAGGCGCGCATTTGGCGCGCCCGCTGCACGCGTCCTTCCCTGTATCCGGTTAAGTAGTCAGCCGGTCTCTAACCACTAGACCGCTGACTACACCCCCCACCGGAAGTGCAGGATCGGAAAAACTGGGCGTGGCGTGTCCTCTCTACCCTCCACACAAACGGCACATCAGCCGCGGTGGACCGGGGTAGGAGACCTAGCCGTGCTTCTATCTTTAAAAATTGCTGCCCCCAGGTGAGAGACCAAAATTCCCTTAATAGAAGTTAAAATTAGAGCCCGTTTTTTAAATACCTAAAAGCTGTTAAAAACGACTATGCAGTTAAAACGTCTTTGTATCACAGCGTCACCTTGTTACTGGTGTGAGAACACCGGCAACCTCTCCTCCTTTCCACATGAACACTACACACAGAACTGTAACGCTGCACAGAGCCACAAACACTACACTCAGAATTGTAACACTGCGCAGATCAAGCAGAGGGAGCACAAACACTGCAAACAGAACTGTAACACTGCGCAGGGCCAGCAGAGGGAGCACAAAAACTACACGCAGAACTGTAACACTGCGCAGAGCCACGAATACAACACTCAGAACTGTAACACTGCGCAGATCCAGCAGAAGGAGCACAAACACTACACAGGGAACTGTAACTCTGTGCAGAGCACACAGAGGGAGCACAAACACTGCAAACAGAAATGTAACACTGCGCAGATCTACGAACACTACACTCAGAATTGTAACACTGCACAGAGCCAGGAGAGAGAGCAGGAACACTACACACAGAACTGTAACACTGCGCAGAGCCAGGAGAGGGAGCACAAACACTACACACAGAACTATAACACTGCGCAGAGACAGCAGAGGGAGCATGAACACTAGGCACAGAACTGTAACACTGTGCAGATCCACGAACAGTACACTCAGAATTGTAACACCGCGAAGAGCCACGGAGGGAGCACAAACACTACACAGAGTACTGTAACACTGCACAGAGCCCGCAGAGGGAGCGCAAACACTGCAAACAGAACTGTAACACTGCGCAGAGCCAGCAGAGGGAGCACAAAAACTACACGCAGAACTGTAACACTGCGCAGAGCCACAAACACTACGCTCTTAATTGTAACATGGCGCAGAGCCAACAGAGAGACCAGGAACACTACACACAGAACTGTAACATTGCACAGAGCCAGCAGAGGGAGCACGAACACTACACACTGAACTGTAACAATGTGCAGAGCCTCAAACACAACACTAAGATTGTAACACTGCGCAGAGCCAGCAGAGTGAGCACGAACACTACACACAGAACTGTACACTGCACAGAGCCACGAACACTACACTCAGAATCATAACGCTGCACAGAACCAGCAAAGAGAGAACTAACACTACACATAGAACTGTTACACTGCGCAGATCCACACACACTACACTCACAATTGTAACACTGCTTAGAGCCAAGGAGGGAGCACAAACACTACACAGAGAACTGTAACTGTGCAGAGTCCGCAGAGGGAGCATGAACACTACACACAGAACTGTTACACTGTGCAGAGACAGCAGAGGGAGCATGAACACTACTTACAGAACTGTAACACTGCCAAGATCCACGGACACTACACTCAGAATTGTAACACTGCATAGAGCCAAGGAGGGAACACAAACACTACACAGAGAACTGTAACACTGCGCAGAGCCAGCAGAGGGAACACGAACATTACACACAGAACTGTAACACTGTGCAGAGACAGCAGAGGGAGCATGAACACTACACACAGAACTGTAACACTGCGCAGATCCACGAACACTACACTCAGAATTGTAACACTGCGTAGAGCCAAGGAGGGAGAACAAACACTACACAGAGAACTGTAACACTGTGCAGAGCCCGCAGAGGGAGCATGAACACTACACACAGAACTGTAACACTGTGCAGAGACAGCAGAGGGAGCATGAACACTACACACAGAACTGTAACACTGCCAAGATCCATGAACACTACACTCAGAATTGTAACACTGCATAGAACCAAGGAGGGAGCACAAACATTACACAGAGAACTGTAACACTGTGCAGAGCCAGCAGAGGGAGCACGAACATTACACACAGAACTGTAACACTGCGCAGAGCCAGCAGAGGGAACACAAATATTACACACAGAACTGTAACACTGTGCAGAGACAGCAGAGGGAGCATGAACACTACACACAGAACTGTAAAACTGCGCAGATCCACGAACACTACATTCAGAATTGTAACACTGCGTAGCGCCAAGGAAGGAGAACAAACACTACACAGAAAACTGTAACACTGTGCAGAGCCCACAGAAGGAGCATGAACACTACACACAGAACTGTAACACTGTGCAGAGACAGCAGAGGGAGCATGAACACTATACACAGAACTGTAACACTGCCAGAATCCACGAACACTACACTCAGAATTGTAACACTGCATAGAACCAAGGAGGGAGCACAAACACTACACTCAGAACTATAACACTGCGCAGAGCTACCGTATGGAGCACGAACACTACATTCAGAACTTTACCACTGCACAGAGCCAATAGAGACAGCCACGAACACTACACACAGAACTGTAACACTGAGCAGAGCCCGCAGAAGGAGCACAAAAACTGCAAACAGAACTCTAACACTGCGCAGAGCCAGCAGACGGAGCACGGACACTACACAGAACTGTAACACTGCGCAGATCTATGAACACTACACTCAGAATTGTAAAACTGCGCAGACCCACGGAGGGAGCATAAACACTACACAGAGAATGGTGACACTGCACAGAGCCCACAGAGGGAGCACGGACACTGTACACAGAGCTGTAACACAGCGCAGAGCCAGCAGAGGAAGCACCACCACTACACACACAACTGTAACACTGCGCAGATCTACGAACACTACACTCAGAATTGTAACACTGCATAGAGCCAAGGAGGGAGCACAACCACTACACAGAGAAGTGTAACACCGCGCAGAGTCCGCAGAGGGAGCATGAACACTACACACAGAACTGTAACACTGTGCAGAGACAGCAGAGGGAGCAGAACACTACACACAGAACTGTAACACTGCCAAGATCCATGAACACTACACTCAGAATTGTAACACTGCATAGAGCCAAGGAGGAGCACAAACATTACACAGAGAACTGTAACACTGTGCAGAGCCAGCAGAGGGAGCACGAACATTACACACAGAACTGTAACACTGCGCAGAGCCAGCAGAGGGAACACGAATATTACACACAGAACTGTAACACTGTGCAGAGACAGCAGAGGGAGCATGAACACTACACACAGAACTGTAAAACTGCGCAGACCCACGAACACTACACTCAGAATTGTAACACTGCGTAGCGCCAAGGAAGGAGAACAAACACTACACAGAAAACTGTAACACTGTGCAGAGCCCACAGAGGGAGCATGAACAATACACACAGAACTGTAACACTGTGCAGAGACAGCAGAGTGAGCATGATGACTATACACAGAACTGTAACACTGCCAGAATCCACGAACACTACACTCAGAATTGTAACACTGCATAGAGCCAAGGAGGGAGCACAAACACTTCACAGAGTACTGTAACACTGCACAGAGCCCGCAGAGGGAGCACAAACACTACACTCAGAACTATAACACTGCGCAGAGCTACCAGATGGAGCACGAACACTACATTCAGAACTTTTACCACTGCACAGAGCCAATAGAGACAGCACGAACACTACACACAGAACTGTAACACTGAGCAGAGCCCGCAGAAGGAGCACAAAAACTGCAAACAGAACTGTAACACTGCGCAGAGCCAGCAGACGGAGCACGGACACTACACAGAACTGTAACACTGCGCAGATCTATGAACACTACGCTCAGAATTGTAAAACTGCGCAGACCCACGGAGGGAGCATAAACACTACACAGAGAATGGTGACACTGCACAGAGCCCACAGAAGGGGGCACGTACACTGTACACAGAGCTGTAACACAGCGCAGAGCCAGCAGAGGGAGCACAACCATTACACACACAACTTTAACACTGCGCAGATCTACGAACACTACACTCAGAATTGTAACACTGCATAGAGCCAAGGAGGGAGCACAACCACTCCACAGAGAAGTGTAACACCGCACAGAGTCCGTAGAGGGAGCAGGAACACTACACACAGAACTGTAACACTGTGCAGAGACAGCAGAGGGAGCATGAACACTACACACAGAACTGTAACACTGCGCAGATCCACGAACACTACACTCAGAATTGTAACACTGCATAGAGCCAAGGAGGGAGAACAAACACTACACAGAGAACTGAAACACTGCACAGAGCCCACAGAGAGCATGAACACTACACACAAAACTGTAACACTGCGCAGATCCATTAACACTACACTCAGAATTGTAAAACTGCGCAGAGCCACGGAGGGGGCATGAACACTACACAGAAAACTGTAACAATGCACAGAGCCAGTAGACAGAGCACGAACACAACACAGAGAACTGTAAAACTGTGCAGAGCCTACAGAGGGAGCATGAACACTACACACAGAACTGTAACACTGTGCAGAGACAGCAGAGGAGCATGAACACTACACACAGAACTGTAACACTGCGCAGAGCCACGAACACTACACTCAGAATTGTAACACTGCGCAGATCCAACAGAGGGAGCTCAAACACTGCAAACAGAACTGTAACACTGTGCAGAGCAAGCTGAGGGAGCACAAAAACTACACGCAGAACTGTAACACTGTGCAGAGCCACGAACACTACACTCAGAATTGTAACACTGCGCAGATACAGCAGAGGGAGCACGAACACTACACAGGGAACTGTAACACTGCGCAGAGCACAGAGAGAGAGCACAAACACTGCAAAAGAACTGTAACACTGCGCAGAGCCAGCATAGGGAGCACAAACACTACAAACACAACTGTAACAATGCACAGAGCCACAACACTACACTCAGAATTGTAACACTGCGCAGAGCCAGCAGAGAGAGCAGAAACACTAGACACAGAAGTGCAACACTGCACAGAGCCAGCAGAGGGAGCAAGAACAGTACACACAGAACTGTAACAATGCGCAGAGCCATGAACACTACACTCACAATTGTAACACTACGCAGAGCCAGCATAGGGAGCACAAACACTACAAACACAACTGACACACTGCACAGAGCAACAACACAACACTCAGATTGTAACACTGCGCAGAGCCAGCAGAGGGAGCACGAAAACTACACACAGAACTGTACAAGGCGCAGAGGCCGCAGAGGGAGCACGGACACTGCAAACAGAACTGTAACAGTGCGCAGAGCCACAAACACTACACTCAGAATTGTAAAACTGCGCAGACCCACGGAGGGAGCATAAACACTACACAGAGAATGGTGACACTGCACAGAGCCCACAGAGGGATCACGAACACTGCAAACAGAACTGTAACACTGCGTAGAGCCACAAACACTACACTCAGAATCATAACACTGCACAGAACCAGCAGAGAGAGCACTGACACTACACACAGAACTGTAACACTGCGCAGAGCTAGAAGATGGAGCACAAACACTACACACAGAACAGTAACAGTGCGCAGAGCTAGAAGATGGAGCTCAGACACTACACACAGAACTGTAACACTGTGGAGATCCACACACACTACACTCAGAATTGTAACACTGCTTAGAGCCAAGGAGGGAGCACAAACACTACACAGAGAACTGTAACTGTGCAGAGCCCGCAGAGGGAGCACAAACACCACACACAGAACTGTAATTCTGCACAGAGCCAGCAAAGAGAGAACTAACACTACACATAGAACTGTTACACTGCGCAGATCTACAAACACTACACTCAGAATAGTAACACTGCATAGAGCCAAGGAGGGAGCACAAACACTACACAGAGAACTGTAACACTGTGCAGAGTCCGCAGAGGGAGCATGAACACTACACACAGAACTGTAACACTGTGCAGAGACAGCAGAGGGAGCATGAACACTACACACAGAACTGTAACACTGCACAGATCCACGAACACTACACTCAGAATTGTAACACTGTTCAGAGCCAAGGAGGGAGAACAAACACTACACAGAGAACTGTAACACTGCGCAGAGCCAGCAGAGGGAGCATGAATACTACACAGAGAACTGTAACACTTTGCAGAGCCACAGAGGGAGCATGAACACTGCAAACAGAACTATAACACTGCGCAGAGCCAGCAGAGGGAGCACTACCATTACACACAGAACTGTAACACTGCGTAGAGGCACGGAGGAAGCACAAACATTACACAGAGTACTGTAACAATGCACAGAGCCCACACCGGGAGGGCAAACACTGCAAACAGAAGTGTAACACTGCGCAAAGCCAGCAAAGGGAGCACAAAAACTACACGCAGAACTGTAACTCTGCGCAGAGCCACGAACACTACACTCAGAATTGTAACACTGCACAGCTCCGGCAGAGGGAGCACGAACACTATGCAGGGAACTGTAGCACTTCGCAGAGCACAGAGAGGGAGCACAAACACTGCAAACAGAACTGTAACACTGCGCAGAGTCAGCATAGGGTGCACAAACACTACAAACACAACTGTAACACTGTGCAGAGCCACAAACACTACACTCAGAATTGTAACACTGCGCAGAGCCAGCAGAGAAAGCACAAACACTACACACAGAACTGTACACTGCACAGAGCCTGCAGAGGGAGCACGAACGCTGCAAACAGAACTGTAACACTGCACAGAGCCAGCAGAGGGAGCCTGAAAACTACGCACAGAACTGTAACCATGCACAGAGCCACGAACACTATACTCAGAATCATAACACTGCACAGAGCCAGCCGAGAGAGCACTAACACTACACACAGAACTGTAACCATGCGCAGAGCTAGAAGATGGAGTACGAACACTATACACAGAACTGTAACCCTGTGCAGAGCCACAACACTACACTCAGAATTGTCACACTGCTTAGAGCCAAGGAGGGAGCACAAACACTACACAGAGTACTGTAACTGTGCAGAGCCCGCAGAGGGAGCACAGACACCACACACAGAACTGTAACACTGCGCAGAGCCAGCAGAGGGAGCACAACCATTGCACACAGAACTGTAACACTGCGCAGATCTACGAACACTACACTCAGAATAGTAACACTGCATAGAGCCAAGGAGGGAGCACAAACACTACACAGAGAACTGTAACACTGTGCAGAGTCCACAGAGGGAGCATGAACACTACACACAGAACTGTAACACTGTGCACAGACAGCAGTGGGAGCATGAACACTACACACAGAACTGTAACACTGCCAAGATCCACGAACACTACACTCAGAATTGTAACACTGCATAGAGCCAAGGAGGGAGCACAAACACTACACAGAGAACTGTAACACTGCGCAGAGCCAGCTGAGGGAGCACGAATACTACACAGAGAACTGTAACACTTTGCAGAGCCACAGAGGGAGCATGAACACTGCAAACAGAACTGTAACACTATGCAGAGCCAGCATAGGGAGCAGAAACACTACAAACACAACTGTTACACTGCGCAGAGCCACAAACACTACACTCAGAATTGTAACACTGCGCAGAGCCAGCAGAGGGAGCAGGAATATTACACACAGAACTGTAACACTGTGTAGAGCCAAAGAGGGAGCATGAACACTGCAAACAGAACTGTAACACTGTGCAGATCCACACACACTACACTCAGAATTGACGCACTGCTTAGCGCCAAGGAGGGAGCACAAACACTACACAGAGAACTGTAACTGTGCAGAGCCCGCAGAGGGAGCACAAACACCACACACAGAACTGTAACACTGCGCAGAGCCAGCAGAGGGAGCACAACCACTACACAGAGAACTGTAACACTGTGCAGAGTCTGTAGAGGGAGCACAAACACTACACACAGAACTGTAACACTGTGCAGAGATGGCAGAGGGAGCATGAACACTACACACAGAACTGTAACACTGCACAGATCCACGAACACTACACTCAGAATTGTAACACTGCGTAGAGCCAAGGAGGGAGAACAAACACTACACAGAGAACTGTAACACTTCGCAGAGCTCGCAGAGGGAGCATGAACACTACACACAGAACTGTAACACTGTGCAGATCCATGAACACTACACTCAGAATTGTAAAACTGCACAGAGCCACGGAGGGAGCACAACCAAAACACAGAGAACTGTAAAACTGTGCAGAGCCTACAGAGGGAGCATAAACACTACACACAGAACGTCAACATTGCGCAGAGCCACGAACACTACACTCAGAATTGTAACACTGCGCAGATCCATCAGAGGGAGCTCAAACACTGCCAACAGAACTGTAAAACTGCGCAGAGCCTGCTGAGGGAGCACGAAAACTACACGCAGAACTGTAAAACTGCACAGAGCCACGAACACTACACTCAGAATCATAACACTGCACAGACCCAGCAGAGAGAGCACTGACTCTTCACACAGAACTGTAACACTGCACAGAACTATACGATGGAGCATGAACACTACACACAAAACTGTAACACTGTGCAGATCCACACACACTACACTCAGAATTGTAACACTGCTTAGAGCATAGGAGGGAGCACAAACACTACACAGAGAACTGTAACTGTGTAGAGCCCGCAAAGGGAGCACAAACACCACACACAGAATTGTAACACTGTGCAGAGCCAGCAGAGGGAGCACAACCACATCATACAGAACTGTAACACTGTGCAGATCTACGAACACTACACTCAGAATTGTAATACTGCATAGAGCGAAGGAGGGAGCACAAACACTACACAGAGAACTGAAACACTGTGCAGAGCCCGCAGAGGGAGCATGAACACTACACACAGAACTGTAACACTGTGCAGAGACAGCAGAGGGAGCATGAACACTACACACAGAACTGTAACACTGCACAGAGCCACGAACACTACACTCAGAATTGTAACACTGTTCAGAGCCAAGGAGGGAGAACAAACGCTACACAGAGAACTGTAACACTGCGCAGAGCCACAGAGGGAGCATGAACACTGCAAACAGAACTATAACACTGCGCAGAGCCAGCAGAGGGAGCACTACCATTACACACAGAACTGTAACACTGCGTAGAGGCACGGAGGAAGCACAAACATTACACAGAGTACTGTAACAATGCACAGAGCCCACAGAGGGAGGGCAAACACTGCAAACAGAAGTGTAACACTGCGCAAAGCCAGCAAAGGGAGCACAAAAACTACACGCAGAACTGTAACTCTGCGCAGAGCCACGAACACTACACTCAGAATTGTAACACTGCACAACTCCGGCAGAGGGAGCACGAACACTATGCAGGGAACTGTAGCACTTCGCAGAGCACAGAGAGGGAGCACAAACACTGCAAACAGAACTGTAACACTGCGCAGTCAGCATAGGGTGCACAAACACTACAAACACAACTGTAACACTGTGCAGAGCCACAAACACTACACTCAGAATTGTAACACTGCGCAGAGCCAGCAGAGAAAGCAGGAACACTACACAGAGAACTGTAACATTGCGTAGAGCCAGCAGAGGGAGCACGAACACTACACACAGAACTGTACACTGCACAGAGCTTGCAGAGGGAGCACAAACTCTGCAAACAGAACTGTAACACTGCACAGAGCCAGCAGAGGGAGCCTGAAAACTACGCACAGAACTGTAACACTGCACAGAGCCACAAACACTACACTCAGAATCATAACACTGCACAGAGCCAGCCGAGAGAGCACTAACACTACACACAGAACTGTAACACTGCGCAGAGCTAGAAGATGGAGTACGAACACTATACACAGAACTGTAACCCTGTGCAGAGCCACAACACTACACTCAGAATTGTCACACTGCTTAGAGCGAGCACGAGCACGACACTCCGAACTCTAACGCTGCACAGAGACAGCAGAGGGAGCATGGACACTACACACAGAACTGTAACACTTTGCAGAGCCATGAACACCACACTCAAAACTGTAATACTGCGCAGAGCCAGCAGATGGAGCATGAACACTACACACAGAACTGTAACGCTGCGCAGAGCCACGATCAATACACTCAGAATTGTGACACTGCGCAGAGCCAGCAGACGGAGCACGAACATGACACAGAGAACTGTAACACTGTGCAGAGCCTACAGAGGGAGCATGTTTATGTTTATGTTTATGTTTGAGGGTTTTGTATAGCGCATAGCTGCCCGTGGGCCTCCCGGCGCTGCGGAACAGAAGTAAGTGCGGATGAGACTCAGCATGGGAATAGCCAGGTCTTTAGTTTCTTTCTGAAAGTTCGTTCCTCAGTGGTCACTCTTCGCTCTGATGGCATTGAGTTCCATAATTTCGGTGCCAGATGTGAGAAGGATCTTCCCCCCCATCTGGATCTCCTTATTCTGGTTGTTGTGGCAAGATGTTCCGAGGAGGATCTCAGAGTTCTGTCTGGTGTGTATGGGGTGATCAAGGTTTTCAGCAAAGTTGGGCCTTTTCCCTTTAGGATCCTATGTACTATGCATAGCGCTTTAAACTTAATCCTTGCATGCACGGGCAGCCAGTGTAATGATTTCAGGGCTGGCTTGGTGGATTCATGCCGCGGAATGTTTCGGAGAAGTCTGACAGCCGAGTTTTGTACCACCTGCAGTCTGTTAAGGACGTATTTAGGTGACCCCAGGAAGAGAATGTTCCCATAGTCCAGGCGTGACACCACCAGTGCCTGAACTACGGTTCTCTGCGCTTTCTCTGGGATGCGGTCCATGATTTTTCTGAGCATCCGCAGGATTCCGAAACAGGTGGCAGCAAGTTTGCTGGCTTGAGTTTCCATTGTGAGGTTGTGATCTATCCATACTCCCAAGTTTTTTATGGAGTTTTTATGTCCTGGTGGGTGTCCTAGTTCTTCTGGCCAGTTCAAGGAAATTTGTGGATTTATTTTGTTGCCCAAAAACATGAGTTCTGTCTTATCCCCGTTAAGTTTTAGCCTGCTGTAGGTCATCCAGCTGGCTATTTTTTCCAAGCACGGGGCTACCAAGTTGTTTTTCGATTCAACCTCCTTTGCCACAGAGATTACCAATTGGGTGTCGTCTGCGTAGGTAATTATTGACAGCCCAAATTCCTGGACAATGTCAGCTAGCGGCTGCATGTACAGGTTAAACAGTGTAGGGCTCAGGGAAGAGCCCTGTGGAACCCCACATGTGACTTTAAAGTTATCTGACAGAAATCCTCCTTCGGCGATTTGAAAGGACCGATCGTTCAGAAATGATACGATCCATTTTAGGGCCTGTCCTTGAATCCCTGCCCTTTCAAGCCTGGTTGCGAGCGTCGCATGGTTCACAGTGTCGAACGCTGCGCTCAAGTCTAGCAAAAGGACGGCGGCCTCACCCCCAAGGTCTAGAATGCCCTTCAATTTTTCTGTTACCAGCAATAGGGCGGATTCGGTACTATGTGCTGGTCTGAAACCCATTTGGGTCGGATGGAGGATCGCATTCTCCTCTAAAAACTGGGACAGTGAGGAGTTTACATGTTTTTCGGCTATCTTACCTAGCGTGGGGAGGAGTGAGATAGGGCGAAAGTTCGCCAGGTCTGTTGGATCTAAATGTGTTTTTTTATTAACGGACGTACTATAGCATGTTTCCAGGTTTTTGGTACTGTACCCTGGCTGAGGGAGAGATTGAGTAGTGTTGTAGCAGGTTTTATAACTGTGTCCCCCACCTGTGCCAGTATGTGGGGGGATGGGATCCAGAGGGGAGCCAGATTTTATTCCTTGTAGGATCTTGGTTGTAATGTCTAGATGCAATTCAGGGAAGGCCTTGAGGGTGGGTTTCCCCCAGGTCTCTGTGTCTGCTAAGTTACCCTGCAGGTTTCGGATGTAAACATTCTCTGACATGGAGTTGTAGATGGTGTCAATCTTATTTCATGGTGTCAATCTCATGAACACTACACTCAGAATTGTAACACTGCATAGAACCAAGGAGGGAGCACAAACATTACACAGAGAACTGTAACACTGTGCAGAGCCAGCAGAGGGAGCACGAACATTACACACAGAACTGTAACACTGCGCAGAGCCAGCAGAGGGAACACAAATATTACACACAGAACTGTAACACTGTGCAGAGACAGCAGAGGGAGCATGAACACTACACACAGAACTGTAAAACTGCGCAGATCCACGAACACTACATTCAGAATTGTAACACTGCGTAGCGCCAAGGAAGGAGAACAAACACTACACAGAAAACTGTAACACTGTGCAGAGCCCACAGAAGGAGCATGAACACTACACACAGAACTGTAACACTGTGCAGAGACAGCAGAGGGAGCATGAACACTATACACAGAACTGTAACACTGCCAGAATCCACGAACACTACACTCAGAATTGTAACACTGCATAGAACCAAGGAGGGAGCACAAACACTACACTCAGAACTATAACACTGCGCAGAGCTACCGTATGGAGCACGAACACTACATTCAGAACTTTACCACTGCACAGAGCCAATAGAGACAGCACGAACACTACACACAGAACTGTAACACTGAGCAGAGCCCGCAGAAGGAGCACAAAAACTGCAAACAGAACTGTAACACTGCGCAGAGCCAGCAGACGGAGCACGGACACTACACAGAACTGTAACACTGCGCAGATCTATGAACACTACACTCAGAATTGTAAAACTGCGCAGACCCACGGAGGGAGCATAAACACTACACAGAGAATGGTGACACTGCACAGAGCCCACAGAGGGAGCACGGACACTGTACACAGAGCTGTAACACAGCGCAGAGCCAGCAGAGGAAGCACCACCACTACACACACAACTGTAACACTGCGCAGATCTACGAACACTACACTCAGAATTGTAACACTGCATAGAGCCAAGGAGGGAGCACAACCACTACACAGAGAAGTGTAACACCGCGCAGAGTCCGCAGAGGGAGCATGAACACTACACACAGAACTGTAACACTGTGCAGAGACAGCAGAGGGAGCAGAACACTACACACAGAACTGTAACACTGCCAAGATCCATGAACACTACACTCAGAATTGTAACACTGCATAGAGCCAAGGAGGAGCACAAACATTACACAGAGAACTGTAACACTGTGCAGAGCCAGCAGAGGGAGCACGAACATTACACACAGAACTGTAACACTGCGCAGAGCCAGCAGAGGGAACACGAATATTACACACAGAACTGTAACACTGTGCAGAGACAGCAGAGGGAGCATGAACACTACACACAGAACTGTAAAACTGCGCAGACCCACGAACACTACACTCAGAATTGTAACACTGCGTAGCGCCAAGGAAGGAGAACAAACACTACACAGAAAACTGTAACACTGTGCAGAGCCCACAGAGGGAGCATGAACAATACACACAGAACTGTAACACTGTGCAGAGACAGCAGAGTGAGCATGATCACTATACACAGAACTGTAACACTGCCAGAATCCACGAACACTACACTCAGAATTGTAACACTGCATAGAGCCAAGGAGGGAGCACAAACACTTCACAGAGTACTGTAACACTGCACAGAGCCCGCAGAGGGAGCACAAACACTACACTCAGAACTATAACACTGCGCAGAGCTACCAGATGGAGCACGAACACTACATTCAGAACTTTACCACTGCACAGAGCCAATAGAGACAGCACGAACACTACACACAGAACTGTAACACTGAGCAGAGCCCGCAGAAGGAGCACAAAAACTGCAAACAGAACTGTAACACTGCGCAGAGCCAGCAGACGGAGCACGGACACTACACAGAACTGTAACACTGCGCAGATCTATGAACACTACGCTCAGAATTGTAAAACTGCGCAGACCCACGGAGGGAGCATAAACACTACACAGAGAATGGTGACACTGCACAGAGCCCACAGAAGGGGGCACGTACACTGTACACAGAGCTGTAACACAGCGCAGAGCCAGCAGAGGGAGCACAACCATTACACACACAACTTTAACACTGCGCAGATCTACGAACACTACACTCAGAATTGTAACACTGCATAGAGCCAAGGAGGGAGCACAACCACTCCACAGAGAAGTGTAACACCGCACAGAGTCCGTAGAGGGAGCAGGAACACTACACACAGAACTGTAACACTGTGCAGAGACAGCAGAGGGAGCATGAACACTACACACAGAACTGTAACACTGCGCAGATCCACGAACACTACACTCAGAATTGTAACACTGCATAGAGCCAAGGAGGGAGAACAAACACTACACAGAGAACTGAAACACTGCACAGAGCCCACAGAGAGCATGAACACTACACACAAAACTGTAACACTGCGCAGATCCATTAACACTACACTCAGAATTGTAAAACTGCGCAGAGCCACGGAGGGGGCATGAACACTACACAGAAAACTGTAACAATGCACAGAGCCAGTAGACAGAGCACGAACACAACACAGAGAACTGTAAAACTGTGCAGAGCCTACAGAGGGAGCATGAACACTACACACAGAACTGTAACACTGTGCAGAGACAGCAGAGGGAGCATGAACACTACACACAGAACTGTAACACTGCGCAGAGCCACGAACACTACACTCAGAATTGTAACACTGCGCAGATCCAACAGAGGGAGCTCAAACACTGCAAACAGAACTGTAACACTGTGCAGAGCAAGCTGAGGGAGCACAAAAACTACACGCAGAACTGTAACACTGTGCAGAGCCACGAACACTACACTCAGAATTGTAACACTGCGCAGATACAGCAGAGGGAGCACGAACACTACACAGGGAACTGTAACACTGCGCAGAGCACAGAGAGAGAGCACAAACACTGCAAAAAGAACTGTAACACTGCGCAGAGCCAGCATAGGGAGCACAAACACTACAAACACAACTGTAACAATGCACAGAGCCACAACACTACACTCAGAATTGTAACACTGCGCAGAGCCAGCAGAGAGAGCAGAAACACTAGACACAGAAGTGCAACACTGCACAGAGCCAGCAGAGGGAGCAAGAACAGTACACACAGAACTGTAACAATGCGCAGAGCCATGAACACTACACTCACAATTGTAACACTACGCAGAGCCAGCATAGGGAGCACAAACACTACAAACACAACTGACACACTGCACAGAGCAACAACACAACACTCAGATTGTAACACTGCGCAGAGCCAGCAGAGGGAGCACGAAAACTACACACAGAACTGTACAAGGCGCAGAGGCCGCAGAGGGAGCACGGACACTGCAAACAGAACTGTAACAGTGCGCAGAGCCACAAACACTACACTCAGAATTGTAAAACTGCGCAGACCCACGGAGGGAGCATAAACACTACACAGAGAATGGTGACACTGCACAGAGCCCACAGAGGGATCACGAACACTGCAAACAGAACTGTAACACTGCGTAGAGCCACAAACACTACACTCAGAATCATAACACTGCACAGAACCAGCAGAGAGAGCACTGACACTACACACAGAACTGTAACACTGCGCAGAGCTAGAAGATGGAGCACAAACACTACACACAGAACAGTAACAGTGCGCAGAGCTAGAAGATGGAGCTCAGACACTACACACAGAACTGTAACACTGTGGAGATCCACACACACTACACTCAGAATTGTAACACTGCTTAGAGCCAAGGAGGGAGCACAAACACTACACAGAGAACTGTAACTGTGCAGAGCCCGCAGAGGGAGCACAAACACCACACACAGAACTGTAATTCTGCACAGAGCCAGCAGAGGGAGCACAACCACTACACACAGAACTGTAACACTGCGCAGATCTACAAACACTACACTCAGAATAGTAACACTGCATAGAGCCAAGGAGGGAGCACAAACACTACACAGAGAACTGTAACACTGTGCAGAGTCCGCAGAGGGAGCATGAACACTACACACAGAACTGTAACACTGTGCAGAGACAGCAGAGGGAGCATGAACACTACACACAGAACTGTAACACTGCACAGATCCACGAACACTACACTCAGAATTGTAACACTGTTCAGAGCCAAGGAGGGAGAACAAACACTACACAGAGAACTGTAACACTGCGCAGAGCCAGCAGAGGGAGCATGAATACTACACAGAGAACTGTAACACTTTGCAGAGCCACAGAGGGAGCATGAACACTGCAAACAGAACTATAACACTGCGCAGAGCCAGCAGAGGGAGCACTACCATTACACACAGAACTGTAACACTGCGTAGAGGCACGGAGGAAGCACAAACATTACACAGAGTACTGTAACAATGCACAGAGCCCACACCGGGAGGGCAAACACTGCAAACAGAAGTGTAACACTGCGCAAAGCCAGCAAAGGGAGCACAAAAACTACACGCAGAACTGTAACTCTGCGCAGAGCCACGAACACTACACTCAGAATTGTAACACTGCACAGCTCCGGCAGAGGGAGCACGAACACTATGCAGGGAACTGTAGCACTTCGCAGAGCACAGAGAGGGAGCACAAACACTGCAAACAGAACTGTAACACTGCGCAGAGTCAGCATAGGGTGCACAAACACTACAAACACAACTGTAACACTGTGCAGAGCCACAAACACTACACTCAGAATTGTAACACTGCGCAGAGCCAGCAGAGAAAGCACAAACACTACACACAGAACTGTACACTGCACAGAGCCTGCAGAGGGAGCACGAACGCTGCAAACAGAACTGTAACACTGCACAGAGCCAGCAGAGGGAGCCTGAAAACTACGCACAGAACTGTAACCATGCACAGAGCCACGAACACTATACTCAGAATCATAACACTGCACAGAGCCAGCCGAGAGAGCACTAACACTACACACAGAACTGTAACCATGCGCAGAGCTAGAAGATGGAGTACGAACACTATACACAGAACTGTAACCCTGTGCAGAGCCACAACACTACACTCAGAATTGTCACACTGCTTAGAGCCAAGGAGGGAGCACAAACACTACACAGAGTACTGTAACTGTGCAGAGCCCGCAGAGGGAGCACAGACACCACACACAGAACTGTAACACTGCGCAGAGCCAGCAGAGGGAGCACAACCATTGCACACAGAACTGTAACACTGCGCAGATCTACGAACACTACACTCAGAATAGTAACACTGCATAGAGCCAAGGAGGGAGCACAAACACTACACAGAGAACTGTAACACTGTGCAGAGTCCACAGAGGGAGCATGAACACTACACACAGAACTGTAACACTGTGCACAGACAGCAGTGGGAGCATGAACACTACACACAGAACTGTAACACTGCCAAGATCCACGAACACTACACTCAGAATTGTAACACTGCATAGAGCCAAGGAGGGAGCACAAACACTACACAGAGAACTGTAACACTGCGCAGAGCCAGCTGAGGGAGCACGAATACTACACAGAGAACTGTAACACTTTGCAGAGCCACAGAGGGAGCATGAACACTGCAAACAGAACTGTAACACTATGCAGAGCCAGCATAGGGAGCAGAAACACTACAAACACAACTGTTACACTGCGCAGAGCCACAAACACTACACTCAGAATTGTAACACTGAGCAGAGCCAGCAGAGGGAGCAGGAATATTACACACAGAACTGTAACACTGTGTAGAGCCAAAGAGGGAGCATGAACACTGCAAACAGACCTGTAACACTGTGCAGATCCACACACACTACACTCAGAATTGACGCACTGCTTAGCGCCAAGGAGGGAGCACAAACACTACACAGAGAACTGTAACTGTGCAGAGCCCGCAGAGGGAGCACAAACACCACACACAGAACTGTAACACTGCGCAGAGCCAGCAGAGGGAGCACAACCACTACACAGAGAACTGTAACACTGTGCAGAGTCTGTAGAGGGAGCACAAACACTACACACAGAACTGTAACACTGTGCAGAGATGGCAGAGGGAGCATGAACACTACACACAGAACTGTAACACTGCACAGATCCACGAACACTACACTCAGAATTGTAACACTGCGTAGAGCCAAGGAGGAGAACAAACACTACACAGAGAACTGTAACACTTCGCAGAGCTCGCAGAGGGAGCATGAACACTACACACAGAACTGTAACACTGTGCAGATCCATGAACACTACACTCAGAATTGTAAAACTGCACAGAGCCACGGAGGGAGCACAACCAAAACACAGAGAACTGTAAAACTGTGCAGAGCCTACAGAGGGAGCATAAACACTACACACAGAACGTCAACATTGCGCAGAGCCACGAACACTACACTCAGAATTGTAACACTGCGCAGATCCATCAGAGGAGCTCAAACACTGCCAACAGAACTGTAAAACTGCGCAGAGCCTGCTGAGGGAGCACGAAAACTACACGCAGAACTGTAAAACTGCACAGAGCCACGAACACTACACTCAGAATCATAACACTGCATAGAACCAGCAGAGAGAGCACTGACTCTTCACACAGAACTGTAACACTGCACAGAACTATACGATGGAGCATGAACACTACACACAAAACTGTAACACTGTGCAGATCCACACACACTACACTCAGAATTGTAACACTGCTTAGAGCATAGGAGGGAGCACAAACACTACACAGAGAACTGTAACTGTGTAGAGCCCGCAAAGGAGCACAAACACCACACACAGAATTGTAACACTGTGCAGAGCCAGCAGAGGGAGCACAACCACATCATACAGAACTGTAACACTGTGCAGATCTACGAACACTACACTCAGAATTGTAATACTGCATAGAGCGAAGGAGGGAGCACAAACACTACACAGAGAACTGAAACACTGTGCAGAGCCCGCAGAGGAGCATGAACACTACACACAGAACTGTAACACTGTGCAGAGACAGCAGAGGGAGCATGAACACTACACACAGAACTGTAACACTGCACAGAGCCACGAACACTACACTCAGAATTGTAACACTGTTCAGAGCCAAGGAGGGAGAACAAACGCTACACAGAGAACTGTAACACTGCGCAGAGCCACAGAGGGAGCATGAACACTGCAAACAGAACTATAACACTGCGCAGAGCCAGCAGAGGGAGCACTACCATTACACACAGAACTGTAACACTGCGTAGAGGCACGGAGGAAGCACAAACATTACACAGAGTACTGTAACAATGCACAGAGCCCACAGAGGGAGGGCAAACACTGCAAACAGAAGTGTAACACTGCGCAAAGCCAGCAAAGGGAGCACAAAAACTACACGCAGAACTGTAACTCTGCGCAGAGCCACGAACACTACACTCAGAATTGTAACACTGCACAACTCCGGCAGAGGGAGCACGAACACTATGCAGGGAACTGTAGCACTTCGCAGAGCACAGAGAGGGAGCACAAACACTGCAAACAGAACTGTAACACTGCGCAGTCAGCATAGGGTGCACAAACACTACAAACACAACTGTAACACTGTGCAGAGCCACAAACACTACACTCAGAATTGTAACACTGCGCAGAGCCAGCAGAGAAAGCAGGAACACTACACAGAGAACTGTAACATTGCGTAGAGCCAGCAGAGGGAGCACGAACACTACACACAGAACTGTACACTGCACAGAGCTTGCAGAGGGAGCACAAACTCTGCAAACAGAACTGTAACACTGCACAGAGCCAGCAGAGGGAGCCTGAAAACTACGCACAGAACTGTAACACTGCACAGAGCCACAAACACTACACTCAGAATCATAACACTGCACAGAGCCAGCCGAGAGAGCACTAACACTACACACAGAACTGTAACACTGCGCAGAGCTAGAAGATGGAGTACGAACACTATACACAGAACTGTAACCCTGTGCAGAGCCACAACACTACACTCAGAATTGTCACACTGCTTAGAGCCAAGGAGGGAGCACAAACACTACACAGAGTACTGTAACTGTGCAGAGCCCGCAGAGGGAGCACAAACACCACACACAGAACTGTAACACTGCGCAGAGCCAACAGAGGGAGCACAACCACTGCACACAGAACTGTAACACTGCGCAGATCTACGAACACTACACTCAGAATAGTAACACTGCATAGAGCCAAGGAGGGAGAACAAACACTACACAGAGAACTGTAACACTTCGGAGAGCTCGCAGAGGGAGCATGAACACAACACACAGAACTGTAACACTGTGCAGATCCATGAACACTACACTCAGAATTGTTAAACTGCGCAGAGCCACGGAGGGAGCACAAACAAAACACAGAGAACTGTAAAACTGTGCAGAGCCTACAGAGGGAGCATAAACACTACACACAGAACTTCAACATTGCGTAGAGGCACGAACACTACACTCAGAATTGTAACACTGCGCAGATCCAGCAGAGGGTGCTCAAACACTGCCAACATAACTGTAAAACTGCGCAGAGCCTGCTGAGGGAGCACGAAAACTACACGCAGAACTGTAAAACTGCACAGAGCCACGAACACTACACTCAGAATCATAACACTGCACAGAACCAGCAGAGAGAGCACTGACTCTTCACACAGAACTGTAACACTGCACAGAGCTATAAGATGGAGCATGAACACTACACACAGAACTGTAACCCTGTGCAGAGCCACAACACTACACTCAGATTTTGTAACACTGCACAGATCCAGCAGAGGGAGCACGAACACTACACACAGAACTGTAACACTGTGCAGATCCACACACACTACACTCAGAATTGTAACACTGCTTAGAGCATAGGAGGGAGCACAAACACTACACAGAGAACTGTAACTGTGTAGAGCCCGCAAAGGGAGCACAAACACCACACACAGAATTGTAACACTGTGCAGAGCCAGCAGAGGGAGCACAACCACATCATACAGAACTGTAACACTGTGCAGATCTACGAACACTACACTCAGAATTGTAATACTGCATAGAGCGAAGGAGGGAGCACAAACACTACACAGAGAACTGAAACACTGTGCAGAGCCCGCAGAGGGAGCATGAACACTACACACAGAACTGTAACACTGTGCAGAGACAGCAGAGGGAGCATGAACACTACACACAGAACTGTAACACTGCACAGAGCCACGAACACTACACTCAGAATTGTAACACTGTTCAGAGCCAAGGAGGGAGAACAAACGCTACACAGAGAACTGTAACACTGCACAGAACCAGCAGAGAGAGCACTGACTCTTCACACAGAACTGTAACACTGCACAGAACTATACGATGGAGCATGAACACTACACACAAAACTGTAACCCTGTGCAGAGCCACAACACTACACTCAGATTTTGTAACACTGCACAGATCCAGCAGAGGGAGCACGAACACTACACACAGAACTGTAACACTGTGCAGATCCACACACACTACACTCAGAATTGTAACACTGCTTAGAGCATAGGAGGGAGCACAAACACTACACAGAGAACTGTAACTGTGTAGAGCCCGCAAAGGGAGCACAAACACCACACACAGAATTGTAACACTGTGCAGAGCCAGCAGAGGGAGCACAACCACATCACACAGAACTGTAACACTGTGCAGATCGACGAACACTACACTCAGAATTGTAATACTGCATAGAGCCAAGGAGGGAGCACAAACACTACACAGAGAACTGAAACACTGTGCAGAGCCCGCAGAGGGAGCATGAACACTACACACAGAACTGTAACACTGTGCAGAGACAGCAGAGGGAGCATGAACACTACACACAGAACTGTAACACTGCACAGATCCACGAACACTACACTCAGAATTGTAACACTGTTCAGAGCCAAGGAGGGAGAACAAACGCTACACAGAGAACTGTAACACTGCGCAGAGCCAGCAGAGGGAGCATGAATACTACACAGAGAACTGTAACACTTTGCAGAGCCACAGAGGGAGCATGAACACTGCAAACAGAACTATAACACTGCGCAGAGCCAGCAGAGGGAGCACTACCATTACACACAGAACTGTAACACTGCGTAGAGGCACGGAGGAAGCACAAACATTACACAGAGTACTGTAACAATGCACAGAGCCCACAGAGGGAGGGCAAACACTGCAAACAGAAGTGTAACACTGCGCAAAGCCAGCAAAGGGAGCACAAAAACTACACGCAGAACTGTAACTCTGCGCAGAGCCACGAACACTACACTCAGAATTGTAACACTGCACAGCTCCGGCAGAGGGAGCACGAACACTATGCAGGGAACTGTAGCACTTCGCAGAGCACAGAGAGGGAGCACAAACACTGCAAACAGAACTGTAACACTGCGCAGAGTCAGCATAGGGTGCACAAACACTACAAACACAACTGTAACACTGTGCAGAGCCACAAACACTACACTCAGAATTGTAACACTGCGCAGAGCCAGCAGAGAAAGCAGGAACACTACACAGAGAACTGTAACATTGCGTAGAGCCAGCAGAGGGAGCACGAACACTACACACAGAACTGTACACTGCACAGAGCCTGCAGAGGGAGCACAAACTCTGCAAACAGAACTGTAACACTGCACAGAGCCAGCAGAGGGAGCCTGAAAACTACGCACAGAACTGTAACACTGCACAGAGCCACGAACACTACACTCAGAATCATAACACTGCACAGAGCCAGCCGAGAGAGCACTAACACTACACACAGAACTGTAACACTGCGCAGAGCTAGAAGATGGAGTACGAACACTATACACAGAACTGTAACCCTGTGCAGAGCCACAACACTACACTCAGAATTGTCACACTGCTTAGAGCCAAGGAGGGAGCACAAACACTACACAGAGTACTGTAACTGTGCAGAGCCCGCAGAGGGAGCACAAACACCACACACAGAACTGTAACACTGCGCAGAGCCAACAGAGGGAGCACAACCACTGCACACAGAACTGTAACACTGCGCAGATCTACAGACACTACACTCAGAATAGTAACACTGCATAGAGCCAAGGAGGGAGAACAAACACTACACAGAGAACTGTAACACTTCGCAGAGCTCGCAGAGGGAGCATGAACACAACACACAGAACTGTAACACTGTGCAGATCCATGAACACTACACTCAGAATTGTAAAACTGCGCAGAGCCACGGAGGGAGCACAAACAAAACACAGAGAACTGTAAAACTGTGCAGAGCCTACAGAGGGAGCATAAACACTACACACAGAACGTCAACATTGCGCAGAGCCACGAACACTACACTCAGAATTGTAACACTGCGCAGATCCAGCAGAGGGAGCTCAAACACTGCCAACAGAACTGTAAAACTGCGCAGAGCCTGCTGAGGGAGCACAAAAACTACACGCAGAACTGTAAAACTGCACAGAGCCACGAACACTACACTCAGAATCATAACACTGCACAGAACCAGCAGAGAGAGCACTGACTCTTCACACAGAACTGTAACACTGCACAGAGCTATAAGATGGAGCATGAACACTACACACAGAACTGTAACCCTGTGCAGAGCCACAACACTACACTCAGATTTTGTAACACTGCACAGATCCAGCAGAGGGAGCACGAACACTACACACAGAACTGTAACACTGTGCAGATCCACACACACTACACTCAGAATTGTAACACTGCTTAGAGCATAGGAGGGAGCACAAACACTACACAGAGAACTGTAACTGTGTAGAGCCCGCAAAGGGAGCACAAACACCACACAGAGAATTGTAACACTGTGCAGAGCCAGCAGAGGGAGCACAACCACATCACACAGAACTGTAACACTGTGCAGATCTACGAACACTACACTCAGAATTGTAATACTGCATAGAGCCAAGGAGGGAGCACAAACACTACACAGAGAACTGAAACACTGTGCAGAGCCCGCAGAGGGAGCATGAACACTACACACAGAACTGTAACACTGTGCAGAGACAGCAGAGGGAGCATGAACACTACACACAGAACTGTAACACTGCACAGATCCACGAACACTACACTCAGAATTGTAACACTGTTCAGAGCCAAGGAGGGAGAACAAACGCTACACAGAGAACTGTAACACTGCGCAGAGCCAGCAGAGGGAGCATGAATACTACACAGGGAACTGTAACACTTTGCAGAGCCACAGAGGGAGCATGAACACTGCAAACAGAACTATAACACTGCGCAGAGCCAGCAGAGGGAGCACTACCATTACACACAGAACTGTAACACTGCGTAGAGGCACGGAGGAAGCACAAACATTACACAGAGTACTGTAACAATGCACAGAGCCCACAGAGGGAGGGCAAACACTGCAAACAGAAGTGTAACACTGCGCAAAGCCAGCAAAGGGAGCACAAAAACTACACGCAGAACTGTAACTCTGCGCAGAGCCACGAACACTACACTCAGAATTGTAACACTGCACAGCTCCGGCAGAGGGAGCACGAATACCTATGCAGGGAACTGTAGCACTTCGCAGAGCACAGAGAGGGAGCACAAACACTGCAAACAGAACTGTAACACTGCGCAGAGTCAGCATAGGGTGCACAAACACTACAAACACAACTGTAACACTGTGCAGAGCCACAAACACTACACTCAGAATTGTAACACTGCGCAGAGCCAGCAGAGAAAGCAGGAACACTACACAGAGAACTGTAACATTGCGTAGAGCCAGCAGAGGGAGCACGAACACTACACACAGAACTGTACACTGCACAGAGCCTGCAGAGGGAGCACAAACTCTGCAAACAAAACTGTAACACTGCACAGAGCCAGCAGAGGGAGCCTGAAAACTACGCACAGAACTGTAACACTGCACAGAGCCACGAACACTACACTCAGAATCATAACACTGCACAGAGCCAGCCGAGAGAGCACTAACACTACACACAGAACTGTAACACTGCTTAGAGCCAAGGAGGGAGCACAAACACTACACAGAGTACTGTAACTGTGCAGAGCCCGCAGAGGGAGCACAAACACCACACACAGAACTGTAACACTGCGCAGAGCCAACAGAGGGAGCACAACCACTGCACACAGAACTGTAACACTGCGCAGATCTACGAACACTACACTCAGAATAGTAACACTGCATAGAGCCAAGGAGGGAGAACAAACACTACACAGAGAACTGTAACACTTCGCAGAGCTCGCAGAGGGAGCATGAACACAACACACAGAACTGTAACACTGTGCAGATCCATGAACACTACACTCAGAATTGTAAAACTGCGCAGAGCCACAGAGGGAGCACAAACAAAACACAGAGAACTGTAAAACTGTGCAGAGCCTACAGAGGGAGCATAAACACTACACACAGAACGTCAACATTGCGCAGAGCCACGAACACTACACTCAGAATTGTAACACTGCGCAGATCCAGCAGAGGGAGCTCAAACACTGCCAACAGAACTGTAAAACTGCGCAGAGCCTGCTGAGGGAGCACGAAAACTACACGCAGAACTGTAAAACTGCACAGAGCCACGAACACTACACTCAGAATCATAACACTGCACAGAACCAGCAGAGAGAGCACTGACTCTTCACACAGAACTGTAACACTGCACAGAGCTATAAGATGGAGCATGAACACTACACACAGAACTGTAACCCTGTGCAGAGCCACAACACTACACTCAGATTTTGTAACACTGCACAGATCCAGCAGAGGGAGCACGAACACTACACACAGAACTGTAACACTGTGCAGATCCACACACACTACACTCAGAATTGTAACACTGCTTAGAGCATAGGAGGGAGCACAAACACTACACAGAGAACTGTAACTGTGTAGAGCCCGCAAAGGGAGCACAAACACCACACACAGAATTGTAACACTGTGCAGAGCCAGCAGAGGGAGCACAACCACATCACACAGAACTGTAACACTGTGCAGATCTACGAACACTACACTCAGAATTGTAATACTGCATAGAGCCAAGGAGGGAGCACAAACACTACACAGAGAACTGAAACACTGTGCAGAGCCCGCAGAGGGAGCATGAAGACTACACACAGAACTGTAACACTGTGCAGAGACAGCAGAGGGAGCATGAACACTACACACAGAACTGTAACACTGCACAGATCCACGAACACTACACTCAGAATTGTAACACTGTTCAGAGCCAAGGAGGGAGAACAAACGCTACACAGAGAACTGTAACACTGCGCAGAGCCAGCAGAGGGAGCATGAATACTACACAGAGAACTGTAACACTTTGCAGAGCCACAGAGGGAGTATGAACACTGCAAACAGAACTATAACACTGCGCAGAGCCAGCAGAGGGAGCACTACCATTACACACAGAACTGTAACACTGCGTAGAGGCACGGAGGAAGCACAAACATTACACAGAGTACTGTAACAATGCACAGAGCCCACAGAGGGAGGGCAAACACTGCAAACAGAAGTGTAACACTGCGCAAAGCCAGCAAAGGGAGCACAAAAACTACACGCAGAACTGTAACTCTGCGCAGAGCCACGAACACTACACTCAGAATTGTAACACTGCACAGCTCCGGCAGAGGGAGAACGAACACTATGCAGGGAACTGTAGCACTTCGCAGAGCACAGAGAGGGAGCACAAACACTGCAAACAGAACTGTAACACTGCGCAGAGTCAGCATAGGGTGCACAAACACTACAAACACAACTGTAACACTGTGCAGAGCCACAAACACTACACTCAGAATTGTAACACTGCGCAGAGCCAGCAGAGAAAGCAGGAACACTACACAGAGAACTGTAACATTGCGTAGAGCCAGCAGAGGGAGCACGAACACTACACACAGAACTGTACACTGCACAGAGCCTGCAGAGGGAGCACAAACTCTGCAAACAGAACTGTAACACTGCACAGAGCCAGCAGAGGGAGCCTGAAAACTACGCACAGAACTGTAACACTGCACAGAGCCACGAACACTACACTCAGAATCATAACACTGCACAGAGCCAGCCGAGAGAGCACTAACACTACACACAGAACTGTAACACTGCGCAGAGCTAGAAGATGGAGTACGAACACTATACACAGAACTGTAACCCTGTGCAGAGCCACAACACTACACTCAGAATTGTCACACTGCTTAGAGCCAAGGAGGGAGCACAAACACTACACAGAGTACTGTAACTGTGCAGAGCCCGCAGAGGGAGCACAAACACCACACACAGAACTGTAACACTGCGCAGAGCCAACAGAGGGAGCACAACCACTGCACACAGAACTGTAACACTGCGCAGATCTACGAACACTACACTCAGAATAGTAACACTGCATAGAGCCAAGGAGGGAGAACAAACACTACACAGAGAACTGTAACACTTCGCAGAGCTCGCAGAGGGAGCATGAACACAACACACAGAACTGTAACACTGTGCAGATCCATGAACACTACACTCAGAATTGTAAAACTGCGCAGAGCCACGGAGGGAGCACAAACAAAACACAGAGAACTGTAAAACTGTGCAGAGCCTAGAGAGGGAGCATAAACACTACACACAGAACGTCAACATTGCGCAGAGCCACGAACACTACACTCAGAATTGTAACACTGTGCAGATCCAGCAGAGGGAGCTCAAACACTGCCAACAGAACTGTAAAACTGCGCAGAGCCTGCTGAGGGAGCACGAAAACTACACGCAGAACTGTAAAACTGCACAGAGCCACGAACACTACACTCAGAATCATAACACTGCACAGAACCAGCAGAGAGAGCACTGACTCTTCACACAGAACTGTAACACTGCACAGAGCTATAAGATGGAGCATGAACACTACACACAGAACTGTAACCCTGTGCAGAGCCACAACACTACACTCAGATTTTGTAACACTGCACAGATCCAGCAGAGGGAGCACGAACACTACACACAGAACTGTAACACTGTGCAGATCCACACACACTACACTCAGAATTGTAACACTGCTTAGAGCATAGGAAGGAGCACAAACACTACACAGAGAACTGTAACTGTGTAGAGCCCGCAAAGGGAGCACAAACACCACACACAGAATTGTAACACTGTGCAGAGCCAGCAGAGGGAGCACAACCACATCACACAGAACTGTAACACTGTGCAGATCTACGAACACTACACTCAGAATTGTAATTCTGCATAGAGCCAAGGAGGGAGCACAAACACTACACAGAGAACTGAAACACTGTGCAGAGCCCGCAGAGGGAGCATGAACACTACACACAGAACTGTAACACTGTGCAGAGACAGCAGAGGGAGCATGAACACTACACACAGAACTGTAACACTGCACAGATCCACGAACACTACACTCAGAATTGTAACACTGTTCAGAGCCAAGGAGGGAGAACAAACGCTACACAGAGAACTGTAACACTGCGCAGAGCCAGCAGAGGGAGCATGAATACTACACAGAGAACTGTAACACTTTGCAGAGCCACAGAGGGAGCATGAACACTGCAAACAGAACTATAACACTGCGCAGAGCCAGCAGAGGGAGCACTACCATTACACACAGAACTGTAACACTGCGTAGAGGCACGGAGGAAGCACAAACATTACACAGAGTACTGTAACAATGCACAGAGCCCACAGAGGGAGGGCAAACACTGCAAACAGAAGTGTAACACTGCGCAAAGCCAGCAAAGGGAGCACAAAAACTACACGCAGAACTGTAACTCTGCGCAGAGCCACGAACACTACACTCAGAATTGTAACACTGCACAGCTCCGGCAGAGGGAGCACGAACACTATGCAGGGAACTGTAGCACTTCGCAGAGCACAGAGAGGGAGCACAAACACTGCAAACAGAACTGTAACACTGCGCAGAGTCAGCATAGGGTGCACAAACACTACAAACACAACTGTAACACTGTGCAGAGCCACAAACACTACACTCAGAATTGTAACACTGCGCAGAGCCAGCAGAGAAAGCAGGAACACTACACAGAGAACTGTAACATTGCGTAGAGCCAGCAGAGGGAGCACGAACACTACACACAGAACTGTACACTGCACAGAGCCTGCAGAGGGAGCACAAACTCTGCAAACAGAACTGTAACACTGCACAGAGCCAGCAGAGGGAGCCTGAAAACTACGCACAGAACTGTAACACTGCACAGAGCCACGAACACTACACTCAGAATCATAACACTGCACAGAGCCAGCCGAGAGAGCACTAACACTACACACAGAACTGTAACACTGCGCAGAGCTAGAAGATGGAGTACGAACACTATAGACAGAACTGTAACCCTGTGCAGAGCCACAACACTACACTCAGAATTGTCACACTGCTTAGAGCCAAGGAGGGAGCACAAACACTACACAGAGTACTGTAACTGTGCAGAGCCCGCAGAGGGAGCACAAACACCACACACAGAACTGTAACACTGCGCAGAGCCAACAGAGGGAGCACAACCACTGCACACAGAACTGTAACACTGCGCAGATCTACGAACACTACACTCAGAATAGTAACACTGCATAGAGCCAAGGAGGGGGAACAAACACTACACAGAGAACTGTAACACTTCGCAGAGCTCGCAGAGGGAGCATGAACACAACACACAGAACTGTAACACTGTGCAGATCCATGAACACTGCACTCAGAATTGTAAAACTGCGCAGAGCCACGGAGGGAGCACAAACAAAACACAGAGAACTGTAAAACTGTGCAGAGCCTACAGAGGGAGCATAAACACTACACACAGAACGTCAACATTGCGCAGAGCCACGAACACTACACTCAGAATTGTAACACTGCGCAGATCCAGCAGAGGGAGCTCAAACACTGCCAACAGAACTGTAAAACTGCACAGAGCCTGCTGAGGGAGCACGAAAACTACACGCAGAACTGTAAAACTGCACAGAGCCACGAACACTACACTCAGAATCATAACACTGCACAGAACCAGCAGAGAGAGCACTGACTCTTCACACAGAACTGTAACACTGCACAGAGCTATAAGATGGAGCATGAACACTACACACAGAACTGTAACCCTGTGCAGAGCCACAACACTACACTCAGATTTTGTAACACTGCACAGATCCAGCAGAGGCAGCACGAACACTACAAACAGAACTGTAACACTGTGCAGATCCACACACACTACACTCAGAATTGTAACACTGCTTAGAGCATAGGAGGGAGCACAAACACTACACAGAGAACTGTAACTGTGTAGAGCCCGCAAAGGGAGCACAAACACCACACACAGAATTGTAACACTGTGCAGAGCCAGCAGAGGGAGCACAACCACATCACACAGAACTGTAACACTGTGCAGATCTACGAACACTACACTCAGAATTGTAATACTGCATAGAGCCAAGGAGGGAGCACAAACACTACACAGAGAACTGAAACACTGTGCAGAGCCCGCAGAGGGAGCATGAAGACTACACACAGAACTGTAACACTGTGCAGAGACAGCAGAGGGAGCATGAACACTACACACAGAACTGTAACACTGCACAGATCCACGAACACTACACTCAGAATTGTAACACTGTTCAGAGCCAAGGAGGGAGAACAAACGCTACACAGAGAACTGTAACACTGCGCAGAGCCAGCAGAGGGAGCATGAATACTACACAGAGAACTGTAACACTTTGCAGAGCCACAGAGGGAGTATGAACACTGCAAACAGAACTATAACACTGCGCAGAGCCAGCAGAGGGAGCACTACCATTACACACAGAACTGTAACACTGCGTAGAGGCACGGAGGAAGCACAAACATTACACAGAGTACTGTAACAATGCACAGAGCCCACAGAGGGAGGGCAAACACTGCAAACAGAAGTGTAACACTGCGCAAAGCCAGCAAAGGGAGCACAAAAACTACACGCAGAACTGTAACTATGCGCAGAGCCACGAACACTACACTCAGAATTGTAACACTGCACAGCTCCGGCAGAGGGAGAACGAACACTATGCAGGGAACTGTAGCACTTCGCAGAGCACAGAGAGGGAGCACAAACACTGCAAACAGAACTGTAACACTGCGCAGAGTCAGCATAGGGTGCACAAACACTACAAACACAACTGTAACACTGTGCAGAGCCACAAACACTACACTCAGAATTGTAACACTGCGCAGAGCCAGCAGAGAAAGCAGGAACACTACACAGAGAACTGTAACATTGCGTAGAGCCAGCAGAGGGAGCACGAACACTACACACAGAACTGTACACTGCACAGAGCCTGCAGAGGGAGCACAAACTCTGCAAACAGAACTGTAACACTGCACAGAGCCAGCAGAGGGAGCCTGAAAACTACGCACAGAACTGTAACACTGCACAGAGCCACGAACACTACACTCAGAATCATAACACTGCACAGAGCCAGCCGAGAGAGCACTAACACTACACACAGAACTGTAACACTGCGCAGAGCTAGAAGATGGAGTACGAACACTATACACAGAACTGTAACCCTGTGCAGAGCCACAACACTACACTCAGAATTGTCACACTGCTTAGAGCCAAGGAGGGAGCACAAACACTACACAGAGTACTGTAACTGTGCAGAGCCCGCAGAGGGAGCACAAACACCACACACAGAACTGTAACACTGCGCAGAGCCAACAGAGGGAGCACAACCACTGCACACAGAACTGTAACACTGCGCAGATCTACGAACACTACACTCAGAATAGTAACACTGCATAGAGCCAAGGAGGGAGAACAAACACTACACAGAGAACTGTAACACTTCGCAGAGCTCGCAGAGGGAGCATGAACACAACACACAGAACTGTAACACTGTGCAGATCCATGAACACTACACTCAGAATTGTAAAACTGCGCAGAGCCACGGAGGGAGCACAAACAAAACACAGAGAACTGTAAAACTGTGCAGAGCCTAGAGAGGGAGCATAAACACTACACACAGAACGTCAACATTGCGCAGAGCCACGAACACTACACTCAGAATTGTAACACTGTGCAGATCCAGCAGAGGGAGCTCAAACACTGCCAACAGAACTGTAAAACTGCGCAGAGCCTGCTGAGGGAGCACGAAAACTACACGCAGAACTGTAAAACTGCACAGAGCCACGAACACTACACTCAGAATCATAACACTGCACAGAACCAGCAGAGAGAGCACTGACTCTTCACACAGAACTGTAACACTGCACAGAGCTATAAGATGGAGCATGAACACTACACACAGAACTGTAACCCTGTGCAGAGCCACAACACTACACTCAGATTTTGTAACACTGCACAGATCCAGCAGAGGGAGCACGAACACTACACACAGAACTGTAACACTGTGCAGATCCACACACACTACACTCAGAATTGTAACACTGCTTAGAGCATAGGAAGGAGCACAAACACTACACAGAGAACTGTAACTGTGTAGAGCCCGCAAAGGGAGCACAAACACCACACACAGAATTGTAACACTGTGCAGAGCCAGCAGAGGGAGCACAACCACATCACACAGAACTGTAACACTGTGCAGATCTACGAACACTACACTCAGAATTGTAATTCTGCATAGAGCCAAGGAGGGAGCACAAACACTACACAGAGAACTGAAACACTGTGCAGAGCCCGCAGAGGGAGCATGAACACTACACACAGAACTGTAACACTGTGCAGAGACAGCAGAGGGAGCATGAACACTACACACAGAACTGTAACACTGCACAGATCCACGAACACTACACTCAGAATTGTAACACTGTTCAGAGCCAAGGAGGGAGAACAAACGCTACACAGAGAACTGTAACACTGCGCAGAGCCAGCAGAGGGAGCATGAATACTACACAGAGAACTGTAACACTTTGCAGAGCCACAGAGGGAGCATGAACACTGCAAACAGAACTATAACACTGCGCAGAGCCAGCAGAGGGAGCACTACCATTACACACAGAACTGTAACACTGCGTAGAGGCACGGAGGAAGCACAAACATTACACAGAGTACTGTAACAATGCACAGAGCCCACAGAGGGAGGGCAAACACTGCAAACAGAAGTGTAACACTGCGCAAAGCCAGCAAAGGGAGCACAAAAACTACACGCAGAACTGTAACTCTGCGCAGAGCCACGAACACTACACTCAGAATTGTAACACTGCACAGCTCCGGCAGAGGGAGCACGAACACTATGCAGGGAACTGTAGCACTTCGCAGAGCACAGAGAGGGAGCACAAACACTGCAAACAGAACTGTAACACTGCGCAGAGTCAGCATAGGGTGCACAAACACTACAAACACAACTGTAACACTGTGCAGAGCCACAAACACTACACTCAGAATTGTAACACTGCGCAGAGCCAGCAGAGAAAGCAGGAACACTACACAGAGAACTGTAACATTGCGTAGAGCCAGCAGAGGGAGCACGAACACTACACACAGAACTGTACACTGCACAGAGCCTGCAGAGGGAGCACAAACTCTGCAAACAGAACTGTAACACTGCACAGAGCCAGCAGAGGGAGCCTGAAAACTACGCACAGAACTGTAACACTGCACAGAGCCACGAACACTACACTCAGAATCATAACACTGCACAGAGCCAGCCGAGAGAGCACTAACACTACCCACAGAACTGTAACACTGCGCAGAGCTAGAAGATGGAGTACGAACACTATAGACAGAACTGTAACCCTGTGCAGAGCCACAACACTACACTCAGAATTGTCACACTGCTTAGAGCCAAGGAGGGAGCACAAACACTACACAGAGTACTGTAACTGTGCAGAGCCCGCAGAGGGAGCACAAACACCACACACAGAACTGTAACACTGCGCAGAGCCAACAGAGGGAGCACAACCACTGCACACAGAACTGTAACACTGCGCAGATCTACGAACACTACACTCAGAATAGTAACACTGCATAGAGCCAAGGAGGGGGAACAAACACTACACAGAGAACTGTAACACTTCGCAGAGCTCGCAGAGGGAGCATGAACACAACACACAGAACTGTAACACTGTGCAGATCCATGAACACTGCACTCAGAATTGTAAAACTGCGCAGAGCCACGGAGGGAGCACAAACAAAACACAGAGAACTGTAAAACTGTGCAGAGCCTACAGAGGGAGCATAAACACTACACACAGAACGTCAACATTGCGCAGAGCCACGAACACTACACTCAGAATTGTAACACTGCGCAGATCCAGCAGAGGGAGCTCAAACACTGCCAACAGAACTGTAAAACTGCACAGAGCCTGCTGAGGGAGCACGAAAACTACACGCAGAACTGTAAAACTGCACAGAGCCACGAACACTACACTCAGAATCATAACACTGCACAGAACCAGCAGAGAGAGCACTGACTCTTCACACAGAACTGTAACACTGCACAGAGCTATAAGATGGAGCATGAACACTACACACAGAACTGTAACCCTGTGCAGAGCCACAACACTACACTCAGATTTTGTAACACTGCACAGATCCAGCAGAGGCAGCACGAACACTACAAACAGAACTGTAACACTGTGCAGATCCACACACACTACACTCAGAATTGTAACACTGCTTAGAGCATTGGAGGGAGCACAAACACTACACAGAGAACTGTAACTGTGTAGAGCCCGCAAAGGGAGCACAAACACCACACACAGAATTGTAACACTGTGCAGAGCCAGCAGAGGGAGCACAACCACATCACACAGAACTGTAACACTGTGCAGATCTACGAACACTACACTCAGAATTGTAATACTGCATAGAGCCAAGGAGGGAGCACAAACACTACACAGAGAACTGAAACACTGTGCAGAGCACGCAGAGGGAGCATGAACACTACACACAGAACTGTAACACTGTGCAGAGACAGCAGAGGGAGCATGAACACTACACACAGAACTGTAACACTGTTCAGAGCCAAGGAGGGAGAACAAACGCTACACAGAGAACTGTAACACTGCGCAGAGCCAGCAGAGGGAGCATGAATACTACACAGAGAACTATAACACTGCGCAGAGCCAGCAGAGGGAGCACTACCATTACACACAGAACTGTAACACTGCGTAGAGGCACGGAGGAAGCACAAACATTACACAGAGTACTGTAACAATGCACAGAGCCCACAGAGGGAGGGCAAACACTGCAAACAGAAGTGTAACACTGCGCAAAGCCAGCAAAGGGAGCACAAAAACTACACGCAGAACTGTAACTCTGCGCAGAGCCACGAACACTACACTCAGAATTGTAACACTGCTCAGCTCCGGCAGAGGGAGCACGAACACTATGCAGGGAACTGTAGCACTTCGCAGAGCACAGAGAGGGAGCACAAACACTGCAAACAGAACTGTAACACTGCGCAGAGTCAGCATAGGGTGCACAAACACTACAAACACAACTGTAACACTGTGCAGAGCCACAAACACTACACTCAGAATTGTAACACTGCGCAGAGCCAGCAGAGAAAGCAGGAACACTACACAGAGAACTGTAACATTGCGTAGAGCCAGCAGAGGGAGCACGAACACTACACACAGAACTGTACACTGCACAGAGCCTGCAGAGGGAGCACAAACTCTGCAAACAGAACTGTAACACTGCACAGAGCCAGCAGAGGGAGCCTGAAAACTACGCACAGAATTGTAACACTGCACAGAGCCACGAACACTACACTCAGAATCATAACACTGCACAGAGCCAGCCGAGAGAGCACTAACACTACACACAGAACTGTAACACTGCGCAGAGCTAGAAGATGGAGTACAAACACTATACACAGAACTGTAACCCTGTGCAGAGCCACAACACTACCCTCAGAATTGTCACACTGCTTAGAGCCAAGGAGGGAGCACAAACACTACACAGAGTACTGTAACTGTGCAGAGCCCGCAGAGGGAGCACAAACACCACACACAGAACAGTAACACTGCGCAGAGCCAACAGAGGGAGCACAACCACTGCACACAGAACTGTAACACTGCGCAGATCTACGAACACTACACTCAGAATAGTAACACTGCATAGAGCCAATGAGGGAGAACAAACACTACACAGAGAACTGTAACACTTCGCAGAGCTCGCAGAGGGAGCATGAACACAACACACAGAACTGTAACACTGTGCAGATCCATGAACACTACACTCATAATTGTAAAACTGCGCAGAGCCACGGAGGGAGCACAAACAAAACACAGAGAATTGTAAAACTGTGCAGAGCCTACAGAGGGAGCATAAACACTACACACAGAACGTCAACATTGCGCAGAGCCACGAACACTACACTCAGAATTGTAACACTGCGCAGATCCAGCAGAGGGAGCTCAAACACTGCCAACAGAACTGTAAAACTGCGCAGAGCCTGCTGAGGGAGCACGAAAACTACACGCAGAACTGTAAAACTGCACAGAGCTATAAGATGGAGCATGAACACTACACACAGAACTGTAACCCTGTGCAGAGCCACAACACTACACTCAGTTTTTGTAACACTGCACAGATCCAGCAGAGGGAGCACGAACACTACACACAGAACTGTAACACTGTGCAGATCCACACACACGACACTCAGAATTGTAACACTGCTTAGAGCATAGGAGGGAGCACAAACACTACACAGAGAACTGTAACTGTGTAGAGCCCGCAAAGGGAGCACAAACACCACACACAGAATTGTAACACTGTGCAGAGCCAGCAGAGCTAGCACAACCACATCACACAGAACTGTAACACTGTGCAGATCTACGAACACTACACTCAGAATTGTAATACTGCATAGAGCCAAGGAGGGAGCACAAACACTACACAGAGAACTGAAACACTGTGCAGAGCCCGCAGAGGGAGCATGAACACTACACACAGAACTGTAACACTGTGCAGAGACAGCAGAGGGAGCATGAACACTACACACAGAACTGTAACACTGCACAGATCCACGAACACTACACTCAGAATTGTAACACTGTTCAGAGCCAAGGAGGGAGAACAAACGCTACACAGAGAACTGTAACACTGCGCAGAGCCAGCAGAGGGAGCATGAAGACTACACAGAAAACTGTAACACTTTGCAGAGCCACAGAGGGAGCATGAACACTGCAAACAGAACTATAACACTGCGCAGAGCCAGCAGAGGGAGCCCTACCATTACACACAGAACTGTAACACTGCGTAGAGGCACGGAGGAAGCACAAACATTACACAGAGTACTGTAACAATGCACAGAGCCCACAGAGGGAGGGCAAACACTGCAAACAGAAGTGTAACACTGCGCAAAGCCAGCAAAGGGAGCACAAAAACTACACGCAGAACTGTAACTCTGCGCAGAGCCACGAACACTACACTCAGAATTGTAACACTGCACAGCTCCGGCAGAGGGAGCACGAACACTATGCAGGGAACTGTAGCACTTCGCAGAGCACAGAGAGGGAGCACAAACACTGCAAACAGAACTGTAACACTGCGCAGAGTCAGCATAGGGTGCACAAACACTACAAACACAACTGTAACACTGTGCAGAGCCACAAACACTACACTCAGAATTGTAACACTGCGCAGAGCCAGCAGAGAAAGCAGGAACACTACACAGAGAACTGTAACATTGCGTAGAGCCAGCAGAGGGAGCACGAACACTACACACAGAACTGTACACTGCACAGAGCCTGCAGAGGGAGCACAAACTCTGCAAACAGAACTGTAATACTGCACAGAGCCAGCAGAGGGAGCCTGAAAACTACGCACAGAATTGTAACACTGCACAGAGCCACGAACACTACACTCAGAATCATAACACTGCACAGAGCCAGCCGAGAGAGCACTAACACTACACACAGAACTGTAACACTGCGCAGAGCTAGAAGATGGAGTACGAACACTATACACAGAACTGTAACCCTGTGCAGAGCCACAACACTACCCTCAGAATTGTCACACTGCTTAGAGCCAAGGAGGGAGCACAAACACTACACAGAGTACTGTAACTGTGCAGAGCCCGCAGAGGGAGCACAAACACCACACACAGAACAGTAACACTGCGCAGAGCCAACAGAGGGAGCACAACCACTGCACACAGAACTGTAACACTGCGCAGATCTACGAACACTACACTCAGAATAGTAACACTGCATAGAGCCAAGGAGGGAGAACAAACACTACACAGAGAACTGTAACACTTCGCAGAGCTCGCAGAGGGAGCATGAACACAACACACAGAACTGTAACACTGCGCAGATCTACGAACACTACACTCAGAATAGTAACACTGCATAGAGCCAAGGAGGGGGAACAAACACTACACAGAGAACTGTAACACTTCGCAGAGCTCGCAGAGGGAGCATGAACACAACACACAGAACTGTAACACTGTGCAGATCCATGAACACTGCACTCAGAATTGTAAAACTGCGCAGAGCCACGGAGGGAGCACAAACAAAACACAGAGAACTGTAAAACTGTGCAGAGCCTAGAGAGGGAGCATAAACACTACACACAGAACGTCAACATTGCGCAGAGCCACGAACACTACACTCAGAATTGTAACACTGCGCAGATCCAGCAGAGGAGCTCAAACACTGCCAACAGAACTGTAAAACTGCGCAGAGCCTGCTGAGGGAGCACGAAAACTACACGCAGAACTGTAAAACTGCACAGAGCCACGAACACTACACTCAGAATCATAACACTGCACAGAACCAGCAGAGAGAGCACTGACTCTTCACACAGAACTGTAACACTGCACAGAGCTATAAGATGGAGCATGAACACTACACACAGAACTGTAACCCTGTGCAGAGCCACAACACTACACTCAGATTTTGTAACACTGCACAGATCCAGCAGAGGGAGCACGAACACTACACACAGAACTGTAACACTGTGCAGATCCACACACACTACACTCAGAATTGTAACACTGCTTAGAGCATAGGAAGGAGCACAAACACTACACAGAGAACTGTAACTGTGTAGAGCCCGCAAAGGGAGCACAAACACCACACACAGAATTGTAACACTGTGCAGAGCCAGCAGAGGGAGCACAACCACATCACACAGAACTGTAACACTGTGCAGATCTACGAACACTACACTCAGAATTGTAATTCTGCATAGAGCCAAGGAGGGAGCACAAACACTACACAGAGAACTGAAACACTGTGCAGAGCCCGCAGAGGGAGCATGAACACTACACACAGAACTGTAACACTGTGCAGAGACAGCAGAGGGAGCATGAACACTACACACAGAACTGTAACACTGCACAGATCCACGAACACTATACTCAGAATTGTAACACTGTTCAGAGCCAAGGAGGGAGAACAAACGCTACACAGAGAACTGTAACACTGCGCAGAGCCAGCAGAGGGAGCATGAATACTACACAGAGAACTGTAACACTTTGCAGAGCCACAGAGGGAGCATGAACACTGCAAACAGAACTATAACACTGCGCAGAGCCAGCAGAGGGAGCACTACCATTACACACAGAACTGTAACACTGCGTAGAGGCACGGAGGAAGCACAAACATTACACAGAGTACTGTAACAATGCACAGAGCCCACAGAGGGAGGGCAAACACTGCAAACAGAAGTGTAACACTGCGCAAAGCCAGCAAAGGGAGCACAAAAACTACACGCAGAACTGTAACTCTGCGCAGAGCCACGAACACTACACTCAGAATTGTAACACTGCACAGCTCCGGCAGAGGGAGCACGAACACTATGCAGGGAACTGTAGCACTTCGCAGAGCACAGAGAGGGAGCACAAACACTGCAAACAGAACTGTAACACTGCGCAGAGTCAGCATAGGGTGCACAAACACTACAAACACAACTGTAACACTGTGCAGAGCCACAAACACTACACTCAGAATTGTAACACTGCGCAGAGCCAGCAGAGAAAGCAGGAACACTACACAGAGAACTGTAACATTGCGTAGAGCCAGCAGAGGGAGCACGAACACTACACACAGAACTGTACACTGCACAGAGCCTGCAGAGGGAGCACAAACTCTGCAAACAGAACTGTAACACTGCACAGAGCCAGCAGAGGGAGCCTGAAAACTACGCACAGAACTGTAACACTGCACAGAGCCACGAACACTACACTCAGAATCATAACACTGCACAGAGCCAGCCGAGAGAGCACTAACACTACACACAGAACTGTAACACTGCGCAGAGCTAGAAGATGGAGTACGAACACTATACGCAGAACTGTAACCCTGTGCAGAGCCACAACACTACACTCAGAATTGTCACACTGCTTAGAGCCAAGGAGGGAGCACAAACACTACACAGAGTACTGTAACTGTGCAGAGCCCGCAGAGGGAGCACAAACACCACACACAGAACTGTAACACTGCGCAGAGCCAACAGAGGGAGCACAACCACTGCACACAGAACTGTAACACTGCGCAGATCTACGAACACTACACTCAGAATAGTAACACTGCATAGAGCCAAGGAGGGGGAACAAACACTACACAGAGAACTGTAACACTTCGCAGAGCTCGCAGAGGGAGCATGAACACAACACACAGAACTGTAACACTGTGCAGATCCATGAACACTGCACTCAGAATTGTAAAACTGCGCAGAGCCACGGAGGGAGCACAAACAAAACACAGAGAACTGTAAAACTGTGCAGAGCCTACAGAGGGAGCATAAACACTACACACAGAACGTCAACATTGCGCAGAGCCACGAACACTACACTCAGAATTGTAACACTGCGCAGATCCAGCAGAGGGAGCTCAAACACTGCCAACAGAACTGTAAAACTGCACAGAGCCTGCTGAGGGAGCACGAAAACTACACGCAGAACTGTAAAACTGCACAGAGCCACGAACACTACACTCAGAATCATAACACTGCACAGAACCAGCAGAGAGAGCACTGACTCTTCACACAGAACTGTAACACTGCACAGAGCTATAAGATGGAGCATGAACACTACACACAGAACTGTAACCCTGTGCAGAGCCACAACACTACACTCAGATTTTGTAACACTGCACAGATCCAGCAGAGGCAGCACGAACACTACAAACAGAACTGTAACACTGTGCAGATCCACACACACTACACTCAGAATTGTAACACTGCTTAGAGCATTGGAGGGAGCACAAACACTACACAGAGAACTGTAACTGTGTAGAGCCCGCAAAGGGAGCACAAACACCACACACAGAATTGTAACACTGTGCAGAGCCAGCAGAGGGAGCACAACCACATCACACAGAACTGTAACACTGTGCAGATCTACGAACACTACACTCAGAATTGTAATACTGCATAGAGCCAAGGAGGGAGCACAAACACTACACAGAGAACTGAAACACTGTGCAGAGCACGCAGAGGGAGCATGAACACTACACACAGAACTGTAACACTGTGCAGAGACAGCAGAGGGAGCATGAACACTACACACAGAACTGTAACACTGCACAGATCCACGAACACTACACTCAGAATTGTAACACTGTTCAGAGCCAAGGAGGGAGAACAAACGCTACACAGAGAACTGTAACACTGCGCAGAGCCAGCAGAGGGAGCATGAATACTACACAGAGAACTATAACACTGCGCAGAGCCAGCAGAGGGAGCACTACCATTACACACAGAACTGTAACACTGCGTAGAGGCACGGAGGAAGCACAAACATTACACAGAGTACTGTAACAATGCACAGAGCCCACAGAGGGAGGGCAAACACTGCAAACAGAAGTGTAACACTGCGCAAAGCCAGCAAAGGGAGCACAAAAACTACACGCAGAACTGTAACTCTGCGCAGAGCCACGAACACTACACTCAGAATTGTAACACTGCACAGCTCCGGCAGAGGGAGCACGAACACTATGCAGGGAACTGTAGCACTTCGCAGAGCACAGAGAGGGAGCACAAACACTGCAAACAGAACTGTAACACTGCGCAGAGTCAGCATAGGGTGCACAAACACTACAAACACAACTGTAACACTGTGCAGAGCCACAAACACTACACTCAGAATTGTAACACTGCGCAGAGCCAGCAGAGAAAGCAGGAACACTACACAGAGAACTGTAACATTGCGTAGAGCCAGCAGAGGGAGCACGAACACTACACACAGAACTGTACACTGCACAGAGCCTGCAGAGGGAGCACAAACTCTGCAAACAGAACTGTAAAACTGCACAGAGCCAGCAGAGGGAGCCTGAAAACTACGCACAGAATTGTAACACTGCACAGAGCCACGAACACTACACTCAGAATCATAACACTGCACAGAGCCAGCCGAGAGAGCACTAACACTACACACAGAACTGTAACACTGCGCAGAGCTAGAAGATGGAGTACGAACACTATACACAGAACTGTAACCCTGTGCAGAGCCACAACACTACCCTCAGAATTGTCACACTGCTTAGAGCCAAGGAGGGAGCACAAACACTACACAGAGTACTGTAACTGTGCAGAGCCCGCAGAGGGAGCACAAACACCACACACAGAACAGTAACACTGCGCAGAGCCAACAGAGGGAGCACAACCACTGCACACAGAACTGTAACACTGCGCAGATCTACGAACACTACACTCAGAATAGTAACACTGCATAGAGCCAAGGAGGGAGAACAAACACTACACAGAGAACTGTAACACTTCGCAGAGCTCGCAGAGGGAGCATGAACACAACACACAGAACTGTAACACTGTGCAGATCCATGAACACTACACTCATAATTGTAAAACTGCGCAGAGCCACGGAGGGAGCACAAACAAAACACAGAGAATTGTAAAACTGTGCAGAGCCTACAGAGGGAGCATAAGCACTACACACAGAACGTCAACATTGCGCAGAGCCACGAACACTACACTCAGAATTGTAACACTGCGCAGATCCAGCAGAGGGAGCTCAAACACTGCCAACAGAACTGTAAAACTGCGCAGAGCCTGCTGAGGGAGCACGAAAACTACACGCAGAACTGTAAAACTGCACAGAGCTATAAGATGGAGCATGAACACTACACACAGAACTGTAACCCTGTGCAGAGCCACAACACTACACTCAGATTTTGTAACACTGCACAGATCCAGCAGAGGGAGCACGAACACTACACACAGAACTGTAACACTGTGCAGATCCACACACACGACACTCAGAATTGTAACACTGCTTAGAGCATAGGAGGGAGCACAAACACTACACAGAGAACTGTAACTGTGTAGAGCCCGCAAAGGGAGCACAAACACCACACACAGAATTGTAACACTGTGCAGAGCCAGCAGAGGGAGCACAACCACATCACACAGACCTGTAACACTGTGCAGATCTACGAACACTACACTCAGAATTGTAATACTGCATAGAGCCAAGGAGGGAGCACAAACACTACACAGAGAACTGAAACACTGTGCAGAGCCCGCAGAGGGAGCATGAACACTACACACAGAACTGTAACACTGTGCAGAGACAGCAGAGGGAGCATGAACACTACACACAGAACTGTAACACTGCACAGATCCACGAACACTACACTCAGAATTGTAACACTGTTCAGAGCCAAGGAGGGAGAACAAACGCTACACAGAGAACTGTAACACTGCGCAGAGCCAGCAGAGGGAGCATGAATACTACACAGAGAACTGTAACACTTTGCAGAGCCACAGAGGGAGCATGAACACTGCAAACAGAACTATAACACTGCGCAGAACCAGCAGAGGGAGCACTACCATTACACACAGAACTGTAACACTGCGTAGAGGCACGGAGGAAGCACAAACATTACACAGAGTACTGTAACAATGCACAGAGCCCACAGAGGGAGGGCAAACACTGCAAACAGAAGTGTAACACTGCACAAAGCCAGCAAAGGGAGCACAAAAACTACACGCAGAACTGTAACTCTGCGCAGAGCCACGAACACTACACTCAGAATTGTAACACTGCACAGCTCCGGCAGAGGGAGCACGAACACTATGCAGGGAACTGTAGCACTTCGCAGAGCACAGAGAGGGAGCACAAACACTGCAAACAGAACTGTAACACTGCGCAGAGTCAGCATAGGGTGCACAAACACTACAAACACACCTTAACACTGTGCAGAGCCACAAACACTACACTCAGAATTGTAACACTGCGCAGAGCCAGCAGAGAAAGCAGGAACACTACACAGAGAACTGTAACATTGCGTAGAGCCAGCAGAGGGAGCACGAACACTACACACAGAACTGTACACTGCACAGAGCCTGCAGAGGGAGCACAAACTCTGCAAACAGAACTGTAACACTGCACAGAGCCAGCAGAGGGAGCCTGAAAACTACGCACAGAACTGTAACACTGCACAGAGCCACGAACACTACACTCAGAATCATAACACTGCACAGAGCCAGCCGAGAGAGCACTAACACTACACACAGAACTGTAACACTGCGCAGAGCTAGAAGATGGAGTACGAACACTATACACAGAACTGTAACCCTGTGCAGAGCCACAACACTACCCTCAGAATTGTCACACTGCTTAGAGCCAAGGAGGGAGCACAAACACTACACAGAGTACTGTAACTGTGCAGAGCCCGCAGAGGGAGCACAAACACCACACACAGAACAGTAACACTGCGCAGAGCCAACAGAGGGAGCACAACCACTGCACACAGAACTGTAACACTGCGCAGATCTACGAACACTACACTCAGAATAGTAACACTGCATAGAGCCAAGGAGGGAGAACAAACACTACACGGAGAACTGTAACACTTCGCAGAGCTCGCAGAGGGAGCATGAACACAACACACAGAACTGTAACACTGTGCAGATCCATGAACACTACACTCATAATTGTAAAACTGCGCAGAGCCACGGAGGGAGCACAAACAAAACACAGAGAATTGTAAAACTGTGCAGAGCCTACAGAGGGAGCATAAGCACTACACACAGAACGTCAACATTGCGCAGAGCCACGAACACTACACTCAGAATTGTAACACTGCGCAGATCCAGCAGAGGGAGCTCAAACACTGCCAACAGAACTGTAAAACTGCGCAGAGCCTGCTGAGGGAGCACGAAAACTACACGCAGAACTGTAAAACTGCACAGAGCTATAAGATGGAGCATGAACACTACACACAGAACTGTAACCCTGTGCAGAGCCACAACACTACACTCAGATTTTGTAACACTGCACAGATCCAGCAGAGGGAGCACGAACACTACACACAGAACTGTAACACTGTGCAGATCCACACACACGACACTCAGAATTGTAACACTGCTTAGAGCATAGGAGGGAGCACAAACACTACACAGAGAACTGTAACTGTGTAGAGCCCGCAAAGGGAGCACAAACACCACACACAGAATTGTAACACTGTGCAGAGCCAGCAGAGCTAGCACAACCACATCACACAGAACTGTAACACTGTGCAGATCTACGAACACTACACTCAGAATTGTAATACTGCATAGAGCCAAGGAGGGAGCACAAACACTACACAGAGAACTGAAACACTGTGCAGAGCCCGCAGAGGGAGCATGAACACTACACACAGAACTGTAACACTGTGCAGAGACAGCAGAGGGAGCATGAACACTACACACAGAACTGTAACACTGCACAGATCCACGAACACTACACTCAGAATTGTAACACTGTTCAGAGCCAAGGAGGGAGAACAAACGCTACACAGAGAACTGTAACACTGCGCAGAGCCAGCAGAGGGAGCATGAAGACTACACAGAAAACTGTAACACTTTGCAGAGCCACAGAGGGAGCATGAACACTGCAAACAGAACTATAACACTGCGCAGAGCCAGCAGAGGGAGCACTACCATTACACACAGAACTGTAACACTGCGTAGAGGCACGGAGGAAGCACAAACATTACACAGAGTACTGTAACAATGCACAGAGCCCACAGAGGGAGGGCAAACACTGCAAACAGAAGGGTAACACTGCGCAAAGCCAGCAAAGGGAGCACAAAAACTACACGCAGAACTGTAACTCTGCGCAGAGCCACGAACACTACACTCAGAATTGTAACACTGCACAGCTCCGGCAGAGGGAGCACGAACACTATGCAGGGAACTGTAGCACTTCGCAGAGCACAGAGAGGGAGCACAAACACTGCAAACAGAACTGTAACACTGCGCAGAGTCAGCATAGGGTGCACAAACACTACAAACACAACTGTAACACTGTGCAGAGCCACAAACACTACACTCAGAATTGTAACACTGCGCAGAGCCAGCAGAGAAAGCAGGAACACTACACAGAGAACTGTAACATTGCGTAGAGCCAGCAGAGGGAGCACGAACACTACACACAGAACTGTACACTGCACAGAGCCTGCAGAGGGAGCACGAACGCTGCAAACAGAACTGTAACACTGCACAGAGCCAGCAGAGGGAGCCTGAAAACTACGCACAGAACTGTTACACTGCACAGAGCCACGAACACTACACTCAGAATCATAACACTGCACAGAGCCAGCCGAGAGAGCACTAACACTACACACAGAACTGTAACACTGCGCAGAGCTAGAAGATGGAGTACGAACACTATACACAGAACTGTAACCCTGTGCAGAGCCACAACACTACACTCAGAATTGTCACACTGCTTAGAGCCAAGGAGGGAGCACAAACACTACACAGAGTACTGTAACTGTGCAGAGCCCGCAGAGGGAGCACAAACACCACACACAGAACTGTAATACTGTGCAGAGCCAGCAGAGGGAGCACAAACACTACACAGAGAACCGTAACACTTCGCAGAGCTCGCAGAGGGAGCATGAACACAACACACAGAACTGTAACACTGTGCAGATCCATGAACACTACACTCAGAATTGTAAAACTGCGCAGAGCCACGGAGGGAGCACAAACAAAACACAGAGAACTGTAAAACTGTGCAGAGCCTACAGAGGGAGCATAAACACTACACACAGAACATCAACATTGCGCAGAGCCACGACACTACACTCAGAATTGTAACACTGCGCAGATCCAGCAGAGGGAGCACAACCACATCACACAGAACTGTAACACTGTGCAGATCTACGAACACTACACTCAGAATTGTAATACTGCATAGAGCCAAGGAGGGAGCACAAACATTACACAGAGAACTGAAACACTGTGCAGAGCCCGCAGAGGGAGCATGAACACTACACACAGAACTGTAACACTGTGCAGAGACAGCAGAGGGAGCATGAACACTACACACAGAAGTGTAACACTGCACAGATCCACGAACACTACACTCAGAATTGTAACACTGTTCAGAGCCAAGGAGGGAGAACAAACGCTACACAGAGAACTGTAACACTGCGCAGAGCCAGCAGAGGGAGCATGAATACTACACAGAGAACTGTAACACTTTGCAGAGCCACAGAGGGAGCATGAACACTGCAAACAGAACTATAACACTGCGCAGAGCCAGCAGAGGGAGCACTACCATTACACACAGAACTGTAACACTGCGTAGAGGCACGGAGGAAGCACAAACATTACACAGAGTACTGTAACAATGCACAGAGCCCACAGAGGGAGGGCAAACACTGCAAACAGAAGTGTAACACTGCGCAAAGCCAGCAAAGGGAGCACAAAAACTACACGCAGAACTGTAACTCTGCGCAGAGCCACGAACACTACACTCAGAATTGTAACACTGCACAGCTCCGGCAGAGGGAGCACGAACACTATGCAGGGAACTGTAGCACTTCGCAGAGCACAGAGAGGGAGCACAAACACTGCAAACAGAACTGTAACACTGTGCAGAGTCAGTATAGGGTGCACAAACACTACAAACACACCTTAACACTGTGCAGAGCCACAAACACTACACTCAGAATTGTAACACTGCGCAGAGCCAGCAGAGAAAGCAGGAACACTACACAGAGAACTGTAACATTGCGTAGAGCCAGCAGAGGGAGCACGAACACTACACACAGAACTGTACACTGCACAGAGCCTGCAGAGGGAGCACAAACTCTGCAAACAGAACTGTAACACTGCACAGAGCCAGCAGAGGGAGCCTGAAAACTACGCACAGAACTGTAACACTGCACAGAGCCACGAACACTACACTCAGAATCATAACACTGCACAGAGCCAGCCGAGAGAGCACTAACACTACACACAGAACTGTAACACTGCGCAGAGCTAGAAGATGGAGTACGAACACTATACACAGAACTGTAACCCTGTGCAGAGCCACAACACTACACTCAGAATTGTCACACTGCTTCGAGCCAAGGAGGGGGCACAAACACTACACAGAGTACTGTAACTGTGCAGAGCCCGCAGAGGGAGCACAAACACCAACACAGAACTGTAACACTGCGCAGAGCCAACAGAGGGAGCACAACCACTGCACACAGAACTGTAACACTGCGCAGATCTACGAACACTACACTCAGAATAGTAACACTGCATAGAGCCAAGGAGGGAGCACAAACACTACACAGAGAACTGTAACACTGTGCAGAGTCCACAGAGGGAGAATGAACACTACACACAGAACTGTAACACTGTGCACAGACAGCAGTGGGAGCATGAACACTTCACACAGAACTGTAACACTGCCAAGATCCACGAACACTACACTCAGAATTGTAACACTGCATAGAGCCAAGGAGGGAGCACAAACACTACACAGAGAACTGTAACACTGCGCAGAGCCAGCAGAGGGAGCACGAATACTACACAGAGAACTGTAACACTTTGCAGAGCCAGCATAGGGAGCAGAAACACTACAAACACAACTGTAACACTGCGCAGAGCCACAAACACTACACTCAGAATTGTAACTCTGCGCAGAGCCAGCAGAGGGAGCAGGAATATTACACACAGAACTGTAACACTGTGTAGAGCCAAAGAGGGAGCATGAACACTGCAAACAGAACTGTAACACTGTGCAGATCCACACACACTACACTCAGAATTGACGCACTGCTTAGCGCCAAGGAGGGAGCACAAACACTACACAGAGAACTGTAACTGTGCAGAGCCCGCAGAGGGAGCACAAACACCACACACAGAACTGTAACACTGCGCAGAGCCAGCAGAGGGAGCACAACCACTACACAGAGAACTGTAACACTGTGCAGAGTCTGTAGAGGGAGCACAAACACTACACACAGAACTATAACACTGCGCAGATCCACGAACACTACACTCAGAATTGTAACACTGCGTAGAGCCAAGGAGGGAGAACAAACACTACACAGAGAACTGTAACTGTGCAGAGCCCGCAGAGGGAGCACAAACACCACACACAGAACTGTAACACTGCGCAGAGCCAGCAGAGGGAGCACAACCACTACACAGAGAACTGTAACACTGTGCAGAGTCTGTAGAGGGAGCACAAACACTACACACAGAACTATAACACTGCGCAGATCCACGAACACTACACTCAGAATTGTAACACTGCGTAGAGCCAAGGAGGGAGAACAAACACTACACAGAGAACTGTAACACTTCGCAGAGCTCGCAGAGGGAGCATGAACACTACACACAGAACTGTAACACTGTGCAGATCCATGAACACTACACTCAGAATTGTAAAACTGCGCAGAGCCACGGAGGGAGCACAAACAAAACACAGAGAACTGTAAAACTGTGCAGAGCCTACAGAGGGAGCATAAACACTACACACAGAACGTCAACATTGCGCAGAGCCACGAACACTACACTCAGAATTGTAACACTGCGCAGATCCAGCAGAGGGAGCTCAAACACTGCCAACAGAACTGTAAAACTGCGCAGAGCCTGCTGAGGGAGCACGAAAACTACACGCAGAACTGTAAAACTGCACAGAGCCACGAACACTACACTCAGAATCATAACACTGCACAGAACCAGCAGAGAGAGCACTGACTCTTCACACAGAACTGTAACACTGCACAGAGCTATAAGATGGAGCATGAACACTACACACAGAACTGTAACCCTGTGCAGAGCCACAACACTACACTCAGATTTTGTAACACTGCACAGATCCAGCAGAGGGAGCACGAACACTACACACAGAACTGTAACACTGTGCAGATCCACACACACTACACTCAGAATTGTAACACTGCTTAGAGCATAGGAGGGAGCACAAACACTACACAGAGAACTGTAACTGTGTAGAGCCCGCAAAGGGAGCACAAACAGCACACACAGAATTGTAACACTGTGCAGAGCCAGCAGAGGGAGCACAACCACATCACACAGACCTGTAACACTGTGCAGATCTACGAACACTACACTCAGAATTGTAATACTGCATAGAGCCAAGGAGGGAGCACAAACACTACACAGAGAACTGAAACACTGTGCAGAGCCCGCAGAGGGAGCATGAACACTACACACAGAACTGTAACACTGTGCAGAGACAGCAGAGGGAGCATGAACACTACACACAGAACTGTAACACTGCACAGATCCACGAACACTACACTCAGAATTGTAACACTGTTCAGAGCCAAGGAGGGAGAACAAACGCTACACAGAGAACTGTAACACTGCGCAGAGCCAGCAGAGGGAGCATGAATACTACACAGAGAACTGTAACACTTTGCAGAGCCACAGAGGGAGCATGAACACTGCAAACAGAACTATAACACTGCGCAGAACCAGCAGAGGGAGCACTACCATTACACACAGAACTGTAACACTGCGTAGAGGCACGGAGGAAGCACAAACATTACACAGAGTACTGTAACAATGCACAGAGCCCACAGAGGGAGGGCAAACACTGCAAACAGAAGTGTAACACTGCGCAAAGCCAGCAAAGGGAGCACAAAAACTACACGCAGAACTGTAACTCTGCGCAGAGCCACGAACACTACACTCAGAATTGTAACACTGCACAGCTCCGGCAGAGGGAGCACGAACACTATGCAGGGAACTGTAGCACTTCGCAGAGCACAGAGAGGGAGCACAAACACTGCAAACAGAACTGTAACACTGCGCAGAGTCAGCATAGGGTGCACAAACACTACAAACACACCTTAACACTGTGCAGAGCCACAAACACTACACTCAGAATTGTAACACTGCGCAGAGCCAGCAGAGAAAGCAGGAACACTACACAGAGAACTGTAACATTGCGTAGAGCCAGCAGAGGGAGCACGAACACTACACACAGAACTGTACACTGCACAGAGCCTGCAGAGGGAGCACAAACTCTGCAAACAGAACTGTAACACTGCACAGAGCCAGCAGAGGGAGCCTGAAAACTACGCACAGAACTGTAACACTGCACAGAGCCACGAACACTACACTCAGAATCATAACACTGCACAGAGCCAGCCGAGAGAGCACTAACACTACACACAGAACTGTAACACTGCGCAGAGCTAGAAGATGGAGTACGAACACTATACACAGAACTGTAACCCTGTGCAGAGCCACAACACTACACTCAGAATTGTCACACTGCTTAGAGCCAAGGAGGGAGCACAAACACTACACAGAGTACTGTAACTGTGCAGAGCCCACAGAGGGAGCACAAACACCACACACAGACCTGTAACACTGCGCAGAGCCAACAGAGGGAGCACAACCACTGCACACAGAACTGTAACACTGCGCAGATCTACGAACACTACACTCAGAATAGTAACACTGCATAGAGCCAAGGAGGGAGAACAAACACTACACAGAGAACTGTAACACTTCGCAGAGCTCGCAGAGGGAGCATGAACACAACACACAGAACTGTAACACTGTGCAGATCCATGAACACTACACTCAGAATTGTAAAACTGCGCAGAGCCACGGAGGGAGCACAAACAAAACACAGAGAACTGTAAAACTGTGCAGAGCCTACAGAGGGAGCATAAACACTACACACAGAACGTCAACATTGCGCAGAGCCACGAACACTACACTCAGAATTGTAACACTGCGCAGATCCAGCAGAGGGAGCTCAAACACTGCCAACAGAACTGTAAAACTGCGCAGAGCCTGCTGAGGGAGCACAAAAACTACACGCAGAACTGTAAAACTGCACAGAGCCACGAACACTACACTCAGAATCATAACACTGCACAGAACCAGCAGAGAGAGCACTGACTCTTCATACAGAACTGTAACACTGCACAGAGCTATAAGATGGAGCATGAACACTACACACAGAACTGTAACACTGCACAGAGCCAGCCGAGAGAGCACTAACACTACACACAGAACTGTAACACTGCGCAGAGCTAGAAGATGGAGTACGAACACTATACACAGAACTGTAACCCTGTGCAGAGCCACAACACTACACTCAGAATTGTCACACTGCTTCGAGCCAAGGAGGGAGCACAAACACTACACAGAGTACTGTGCAGAGCCCGCAGAGGGAGCACAAACACCACACACAGAACTGTAACACTGCGCAGAGCCAACAGAGGGAGCACAACCACTGCAAACAGAACTGTAACACTGCGCAGATCTACGAACACTACACTCAGAATAGTAACACTGCATAGAGCCAAGGAGGGAGCACAAACACTACACAGAGAACTGTAACACTGTGCAGAGTCCACAGAGGGAGAATGAACATTACACACAGAACTGTAACACTGTGCACAGACAGCAGTGGGAGCATGAACACTTCACACAGAACTGTAACACTGCCAAGATCCACGAACACTACACTCAGAATTGTAACACTGCATAGAGCCAAGGAGGGAGCACAAACACTACACAGAGAACTGTAACACTGCGCAGAGCCAGCAGAGGGAGCACGAATACTACACAGAGAACTGTAACACTTTGCAGAGCCAGCATAGGGAGCAGAAACACTACAAACACAACTGTAACACTGCGCAGAGCCACAAACACTACACTCAGAATTGTAACACTGCGCAGAGCCAGCAGAGGGAGCAGGAATATTACACACAGAACTGTAACACTGTGTAGAGCCAAAGAGGGAGCATGAACACTGCAAACAGAACTGTAACACTGTGCAGATCCACACACACTACACTCAGAATTGACGCACTGCTTAGCGCCAAGGAGGGAGCACAAACACTACACAGAGAACTGTAACTGTGCAGAGCCCGCAGAGGGAGCACAAACACCACACATAGAACTGTAACACTGCGCAGAGCCAGCAGAGGGAGCACAACCACTACACAGAGAACTGTAACACTGTGCAGAGTCTGTAGAGGGAGCACAAACACTACACACAGAACTGTAACACTGTGCAGAGACGGCAGAGGGAGCATGAACACTACACACAGAACTATAACACTGCGCAGATCCACGAACACTACACTCAGAATTGTAACACTGCGTAGAGCCAAGGAGGGAGAACAAACACTACTCAGAGAACTGTAACACTTCGCAGAGCTCGCAGAGGGAGCATGAACACTACACACAGAACTGTAACACTGTGCAGATCCATGAACACTACACTCAGAATTGTAAAACTGCGCAGAGCCACGGAGGGAGCACAAACAAAACACAGAGAACTGTAAAACTGTGCAGAGCCTACAGAGGGAGCATAAACACTACACACAGAACGTCAACATTGCGCAGAGCCACGAACACTACACTCAGAATTGTAACACTGCGCAGATCCAGCAGAGGGAGCTCAAACACTGCCAACAGAACTGTAAAACTGCGCAGAGCCTGCTGAGGGAGCACGAAAACTACACGCAGAACTGTAAAACTGCACAGAGCCACGAACACTACACTCAGAATCATAACACTGCACAGAACCAGCAGAGAGAGCACTGACTCTTCACACAGAACTGTAACACTGCACAGAGCTATAAGATGGAGCATGAACACTACACACAGAACTGTAACCCTGTGCAGAGCCACAACACTACACTCAGATTTTGTAACACTGCACAGATCCAGCAGAGGGAGCACGAACACTACACACAGAACTGTAACACTGTGCAGATCCACACACACTACACTCAGAATTGTTACACTGCTTAGAGCATAGGAGGGAGCACAAACACTACACAGAGAACTGTAACTGTGTAGAGCCCGCAAAGGGAGCACAAACACCACACACAGAATTGTAACACTGTGCAGAGCCAGCAGAGGGAGCACAACCACATCACACAGACCTGTAACACTGTGCAGATCTACGAACACTACACTCAGAATTGTAATACTGCATAGAGCCAAGGAGGGAGCACAAACACTACACAGAGAACTGAAACACTGTGCAGAGCCCGCAGAGGGAGCATGAACACTACACACAGAACTGTAACACTGTGCAGAGACAGCAGAGGGAGCATGAACACTACACACAGAACTGTAACACTGCACAGATCCACGAACACTACACTCAGAATTGTAACACGGTTCAGAGCCAAGGAGGGAAAACAAACGCTACACAGAGAACTGTAACACTGCGCAGAGCCAGCAGAGGGAGCATGAATACTACACAGAGAACTGTAACACTTTGCAGAGCCACAGAGGGAGCATGAACACTGCAAACAGAACTATAACACTGCGCAGCGCCAGCAGAGGGAGCACTACCATTACACACAGAACTGTAACACTGCGTAGAGGCACGGAGGAAGCACAAACATTACACAGAGTACTGTAACAATGCACAGAGCCCACAGAGGGAGGGCAAACACTGCAAACAGAAGTGTAACACTGCGCAAAGCCAGCAAAGGGAGCACAAAAACTACACGCAGAACTGTAACTCTGCGCAGAGCCACGAACACTACACTCAGAATTGTAACACTGCACAGCTCCGGCAGAGGGAGCACGAACACTATGCAGAGCACAGAGAGGGAGCACAAACACTGCAAACAGAACTGTAACACTGCGCAGAGTCAGCATAGGGTGCACAAACACTACAAACACACCTTAACACTGTGCAGCGCCACAAACACTACACTCAGAATTGTAACACTGCGCAGAGCCAGCAGAGAAAGCAGGAACACTACACAGAGAACTGTAACATTGCGTAGAGCCAGCAGAGGGAGCACGAACACTACACACAGAACTGTACACTGCACAGAGCCTGCAGAGGGAGCACAAACTCTGCAAACAGAACTGTAACACTGCACAGAGCCAGCAGAGGGAGCCTGAAAACTACGCACAGAACTGTAACACTGCACAGAGCCACGAACACTACACTCAGAATCATAACACTGCACAGAGCCAGCCGAGAGAGCACTAACACTACACACAGAACTGTAACACTGCGCAGAGCTAGAAGATGGAGTACGAACACTATACACAGAACTGTAACCCTGTGCAGAGCCACAACACTACACTCAGAATTGTCACACTGCTTAGAGCCAAGGAGGGAGCACAAACACTACACAGAGTACTGTAACTGTGCAGAGCCCACAGAGGGAGCACAAACACCACACACAGAACTGTAACACTGCGCAGAGCCAACAGAGGGAGCACAACCACTGCACACAGAACTGTAACACTGCGCAGATCTACGAACACTACACTCAGAATAGTAACACTGCATAGAGCCAAGGAGGGAGAACAAACACTACACAGAGAACTGTAACACTTCGCAGAGCTCGCAGAGGGAGCATGAACACAACACACAGAACTGTAACACTGTGCAGATCCATGAACACTACACTCAGAATTGTAAAACTGCACAGAGCCACGGAGGGAGCACAAACAAAACACAGAGAACTGTAAAACTGTGCAGAGCCTACAGAGGGAGCATAAACACTACACACAGAACGTCAACATTGCGCAGAGCCACGAACACTACACTCAGAATTGTAACACTGCGCAGATCCAGCAGAGGGAGCTCAAACACTGCCAACAGAACTGTAAAACTGCGCAGAGCCTGCTGAGGGAGCACGAAAACTACACGCAGAACTGTAAAACTGCACAGAGCCACGAACACTACACTCAGAATCATAACACTGCACAGAACCAGCAGAGAGAGCACTGACTCTTCACACAGAACTGTAACACTGCACAGAGCTATAAGATGGAGCAGTTACAGTTCTGTGTGTAGTGTTCATGCTCCCTCTGCGGTCTCTGCACAGTGTTTCAGTTCTCTGTGTAGTGTTTGTGCTCCCTCCTTGGCTCTATGCAGTATTACAATTCTGAGTGTAGTGTTCGTAGATCTGCACAGTGTTACAGTTCTGTGTGATGACAGAGTCAGCAGAGGGTGTAACACCATACACAGAACTACAGGACTGTATGGACACAGCAGAGAGTCCACAGACACCATTACAGAGACAGCAGGTTGTGCATGGGCACCATAAATAGAAATACAGGACAGTACAGACACAGCAGGGAGTTCATGGACATCATACACAGAACTATAGGACTATATGAACACAGCAGAAGGAGCAGAGGCACCATATACAGAACTATAGCACATGACAGAAACAGCAGGGAGATCCCAGACACCGTACACAGAACTACAATACTTTACAGAGACAACAGAGGGTTCACGGACAGCATACATGAACTATAGCATTTTACAAAGACAGCAGAGGGTGTATGGACACCATACGCGGAATTATTGGGCTTCACGGAGTCGGAAGAGGGTGCATGGACACCAATCACAGAACTATAGGACTGGACAGAGTCAGCAGAGGGTGTAACATCATACACAGAACTAAAGGACTGTGTGGACACAGCAGAGGGCGTATAGACACCAATCACAGAACTATAGGACTTTACAGAGTCAGCAGAAGGTGTAACACCATACACAGAACTACAGGACTGTGTGGACACAGCAGAGGGTGTATAGACACCAATCACAGAACTATAGGACTTTACAGAGTTAGCAGAAGGTGTAACACCATACACAGAACTACAGGACTGTGTGGACACAGCAGAGGGTGTATAGACACCAATCACAGAACTATAGGACTTTACAGAGTCAGCAGAAGGTGTAACACCATACACAGAACTACAGGACTGTGTGGACACAGCAGAGGGTGTATAGACACCAATCACAGAACTATAGGACTTTACAGAGTCAGCAGAAGGTGTAACACCATACACAGAACTACAGGACTGTGTGGACACAGCAGAGGGCGTATAGACACCAATCACAGAACTATAGGACTTTACAGAGTCAGCAGAAGGTGTAACACCATACACAGAACTACAGGACTGTGTGGACACAGCAGAGGGCGTATAGACACCAATCACAGAACTATAGGACTTTACAGAGTCAGCAGAAGGTGTAACACCATACACAGAACTACAGGACTGTGTGGACACAGCAGAGGGTATACAGACTCCATACACAGAATTATGGCACATTAAAGAGGCTGCAGGGGGGTCAGAGACACCATACACAGAACTATTGGACTTTACAGAGACAGCAGCAGGTGCAAGCGAGTGCAAGGGCACCATATGCAGAACTAGAAGTCTTTACTGATAAAGCAGCAGTTGTGCGGACACCATATACAGAACTATAGGACTTTAAAGAGAAACAGCGGGTGCACAGACAGCATACACAAAACTACAGGGTTGTCTGGACACAGCAGAGGGTGCAAGGACAACATACACAGATCTATAGAACTTTACAGACACAGCAGCTGGTGTACAAACACTATACACAGAACTATAGGGTTTTGCAGAATCAGCAGAGGTTGCACAGACACCTTGCACAGAACTTTTGGACTAAAAGAACACAGCAGAGAGTGCAGAGACACCATACATAGAACTACAGCACTTTACAGGGACAGCACAGGGTTCATAGACAGAACCAGACACCATACACAGAACTACAGGACTGTACAGAGACAGCAGCGGGTACACGGACAACAAACACAGAGCTATAAGGCTTTACAGAGTCAGCAGAGGGTGCACGGACACCATACACTGATCTATAGGACTATATGAACACAGCAGCGGGTGTACGGACACCATACACAGAACTAAAGGGTTTTACGGAGTCGCAGAGAGGACAGGGACACAATAATCAGAACTATAGGACTTTACAGAGACAGCAGCAGGTGTACAGACACCATACACAGAACTATAGGGTTTTACAGAATCAGCAGTGGGGTTCACAGACACCATACACAGAACTACAGGACTGTATAGAGACAAAAGGGGGTGTACGGACATCAAACACAAAAATATAGAGCTTTACAGAGTCAGCAGAGGGTGCATGGACACCATACTCAGATCTAAAGGACTATATGAACACTGCTGAGGGTGCACAGACACCATACACAGAGCTAATAAAGAAACTTAGACGGCGGACTGCTGTTTCTGCACCTCACACTAGTTTCAATTGAATCAGGTTCCTTGCGCAACAAGCCCTAGCACCAGCCGTCGGGTGATGCCTCTGTAGATCTCATCGTAAGCAATAGAGGGGTTGGGCGTGCGCAGGTGATGAAGTCCAAGAAGTCAATATTTAGTTTTACAAATGAGTCTTTATTTTCAATCAGTTAGTTCTCACAGAATTGGAGATTTTACGGTCAGCCAACGCGTTTCGTTCTCATGATGAGAACTTCGTCAGGGCTGAAAGTGACATAAACATATATTTAAAAAGTGAAATTTCTCACAACACAGAAGGGAAAAAAGAAAAACAGAAAAGACAATAAGGGACAACATGAGTTCAACCATGTCCGAGAAGAAGAAAATATAATCGCGTCACAAATTAAAAAAAAAAAAAAACTCCAACTTAAAGATAGAAGAGCAATCAATCGATGTTTTAAGTGCACTCTATGTTCTATAATGGAGTGTCTACATAGACAGAGCAAGAGCAAAGAAAGACATGAAAAACAGTTACACCACAATTTAAAAAGCTCCAACATGAGGAAAGAGACGCATTTACTAGGTAATTTAAGTACACTCTATGCTGGAATGTTACATGGATGGTACAAGTGAAAAAACGTATTTATGACAAACAGTGTTTAGAGATTTAGTTAGTTAAAACGAAGGAATAAAGTATCCCTACATCCTATGTGAATTCTAGCCGTGTCTTTACATAGTTGCATCAATAGTGAGCTGTTGTACATTTTTGGAACCTAATTAAGTCCAGACGTTTGCAAACTAGGGTGGTTACCAAGGTGTAAAACAGAAAATTTCTAATGCGAGTTATAGCAGATAAAAACACACACATATCTAACATGTGACAGAGAACATGTTTGATCACTGAATAATAAATCTATACAAAAAGGAGAGAGAGCAGTGGGCTCAAGGAGAGTAAGGCAAGCCAGCCGTGCACCTTACCTAATAATCTAAAACAGATGTCAGATGTGATTGTCAAGTAATTAATATATACAGGAAAGCAAGAGAACAGCAGGCTCAAGTGGAGTAAAACAAGGGGGCCGTGCACCTCACCTAAAGGTCTATGAGGGGTGTCAGTGAAGATTATTTAAAAAGACGGATTGGCAGTTTAGTCTCACCTCAGTAATCAAGTTTCTTTCCTTTGAAGTAAGAAGTATGTATTGTGAATTCCGCACTTCACAGGTATACTAGGTGCAATGTGGCCTAGCTCCAATGTGACCTGTAAACCATAAACCGTAAAACTAAAAGGTAGTATAGTATCATAGCAGTTTGTAGATGAGGTGAGTAGTATGAATGCAGTCTGGACTGATTGACCTCACCTTTCGTGTGGAAATCGAATAAGCGATCCCTCAACCAAGTCAGTGTTCCAGGCAATTACTTTGGAAACACTCAGGATATCGCAGGGCCTCAGTCGGCCTAAGTAGTAAATCTAAAATCAAATTAAATAGGAATACTTAGTCACAAAGAAAAAACGCTCTGGCTATTTTGATAATATACACAACTGAAAGAAATTGCGTGGTGACTATGTCTGTCCTGTTATCGTTGCTAGGTCAGCGTTATATTATAAAAATAAATATAAATATAAAATTAGGAAAAGTTTTCCCCAGATATGCCTGAATTTACACATTCGCCAAGAAATTTGACCAGATCACTGGGACAGAGGACAAAAAGAGAGTAAGGGAGGAGAGTGATGAGGCTAGAACAGCAAGCAGCACCTCTATTGCATCCTCAAGTAGTGTCACATCGATCAGTACCACTAGTGACCACCCTTTAGAGGAAGGCACATCCTTCCAAAGAGAGCTAGCAAAACTGAGAATAAGCGGCAAGCAACAGAAAAAAGACCCAAAAAAACAAGGCGAGGGAGGCGCAGGTCCAAAGGGAAGCACGGGAGGGACAATGAAAGACGATTTGAGGATGTCAACCCGCTCCAAAAAACAGAGATAATAACTATGCATAACAATGAGACAGGTTCACGAGATGTTGTAAATGACCATGACAATGATTTAAAAATTGTTAACCTCTCAAACCGATTATTGGATATTGATGAGGAAAAATTACTTTGTAAGGGTCTGAATTTTTGCCCGACCCAGGATGGTGACATAGTTAATTTACATGTGGACCTGTTTAAATTTATTAGAACTGTCAAATTAAAAGATTTTTTCCATGATAAAATGCCCTCTGTATCTATGTCTACTGAAACATCACTGTCCACAACACATTCAATATCTGATATCAAGAATATACAATGCTTGGTCTCCCTAGAGGAAGAGGAGGAGGTTGGTATAGAGTCAATTCTAGCAGATTTCAACATAACAGAGAACCTCAACACTGAAAGTGGCCTAAGGCCCAAGTCTAAGTTCACACCATCATCTTCTTACCATCCCAACATTGACCTTTTTTATGAAAAGGTTACTGAAGGATTATACCGCATGGAGACTCCCACCAGGTTCAAAAACAGACCTCCACAAAATTTGATTACTGAGGTGAGACTAAACTGCCAATCCGTCTTTTTAAATAATCTTCACTGACACCCCTCATAGACCTTTAGGTGAGGTGCACGGCCCCCTTGTTTTACTCCACTTGAGCCTGCTGTTCTCTTGCTTTCCTGTATATATTAATTACTTGACAATCACATCTGACATCTGTTTTAGATTATTAGGTAAGGTGCATGGCTGGCTTGCCTTACTCTCCTTGAGCCCACTGCTCTCTCTCCTTTTTGTATAGATTTATTATTCAGTGATCAAACATGTTCTCTGTCACATGTTAGATATGTGTGTGTTTTTATCTGCTATAACTCGCATTAGAAATTTTCTGTTTTACACCTTGGTAACCACCCTAGTTTGCAAACGTCTGGACTTAATTAGGTTCCAAAATGTACAACAGCTCACTATTGATGCAACTATGTAAAGACACGGCTAGAATTCACATAGGATGTAGGGATACTTTATTCCTTCGTTTTAACTAACTAAATCTCTAAACACTGTTTGTCATAAATACGTTTTTTCACTTGTACCATCCATGTAACATTCCAGCATAGAGTGTACTTAAATTACCTAGTAAATGCGTCTCTTTCCTCATGTTGGAGCTTTTTAAATTGTGGTGTAACTGTTTTTCATGTCTTTCTTTGCTCTTGCTCTGTCTATGTAGACACTCCATTATAGAACATAGAGTGCACTTAAAACATCGATTGATTGCTCTTCTATCTTTAGGTTGGAGTTTTTTTTTTTTTTTTTTTTTAAATTTGTGACGCGATTATATTTTATTCTTATCGGACATGGTTGAACTCATGTTGTCCCTTATTGTCTTTTCTGTTTTTTCTTTTTTCCCTTCTGTGTTGTGAGAAATTTTACTTTTAAATATATGTTTATGTCACTTTCAGCCCTGACGAAGTTCTCATCATGAGAACGAAACGCGTTGGCTGACCGTAAAATCTCCAATTCTGTGAGAACTAACTGATTGAAAATAAAGACTCATTTGTAAAACTAAATATTGACTTCTTGGACTTCATCACCTGCGCACGCCCAACCCCTCTATTACCATACACAGAGCTATATGACTTTACGAGACAACAGCGGGTGCATGACCATACACAGAACTAAAGGACTGTATGGACACACCAGAGGGTGTGCTAACACCATACACGGAACTATAGGATTTTACAGATAGAGCAGCGGGGGCACTGACACAATACACAGAACTATAGGACTTTACAGAGACAGCAGCAGGTGTACAGACACCATACACAGAACTATAGGACTTTACAGCGACAGCAGCTGGTGCACGGACACCATACACAGAACTACAGGGCTGTATGGACATAGCAGAGGGTGCAAGGACACCAGACACAGAGCTATAGGACTTTACAGAGACAGCAGCGGGTGTACGGACAACATATACAGAACTATTGTGTTTTACAGAATCAGCAGAGGGTGCACGGATAGCATATACAGAATTTTAGGACTTCATAGAGACAGCAGCGGGTGTATGGACACCATAAACAAAACTATAGGGCTTTACAAAATCAGCAGAGGGTACACAGACACCATACACAGAACTATAGGACTATATGAACACAGCAGAGGGTGCGCAGACACCATAGACAGAACTATAGCACATTACAGAGGAAGCAGTGGGTTCATGGGCACCAAACACAGAACTACAGGATGTTAGAAACACAGCAGGGGGTGCATGGACACCATACACAGCACTTTAGGACTTTACAGAGACAGCAGAGGGTGTACACATACCAGACACAAAACTATAGGGCTTTACAGAGTCAGCAGAGGGTGAACGGACACTATACACAGAACTATTGGACTTTACAGAAACAAAAGCGGGTACACCTACAACCTACACAGAACTATAGGACTGTATGGACACAACAAAGGGTGCATGGACACCATACACAGAGCTATAGGACTTTACAGGGACAGGAGCGGCTGTACTGTAGGGACACCATACACTGAACTATAGGACTTCAGAGACACAGCAGCGGGTGCACTGATGACATACACAGAACTATAGGACTTTACAGAGACAGCAGCTGGTGCACGGACACCATACACAGAACTACAGGACTGTATAGACACAGCAGAGAGTGCATGAACACCATACATAAAACTACAAAACTGTACAGACACAGCAGAAAAAGCACAGACACCATACATAGAACTGCAGGACTGTATGGATACAGCAGAGGTATCACGGACATCAGACATAGAACTATAAGTCTTTACAGAGACAGCAACGGGTGTCCGGACACCATACACAGAACTATAGGATTTTACAGATACATCAGAGGGTGCAGGGTCACCATACAGAGAACTTGAGTGCATTACAAAGACAGCAGTGAGTGCACGACACCATACACAGAACTGTAGGACTTTACAGAGACAGCAAAGGGTGTATGGACACCATACACAGAACTATAGGGCTTTACAGAATCAGAAGAGGATGCATGGATACCATACACAGAACTATAGGACTATATGAACACAACAGAGGGTGCACAGACCCCATACACAGAACTATAGCACATTACAGAGGCAGCAGCTGGTGTGCAGACACCATAGACAGAACTATAGGGATTTACAGTGTCAGCAGAGGGTGCACAGTGACCATACACAAATCTAGAGGACTATATGAACACAGAAGATGATGCACGGACACCATAGGACTTTAGAGAGACAGCAGCGGGTGCACCATACACAGAACTATACGACTTTATAGAGATAGCAGAAGGTGCAAGTACACCATACACAGAACTAGAGGTCTTTACAGATACAGCAGCAGGTGTACAGACACCATACACATAACTATAGGACTTTACAGAGAAAGCAGCGGGTGCAAGGACACCATACACAGAGCTATTGGACTGTATGGACACGGCAGTGGGTGCACAGATGCCGTACACTGAGCTCTAAGACTGTACAGAGACAGTAGGGTTGCATGGACACCATACACAGAACTACAGGATGATATAGACACAGCAGGGGGTGCCTGGACACCATACACAGAACAAGAGGACCTTACAGAGACATCAGAGGCTGTATGGACACCATACACAGAACAAGAGGACCTTACAGAGACATCAGAGGCTATATGGACACCTTACACAGAACTCTAGGACTATATGAACACAGCAGAAGGAGCACGGACACCATACACAGATCTATAGCACATTACAGAGACAGAAGGGAGATCCCGGACAGCATACATAGAACTACAGCACTTTAAAGAGACTGTAGAGGGTTCATGGACACCATACACAGAACTACAGGATTGTACAGACACAGCAGAGGGATCACAGACACCATACACAGAACTATAGCCAATTACAGAGACAGCAATGGTGTACAGACACCATACACAGAAGCACAGCATTTTAGAGTGACAGCAGAGGGTGCATGGACATCATACACAGAACTGCAGCACTTTATAGAGATAGAGACAGTGCATGGACACCATACATAGAAATACAGGACTGTACGGACACAGCAGAAGAAGCGCGGACACCATATACAGAACTATAGGGCTGTGCGGACACAGCACAGGGATCACGGACACCATACACAGAACTATAGCACATTACAGGTACAGCAACCGGTGTACAGACACCTTACACAGAATATGAGGACTGAAGCGTACTGGCAGAAAGTGTACAGATAGAGAGAGATGCTCTGGTTCAAGAGTGTCCGATGGCCATGTGACCAGAGCAGAAGTGTACAGATAGAGAGATGCTCTGGATAAGAGTGTCCAATGGCGATGTGGCTAGGGCCGAAGTTTACAGATAGAGAGAGATGCTCTTGTACAAGAGTGTCCAATGTCCATGTGACCAGGGCGGAAGTGTACAGATAGAGATGCTCTGGTACAAGCGTGTCCAATGTCCATATTGCCAGGAAGGAAGTGTACAGATAGACAGAGGTGCTTGGGTACAAGAGTGTCCAGTGCCCATGTGACCATGCGGAAGTGTAAAGATAAAGATAGATGCTCGGGTACAGGAGTGTCCAATGACCATGTGGCCAGGGTGCAGGTTTCCAGATCGAGAGAGATGCTCGGGTTGAAGAGTGTCCAATGGCCATGTGGCCACGGCAGAAGTGTACAGATACAGAGAGATGCTCTGGTACAAGAGTGTCCAATTGCCATGTGGCCAGGGCCAAAGTGTACAGATACAGAGAAATGCTCAGATACAAGCGTGTCCAATGTCAGAAGTGTACAGATACAGAGAGATGCTCTGGTACAAGGGTGTCCAATGGTCATGTGGCCAGGGTGGAAGTGTACAGATAGAGATGCTCGGGTACAATAGTGTCCAATGGGCATGTGGCCAGGGCGGAAGTGTAAAGATAAAGATAGATGCTCGGGTACAAGAGTGTCCAATGGCCATGTGGCCAGGGCGGAAGTGTACAGGTAGAGAGCAATGCTCTGGTACAAGAGTGTCCAATGGCCATGTGGCCAGGGCGGAAGTGTAAAGATAAAGAGAGATGCCCAGGTACAAGAGTGTCCAATGGCCATGTGGCCAGGGCAGAAGTGTACAGATGGAGATGCTTGGGTACAAGAGTGTCCAATTGCCATGTGGCCACGGCAGAAATGTACAGATGCAGAGAATTGCTCTGGTACAAGAGAGTCCAATGGCCATGTGGCCAGGGCGGGAGTGTACAGATAGAGAGAGATGCTCAGGTTTAAGAGTGTCCAATGGCCTTGTGGCCACGGCAGAAGTGTACAGATACAGAGAGATGCTCTGGTACGAGAGTGTCCAAAGGCCATGTGGCCAGGGCTGAAGTGCACAGATACAGAAAGATAATCTGGTACAAGAGAGTCCAATGGCCATGTGGCCAGGGCTGAAGTGTACAGAAACAGAGAGATGCTCTGGTACAAGAGTGTCCAATGGCCATCTGGCCAGTAAGGAAGTTTTCAAATAGAGAGAGATGCTCTGGTAGAAGGGTGTCCAATGGTCATGTGGCCAGGGCCGAAGTGTAGAGCTGGAGAGAGATGCTCGGATACAAGAGAGTCCAATGGCATGTGGCCAGGGCGGAAGTGTACAGATAGAGAGCGATGCTCCGGAACAACAGTGTCCAATGGCCATGTGGCCAGGGTGGAAGTGTACAGATAGAGAGCAATGCATAACGGACAAACACAGCTGCCAATTAATCACTCCGCATTTATAAAGCACAGTTAATCACCCATGAAGGTATCCAGGCGCTAGGGTTATGCTGTCTACACACTGCTTTGACATACCAAGAGACTTACACATCGTGTTGCTAAAATCAAGCATTTTCATAGAGCATTCAGCCCATAATAATTTCCCCAAATTCTGTTATGCTTCTGTGGACATACTCCTGCCGCATATGTAGGTTCCGCCAATTTGGAGCACAGTCCATCGCTGCTCGCCATGCAGCCAGTTTTGGGGGGCTTGCAGAGGCCCAGTGTTTGGCAATGGCTCTCTTAGCGAGGTGGGTGCCCTTCCCCACCATGGTTCGGTCTCCCCGGCTCACCCCAGATCATCAAGGATGCATAAGATCGCTACTCATGGTGACGGTTCCAAAGCACCCCCAGAACGCTTGACAACAGACTGAGGGGCATATGTACAAGCCCCTATCGCCACCACAACATCACTTTTACGGATGTTGTGGTGGCGATAGGGGCTGCGCCTTATGTACAAGGCAGCGTTAAGCCACTTAACGTGGCTTAACGCTGCCCTGTACATAAGGCACCCTTTCATGCTATGGTTAGTGTGAAAGGGGCGTGCAGTGGGTTTTGTGGTGGGCATTCCACCGCAACACCTATTGTATTTCACGCTGCCCCCTATGTACAAGGGTGGCGTACATAGTAGGCAGCGCCAAAATTAAGAGCAGGAAAATCCTGGTCTTAAGTTGGCAAAATGAGGAGAAATGCATTATTTCTCCTCCTTTTTGCTTTTTCCATGTGTGCTGCCTTATGCCATGGTTTGTTTATGTACAGGAAGGTGTCCCTTCCTGTACAGAAACAAACCTTTTTAAAAAATGCCATGTTGTAACTTTCATGTGTGCTGCATGAAGCAGCACACATGAAAGTTACAAAATGGCATTTTAGGATTGTTTATGTGCAGGAAGGGACACCTTCCTACACATAAACAATCCTCCCCTGCACACAGACACCCTTGCACTCTGGTGCAACTGTGCCTGCGTTGGAGCTAAGTTGTTAAACTTAGCGCCATCGCAGGGGGAAATGCAAGGCTGCACCACATTCTTGTAAATATGGTGCAGCCTTGCGTTTCAGAAGTGGTGGAGCTTGTCGTTAAGCCCAGGAGGCTGACGACACGCTCCGCCACTTCCTAGTACATATCCCCCTGAATCTTCCTCCAATAGGCCGCAATAACGGAGCACCTCCAGACCATGCGGAAGAAGTCTCCCCGTTCCTCTGGACAGTGGCACAGTGCGGGGTGGGGCGAATAGGTGTAAGATAAGACATGTGTAAATAACTCAACGGAATGATCCGAAGTCCCACTAAAATTACTAGCAGTAAATTTACTAGCACCAACATGCCTTTGTGAATACTGAAAAGTTGTAAAGTTTGTTTTTTGGTCTAAGTTAGACTTTTGGTCTGACTTTACCTTTCTAGTAGTAAGTTTACTAGTAATAACGTTACTAGTAGCAACTTACCTTTGTGACTTCCAAAAAGTTCAAATTCAGACTTTTGGTCTAAGTTAGACTTTTGGTCTAAGTTTGCCTTTGTGAATTGGGTCCAGAGGAGATTACAATGGCAGCCTTCAAGGGAGCCCACCACCACTATATATGTCCCCAGGGGATCAGGGTGAATGGAGAACGCAAGGAGGAAGTATTTATGCAGGAGGATTTACACCCCTCTGGAGCCCCAGGGGTAGCCAGCATGATAGATCATGTCATAACCATAAAAAGCTAGGAATGGGCATTTGGTCTTCATCAAGTGCATCTCTTTTAGAAGCAGTAGCGCCAATCTAAGCACAGGCAGGAACTTGCAGCATGTACAGCAAACTCAGTAATGAACTGAACCAACAAAAGACTCATACCAACCCCCATTTTGTTCCCAACAATAACAACCCACCACCCCACACTTTCACCCCAGAAGCATCTGTTGCCCCCCAGAACAAACATTAAACTACATATAAGTTCACTGAGTGCACCCCTGCCGGATCCGGCTCAACCCTATTCAAAAAGGCATATAGGGATGCTGACAAAGGAGACAATATATAGCTGGTCGGGGTGATTATTCACTGCCCAGTGGACTTGGACCCCTCTAGGCTCCCCGAGGGGGAACAACAGTGTCTGCTGTGTGGAATCTTGAGTGGGGAGTGTGGTTCCCCAAAGGCGATCATCCTCCAGATCTGAGGGGGCTGACTCCTAAGGATCAAGTCGTCTTCTCTTCCTAGAATGCCTTCGGACCCACAGTGTTTGCCTTATGGCCTCTCCCTGCTGCTGTGCAGATTTCCCCCAGGGTGGAAGGTTGGTTGCAGCCAAGGGGTCTCTACTCTGTTTGCCCAGGTCCAGGCCTCCTCTGGGGTTTCAAAGAAGAAGGATTTTAATTCATAGAGGACTTTGAGTTTGGCCAGGAATAGAAGCATTTATTGGACACCCATGACTCTGAGTTGCTGCTTAACCTTATCATAGGAACGCCGCTGCTGTTGGACAAGACACATGTAGTCCGGGAAAATCACAATGCAATTCACCTGGAAGTGGAGGCCCCCCACAGTGCGTGCTTCCCTTTTAATGGAGTTCCCCAATCATAGGATAGGGGGAAGGGGAGCTTCTGTGTCAGGAAGAGGTGCGCCCGCTCCCCAACAAAGCAAGTAGAGAGCAGGGAAGCAGAAACCCATGTAGTAATCCAGGACTCCAGAAATCTCTCTGGGGCAGACCTCTCTTCCCCCTCTGGGAAGACGATGAAGCAGATATTACTTCTGTGTGCCTGTCTCTCAGCATCCTCTATGTGGTCTGCCACCATTTTTGATGTGTGAGAGGGGTGGGAGACCATTGCCTTGAGTTCCTTTACTGTATCCTCGAGTTTGGAGATTCAACCCACTTCCTCAGAAACCATGTCAGCCATGCCCCAGAGATCCTGTGGCAGGAGGCCAACCTCCATGCCTACTTTGTCAAGGTTTTGCCTCAACGGCCATTTGGGAGCCGTGGATGGCTTGGAGGATTGCGTCCATATTGTCCGGGTTCATGATCAGAGGTGGACAGCCACATCCCTCCGAGGCACCCTGGGCACAAGATGTTGGGGTTGCACATTTGTCCTTTCTGGCTTGAGTATGAAATGAAGAAGACTTGTCTCAGCCCATGGTTGCTGGGCCGCTCGCAGCCTCCACCGCTGGGGCAGGAGGAAGATTGTGGATGGCAAGATTCAATGGCTCAGAGGAGCAGGCGAGTGCCCAGACAATGGCACGCTTGCACACACGTAATCCAGTTTTGGACAGCACGAGCAGCCAGGGCATAGAATACGGGCCAGTAGGTGCGGCAGCCCCAGTGAAGCCAACGGGGGGTGTTAGACCTGTCAGCCCTAGGGTGGTCTTACCCTGTTTTTTTCTCTTTGCGCCTCATTTTTGCCACTACCTTTTTGTTGGACCTAGGTCTCTGGGCACCTTGCCACTGCCAAACAGTGCTGAGGTGCAGGTGCTCTCTCCTATTAAGATGGCTGCCACAGGCCCCTGCTACTGTGGAGTGGCCTTTGCATACACATACTAGTAGTCAGGATCAGGCTGGGACATAATGATACAGTATCCATGCCGTCCCCGCCTCTGGGCCTCATAGCCAGACATGAGGGAAGCTTCTAGAACCTTCCAGCTTGGGGAGGAGTTATGTTTTGCCGCCTTTAGGAGGGTCACCTGACCTAGGGGTATAAGAGGCTTGGAGGGAAACCTTTTAGTCAGTTGGGGCACCACTGGACCTGGGGGAACCTCCGTCGGAGTATAGGCTGTCGGGCCTAGGGGGGAGGCCTACACTACTGGTACTGACTGGGCTGAGGCACTGCTGTGCTAAGATAGCTGAGGAACACCTTCCACCCACTGACCTTGCCCAGCGTGAGGGGACCCAGGGAACCACCTCCAGTGTGCCTGCAGGGAACCATCCTGCTCTTATGCCCACCAACTCAACCCCTTTCCCTTAAGTAACTGCAACCACCACAAACTGACTGCAACAATCCAGGAACTACCATCCTGCCAAGAAACTGCAACCAAGCCAAACAACCTCAACTATGCTGCTGGGGATCACCAGGTAAAGCGCTGTATGCTGTGCCCTGAAGAAGCGCTAGGTGCCAACCTGCCTATCTCCCCTGCAAGTGCTGTGGCCGGTAAGCGCTGTGCCTTCAACGCGCTGGACTGTCCCCGCTTTGTGTCCTGCTGCAGAGCGCTGTGTTTCTAAGCGCTGGGCCCCCTAACCTGCATCCAGCCCCCCCGGTCCTGTGCGCTACCCTAGCGCTGAATCACCAGCACCTGCTGCCCACGAGGTGCTGGCCGGAGACGGTGACTGCTCCCTTGAGCACTGTGCAGCGCGCTCCCCTGTGTGCCTGCTGGGCCGGAGAACTCACCGCTGCGGCCCCGGGACCGTGGAAGAAGAGGCGGAGGCCTGCCAAAGTGCTGCCGCGGCCCCCGCGCTGTCCTGAAGGGGCGTTGCGCCCAGGATCATTGCCGCTGCAGCCCCCGGAGTGGAAGAAGGGCTGCCGCGGCTGAGGGAAGGCCGCGCTGGGCCTGAAGAATAGGGAAGGCCGCGCTGGGCCTGAAGGAGGCGGGAGGCGTTGCTAGGTGACGCGAGCACCGGCCGCGTCAGAGGCCGTGCCCCCAAAGAAGCCGCGACGCCATTGGTCCCCGGGTCTGGAGGCCGACGGAGGCCCGGAGCCCAGGGAAGAACCACGCCGGAGGGGCTCCACTGCCAGCGGGAGCCCCCGGGATCCCCACAAGACCGCAAGGAGCACGGAGAGTCCGGGAGCACGGGCCGCCTCCCCCGGTCTGGGCCCCATGTGCAGATAAGAAGCGGGCTGACCAGAGGAGAGGCGCCCTGCCCCATCCAGGCCGACAGCAATACCGGGACAGTCAGGTGAGCCCGGGAGGCCCTGGGGGGGGAATCCCTGCTATCGGGAAGGCCCCCGACCAGAGACGCTTCCCCCGTGCACTGTCCTGAGTAGATTGAGAAGGGCAGGAGCCCTCATGTGACTGCGCTGACTGCTCCCCCCTTATCTGGGACCGGCCCTATACACCAGTTCAGTCCTTACCACCTGGGCCTCACGGACAGGGCCTGAGTGGGGATCCTGTAATTCTACCCCCTGCGAGGAACTAGCTCTGTGGATGTAGACGTGTTTTCTATGTTCATCACATGCCTGCATTAAGTCTCCTAATGAGGGAAGTGTTTACCCTATAGAGTGGTTAATCTACAGTAAGGCCCGTAACGAAATGAATGTACCTACATGAATTGGGCCTGGGTGTTCACCTGCCAAGAGTAAAGTGTTCCTATGTTGTAGGCCTACCTGCGTTGCGACACCCACTGTACTGAATGTGGTTGCGCCTAGGTTAATACAGGTTCCTCCTCCTCTACAGTGTAATGTGCATCTAAAATTCTTGCTAATTGAATGTCGCTAAATGCATTGAAGTCTATGTTTTTGACCTACAGTCCATGACCTACAGTATTACCTGCTTTTCTAGGAGGTTATTGCTACTGCCTTTTTAATGGCGTAACGTTCTACTGTTCTAATGTGCTTGAATACAATTTACGCACTAGTTTTATGAAGCTAAAATGAATTGAAATTTTGCCTAAGATTATCTGCCTCATCAACTGCTAATTTAAATGAGATAAAGGATCTTGTTTTTACATCAAAGCCTGGTGTGGTGTCCCCCTTTATTGTTGCGCATTATTGAGTCAGTGTGAGTGTGTGCTGCACAAGTGCTTAACACATTGCCTTCGGGTGCCTTCCTACCTCGCACCAAGCTACCGCGTTGGAATCGGTGAACCCGGTTCTAACATTGGTGTTCAGCGGTGGGATAAGGACTTGTGCTTGTGCAGCACCCTACAGGGACTCAGTGTGCGCCGCAATTGGACACCTATTTAAATGCAAGTGCTAAGAATTCTTTTGTGATTGCCTGATTGTGTACATTCCTGCGTTAGACCTGCTACCTACAGTCTAGAACCCTTTTTCTAAATTGTCTGGGGCTCCACCTAGCAGGATGGAGTTTGAGTTGGCCAACCTAGAAAGGTATACGGTGGCGCAGCTCAAGGAGTTCTGTCTAGAGAAGGGGGTGTCCGTCAAGCGAGGCGCCAGGAAAGAGGAGCTTCAGAAAGCTTTGAGGGCATGGGTAATGGCCCACCCGGGGGGAAGAGGGGACGAGGAGCAGGCGGAGACAGACGACCCAGGAGAACTGGACCTACTGCTCATTGACGTTAGCGAGAATGTGTTGCCAGGAAGACGTTCCAGGGCAGGCAGTAGTGCGTCAGGGGGGAGTTTGTCTGCAGAGGAAATTAAGGACAGGAGGGAGGAGAGGCAATTGAAGTTAGAACTTGCTAGGATGGAGAAGGAGCGAGAACAGGCAAGGCTAGCCATGGAAGAGAGGAAGCTTGCGCATGAGCTTAGCCTGAAAGAATTAGAGCTCCGAGCCTTGCAGATGGAGATGCAGGGCAATTTGAATGGTGGCAGCGTACCCGCTGAGGTTCCACGAGAGCCTAAGTTTTACCTACCTAAGGAGGTGATGGCCAGTTTCAGTGTAGGGGATGACATTGATAAGTGGTTGGCGGCATATGAGGTGTCTTTGGTGGCCCATGGGGTGCCTGAGAAGTACTGGGGGGGAGGCCTGTACAAGTACATACCTCCGTTGGCAAGGGACACACTCTTGACCTTGGACAAGGGGGATCAGACGAACTACCCTGTGATGAAGGAGGCCCTACTTAGAAAGTTTGGCCTCACCCCAGAAAAGTATCACCAAAAGTTCCGCAACAGCCACAAGCTTCCCACACAGAACTGGGTGGATTTTTTTGATTATGCCCGTAAGGCATTGGAGGGTTGGGTGCGTGGCAGCAAAGTGAGTGACTATGAAGGGCTGTACAATCTATTTTTAAGGGAGCACCTTCTAGATAAAAGTTTTCCAGAGCTGCGCCAACACCTGGTGGACCGCAAGCTGACCGATCCTCGGGAACTTGCGGAGGAGGCGGATACCTGGGTTAGCACTCGGGTGTCCCACAAGGGATCCGGGGGAGACCCCCCGAAAGGTGGACAGAGTTTTCCCCAGAAGAGAGAGGGGGGAGATAAAAAGAAGGAGTTCTTTAAAGGCCCCCAAAATAGACCGCAAGGGAAGGGGGTAGGTTCCCCATCCCAATCTGGATTCCAGAAACCCACTTACCCTGACAGGAGTCAGCAGCCCAGAACTGTCCGGTGCTACGAGTGCGGGGAGGTTGGACACTACAAGGGGGATCCCCAGTGTCGCAAGAGGACCCCAGCCCCCACAGGAGGTAAGAGCCCCGGGGTGGCCAGTGTAGCGCTTGGGGAGGAGTTGTCCCTAGGTAGGGGAGGTGAGTGGACAGGCTTGACCTTAGTTTCCCTGGGGGATAGAGAGATGATCCCACGGGTTCAGGTACCCTCGAACACTGCCAAGTACCGGCAGAGGGTCCTAGTGAACGGGGAGGAGTTGGAGGCTCTGAGGGACACGGGTGCCAGCATGACGATGGTAAGACGTCAGCTGGTATCCCCAGAGCAGGTGATTCCTGAAGTATTCCACCCGGTTGTTATGGCTGATAATAGCCTGGGTCATTACCCCGTGGCCCAAGTTCCCTTTGAGTGGGGAGGAGTCTCAGGCCTGTTGAGAGTTGCGGTGAGCCCTGCCATGCCAGTTGATTGTCTGCTTGGAAACGACTTGGAACATACCGCCTGGAAGGAGGTGGAGTTCAACGCCCACGCTGAGATGCTGGGATTACCAGGGTGGACTTCCGTAGTCACGCGGTCCATGGCTGCCCGGCAAGGAACTCAACCCGGGTTGGAGCCTGAAACAAGGGCCCAGCCCACTGCCGGACAAGAAGACATCCTTGAGGATGCACCCTGCGAGATGGATAGGGAGCCAGCGGAGGTGACCCCGGAGTCCGCTGAGGTGGATGTTGTTCCCGTGGGGGACTTGCCGACCCCTGCAGAGTGGCAGGTGGAAGGAGGGCCTACCCAGGAGGAATTCTGTCGGGCGCAGAGAGAGTGCCCAACGCTTGAAGGCATGCGGCAGCAGGCCAAAGCCCAAGCAACTGGTAAAGAGACCAGTAATTACCATGTCTACTGGGAGGATGGTCTCCTCTACAGTGAGCCTAAGGCTCCGGTGCATGGGTCATCTAGGGCCTTAGTGGTCCCTCAATGCTACCGAGCCTTCCTGCTGGAATTGGCACATGAGATACCCCTGGCAGGACACCTGGGCCAGGACAAGACGTTTGCCCGATTGGTCCCACATTTTTATTGGCCCAGGATGAGAGTTAACTCTGACACCTTCTGTAAGACCTGCGTGACTTGTCAGGCGAGTGGCAAGACTGGGACTAAGTTGAAGGTCCCTCTGGAACCGCTCTGGGTTGTCGGTACCCCTTTTGAGCGGGTAGGAATTGACATTGTCGGGCCAATGGACCCGCCGACTTCTTCGGGACATAGGTTCATCTTGGTGTTGGTGGACCACGCCACCCGGTACCTGGAGGCAATCCCTCTGAGGACCATCACCGCACCTGTGGTGGCGCGGGCCTTGATGGGGATTTTTACCCGCGTGGGATTCCCCAAGGTCGTGGTGTCAGATAGGGGCACGAATTTCATGTCGGCCTACATGCAGGCCATGTGGAAGGAGTGTGGAGTGACCTACAGGTTCTCCACTCCTTACCACCCCCAGACTAACGGGCTCGTGGAGCGTTTCAATAAGACCCTGAAGGGGATGATCCGGAGCCTACCCGAGGACTTGAGACGGAAGTGGGACGTCCTCTTACCCTGTCTGCTCTTCTCCTACCGAGAGGTGCAGCAGAAGGGGGTCGGTTTCAGCCCCTTTGAGCTGCTCTATGGCCACCCCGTTAGGGGGCCCCTCAGTCTCGTGAAGGAGGGATGGAAGAAGTCTTCTAAGAAGCTCCCTTGTGATGTGGTCAGCTACATGATGGCGTTCCGCAGCCAGATGGCCAAGCTGTGGAAGGAAGCCTCAGACAATCTGGAGGCTAGTCAAGTCGTCATGAAGGAGTGGTATGACCGGAATGCTCGGACTGTGGAGTTGGATGCTGGCCAGAAGGTGTGGGTCATGGAGCCCGGAGAGCTTAGCGCCCTCCAGGACCGGTGGACTGGACCGTACGAAATTTTGGAGAGAAGAGGCCAGACCACTTATGTAGTAGACCTCAAGACCCCCCGACAACCCCACAGGGTGTTCCACATCAACCGCCTTAAGCCACACCAGGAGCGGTCAGAGCTTACTCTCCTGATGGTGACGGATGGGAGTGAAGAGGAAGAGAGCGAGCCTCTTCCGGACCTTCTGGCGGCCAAAGAGAACGATGGATCGGTGGAGGGAGTGGTCCTCTCCCCATCCTTGACCTTGGAGCAACAGGGGGACTGCCGCCAGGTATTGGAGCGGTACTCCTCGTTGTTTTCCCTCACTCCTGGGATTACGCACCTGTGTACCCATGATGTGGACACAGGGGACAGCCCGCCTGTGAAAACCAAGTCTTACCGGCTGTCCGACAAAGTCAGAACCAGCATCCAGGGTGAGGTAGCCAAATGTTGGAGCTGGGAGTGATTGAGCCTTCCAGCAGCCCTTGGGCTAGTCCGGTGGTGTTGGTGCCGGAAGCGGCCCCACCGGGCACCACACCAGAACTTCGGTTCTGTGTGGATTACCGTGGTCTGAACTCAGTGACCAAGACCAATGCTCACCCTATCCCTCGGGCGGATGAGCTCATTGACCGACTGGGAGCAGCTCGGTATCTGAGTACCATTGACCTGACGTCAGGATATTGGCAGATTGCCATGGCGGACGGAGCAAAGGAGAAGACTGCATTCTCCACCCCCGAGGGCCACTTTCAATTTCGGGTGATGCCCTTCAGGCTGAAAAATGCTCCAGCCACTTTCCAGCGGTTGGTGAACCAGGTACTGTCTGGCCTAGAGGCCTTCTCTGCTGCCTACCTGGATGACATAGCTGTCTTCAGCAGCAGCTGGGAGGACCATCTGGAGCATCTCCAGGAGGTGCTACATGCTCTACAGCGAGCTGGCCTAACCATCAAGGCTAGCAAGTGCCAGATTGGACAGGGATCTGTCGTCTACCTGGGACACCTGGTGGGCGGGGGTAAGGTGCAACCCCTCCAGGCCAAAATCAAGACCATCTTGGCCTGGGAGCCCCCAAAACCCAAACGGAGGTCCGGTCCTTCCTTGGCCTCACGGGTTACTACCGCCGGTTTGTCAAGGGCTATGGGACCATCGTAGCCCCCCTGACTGAATTGACGTCCAAGAAGCAGCCACGCAAAGGCATCTGGACGGCTGCCTGTCAAGAAGCGTTTGACACTCTGAAGCACGCAATGTGCACCGCTCCGGTGCTTAGGACTCCAGACTTTGGAAGAGAATTCATTGTGCAGACAGACGCCTCTGAGCATGGCATTGGAGCTGTGCTCTCTCAACTTAACAATGACGGCCAGGACCAGCCAGTGGCCTTTATTTCTCGAAGGCTACTCCCCGGGAACAGCGGTGGAGTACGATAGAGCGAGAAGCCTTCGCTGTGGTTTGGGCTTTGAAGAAGCTGAGGCCATACCTCTTTGGCTCTCACTTCCTTATTCAGACCGACCACCGACCCCTTCGCTGGCTCATGCAGATGAGAGGCGAAAATCCCAAATTGATGAGGTGTTCCATTTCCCTCCAGGGGATGGACTTTCAGGTGGAACATCGACCCGGTGTAGACCACGCCAACGCTGACGGTCTCTCCCGGTTTTTCCGCCTTAGCGATGAGAACTCCCTAGAGGTTGGGAAGCTCTCCCCACTTTTGGCTGGGGGGGACGCGTGTTAGACCTGTCAGCCCTAGGGTGGTCTTACCCCGTTTTTTTCTCTTTGCGCCTCATTTTTGCCACTACCTTTTTGTTGGACCTAGGTCTCTGGGCGCCTTGCCACTGCCAAACAGTGCTGAGGTGCAGGTGCTCTCTCCTATTAAGATGGCTGCCACAGGCCCCTGCTACTGCGGAGTGGCCTTTGCATACACATACTAGTAGTCAGGATCAGGCTGGGACATAATGATACAGTATCCATGCCGTCCCCGCCTCTGGGCCTCATAGCCAGACATGAGGGAAGCTACTAGAACCTTCCAGCTTGGGGAGGAGTTATGTTTTGCCGCCTTTAGGAGGGTCACCTGACCTAGGGGTATAAGAGGCTTGGAGGGAAACCTTTTAGTCAGTTGGGGCACCACTGGACCTGGGAGAACCTCCGTCGGAGTATAGGCTGTCGGGCCTAGGGGGGAGGCCTACACTACTGGTACTGACTGGGCTGAGGCACTGCTGTGCTAAGATAGCTGAGGAACACCTTCCACCCACTGACCTTGCCCAGCGTGAGGGGACCCAGGGAACCACCTCCAGTGTGCCTGCAGGGAACCATCCTGCTCTTATGCCCACCAACTCAACCCCTTTCCCTTAAGTAACTGCAACCACCACAAACTGACTGCAACAATCCAGGAACTACCATCCTGCCAAGAAACTGCAACCAAGCCAAACAACCTCAACTATGCTGCTGGGGATCACCAGGTAAAGTGCTGTAAGCTGTGCCCTGAAGAAGCGCTAGGTGCCAACCTGCCTGTCTCCCCTGCAAGTGCTGTGGCCGGTAAGCGCTGTGCCTTCAACGCGCTGGACTGTCCCCGCTTTGTGTCCTGCTGCAGAGCGCTGTGTTTCTAAGCGCTGGGCCCCCTAACCTGCGTCCAGCCCCCCCAGTCCTGTGTGCTACCCTAGCGCTGAATCACCAGCACCTGCTGCCCACGAGGTGCTGGCCGGAGACGGTTACTGCTCCCTTGAGCGCTGTGCAGCACGCTCCCCTGTGTGCCTGCTGGGCCGGAGAACTCACCGCTGCGGCCCCGGGACCGTGGAAGAAGAGGCGGAGGCCTGCCAAAGTGCCACCGCGGCCCCCGCGCTGTCCTGAAGGGGCGTTGCGCCCAGGATCATCGCCGCTGCAGCCCCCGGAGTGGAAGAAGGGCCGCCGCGGCTGAGGGAAGGCCGCGCTGGGCCTGAAGAATAGGGAAGGCCGCGCTGGGCCTGAAGGAGGCGGGAGGCGTTGCTAGGTGACGCGAGCACTGGCCGCGTCAGAGGCCGCGCACCCAAAGAAGCCGCGACGCCATTGGTCCCTGGGTCCGGAGGCCGACGGAGGCCCGGAACCCAGGGAAGAACCACGCCGGAGGGGCTCCACTGCTTGCGGGAGCCCCCGGGATCCCCACAAGACCGCAAGGAGCACGGAGAGTCCGGGAGCACGGGCCGCCTCCCCCGGTCTGGGCCCCATGTGCAGATAAGAAGCGGGCTGACCGGAGGAGAGGCGCCCAGCCCCATCCAGGCCGACAGCAATACCGGGACAGTCAGGTGAGCCCGGGAGGCCCTGGGGGGGAATCCCTGCTATCGGGAAGGCCCCCGACCAGAGACGCTTCCCCCGTGCACTGTCCTGAGTAGATTGAGAAGGGCAGGAGCCCTCATGTGACTGCGCTGACTGCTCCCCCCTTATCTGGGACCGGCCCCATACACCAGTTCAGTCCTTACCACCTGGGCCTCACGGACAGGGCCTGAGCAGGGATCCTGTAATTCTACCCCCTGCGAGGAACTAGCTCTGTGGATGTAGACGTGTTTTCTATGTTCATCACATGCCTGCATTAAGTCTCCTAATGAGGGAAGTGTTTACCCTATAGAGTGGTTAATCTACAGTAAGGCCCGTAACGAAATGAATGTACCTACATGAATTGGGCCTGGGTGTTCACCTGCCAAGAGTAAAGTGTTCCTTTGTTGTAGGCCTACCTGCGTTGCGACACCCACTGTACTGAATGTGGTTGCGCCTAGGTTAATACAGGTTCCTCCTCCTCTACAGTGTAATGTGCATCTAAAATTCTTGCTAATTGAATGTCGCTAAATGCATTGAAGTCTATGTTTTGACCTGCAGTCTATGACCTACAGTGTTACCTGCTTTTCTAGGAGGTTATTGCTACTGCCTTTTTAATGGCGTAACGTTCTACTGTTCTAATGTGCTTGAATGGAATTTACGCACTAGTTTTATGAAGCTAAAATGAATTGAAATGTTGCCTAAGATTATCTGCCTCATCAACTGCTAATTTAAATGAGATAAAGGATCTTGTTTTTACATCAAAGCCTGGTGTGGTGTCCCCCTTTATTGTTGCGCATTATTGAGTCAGTGTGAGTGTGTGCTGCACAAGTGCTTAACACATTGCCTTCGGGTGCCTTCCTACCTCGCGCCAAGCTACCGCGTCGGAATCGGTGAACCCGGTTCTAACAGGGGGCCTCCCAGAGAGTGATGAGGGGGCTCGCAAAAGACTCCAGAGAGAGAACAAGGGCTGCACTCCCCTGAGACCACTACCAGTCAGAGCCAGGATCCATGAGCAGACTCCCCAGGTTGAGACATTTCAGTTTTGGGCCCGATGGAGAATGTAATTATTGAGAGAGGCGTTGTCTGCGCCAAGTGCCCCTCCGGTCAGCCCCTAGCAGTATCTCCAGAGCAGACAGTAGACGACCGCCTAGCCCCACCAACTCATATCTGTCTCAGGCAAGGGTAATAGTAGCTCACCTCTGGGCCAGCCCTCAGAAGTGTGTCTCCGGTGGTGTGGCCACAGCAATAGTTTGCGGCAAGTTGAGTGGATCATGCGGTCCAGCCAAAGCAGTCCAGTTTCCTCCTGGGGGCCGCACCCAGGTAGTGAAGGAGGGGCTCTTTGTCGAGATGAGAGCCCTGCCCACCCGCTGCCTCGCCCAGGTGTTGAGTGGCCCCTGCGCTGAGATGAGGGTGTTCAACCAACACAAGGCCCTTAGTTGGAGGCTGAGAACCAGGCATGGGCCATAACAGCTCTCAGAGGGTCCGCGCCTCACTGCTGTGCCACCGGACTAAAAAAAATCATTGCAGACCGTAAAGATTCAGTCGGGGTTTTCCAGGACTTGCGAGGTTATTGTCTGGTCTCGTAGCCCCACACGGTTGTTGGCAGGTCCAAGGGGGCTCCTCACAGGGGCAGGAGACTCCATTCTGAGCAGGGAGCTGCATCAACCACTAGGATTTCAGCAGAAGCCGGATCGGTGGCAGGAAGCTTCAATCAGCACGTCCACCATCTTGGCCTCCCAGGCCATGCCCCCTTCCCTTGGGTTTTTAGATACTATAAATGAAGATTGGGCTAAAAAATGCACAATTGCACCCTCTATTTTCCTTACCTTAGCCCAGCTGAACCCTCCCTTCAGAATAGTGGGCTTGTTCATTAGGGGCCTGATTCTCAATAGTAAACTTAGGGCCAGATGTACGACCCTATCCATTTGGAGTCGCAAATTGCATCATTTTGCGACTCGCAATTTGTGACTCGCAAATAGGAATTTACAACAGTGTCTCAGACACTGTTCCCGATTCCTAAGGGGTTGCAAATTGCCTGCCTCATTAATATTCATTAGGCAGGTGCAATTTGCGACCGCATTAGGAATGGCTAGCACTCCCAGGGATGGTGGCCTGCTGGGGTCAGCAGAACACCATGTCTGTGACTGCTTTTTAAATGAAGCAGTTTTTTTTTTAATACAGCCCGTTTTCCTCAAAGGAAAACGGGATGCATTTAAAAAAGAAAAATGAAACGTTTCTGTTTCATTTTTTAAGAGTAGGCAGTGGTCCGTGGGACCACTGCCTGCTCTTAAATTTTTTTTTCGCACACACTCACAAAGGGGAAGGGTTCCCCTAGGGACCCCTTCCCATTTGCGAGTGGCTTACCACCTACTTGAAGTTGGTGATAAACTGCAAGTGTTTTGCGACCACAATCGCTGTCGCAAAACAATCATACATTTAAGTGAGACGCCCTTGGCACGTCCCTTCCTAATAGCGAGTTGCAAGCCCTATTTTGCGAGTCGGTAATAGGTTACCGACTCGCAAAATAGGGTTTGTACATGGGGCAGACCAATTTTTCAGTCACAAATGGGCCGATTTCCCGTTTGCAACTGCAAAATATGGTCGTACATCTGGCCCTTAGTCTTTTGTGTAAGCTTATGGGGTTTTTTTGTATTCACAAACTACCTGTCCTATTTTTTTCTGTGTGGAGTTCTCTGCCCCGACTGCGGAGTCTTCGCAGTCGTAAATTTCCTATTAGCTCATAGTTTGTGAATGCAATTTTTTTTTAAATATACACAAAAGTTTAAATGTATCCTTTTTTAATCAGGCCCTAAGTGTGCGGCACCAGTTAGAGTAGTGGGCAGTGTCAGCTGAGGTAGTGGGCATTCCACTAGGAAGGTGGGAATTTCAGGAGGGAAGTGAGCAGCAGCCTGCTGAAAAATATTTTGGGCAGCTGCACTTATTTTAAACAAAATTAAGGACTGATTATACTGGTCTGTCAAGTTATTTGAAAAGACCTCTGCTGGCCATGTTGTCCATTCATGCTCTAAAATTAACAAAAGTAAAAATAAATCATTAAAAATACCTTTCTCCCTGGCGTGCAGCGCACTCGGTGATATTGTCCTGTCAAGTCTTGGTCGACTCGTTGATTTTGAAGGGCGCTTGTCTGTTAAAAAGGAACCAGGCGTTAATGGAGAATGGATTCAGGATCAAGAGAGGGCAAGGAGCAGGTGTGTAGCAGTCTTAGGTGTGTATATTTAGAAGGGCTTATCGCCACCCAAACATCACTTATTTTGACGTTTTGGTGGCGATAACCCCATTGCCTTATTTACAAGGCGGCGTTTAGCTACTTAACATGGCTTAACACACCTTGTAAACAATGCCCCTATTCACGAAGCATTTAGTGTGAAAGGGGCAGGCAATATGTGTTGCAGTGGGCGTTCCACCGCAACACCCATTGATTTTTGACGCTGCCCCCTATTTACAAGGCTGGCATAAATATGGGGCAACGCCAAAAATAAGACCAGGAAAAACCTGGTCTTAAACTGTCGTAACGAGGAGAAATTATTAATTTCTCCTCGTTTTTGCTGTTTCTATGTGTGCTGCATTTTGCAGCACACATAGAAGAGCAAATCACCATTAGAGATTGTTCATGTATAGGAAAGTGCCTCTTTCTGCACATAAACAATCATTAAATTATGACAAGTCGCAACTTCTATATGTGCTGCATTCTGCAGCACACATAGAAGTTACAAATCGCCATTAGTGATTGTTTATGTGCAGGAAGGGACACTTTCCTGCACATGAACAATCATTCCCTACAACGCATGAGCACCTAACACTTTGGTGCAAGGGTGCCTGCATTAGCGCTAGGCAGCTAAATTTAGCCCCAGTGCTAGTGGAAACACAGGGCTACGTCATATTAATGTGAATATGGCACATTTTTAGAATGTCGGCGCACGGTGTTACCAATTGTGGCATAACACAGCACTCCACCATTCTGTTGAAAATATGCCCCTTAGTGTAGGTAGGAAAGTGTAAGAGGAGCAGAGGTGTGTCAAGGTGTATCAGAGAGGAGCAGGTGTGTAGATGTGGGAGTGTGAGAAGAACAGAAGTGTGTCAAGGTGCATCACAGAGAATCAAGTGTGTAGACTTATGAGTGTGAGAGAATGAGAGGTGTGTCACAGTGCATCACAGAGGAGCAGGTGTGTAAATGTGTGAGTGTGAGTGGACCAGAGGTGTGTCAAGGTGCATCACAGAGGAGTAGGTGTGTAGACTTGTGAATGTGAGAGGAGCAGAGGTGTGTCAGATGTGCATTACAGAGGAGTAGGTCTGCATACTTGTTAGTGTGAAAGGATCAGTGGTGTGTCAAGGCGCATTACAGAGTAGCAGGTGTATACATTTGTGAGTGTGAGAGGACCAAAGGTGTGTCAAGGTGCATCACAGAGGAGCAGGTGTGTAGATTTTTGAGTGTGGGAGAAGGAGAGGTGTATCATTGTCCATCTCAGATAAGCAGTTGTGTAGACTTGTGAGAGTTAGAGAGCAGTGGTGTGTCAATGTCCATTACAGAGAAGCAGGTGTGTACATTTATGAGTGTGAGAGGACTAAAGGTGTGTCAAGGTGCATCACGGAGGAGCAGGTGTGTAGATGTGTGAGTGTGAGAGGAACAAAAGTGTGTCAAGGTGCATCACAGAGAATCAGGTGTGTAGACTTGTGAGTATGAGAGAATGAGAGGTGTGTCACGGTGCATCACAGAGGCGCCGGTGTGTAAACTTGTGAGTGTGAGAGGACCAAAGGTGTGTCAAGGCGCAGGCGTGTAGACTTGAGTGTGAGAGGATCAGAGGTGTGTCAATGTCCGTCACAGAGAAGCAGGTGTGTAGACTTGTGAGAGGACCAGAGATGTGTCAAGGCACATCACAGAGACGCAGGTGTGTAGACTTGTGAGTGTGAGAGAATGAGAGGTGAATCACGGTGCATCACAGAGGAACAAATGTGTAGACTTGTGAGTGTGAAAGGAGCAGAGGTGAGTCAAGGTGCATCACAGCGGAGCAGGCATGTAGAATTGTGTGTGAGAGGAGCAGAGGTCTGTCAATGTCCCTCACCGAGGAGCAGGTGTGTAGACTTGTGAGAGGTGTGTCAATGTCCATCACAGAGAAGCAGGTGTGTAGACTTATGAGGGAATGCCCGTTTTGCTGTTTGCCTACTGTTGCCTACTGTGGGGGCCCAAGACCACAAGGACCAGAGTGCTAAGCAGCTTGCAGCCGCCAACGTCACGCCACCGTGCCAGGAGGCGCTACAAAAATCACTGAGGGCTCCCGCAGCGCGGGGCGTGCGCTGGCGTTCCCGGGCAAAGCCCGGGCCAAGGGCAGACCCGTCTGCACCCATCAAAGCCCCGAAAAGGCTGGGCTGGGCCACCCCTCTAAGGTCTGTTGTTGTACTCTACTGTAGCCACTATGGACCGCGGACCAAGGTACTGTTTTTTCTCTTCATACTGACACCTTGAGAGCTGTGGCTGATTGTGCTTGCCCGGTTTAGCCTACGCTTGCCTATTTTGCCTATTTTGTTCCTGTTTTTTGGTCCACGTCCTTTCTTTTTTCTTAACTAGGCTCCCAGAATCGGCAAGAGAAAGGGTGCCCCAAGCGTCCCCAGTAGGATACCTCTTCCCCGGACCCCCATCGACAATTGACAACTACCTAACCCGGGCTGTGGACATGGTTTCAAATGAGATTCGGCTGGTAGAGCATCGCCTTTCCCTCACAACTGAAGAGATCACTCATAACCTATTGACCAAAGCTGTTGAGAGCTGCCCCCACCACAGAGTGTACCGGTGGTAAGAAGCCCAACTGTAGCACCAAGGGGCCAGGTTTGTTCTGTGGCGCTGGTTCATAATGTGGGTGACGACCTAGATTGCGTAGGGATTACACCAGGAGGGAAGTCTGTGCCCGGTCCAACAAGCATAGAGGGTGGCGACCAGTTTTGTGACTCTGAAGGGGAGAGTGGCACAAGAGCTAAGTGCAGGCGGAAAACTGCCAAATCGGCCAAGCCTAGAAACTCTGCCACTACAAGCAAAATTGCCTTGCGTAATAAGGCTGCAGATGAAGACCTGTTTGGGGGTTCGGTTGCGGTTAATGAAAATACCTGGTGCAAACTGAGCACATGACCTCTTGGATTCCAAGATTCGCCCTATCCTTGAACGTTTAGCGATAATTGAATCCAAACTGGCGAAGCCGCTAGATTCCAGGACTTCCATTTGTACTCAGTATTTGGCCTCTGATTTTTACCCTGCTATCCCCGTTCAGAGCAAGGTTGTATTACATCCACATGACAATTTTCTAGTAACCCAGCCTGCTAAACAACGGGTAGCCTGTGCCCAAAACCAGGCCTCTTTACCCATGATAGACTTTCCCCCAGCATCTGCCCTGTACGTCGTTGCATTGACAAACGTCTCTAGGCTCACAGAAGACAATATGGAAACCACAAGGGGCCTAATGAACAAATCCATCCATTGGCTGAATAACAACGTCTCAGGCAACTGGGACTTATCTAAAGAGATCTTGATGGCAAGACGGGTGGGGGCATTGGGGGCGGGGGCAATGGAAACAGCTGTGACGCCATTGTGGTTAACTTCCGTAACCCGATGGTTGTCCAGGGAATACTGTATAAAGCAAGTATGGGAATGGTTAAAACCAGCCCTATTAAGATAGTCCCACTTGTTTTTTTTTTAACAGCACCTTGCGAATCAATCCTGTACTCCTGATAGTTATGTTCCCCGTGCCTCTGTGTCATCCAGACCCCCCCCCTCTAGCATTACTTCAATTGACCAATAGATTTGCCCCATGGTTGGGCTGGAAGATATTGATTGACGGTTTAGGGAGGAGCTTGTGTGCTCCGGTTCCCAGGAGGTGGACAGGACATTTAACAATTCGGTGTCTGTTGCCCAAATGCCATCGTCTTCCCGACAGAATGTTCAGCCCACGGTTCTAGGATCAATAGAGAAGGGTGGGACCCCTTATGACCTCAGTTCCGCTGTACTAACAAATATTACCTTCTCCCATGATCATTTGTGTGTAGGATCCTGTATTGCGAATATTGAGGGGGCTCTTGATAGTTGAACCTCTGTTGTCCAGTTGCCCATTGGTCCTTCACAGAACCCTTCCCCTTTAGGGGCCAGCGTGAGCAGAAGTTATTGATGTTCCAATTGACACGGTATGCTTGAAATTTTTGAGCTGGAACATAGCGGGTCTAGCTTCAAAGATCTCATTAGATGAATGGCGATCCTTCATCATGACTTACAATATAGTCTTTATGACAGAAACTTGGGAGAGCAAGGACATTGTATTTGACGGGTTTATGTGTTTTAGCCTGCCCCCTATTCCATCTATATCGGGCAGAGCTAAAGGGGGTCTGTCGGCCTGGTTTAAAGTGGACATTGCAGGTTCGACTGTACAGTTATTTCAGGAACAGGGGGAGGCTCAGGCTTTTTGTCTTACTTGGAAAGATACTCATAAGTTATATTTGGTAAATTTTATAATAATCATTTTTCGTCCAAAGGTGACTTTCAAGGCCTATTTGGGCTAATTGATATGGTTGTGGAGAGAGAGGCTCAAGTGGATTGCCCCCTTAAGTTGCTGGTGGCGGGGGACTTTAATGCAAAATTGGGGCACCCTCCGCATCTTTCCCCAACTAAATTTGATCCAATTTCCCACGAGCTGGACCGTAACGTGATGGATGCAAGGGGACGGGTTTTATTCTCTTATTTGACAGAACGGGGTATGGTTAATAAAGTTCCCAGATTTACTGATCAACATATTCCTACCTTTATAGGACGAGGTGCAGGAAGCATTATTGATTATATATTTGCCACCTGGAGCATGTCTCCCTCATTAAGGACTGTGAGGTCCTTATTCAGTCCTACAGTGACCACAATCCGATTTTTGTAAAAATAGATCTGCCATATATGGGACAAATGCCCAAGCCTTTACCTACTCAGGTATTAACTACTAAGGACGCAGGTCGCAGGGTGGTATGGCGTACAGCGAACATGAACAGCATAATGTCCCAGGTGATATCTAATAGTTCTGCCCTGGTGCATAGCTGCAATTGTATGCCACGTGTCCAGGCCTGCATCATATCTAGTTTTGCAATTCTTTTAGATAAGATCAAAATTCTGCTTTCTAGACCTATCTCCCAGTCACGTCAACAAGAACATTCATGGTTTGATAATGCCTGCAGAGAAGCCAATAACACCCTACGCAGGGCCTTAAAGCATAACCCTAGAGACCCGACTATGATTAAGGAAAGCAGGAAACTGTATAAGCAGGCCATTAAAACAAGAAAGTCGGCCCTGAAGGAGGAGAAGTGGGAATCAATAGTGGGTGCTTGCCGTTCTAAAGACCCCCAAGCCTTCTGGAAAGCAGTACGGTCTGTCTTATCTCCCACCCTACCAGCCGATAAAGTAACCGTCCATATTTCAGCTGAGACTTGGGTGACGCATTATGCTGGCCTGTACTCTTCCGACTTTAGTGCTGTTGATGCCCAGCACAGTTGAATCCAGAATGCCCAAACCTTATCTATAATGAAGGGGAGGTCCTAAAAGCAATTGTTTATTGTAAAGGTAAGAAGGCTCCGGGCCCAGATGGTATCCCATTGGATTTATTCAAGGAAGACCCAGTATTCTGGACCCCGGGGCTCACTTCAGTATTTAATTCGGCTTCTAGTGAGGGAGTGCCGAAGTCGTGGCGTTCATCCGTTATAGTGCCTGTATTTAAAAAAGGAAACGTGCACGATCCTAAATGCTACCGCCCGATATCCCTTTAGGATTCCTCTGTCAAGGTAATTGGGAGAGTTGTGCTAGCCTGCCTATTGGACTGGATCAATGTCAATCACATTCTGGCCTCCAGTCAGTATGGGTTTAGGAAGGGGCTCGGCACAATCGAACAGTGCCTCAACCTCCACCTTATTTTGGCTAAATACAAATATGCGAAGGGCTCTTCCACTCATCTGGCATTTATGGATCTGACCAGTGCGTTTGACTATGTTTCCCGCTCCAAGTTGTGGGACATCCTAGTAAATATGGGAGTTGATGCTGGTCTGGTCTCCTTCTTGAAGCTGCTCCATCACGATCTTTCTGCTTTAGTGAGGTATGGTAACGCTGGAGAATGTTCAGAGTCGTTCAGCATCAAGCGCGGGGTGCGACAAGGTTGCGTCTTTGCCCCAATCCTATTTCTCCTTTATACCAACGATCTGGAGAACACTTTAGCTTCGGTTGGGGCTGACGTTCCTTAAGTGGAGAAAAAGGCTGTGCCAGCGCTACTATTTGCGGACGACACAGTCCTCTTGGCAAGGACTGCGAATGGTCTTAAAAAACTTATCGTCAGCTATGTTAGTTTTATGAAGGACCTGGGTCTGGAGCCGACTACAAAAAAACCTTCACTATGATATGTGGCCCCAAAAATACTAAATCCTGTAGTTTGAACATAGAAGGCAAACATTTGCAGAGGGTTAGTTCCTTTCCTTATCTAGGTTTGGAATTTGATGAAGATTGCACGTGGAACACTTGTATAAAAAATAGAATAACTCGATACACACAAGCTGTAGGGACTACTTTCTCTCTTGCAATGACCAAGGTAAAAAGCCCCTTGCCCCAATTTTAGATATTTATAACTGTGAATGTATTGCGATTTTAACATATGGCATGGGTATTTGGGGCTGTAGGGATGTACTTGCTATGCAGACTGAGGAGAATATATTTTGCAGTAGAGTTTTAGGTGTTTCCTCCTCATCGCCGCACGTTTCCCTCCATCTGGAGTTAGGTCTTGATTGTGTCCAAGATACCATAAATGCAGCCCCTTTAGCCGCCTGATGTTCTATTTGGGCCAACGAAGAAGCAGATTTCAACCGGGCTATCATTAGAGACTGTTTAAGTTGTGCCTGAGGCCTTTCTATTCCTTGACTCCAATATATTAAAACCTGCTTCACGGAACTTGATTGTGCTTCACTGTTTGAGCACCCAGAATTAATTGGCAAAGGGGATCGACAGAGGGTTTTGGATAGCTTCCAAAAACACAAGGAATCCTCTAGGGAATTATCTGAAGTGTCCAAACCCTCTGTTAGAGATTACTGCCTTATTCAAGTACCTCCCTCAATTGCTCCATATCTACTATATGGAACTAATGTTTACGAAAGGAATTTGCTGACTAGATTTAGGTTGGGGTCATTTCGCTGGCTGAAATGTTTCCCTTTGGGCCAGTATTCTCCTGAAACTATTGCCACCTGCCCTTGTGAAGAACATTCGAGCCAAACTATTTTACATTTTGTTTTATTTTTGTCAATTTTATCTTCCATTTACTAGGAAATGTTTACTACCCCTCTTGCGCAGATACACAGCGGCTACTACCCCTCTTGCGCAGATACACAGCGGCTACTACCCCTCTTGCGCAGATACACAGCGGCTTTGTATCATCTTTTGCAACTTATGACTGTGATGTTTGCTTTTCTGTCGCAAGCTTTTTGAGGTGCACTTTAGCAAAGAGAAGGAGCATGTTGTTTTAATACCAAAGAACTTTAGTAGCCCCTGTATTTATTGTTTTTGTATTGCTGCTTATATGCCTATTGTTGCTGCTAATTTTATTACTTTTTATAAGACTAATTTTAATATTTAATAACAATGCTAACGTCTAATACTCGCTGCTAACTCTGGACTTAGTCTAGTTGCACTGCCACTTTAGCTACGGTCAAATTATTGTCTTTGCCTGCGGTTTTACTTATTTTAAACGGAATATGTGACTGTAATTCCTTTAATGAGTTTTGATTATAATGTTGTTTGTCAATATGTGTACCTTTTATGATCTGTCTTCAGAAGATCGAATAAAGAATTGAATTGAATGTGAGAGGAGCAGAGGTGTGTCAATGTCCATCTCAGAGACGCAGGTGTGTAGAATTGTGAAAGGACACGAGCTGTGTCAAAGTCCATCACAGAGGAGCAGGTGTGTAGACTTGTGAGAGCAGCAGAGGTGTGTAAATGTCCATCACAGAGAAGCAGGTGTGTAGACCTTTGACAGCAGCAGAGGTGTGTCAATGTCCATCACAGAGAAGCAGGTGTGTAGACTTGTGAGACGAGCAGAGGTGTGTCAATGTCCATCACAGAGGAGCAGGTGTGTAGACTTGTGAGAGGAGCAGAGGTGTGTCAACGTCCATCAGAGGAGCAGTTGTGTAGACTTGTGAGAGGAGCAGAGGTGTGTCAATACGCACCACAGGGAAGCAGGTGTGTAGACTTATGAGTGTGAGGGAGAAGAGGTGAGTCAATGTCCATCACAGCGGAGCAGGTGTGTAGACTTGTGAGAGGAGGAGAGGTGTGTCAATACGCACCACAGGGGAGCAGGTGTGTAGACTTGTGACAGGAGCAGAGGTGAGTCAATGTCCATCACAGAGGAGCAGGTGTGTAGACTTGTGAGAGGAGGAGAGGTGTGTCAATGCGCATCACAGAGGGGCAGGTGTGTAGACTTGTGACAGGAGAAGAGGTGTATCAATGTCCATCATAGAGAAGCAGTTGTGTAGACGTGTGAGAGGAGCAGTGGTGTGTCAATGTCCATCACAGAGACGCAGGTGTGTAGACTTGTGAGTGTGAGAGAAGGAGAGGTATGTTATTGTGCATCACAGAGGAGCAGGTGTGTAGACTTGTAAGAGGAGCAGAGGTGTGTCAATGTCCATCACAGAGAAGCAGTTGTGTAGACTTGTGAGAGGAGCAGAGGTGTGTCAATGTCCATCACAGAGATGCAGGTGTGTAGCGTTGTGACAGGAGCAGAGGTGTGTAAATGTCCATCACAGAGGAGCAGGTGTGTAGACTTGTGAGAGTAGCAGAGGTGTGTCAAGGTGCATCACAGAGGAGCAGTTGTGTAGACCTGTGAGAGCAGCAGAGGTGTGTCAATGTCCATCACAGAGGAGCAGGTGTGTAGACTTGTGAGAGGAGCAGAGGTGTGTCAATGTCCATCACAGAGGAGCAGGTGTGTAGACTTGTGAGAGGAGCAGAGGTGTGTCAATGTCCATCACAGAGGAGCAGGTGTGTGAGTTGTGAGAGGAGCAGAGGTGTGTCAATGTTCATCTCAGAGATGCAGGTGTGTAGACTTGTGAGAGCAGCAGAGGTGTGTCAATGTCTATCACAGAGGAGCAGGTGTGTAGACTTGTGAGAGGAGCGCAGGTGTGTCAATGTCCATCTCAGAGATGCAGGTGTGTAGACTTGTGAGTGTGAGAGCAGCAGAGGTGTGTCAATGTCCATCACAGAGATGCAGGTGTGTACATTTGTGAGAGGAGCAGAGTTTTGTCAATGCACATCACAGAGATGCAGGTGTGTAGACTTGTGAGAGCAGCAAAGGTGTGTCAATGTCCATCTCAGAGGAGCAGGTGTGCAGACTTGTGAGAGGAGCAGAGGTGAGTCAATGTCTATCGCAGAAAAGCAGGTGTGTAGACTTGTGAGAGTAGCAGAGATGTGTCAGTGTCTATCACAGAAAAGCAGTTGTGTAGACTTGTGAGAGGAGCAGAGGTGTGTAAATGTCCATCACAGAGAAGTACTTATGTAAACTTGTAAGAGGAGCAGAGGTGTGTCAATGCGCATCACAGAGATGCAGGTGTGTAAACTTGTGAGTGCAGCACAGGTGTGTCAATGTCCATCTCAGAGGAGCAGGTGTGTAGAATTGTTAGAGGAGCAGTGGTGTGTCAATGTCCAGGTGCAGGAGTGTAGACTTGTGAGAGCAGCAGAGGTGTGTCAATGTCTATCACAGAGAAGCAGTTGTGTAGACTTGTGAGAGGAGCAGAGGTGTGTCAATGTCCAAAAAGGGAGCAGGTGTGTAGACTTATGAGAGGAGCAGAGGTGTGTAAATGTCCATCACTGAGGAGCAGGTGTGTAGACTTATGAGTGTGAGAGGAGCAGAGGTGTGTCAATGTCTATCACAGATGTGCAGGTGTGTAGACTTGTGAGAGGAGCAGAGGTGGGTCAATGTCCATCACAGAGGAGCAGGTGTGTAGACTTGTAAGAGCAGCAAAGGTGTGTAAATTTCCATCAAAGAGAATCATGCGTGTAGACTTTTGAAAGGAGCAGAGGTGTGTCAATGTCTATCACAGAGGTGCAGGTGTGCAGACTTGTGAGAGGAGCAGAGGTTTGTCAATGCCAATCACAGAGGAGCAGGTGTGTAGACTTGTGAGAGGAGCAGAGGTGTGTCAATGTCCATCACAGAGGAGCAGGTGTGTAGACTTGTGAGAGGAGCAGAGGTGTGTCAATGTCTATCACAGAGGAGCAGGTGTGTAGACTTGTGAGAGGAGCAGAGGTGTGTCAATGTCCATCTCAGAGATGCAGGTGTGTAGACTTGTGAGTGTGAGAGCAGCAGAGGTGTGTCAATGTCTATCACAGAGAAGCAGGAGTGTAGACTTGTGAGAGGAGCAGAGATGTGTCAATGTCTATCACAGAGAAGCAGTTGTGTAGACTTGTGAGAGGAGCAGAGGTGTGTAAATGTCCATCACAGAGAAGTACTTGTGTAGACTTGTGAGAGGAGCAGAGGTGTGTCAATGCGTATCACAGAGATGCAGGTGTGAAGACCTGTGAGAGCAGCAGAGGTGTGTCAATGTCCATCTCATAAGAGCAAGTGTGTAGATTTGTGAGAGGAGCAGAGGTGTGTCAATGTCCATCACAGAGGTGCAGGTGTGTAGACTTGTGAGAGCAGCAGATGTGTGTTAATGTCTATCATAGAGAAGCAGTTGTGTAGACTTGTGAGAGGAGCAGAGGTGTGTCATTGTCCATCACAGAGAAGCAGGTGTGTAGACTTGTGAGAGGAGCAGAGGTGTGTCAATGTCCATCACAGAGAAGCAGGTGTGTAGACTTGTGAGAGGAGCAGAGGTGTGTCAATGTCCACCACAGAGAAGCAGGTGTGTAGACTTGTGAGAGGAGCAGAGGTGTGTCAATGTCCATCTCAGAGATTCAGGTGTGTAGACTTGTGAGTGTGAGAGGAGCAGAGGTGTGTCAATGTCTATCACAGAGGTGCAGATGTGCAGACTTGTGAGAGGAGCAGAGGTTTGTGAATGCCCATCACAGAGGAGCAGGTGTGTAGACTTGTGAGAGGAGCAGAGGTGTGTCAATGTCCATCACAGAGGAGCAGGTGTGTAGACTTGTGAGAGGAGCAGAGGTGTGTCAATGTCTATCACAGAGGAGCAGGTTTGTAGACTTGTGAGAGGAGCAGAGGTGTGTCAATGTCCATCTCAGAGATGCAGGTGTGTAGACTTGTGAGTGTGAGAGCAGCAGAGGTGTGTCAAGGTCCATCACAGAGATGCAGGTGTGTAGACTTGTGAGAGGAGCAGAGATGTGTCAATGTCTATCACAGAGAAGCAGTTGTGTAGACTTGTGAGAGGAGCAGAGGTGTGTAAATGTCCATCACAGAGAAGTACTTGTGTAGACTTGTGAGAGGAGCAGAGGTGTGTCAATGCGCATCACAGAGATGCAGGTGTGTAGACTTGTGAGAGCAGCAGAGGTGTGTCAATGTCCATCTCAGAGGAGCAGGCGTGTAGACTTGTGAGAGGAGCAGAGGTGTGTCAATGTCTATCACAGAGAAGCAGGAGTGTAGACTTGTGAGAGGAGCAGAGATGTGTCAATGTCTACCACAGAGAAGCAGTTGTGTAGACTTGTGAGAGGAGCAGAGGTGTGTAAATGTCCATCACAGAGAAGTACTTGTGTAGACTTGTGAGAGGAGCAGAGGTGTGTCAATGCGTATCACAGAGATGCAGGTGTGTAGACCTGTGAGAGCAGCAGAGGTGTGTCAATGTCCATCTCATAAGAGCAAGTGTGTAGATTTGTGAGAGGAGCAGAGGTGTGTCAATGTCCATCACAGAGGTGCAGGTGTGTAGACTTGCGAGAGCAGCAGAGGTGTGTCAATGTCTATCACAGAGAAGCAGTTGTGTAGACTTGTGAGAGGAGCAGAGGTGTGTCAATGTCCATCACAGAGAAGCAGGTGTGTAGACTTGTGAGAGGAGCAGAGGTGTGTCAATGTCCATCACAGAGAAGCAGGTGTGTAGACTTGTGAGAGGAGCAGAGGTGTGTCAATGTCCAACTCAGAGATGCAGGTGTGTAGACTTGTGAGAGCAGCAGAGGTGTGTAAATGTCCATCACAGAGAATCAGGTGTGTAGACCTTTGACAGCAGCAGAGGTGTGTCAATGTCCATCCCAGAGAAGCAGGTGTGTAGACTTGTGAGACGAGCAGAGGTGTGTCAATGTCCATCACAGAGGAGCAGGTGTGTAGACTTGTGAGAGGAGCAGAGGTGTGTCAATGTCCATCACAGAGAAGCAGGTGTGTAGACTTGTGAGAGGAGCAGAGGTGTGTCAATGTTCATCACAGAGGAGCAGGTGTGTAGATTTGTGAGAGGAGCAGAGGTGTGTCAATGTCCATCTCAGAGATGCAGGTGTTTAGACTTGTGAGAGCAGCATAGGTGTGTCACTGTCTATCACAGAGGAGCAGGAGTGTAGACTTGTGAGAGGAGCAGAGGTGTGTCAATGTCCATCTCAGAGATGCAAGTGTGTAGACTTGTGAGTGTGAGAGCAGCAGAGGTGTGTCAATGTCCATCACAGAGATGCAGGTGTGTAGACTTGAGAGAGGAGCAGAGGAGTGTCAATGCGCATCACAGAGATGCAGGTGTGTAGACTTGTGAGAGCAGCAGAGGTGTCTCAATGTCCATCTCACAGGAGCAGGCGTGTAGACTTGTGAGAGGAGCAGAGGTGTGTCAATGTCTATCACAGAGAAGCAGGAGTGTAGACTTGTGAGAGGAGCAGAGATGTGTCAATGTCTACCACAGAGAAGCAGTTGTGTAGACTTGTGAGAGGAGCAGAGGTGTGTAAATGTCCATCACAGAGAAGTACTTGTGTAGACTTGTGAGAGGAGCAGAGGTGTGTCAATGCGTATCACAGAGATGCAGGTGTGTAGACCTGTGAGAGCAGCAGAGGTGTGTCAATGTCCATCACATAAGAGCAAGTTTGTAGATTTGTGAGAGGAGCAGAGGTGTGTCAATGTCCATCACAGAGGTGCAGGTGTGTAGACTTGTGAGAGCAGCAGAGGTGTGTCAATGTCTATCACAGAGAAGCAGTTGTGTAGACTTGTGATAGGAGCAGAGGTGTGTCAATGTCCATCACAGAGAAGCAGGTGTGTAGACTTGTGAGAGGAGCAGAGGTGTGTCAATGTCCATCACGGGGAAGCAGGTGTGTAGACTTGTGAGAGGAGCAGAGGTGTGTCAATGTCCATCTCAGAGATGCAGGTGTGTAGAATTGTGAAAGGACCCGAGGTGTGTCAAAGTCCATCACAGAGGAGCAGGTGTGTAGACTTGTGAGAGCAGCAGAGGTGTGTAAATGTCCATCACAGAGAAGCAGGTGTGTAGACTTGTGAGACGAGCAGAGGTGTGTCAATGTCCATCTCAGAGATGCAGGTGTTTAGACTTGTGAGAGCAGCAGAGGTGTGTCACTGTCTATCACAGAGGAGCAGGAGTGTAGACTTGTGAGAGGAGCAGAGGTGTGTCAATGTCCATCACAGAGAAGCAGGTGTGTAGACTTGTGAGACGAGCAGAGGTGTGTCAATGTCCATCACAGAGGAGCAGGTGTGTAGACTTTTGAGAGGAGCAGAGGTGTGTCAATGTCCATCTCAGAGATGCAAGTGTGTAGACTTGTGAGTGTGAGAGCAGCAGAGGTGTGTCAATGTCCATCACAGAGATGCAGGTGTGTAGACTTGAGAGAGGAGCAGAGGAGTGTCAATGCGCATCACAGAGATGCAGGTGTGTAGACTTGTGAGAGCAGCAGAGGTGTGTCAATGTCCATCTCACAGGAGCAGGCGTGTAGACTTGTGAGAGGAGCAGAGGTGTGTCAATGTCTATCACAGAGAAGCAGGAGTGTAGACTTGTGAGAGGAGCAGAGATGTGTCAATGTCTACCACAGAGAAGCAGTTGTGTAGACTTGTGAGAGGAGCAGAGGTGTGTAAATGTCCATCACAGAGAAGTACTTGTGTAGACTTGTGAGAGGAGCAGAGGTGTGTCAATGCGTATCACAGAGATGCAGGTGTGTAGACCTGTGAGAGCAGCAGAGGTGTGTCAATGTCCATCACATAAGAGCAAGTTTGTAGATTTGTGAGAGGAGCAGAGGTGTGTCAATGTCCATCACAGAGGTGCAGGTGTGTAGACTTCTGAGAGCAGCAGAGGTGTGTCAATGTCTATCACAGAGAAGCAGTTGTGTAGACTTGTGAGAGGAGCAGAGGTGTGTCAATGTCCATCACAGAGAAGCAGGTGTGTAGACTTGTGAGAGGAGCAGAGGTGTGTCAATGTCCATCACAGAGAAGCAGGTGTGTAGACTTGTGAGAGGAGCAGAGGTGTGTCAATGTCCATCTCAGAGATGCAGGTGTGTAGACTTGTGAGTGTGAGAGGAGCAGAGGTGTGTCAATGTCTATCACATAGGTGCAGGTGTGCAGACTTGTGAGAGGAGCAGAGGTTTGTGAATGCCCATCACAGAGGAGCAGGTGTGTAGACTTGTGAGAGGAGCAGAGGTGTGTCAATGTCCATCACAGAGGAGCAGGTGTATCACATAGGAGCAGGTGTGTAGACTTGTGAGAGGAGCAGAGGTGTGTCAATGTCTATCACAGAGGAGCAGGTGTGTAGACTTGTGAGAGGAGCAGAGGTGTGTCAATGTCCATCTCAGAGATGCAGGTGTGTAGACTTGTGAGTGTTAGAGCAGCAGAGGTGTGTCAATGTCCATCACAGAGATGCAGGTGTGTAGACTTGAGAGAGGAGTAGAGGAGTGTCAATGCGCATCACAGAGATGCAGGTGTGTAGACTTGTGAGAGCAGCAGAGGTGTGTCAATGTCCATCTCAGAGGAGCAGGCGTGTAGACTTGTGAGAGGAGCAGAGGTGTGTCAATGTCTATCACAGAGAAGCAGGAGTGTAGACTTGTGAGAGGAGCAGAGTTGTGTCAATGTCTACCACAGAGAAGCAGTTGTGTAGACTTGTGAGAGGAGCAGAGGTGTGTAAATGTCCATCACAGAGAAGTACTTGTGTAGACTTGTGAGAAGAGCAGAGGTGTGTCAATGCGTATCACAGAGATGCAGCTGTGTAGACCTGTGAGAGCAGCAGAGGTGTGTCAATGTCCATCTCATAAGAGCAAGTGTGTAGATTTGTGAGAGGAGCAGAGGTGTGTCAATGTCCATCATAGAGGTGCAGGTGTGTAGACTTGTGAGAGCAGCAGAGGTGTGTCAATGTCTATCACAGAGAAGCAGTTGTGTAGACTTGTGAGAGGAGCAGAGGTGTGTCAATGTCCATCACAGAGAAGCAGGTGTGTAGACTTGTGAGAGGAGCAGAGGTGTGTCAATGACCATCACAGAGAAGCAGGGGTGTAGACTTGTGAGAGGAGCAGAGGTGTGTCAATGTCCATCTCAGAGACGCAGGTGTGTAGAATTGTGAAAGGACACGAGCTGTGTCAAAGTCCATCACAGAGGAGCAGGTGTGTAGACTTGTGAGAGCAGCAGAGGTGTGTAAATGTCCATCACAGAGAAGCAGGTGTGTAGACCTTTGACAGCAGCAGAGGTGTGTCAATGTCCATCACAGAGAAGCAGGTGTGTAGACTTGTGAGACGAGCAGAGGTGTGTCAATGTCCATCACAGAGGAGCAGGTGTGTAGACTTGTGAGAGGAGCAGAGGTGTGTCAATGTCCATCACAGAGAAGCAGGTGTGTAGACTTGTGAGAGGAGCAGAGGTGTGTCAATGTCCATCACAGAGGAGCAGGTGTGTAGACTTGTGAGAGGAGCAGAGGTGTGTCAATGTCTATCACAGAGGAGCAGGTGTGTAGACTTGTGAGAGGAGCAGAGGTGTGTCAATGTCCATCTCAGAGATGCAGGTGTGTAGACTTGAGTGTGAGAGCAGCAGAGGTGTGTCAATGTCTATCACAGAGAAGCAGGAGTGTAGACTTGTGAGAGGAGCAGAGATGTGTCAATGTCTATCACAGAGAAGCAGTTGTGTAGACTTGTGAGAGGAGCAGAGGTGTGTAAATGTCCATCACAGAGAAGTACTTGTGTAGACTTGTGAGAGGAGCAGAGATGTGTCAATGTCTATCACAGAGAAGCAGTTGTGTAGACTTGTGAGAGGAGCAGAGGTGTGTAAATGTCCATCACAGAGAAGTACTTGTGTAGACCTGTGAGAGCAGCAGAGGTGTGTCAATGTCCATCTCATAAGAGCAAGTGTGTAGATTTGTGAGAGGAGCAGAGGTGTGTCAATGTCCATCACAGAGGTGCAGGTGTATAGACTTGTGAGAGCAGCAGATGTGTGTCAATGTCTATCACAGAGAAGCAGTTGTGTAGACTTGTGAGAGGAGCAGAGGTGTGTCAATGTCCATCACAGAGAAGCAGGTGTGTAGACTTGTGAGAGGAGCAGAGGTGTGTCAATGTCCATCACAGAGAAGCAGGTGTGTAGGCTTGTGAGAGGAGCAGAGGTGTGTCAATGTCCACCACAGAGAAGCAGGTGTGTAGACTTGTGAGAGGAGCAGAGGTGTGTCAATGTCCATCTCAGAGATGCAGGTGTGTAGACTTGTGAGTGTGAGAGGAGCAGAGGTGTGTCAATGTCTATCACAGAGGTGCAGGTGTGCAGACTTGTGAGAGGAGCAGAGGTTTGTGAATGCCCATCACAGAGGAGCAGGTGTGTAGACTTGTGAGAGGAGCAGAGGTGTGTCAATGTCCATCACAGAGGAGCAGGTGTGTAGTCTTGTGAGAGGAGCAGAGGTGTGTCAATGTCTATCACAGAGGAGCAGGTGTGTAGACTTGTGAGAGGAGCAGAGGTGTGTCAATGTCCATCTCAGAGATGCAGGTGTGTAGACTTGTGAGTGTTAGAGCAGCAGAGGTGTGTCAATGTCCATCACAGAGATGCAGGTGTGTAGACTTGAGAGAGGAGCAGAGGAGTGTCAATGCGCATCACAGAGATGCAGGTGTGTAGACTTGTGAGAGCAGCAGAGGTGTGTCAATGTCTATCTCAGAGGAGCAGGCGTGTAGACTTGTGAGAGGAGCAGAGGTGTGTCAATGTCTATCACAGAGAAGCAGGAGTGTAGACTTGTGAGAGGAGCAGAGTTGTGTCAATGTCTACCACAGAGAAGCAGTTGTGTAGACTTGTGAGAGGAGCAGAGGTGTGTAAATGTCCATCACAGAGAAGTACTTGTGTAGACTTGTGAGAGGAGCAGAGGTGTGTCAATGCGTATCACAGAGATGCAGGTGTGTAGACCTGTGAGAGGAGCAGAGGTGTGTCAATGTCCATCTCATAAGAGCAAGTGTGTAGATTTGTGAGAGGAGCAGAGGTGTGTCAATGTCCATCACAGAGGTGCAGGTGTGTAGACTTGTGAGAGCAGCAGAGGTGTGTCAATGTCTATCACAGAGAAGCAGTTGTGTAGACTTGTGAGAGGAGCAGAGGTGTGTCAATGTCCATCACAGAGAAGCAGGTGTGTAGACTTGTGAGAGGAGCAGAGGTGTGTCAATGACCATCACAGAGAAGCAGGGGTGTAGACTTGTGAGAGGAGCAGAGGTGTGTCAATGTCCATTTCAGAGACGCAGGTGTGTAGTATTGTGAAAGGACACGAGCTGTGTCAAAGTCCATCACAGAGGAGCAGGTGTGTAGACTTGTGAGAGCAGCAGAGGTGTGTAAATGTTCATCACAGAGAAGCAGGTGTGTAGACCTTTGACAGCAGCAGAGGTGTGTCAATGTCCATCACAGAGAAGCAGGTGTGTAGACTTGTGAGACGAGGCAGAGGTGTGTCAATGTCCATCACAGAGGAGCAGGTGTGTAGACTTGTGAGAGGAGCAGAGGTGTGTCAATGTCCATCACAGAGAAGCAGGTGTGTAGACTTGTGAGAGGAGCAGAGGTGTATCAATGTTCATCACAGAGGAGCAGGTGTGTAGATTTGTGAGAGGAGCAGAGGTGTGTCAATGTCCATCTCAGAGATGCAGGTGTTTAGACTTGTGAGAGCAGCAGAGGTGTGTCACTGTCTATCACAGAGGAGCAGGAGTGTAGACGTGTGAGAGGAGAAGAGGTGTGTCAATGTCCATCTCAGAGATGCAAGTGTGTAGACTTGTGAGTGTGAGAGCAGCAGAGGTGTGTCAATGTCCATCACAGAGAAGCAGGTGTGTAGACTTGTGAGAGGAGCAGAGGTGTGTCAATGTCCATCACAGAGGAGCAGGTGTGTAGACTTGTGAGAGGAGCAGAGGTGTGTCAATGTCTATCACAGAGGAGCAGGTGTGTAGACTTGTGAGAGGAGCAGAGGTGTGTCAATGTCCATCTCAGAGATGCAGGTGTGTAGACTTGTGAGTGTGAGAGCAGCAGAGGTGTGTCAATGTCTATCACAGAGAAGCAGGAGTGTAGACTTGTGAGAGGAGCAGAGATGTGTCAATGTCTATCACAGAGAAGCAGTTGTGTAGACTTGTGAGAGGAGCAGAGGTGTGTAAATGTCCATCACAGAGAAGTACTTGTGTAGACTTGTGAGAGGAGCAGAGGTGTGTCAATGCGTATCACAGAGATGCAGGTGTGTAGACCTGTGAGAGCAGCAGAGGTGTGTCAATGTCCATCTCATAAGAGCAAGTGTGTAGATTTGTGAGAGGAGCAGAGGTGTGTCAATGTCCATCACAGAGGTGCAGGTGTGTAGACTTGTGAAAGCAGCAGATGTGTGTCAATGTCTATCACAGAGAAGCAGTTGTGTAGACTTGTGAGAGGAGCAGAGGTGTGTCAATGTCCATCACAGAGAAGCAGGTGTGTAGACTTGTGAGAGGAGCAGAGGTGTGTCAATGTCCATCACAGAGAAGCAGGTGTGTAGACTTGTGAGAGGAGCAGAGGTGTGTCAATGTCCACCACAGAGAAGCAGGTGTGTAGACTTGTGAGAGGAGCAGAGGTGTGTCAATGTCCATCTCAGAGATGCAGGTGTGTAGACTTGTGAGTGTGAGAGGAGCAGAGGTGTGTCAATGTCTATCACAGAGGTGCAGGTATGCAGACTTGTGAGAGGAGCAGAGGTTTGTGAATGCCCATCACAGAGGAGCAGGTGTGTAGACTTGTGAGAGGAGCAGAGGTGTGTCAATGTCCATCACAGAGGAGCAGGTGTGTAGACTTGTGAGAGGAGCAGAGGTGTGTCAATGTCTATCACAGAGGAGCAGGTGTGTAGACTTGTGAGAGGAGCAGAGGTGTGTCAATGTCCATCTCAGAGATGCAGGTGTGTAGACTTGTGAGTGTTAGAGCAGCAGAGGTGTGTCAATGTCCATCACAGAGATGCAGGTGTGTAGACTTGAGAGAGGAGCAGAGGAGTGTCAATGCGCATCACAGAGATGCAGGTGTGTAGACTTGTGAGAGCAGCAGAGGTGTGTCAATGTCCATCTCAGAGGAGCAGGCGCGTAGACTTGTGAGAGGAGCAGAGGTGTGTCAATGTCTATCACAGAGAAGCAGGAGTGTAGACTTGTGAGAGGAGCAGAGTTGTGTCAATGTCTACCACAGAGAAGCAGTTGTGTAGACTTGTGAGAGGAGCAGAGGTGTGTAAATGTCCATCACAGAGAAGTACTTGTGTAGACTTGTGAGAGGAGCAGAGGTGTGTCAATGCGTATCACAGAGATGCAGGTGTGTAGACCTGTGAGAGCAGCAGAGGTGTGTCAATGTCCATCTCATAAGAGCAAGTGTGTAGATTTGTGAGAGGAGCAGAGGTGTGTCAATGTCCATCACAGAGGTGCAGGTGTGTAGACTTGTGAGAGCAGCAGAGGTGTGTCAATGTCTATCATAGAGAAGCAGTTGTGTAGACTTGTGAGAGGAGCAGAGGTGTGTCAATGTCCATCACAGAGAAGCAGGTGTGTAGACTTGTGAGAGGAGCAGAGGTGTGTCAATGACCATCACAGAGAAGCAGGGGTGTAGACTTGTGAGAGGAGCAGAGGTGTGTCAATGTCCATCTCAGAGACGCAGGTGTGTAGAATTGTGAAAGGACACGAGCTGTGTCAAAGTCCATCACAGAGGAGCAGGTGTGTAGACTTGTGAGAGCAGCAGAGGTGTGTCAATGACCATCACAGAGAAGCAGGGGTGTAGACTTGTGAGAGGAGCAGAGGTGTGTCAATGTCCATCTCAGAGACGCAGGTGTGTAGAATTGTGAAAGGACACGAGCTGTGTCAAAGTCCATCACAGAGGAGCAGGTGTGTAGACTTGTGAGAGCAGCAGAGGTGTGTAAATGTCCATCACAGAGAAGCAGGTGTGTAGACCTTTGACAGCAGCTGAGGTGTGTCAATGTCCATCACAGAGAAGCAGGTGTGTAGACTTGTGAGACGAGCAGAGGTGTGTCAATGTCCATCACAGAGGAGCAGGTGTGTAGACTTGTGAGAGGAGCAGAGGTGTGTCAATGTCCATCACAGAGAAGCAGGTGTGTAGACTTGTGAGAGGAGCAGAGGTGTGTCAATGTTCATCACAGAGGAGCAGGTGTGTAGATTTGTGAGAGGAGCAGAGGGTGTGTCAATGTCCATCTCAGAGATGCAAGTGTGTAGACTTGTGAGTGTGAGAGCAGCAGAGGTGTGTCAATGTCAATCGCAGAGAAACAGTTGTGTAGACTTGTGAGAGGAGCAGAGGTGTGTCAATGTTCATCACAGAGAAGCAGGTGTGTAGACTTGTGAGAGGAGCAGAGGTGTGTCAATGTCCATCACAGAGAAGCAGGTGTGTAGACTTGTGAGAGGAGCAGAGGTGTGTCAATGTTCATCACAGAGGAGCAGGTGTGTAGACTTGTGAGAGGAGCAGAGGTGTGTCAATGTCCATCTCAGAGATGCAGGTGTATAGACTTCTGAGTGTGAGAGGAGCAAAGGTGTGTCAATGTCTATCACAGAGGTGCAGGTGTGTAGAATTGGGAAAGGACCCGAGGTGTGTCAAAGTCCATCACAGAGGAGCAGGTGTGTAGACTTGTGAGAGCAGCAGAGGTGTGTAAATGTCCATCACAGAGAAGCAGGTGTGTAGACGTTTGAGAGCAGCAGAGGTGTGTCAATGTCCATCACAGAGAAGCAGGTGCGTAGACTTGTGAGAGGAGCAGAGGTGTGTCAATGTCCATCACAGAGGAGCAGGTTTGTAGACTTGTGAGAGGAGAAGAGGTGTGTCAATGTCCATCACAGAGGAGCAGGTGTGTAGACTTGTGAGAGGAGCAGAGGTGTGTCAATGTCCATCTCAGAGATGCAGGTGTTTAGACTTGTGAGAGCAGCAGAGGTGTGTCAATGTCCATCAAAGAGATGCAGGTGTGTAGACTTGAGAGAGGAGCAGAGGAGTGTCAATGCGCATCACAGAGATGCAGGTGTGTAGACTTGTGAGAGCAGCAGAGGTGTGTCAATGTCCATCTCAGAGGAGCAGGCGCGTAGACTTGTGAGAGGAGCAGAGGTGTGTCAATGTCTATCACAGAGAAGCAGGAGTGTAGACTTGTGAGAGGAGCAGAGTTGTGTCAATGTCTACCACAGAGAAGCAGTTGTGTAGACTTGTGAGAGGAGCAGAGGTGTGTAAATGTCCATCACAGAGAAGTACTTGTGTAGACTTGTGAGAGGAGCAGAGGTGTGTCAATGCGTATCACAGAGATGCAGGTGTGTAGACCTGTGAGAGCAGCAGAGGTGTGTCAATGTCCATCTCATAAGAGCAAGTGTGTAGATTTGTGAGAGGAGCAGAGGGTGTGTCAATGTCCATCACAGAGGTGCAGGTGTGTAGACTTGTGAGAGCAGCAGAGGTGTGTCAATGTCTATCATAGAGAAGCAGTTGTGTAGACTTGTGAGAGGAGCAGAGGTGTGTCAATGTCCATCACAGAGAAGCAGGTGTGTAGACTTGTGAGAGGAGCAGAGGTGTGTCAATGACCATCACAGAGAAGCAGGGGTGTAGACTTGTGAGAGGAGCAGAGGTGTGTCAATGTCCATCTCAGAGACGCAGGTGTGTAGAATTGTGAAAGGACACGAGCTGTGTCAAAGTCCATCACAGAGGAGCAGGTGTGTAGACTTGTGAGAGCAGCAGAGGTGTGTAAATGTCCATCACAGAGAAGCAGGTGTGTAGACCTTTGACAGCAGCAGAGGTGTGTCAATGTCCATCACAGAGAAGCAGGTGTGTAGACTTGTGAGACGAGCAGAGGTGTGTCAATGTCCATCACAGAGGAGCAGGTGTGTAGACTTGTGAGAGGAGCAGAGGTGTGTCAATGTCCATCACAGAGAAGCAGGTGTGTAGACTTGTGAGAGGAGCAGAGGTGTGTCAATGTTCATCACAGAGGAGCAGGTGTGTAGATTTGTGAGAGGAGCAGAGGTGTGTCAATGTTCATCACAGAGAAGCAGGTGTGTAGACTTGTGAGAGGAGCAGAGGTGTGTCAATGTCCATCACAGAGAAGCAGGTGTGTAGACTTGTGAGAGGAGCAGAGGTGTGTCAATGTTCATCACAGAGGAGCAGGTGTGTAGACTTGTGAGAGGAGCAGAGGTGTGTCAATGTCCATCTCAGAGATGCAGGTGTATAGACTTCTGAGTGTGAGAGGAGCAAAGGTGTGTCAATGTCTATCACAGAGGTGCAGGTGTGTAGAATTGGGAAAGGACCCGAGGTGTGTCAAAGTCCATCACAGAGGAGCAGGTGTGTAGACTTGTGAGAGCAGCAGAGGTGTGTAAATGTCCATCACAGAGAAGCAGGTGTGTAGACGTTTGAGAGCAGCAGAGGTGTGTCAATGTCCATCACAGAGAAGCAGGTGCGTAGACTTGTGAGAGGAGCAGAGGTGTGTCAATGTCCATCACAGAGGAGCAGGTTTGTAGACTTGTGAGAGGAGAAGAGGTGTGTCAATGTCCATCACAGAGGAGCAGGTGTGTAGACTTGTGAGAGGAGCAGAGGTGTGTCAATGTCCATCTCAGAGATGCAGGTGTTTAGACTTGTGAGAGCAGCAGAGGTGTGTCAATGTCCATCAAAGAGATGCAGGTGTGTAGACTTGAGAGAGGAGCAGAGGAGTGTCAATGCGCATCACAGAGATGCAGGTGTGTAGACTTGTGAGAGCAGCAGAGGTGTGTCAATGTCCATCTCAGAGGAGCAGGCGCGTAGACTTGTGAGAGGAGCAGAGGTGTGTCAATGTCTATCACAGAGAAGCAGGAGTGTAGACTTGTGAGAGGAGCAGAGTTGTGTCAATGTCTACCACAGAGAAGCAGTTGTGTAGACTTGTGAGAGGAGCAGAGGTGTGTAAATGTCCATCACAGAGAAGTACTTGTGTAGACTTGTGAGAGGAGCAGAGGTGTGTCAATGCGTATCACAGAGATGCAGGTGTGTAGACCTGTGAGAGCAGCAGAGGTGTGTCAATGTCCATCTCATAAGAGCAAGTGTGTAGATTTGTGAGAGGAGCAGAGGTGTGTCAATGTCCATCACAGAGGTGCAGGTGTGTAGACTTGTGAGAGCAGCAGAGGTGTGTCAATGTCTATCATAGAGAAGCAGTTGTGTAGACTTGTGAGAGGAGCAGAGGTGTGTCAATGTCCATCACAGAGAAGCAGGTGTGTAGACTTGTGGGAGGAGCAGAGGTGTGTCAATGACCATCACAGAGAAGCAGGGGTGTAGACTTGTGAGAGGAGCAGAGGTGTGTCAATGTCCATCTCAGAGACGCAGGTGTGTAGAATTGTGAAAGGACACGAGCTGTGTCAAAGTCCATCACAGAGGAGCAGGTGTGTAGACTTGTGAGAGCAGCAGAGGTGTGTAAATGTCCATCACAGAGAAGCAGGTGTGTAGACCTTTGACAGCAGCAGAGGTGTGTCAATGTCCATCACAGAGAAGCAGGTGTGTAGACTTGTGAGACGAGCAGAGGTGTGTCAATGTCCATCACAGAGGAGCAGGTGTGTAGACTTGTGAGAGGAGCAGAGGTGTGTCAATGTCCATCACAGAGAAGCAGGTGTGTAGACTTGTGAGAGGAGCAGAGGTGTGTCAATGTTCATCACAGAGGAGCAGGTGTGTAGATTTGTGAGAGGAGCAGAGGTGTGTCAATGTCCATCTCAGAGATGCAAGTGTGTAGACTTGTGAGTGTGAGAGCAGCAGAAGTGTGTCAATGTCAATCGCAGAGAAACAGTTGTGTAGACTTGTGAGAGGAGCAGAGGTGTGTCAATGTTCATCACAGAGAAGCAGGTGTGTAGACTTGTGAGAGGAGCAGAGGTGTGTCAATGTCCATCACAGAGAAGCAGGTGTGTAGACTTGTGAGAGGAGCAGAGGTGTGTCAATGTTCATCACAGAGGAGCAGGTGTGTAGACTTGTGAGAGGAGCAGAGGGTGTGTCAATGTCCATCTCAGAGATGCAGGTGTATAGACTTCTGAGTGTGAGAGGAGCAAAGGTGTGTCAATGTCTATCACAGAGGTGCAGGTGTGTAGAATTGGGAAAGGACCCGAGGTGTGTCAAAGTCCATCACAGAGGAGCAGGTGTGTAGACTTGTGAGAGCAGCAGAGGTGTGTAAATGTCCATCACAGAGAAGCAGGTGTGTAGACGTTTGAGAGCAGCAGAGGTGTGTCAATGTCCATCACAGAGAAGCAGGTGCGTAGACTTGTGAGAGGAGCAGAGGTGTGTCAATGTCCATCACAGAGGAGCAGGTTTGTAGACTTGTGAGAGGAGAAGAGGTGTGTCAATGTCCATCACAGTGGAGCAGGTGTGTAGACTTGTGAGAGGAGCAGAGGTGTGTCAATGTCCATCTCAGAGATGCAGGTGTTTAGACTTGTGAGAGCAGCAGAGGTGTGTCAATGTCCATCAAAGAGATGCAGGTGTGTAGACTTGAGAGAGGAGCAGAGGAGTGTCAATGCGCATCACAGAGATGCAGGTGTGTAGACTTGTGAGAGCAGCAGAGGTGTGTCAATGTCCATCTCAGAGGAGCAGGCGTGTAGACTTGTGAGAGGAGCAGAGGTGTGTCAATGTCTATCACAGAGAAGCAGGAGTGTAGACTTGTGAGAGGAGCAGAGTTGTGTCAATGTCTACCACAGAGAAGCAGTTGTGTAGACTTGTGAGAGGAGCAGAGGTGTGTAAATGTCCATCACAGAGAAGTACTTGTGTAGACTTGTGAGAGGAGCAGAGGTGTGTCAATGCGTATCACAGAGATGCAGGTGTGTAGACCTGTGAGAGCAGCAGAGGTGTGTCAATGTCCATCTCATAAGAGCAAGTGTGTAGATTTGTGAGAGGAGCAGAGGTGTGTCAATGTCCATCACAGAGGTGCAGGTGTGTAGACTTGTGAGAGCAGCAGAGGTGTGTCAATGTCTATCATAGAGAAGCAGTTGTGTAGACTTGTGAGAGGAGCAGAGGTGTGTCAATGTCCATCACAGAGAAGCAGGTGTGTAGACTTGTGAGAGGAGCAGAGGTGTGTCAATGACCATCACAGAGAAGCAGGGGTGTAGACTTGTGAGAGGAGCAGAGGTGTGTCAATGTCCATCTCAGAGACGCAGGTGTGTAGAATTGTGAAAGGACACGAGCTGTGTCAAAGTCCATCACAGAGGAGCAGGTGTGTAGACTTGTGAGAGCAGCAGAGGTGTGTAAATGTCCATCACAGAGAAGCAGGTGTGTAGACCTTTGACAGCAGCAGAGGTGTGTCAATGTCCATCACAGAGAAGCAGGTGTGTAGACTTGTGAGACGAGCAGAGGTGTGTCAATGTACATCACAGAGGAGCAGGTGTGTAGACTTGTGAGAGGAGCAGAGGTGTGTCAATGTCCATCACAGAGAAGCAGGTGTGTAGACTTGTGAGAGGAGCAGAGGTGTGTCAATGTTCATCACAGAGGAGCAGGTGTGTAGATTTGTAAGAGGAGCAGAGGTGTGTCAATGTTCATCACAGAGAAGCAGGTGTGTAGACTTGTGAGAGGAGCAGAGGTGTGTCAATGTCCATCACAGAGAAGCAGGTGTGTAGACTTGTGAGAGGAGCAGAGGTGTGTCAATGTTCATCACAGAGGAGCAGGTGTGTAGACTTGTGAGAGGAGCAGAGGTGTGTCAATGTCCATCTCAGAGATGCAGGTGTATAGACTTCTGAGTGTGAGAGGAGCAAAGGTGTGTCAATGTCTATCACAGAGGTGCAGGTGTGTAGAATTGGGAAAGGACCCGAGGTGTGTCAAAGTCCATCACAGAGGAGCAGGTGTGTAGACTTGTGAGAGCAGCAGAGGTGTGTAAATGTCCATCACAGAGAAGCAGGTGTGTAGACGTTTGAGAGCAGCAGAGGTGTGTCAATGTCCATCACAGAGAAGCAGGTGCGTAGACTTGTGAGAGGAGCAGAGGTGTGTCAATGTCCATCACAGAGGAGCAGGTTTGTAGACTTGTGAGAGGAGAAGAGGTGTGTCAATGTCCATCACAGAGGAGCAGGTGTGTAGACTTGTGAGAGGAGCAGAGGTGTGTCAATGTCCATCTCAGAGATGCAGGTGTTTAGACTTGTGAGAGCAGCAGAGGTGTGTCAATGTCCATCAAAGAGATGCAGGTGTGTAGACTTGAGAGAGGAGCAGAGGAGTGTCAATGCGCATCACAGAGATGCAGGTGTGTAGACTTGTGAGAGCAGCAGAGGTGTGTCAATGTCCATCTCAGAAGAGCAGGCGCGTAGACTTGTGAGAGGAGCAGAGGTGTGTCAATGTCTATCACAGAGAAGCAGGAGTGTAGACTTGTGAGAGGAGCAGAGTTGTGTCAATGTCTACCACAGAGAAGCAGTTGTGTAGACTTGTGAGAGGAGCAGAGGTGTGTAAATGTCCATCACAGAGAAGTACTTGTGTAGACTTGTGAGAGGAGCAGAGGTGTGTCAATGCGTATCACAGAGATGCAGGTGTGTAGACCTGTGAGAGCAGCAGAGGTGTGTCAATGTCCATCTCATAAAGAGCAAGTGTGTAGATTTGTGAGAGGAGCAGAGGTGTGTCAATGTCCATCACAGAGGTGCAGGTGTGTAGACTTGTGAGAGCAGCAGAGGTGTGTCAATGTCTATCATAGAGAAGCAGTTGTGTAGACTTGTGAGAGGAGCAGAGGTGTGTCAATGTCCATCACAGAGAAGCAGGTGTGTAGACTTGTGGGAGGAGCAGAGGTGTGTCAATGACCATCACAGAGAAGCAGGGGTGTAGACTTGTGAGAGGAGCAGAGGTGTGTCAATGTCCATCTCAGAGACGCAGGTGTGTAGAATTGTGAAAGGACACGAGCTGTGTCAAAGTCCATCACAGAGGAGCAGGTGTGTAGACTTGTGAGAGCAGCAGAGGTGTGTAAATGTCCATCACAGAGAAGCAGGTGTGTAGACCTTTGACAGCAGCAGAGGTGTGTCAATGTCCATCACAGAGAAGCAGGTGTGTAGACTTGTGAGACGAGCAGAGGTGTGTCAATGTCCATCACAGAGGAGCAGGTGTGTAGACTTGTGAGAGGAGCAGAGGTGTGTCAATGTCCATCACAGAGAAGCAGGTGTGTAGACTTGTGAGAGGAGCAGAGGTGTGTCAATGTTCATCACAGAGGAGCAGGTGTGTAGATTTGTGAGAGGAGCAGAGGTGTGTCAATGTCCATCTCAGAGATGCAAGTGTGTAGACTTGTGAGTGTGAGAGCAGCAGAGGTGTGTCAATGTCAATCGCAGAGAAACAGTTGTGTAGACTTGTGAGAGGAGCAGAGGTGTGTCAATGTTCATCACAGAGAAGCAGGTGTGTAGACTTGTGAGAGGAGCAGAGGTGTGTCAATGTCCATCACAGAGAAGCAGGTGTGTAGACTTGTGAGAGGAGCAGAGGTGTGTCAATGTTCATCACAGAGGAGCAGGTGTGTAGACTTGTGAGAGGAGCAGAGGTGTGTCAATGTCCATCTCAGAGATGCAGGTGTATAGACTTGTGAGTGTGAGAGGAGCAAAGGTGTGTCAATGTCTATCACAGAGGTGCAGGTGTGTAGAATTGTGAAAGGACCCGAGGTGTGTCAAAGTCCATCACAGAGGAGCAGGTGTGTAGACTTGTGAGAGCAGCAGAGGTGTGTAAATGTCCATCACAGAGAAGCAGGTGTGTAGACGTTTGAGAGCAGCAGAGGTGTGTCAATGTCCATCACAGAGAAGCAGGTGCGTAGACTTGTGAGAGGAGCAGAGGTGTGTCAATGTCCATCACAGAGGAGCAGGTGTGTAGACTTGTGAGAGGAGCAGAGGTGTGTCAATGTCCATCTCAGAGATGCAGGTGTTTAGACTTGTGAGAGCAGCAGAGGTGTGTCAATGTCTATCACAGAGGAGCAGGAGTGTAGACTTGTGAGAGGAGCAGAGGTGTGTCAATGTCCATCTCAGAGATGCAGGTGTGTAGACTTGTGAGAGCAGCAGAGGTGTGTCAATGTCCATCACAGAGATGCAGGTGTGTACACTTGTGAGAGGAGCAGAGGTTTGTCAATGCACATCACAGAGATGCAGATGTGTAGACTTATGAGAGCAGCAGAGGTGTGTTAATGTCCATCTCAGAGGAGCAGGTGTGTAGACTTGTGAGAGGTGCAGAGGTGTGTCAATGTTTATCGCAGAGAAGCAGGTGTGTAGACTTGTGAGAGGAGCAGAGATGTGTCAATGTCTATCACAGAAAAGAAGTTGTGTAGACTTGTGAGAGGAGCAGAGGTGTGTAAATGTCCATCACAGAGAAGTACTTGTGTAAACTTGTGAGAGGAGCAGAGGTGTGTCAATGCACATCACAGAGATGAAGGTGTGTAAACTTCTGAGAGCAGCAGAGGTGTGTCAATGTCCATCTCAGAGGAGCAGGTGTGTAGACTTGTGAGAGGAGCAGAGGTGTGTCAATGTCCATCACATAGGAGCAGGTGTGTAGACTTGTGAGAGGAACAGATGTGAGTCAATGTCCATCACAGAGGTGCAGGTGTGTAGACTTGTGAGAGCAGCAGAGGTGTGTCAATGTCTATCACAGAGAAGCAGTTGTGTAGACTTGTGAGAGGAGCAGAGGTGTGTCAATGTCCAACATAAAGGAGCAGGTGTGTAGACTTGTGAGAGGAGCAGAGGTGTGTCAATGTCCATCACAGAGGAGCAGGTGTGAAGAATTATGAGTGTGAGAGGAGCAGAGGTGTGTCAATGTCTATCACAGAGAAGCAGGTGTGTAGACCTGTGAGAGGAGCAGAGGTGTGTCATTGTCCATCACAGAGGAGCAGGTGTGTAGACTTATGAGTGTGAGAGGAGCATAGGTGTGTAAAGGTCCATCACAGAGAAGCAGGTGTGTAGACTTGTGAGAGGAACAGAGGTGTGTCAATGTCCATCACATAGGAGCAGGTGTGTAGACTTATGAGAGGAACAGAGGTGAGTCAATGTCCATCACAGAGGAGCAGGTGTGTAGACTTGTGAGAGGAACAGAGGTGTGTCAATGTCCATCACAGAGGAGCAGGTGTGTAGACTTGTGAGAGTAGCAGAGGTGTGTAAATGCCCATCACAGAGGAGCAGGTGTGTAGACCTGTGAGAGGAGCAGAGGTGTGTCATTGTCCATCACAGAGGAGCAGGTGTGTAGACTTATGAGTGTGAGAGGAGCAGAGGTGTGTAAAGGTCCATCACAGAGAAGCAGGTGTGTAGACTTGTGAGAGGAACAGAGGTGTGTCAATGTCCATCACAGAGGAGCAGGTGTGTAGACTTGTGAGAGGAACAGAGGTGAGTCAATGTCCATCACAGAGGAGCAGGTGTGTAGACTTATGAGTGTGAGGGAGCAGTGGTGTGTCTGTATCAAAGAGCGTGAGAAGGTGAGAATGTGAATATAATATAGTACAGTATTCATGCAGAAACAGTTCAGAAGCAGGGGCCGGGTTGGTAAAGCTTCCATAAACACTGACCAAAGACCATCAGGCGCATGGTGCTCTGCACTGGACCTGCAGGTGTCATCATCTGCACTGTGTAATCTCCCACGTCACTTGGTCTGAGGTTGGTAATCCGCAGGGATCCATTCTGCAGCATAATTTCTCTGCCAGTGTGCTTGGGTCCAAGGGATGCATTATTTATAGGTCCATGGTTTGGCTTATGTATAGTTCCATGGTCTGGCTTATGTATAGGTGCATAGTTTGGCTTATGTATAGTTCCATGGTCTGGCTTATGTATAGTTCCATGGTCTGGCTTATGTATAGGGCCATAGTTTGGCTTATGTGTAGGTCTAATGTTAGTCTTTTTTAAAGGTCCAAAGGATGAAGTATTCATTGGTCCAATGGTTGTCTTTTTTAAAGTTTCTAGTTTGTACATCATGATCACGTTGACTCGAAATGCGGCATGTCCTGGCGCTCTGTACCAGGTCAAACTCTGAAAAGGCTCATGAAAGGAAACAGACAAGAGAACATCTCCTCCCACAAAGGGTGTCTGCGGGACCAGGGTGATGTGTACATGAGCTGCAGATTCTCGAATCCCAAAACTCAGTAGAGCTAGAAAGAGGAAAGAAAAGTTAGCAAATCTAAGAGAACTGTGTGAGGTCAAAGGAGAGCAAAACATCTATGTCCAACTTGCAGATGCAGCTTCTCAAAAGGACATGGTTATTCAAAGAGCATTGCATTGGCTAAGACTGCGTAGGTAAGAATAGGTTGCATGGAGGCATGTGAGGTGGTCCACCTGTATCTATAGCGTGCTCTGTAGGGTTAGCAGCAGCCAGAGCTTTCTCTCTCCACTTCTACTTGTGTCCCCCATGCACTGCTCCTTGCAGTGAAGATAAACTGTCCGCCCCTCCCAACATCCTGTGCTTGTCCTGTGGGCTTGGACCCTCAGAACTGACATACAGAAACCAAGAGTAGATTTCCCCTGAAACCAGCTGCTATGTAGATGTAGCACCTTGAAAAGAAAAACACTTTGAATTAATTCACACCCACCCAAAAGGTATTGGGTATCTTTAAATTTGAGGGATCAGATGAAGAACATTTACTCCGACTTGGATGCAAGCTGCCATTGCAGCTTATCCAGCCTTCACCTTTTTATGCTTGGAGCTCTGCACACCAATGTGGAGACTGGCGAGGACCAGAGGCAGCAGACTTGGCTGACTCTCTTCTAAGACGATGGGCCATACACGCTGTTGGAGAACTGATAAGGCCCAAGAGCACCAGACCTGTTTCTTCAAACAACGGAAGGACCCCCATGGCCTGATTGGCTGCACCTTGCCTCTTCCTTGTGAGTGGCTGCCCAACCCCCATTCCACACACTGTCATTGGTTGCTTCCGTCTACTGATCCCACTGCACCTGGAGAAGACATCTGTGATAAACTATAGCTTATTGAGGTTTAGAAGCAGAGCCACCAGCAGGAGCAGAGACAGGAGGTCAGCTACATCATTTGTCAGCCCTACAATGAAACCTTTGAATCTTCACATTCTTTTAAATACTAGGTGTGTCAGCCCTGTGTGCTCACACAGAGGAAGACACACAAACTAGAGAGATTGCATATAAATGCCTTTCTTCAACAGAGACATTTTCCCCCATGCAGAGGAAGTGGGACACAGCGGAAGATGAATAAGAGACCGATTAAAATAGATAACAACAACAGAAAATATAAAAACAAGAGCAAAGACCAGGAAGCGCAGTCACAGCCCTTGACCAGATACATGACCCTCCCGCTCTTCTGAAGTTGTCTCCTTGGCTGAATATGGCATTTCGCTAAGAACACTATTGTTGGGGTTCAGTTTCACAACCTTACAAGAAGTCCAGCAATGCCCACCACTTACGCTAACAGCACTACCTCAAACCTTTTCTAACATACAGGCTCATCAAACTTCTCCTGCCCATTTTTGACATAAAAGGTTTTTTTAATGTGAAGAATGTAGGAGAGTAGGATCTGCCTCTTATGGTTACCCCCACTTTTTGCTGATGTATCACTGTTTTTCGACTTTAGTCTGGCTGGGGCCCTGCTATCCAGGACCCCAGCCTAGCTGCTTCCTCTCTAAATTGATTCCATGTACCTTAAGTACACTTCAGATTGGATTCTGGGGTGCCCTTATAAGTCCCTAGTATATGGTATACTATGTACCCAGGGCATAGGTACCCCAGAGGCCTACCAGGGGCTGAAGCATGTATTGTGCCACCCCTGGAAGGCCCTCCAAAATGACACCACAGGACTGCTACAGCAGCCTGAGTAAGGTGGTGCATGCACCCCTTACTGAGATATAGGTTCACTATATCTCACCCTATCACTGCACATATAAACCTATCAGTCACCCCTATGGCAGGCCTTATCAATCCTGAAGGCAGGGTGCTTGGTTTTATGTGAGAAGGTACCCATGCATGAGCAGAGCCCCTCTGCAGCATTCGGAATCTCCTCTCCGGGGTTGTCTGTGGTGCAGCCTGACCATATACTCTTAAGTGCATTATATGCTCGCGGTAAATGCTAACTTTGGGATGGCTGCACGGAAACATGTCGTGTTTGGTGTCAAACACCTTGGAATCATACCCCCTGTTGGAACCGGGGTTACCGAGTCCGACACAGTAGCATGGCGTGAAGCGGGGAAGGCACGCGAAGGCAATGTGTAAGGCAGTTGTGCAGCACACTCTTACTTTGACTCACAAATGCGAACGCAATAACATGACACCACACCAGGCTTGTGTATTTAAAATCAAGATCTTTTATCTATGAATCAAGTTGGCATCAGATGAGGCAGATTAATTCAGATCTACATTTAAAATCATTGCATTACTCAACTGGTGCACATTTTAAATAAAGCATCATAGCTCATCAACATTGTAGGCCACTAAGAGGCCGCAGGAATTATCTCCTAAACGTAGCACTTGATAATGATCTCAAGGTATGTTAATAAAACATGGGCCTAAACATACAGTTCACTTTAGCATATTCAATTACTTAAAAGAAGGCTTTTCACGTTACATTTAAATAGGCCTACATTAATCTAGGCGCACCCACATTCAGTACAGTGGGCGTCGCAACTCCAGTACACCTGTAACATAAAATACTTCAACTCTTGGCGGTGTACACTTCAGCTCAATTCAATAAAACACTTTCCCCTTGTGGTAAAGACTTAGCAGTTAAAAGTATGGCCTAGGCAGTAATTACAATAGGCATCTGCAATAAATTACTAAAAACTGTGGGCATCATCATTACATGAATGAACTATGTGGGGAATCCCTCAACATGTCCTGTATTCTGGGGCTTCTATGTCCCTTAGGGGTTAACTCAGGCCAGGCCCACTCCTCTCTGGGGCCTCGCCTCATAGGACTAAAATCTCAAGGTTTATAGTGGCCCCCGGCCCCCAGTGGCGTCTTGTGGGCCCTAGGGGCCTCCAGGGCTCACCTGCGGTGTTGGTCGTTGGTCGTGCTTCAGGGCGACTGGCGATCTTCCGGGCCGGCCCGTGTTCTGTAGGGCGGGGCCCGGTCGGGGGTGCCTCGGCCTTCTGGCCGGTATTGCGGGTCGTTGCGGGGGCCGGTATCACCTTCCTCCGGCCCCCGGGATCAGGGAGTGACTGTGCGGCACGTTGCGGGCTTCCGGGACTGGAAGCGGGACGTTGCGGGGGCCGGGATCACCTTCCTCTGGCCCCCGGGATCAGGGTAAGGTAAGTGCGCGGGCTCAGGGTTGCGGGGAAGGGAGCGGAGCCGGCAGTCCTCTCCGGCCGGCTCCCCGTCTCCCTCTGCACTGCCGGGGCTCTTCCCGGGCTTCCTTCGGCGCTGGGGGCGTGACCGGGGCCGGCGCCCAATCGTTGCGCGGCCTTCCTGGGTCATGCCCGGCGACCCCGGGTTGCTCGGCAACGGCGTCTGCGGGGCCTGGAGGCCTCGCTGGTGATCGCGCTGGCGATTTCTTGGGCCGCTACGGCGGCGGGGGCAATTCTTCGGCCGCGACGGCGGCGGGGGCAATTCTTCGGCCGCGATGGCGGCAGGGACAATTCTTTGGCCGCGACGGCGGCGATGAGGGCCCAGGGCCCAGTGACAAGTCTTTGGGGGCTTCGGTGAGGGCACGGACGGCGCACCTCACCACACACACCTGAGGGGCTTCCCTCACCTCAGCGCTTCCTTCGGTGAGGGCGCGACGGCGCACCTCACCACACGGTGCCTCTCTTCAGGCGGCGGCCGCCGTGGCGGTGATCTCCTCACAAGGTCAGTGACCTGAGGGGCGACAGAACGCAGTGGGCACCAGCAGCCTGTGGGCAGGGCTGACTGGCAAAGTACTTGGGGGCAGCCCAGCAACAGGCAGAAAGGAATAGGGGGTGAAGGTCTAGCGCTTCAGGGTACGGCGCTTTACCTGGTGATCCCCAGTTGGGCAGTTTAGGCTTCAGGCCTTGCTGGATGGTCAGGCCTCCTCAAGTTAAGGTGTCTTGCGACTGCTCCAGCTTGGTTGCTTCTTAGGCGCTTCTTGTTAGGAGTTTCTTGTCAGAAGTTCCTTATTATAAGTTTCTTGTCAAAGTTTCTTGTCAGAAGTTTCTTCTTATGAGGGGGGGGGATGAGTTGGTGGTCTGGGAGTGCTTGATGTTCCTCCCCGCACGCTGAAGGTGGTTCCCTGGGTCCCCTCACACTGGGCAAGGTCAGTGGGTGGTGGGCGTTCCTCAGCTATCTTACTACAGCAGGGCCTCAGCCCTGTCAGCAGCAGTAGTGTAGGTCTCCCCCCTAGGCCCTAAAGCCTATACTCCGGTGGAGGTTCTCCCAGGTTCAGTGGTGCCTCATCAACTGACTAGAAAGTTTTCCCTCCAAACCTTTTATACCCCTAGGTCAGGTGACCCTCTCAAAGGCGGCAAAACATAACTCCTCCCACAGCCCGGAAGGTTCTGGAACCTTCTACATGCCTGGCTATGTGGCCCAGAGGCGGGGACGGAATGGATACTGTATCCCTATGTCCCAGCCTGACCCTGGCTACTAGTGTGTATGCGTGTAAGGCCCCTCTGCAGTAGCAGGGGCCTGTGGCAGCCATCTTGAGTGAGAGAGAGCACCTGCACCTCAGCACTGGCTAGCAGTGGCAAGGTGCCCAGAGACCTAGGTCCAGTAAAAATATGGTGGCAAAAAGGAGGCGAAAAAGGGAAAAAAATAGGGAAAGACCACCCTAGGGCTGACAGGTCTAACACGCGTCCCCCCAGCCGAAAGAGGGAGAGCTTCCCAACCTCTAGGGAGTTCTCTTCGCTAAGGCGGAAAAACCGGGAGAGACCGTCAGCGTTGGCGTGGTCTACACCGGGTCGATGTTCCACCCGAAAGTCCATCCCCTGGAGGGAAATGGACCACCTCAACAATTTGGGGTTTTCGCCTCTCATCTGCATGAGCCAGCGAAGGGGTCTGTGGTCGGTCTGGATTAGGAAGTGACAACCAAAAAGGTATGGCCTCAACTTCTTTACAGCCCAAACCATGGCAAAGGCTTCTCGTTCGATGGTACTCCACCGCTGTTCCCTGGGGAGTAGTCTTCGAGAAATGAAGGCCACTGGCTGGTCTTGGCCATCGTCATTCAGCTGCGAGAGCACAGCTCCTATGCCATGCTCAGAAGCGTCTGTCTGTACGATAAATTCCCATCCAAAGTCTGGAGTCCTGAGCACCGGTGCGGTGCACATTGCACGTTTGAGGGTTTCAAAGGCTTCCTGGCAGGCAGCCGTCCAGATGACTCTGCGTGGCTGCTTCTTTGAAGTTAATTCCATCAATGCACCCACGATGGTTCCATATCCCTTGACGAACCGGCGGTAGTATCCCGTGAGGCCGAGAAAAGCTCGGACCTCTGTTTGGGTCTTGGGGGGCTCCCAGGCCAAGATGGTCTCAATCTTGGCTTGGAGGGGTTGCACCTTACCTCCGCCCACCAGATGTCCCAGGTACACGACAGATCCCTGTCCAATCTGGCACTTGCTAGCCTTGATGGTTAGACCAGCCCGTTGCAAAGCCTGTAGCACCTCCTGGAGATGCTCCAGATGGTCCTCCCAGCTGCTACTGAAGACAGCTATGTCATCCAGGTAGGCAGCAGAGAAGGCCTCTAGGCCAGACAGCACCTGGTTCACCAACCGCTGGAAAGTGGCTGGAGCATTTTTCAACCCGAAGGGCATCACCCGAAATTGAAAGTGGCCCTCGGGGGTGGAGAACGCAGTCTTCTCCCTTGCTCCTTCCGCCATGGCGATCTGCCAATAGCCTGACGTCAAATCAATGGTACTCAGATACCGGGCTGCTCCCAGCCGGTCAATGAGCTCATCCGCCCGAGGGATCGGGTGAGCGTCGGTCTTTGTGACTGAGTTGAGTCCACGGTAATCCACACAGAACCGAAGTTCTGGGGTGGTACCCGGTGGGGCCGCTTTCGGCACCAACACCACCGGACTAGCCCAAGGGCTACTGGAAGGCTCAATCACTCCCAGTTCTAGCATCTTGGTAACCTCACCCTGGATACTAGCCTTGACCTTATCGGACAGCCGGTAAGACTTGGTTTTTACTGGCGGACTGTCCCCTGTGTCCACATCATGGGTACACAGGTGCGTGATCCCAGGCGTGAGGGAGAACAACGAGGCGTACTGCCCCAAGACCTGGCGGCAGTCCCTCTGTTGCTCTGGGGTTAAGGATGGGGCGAGGACCACTCCCTCTACCGAACCATCCTTCTCATGGGCCGCCAGAAGATCTGGAAGAGGCTCACTCTCCTCCTCCTCACTTCCATCTGTTATCATTAAGAGAGTGAGTTCTGAACGCTCTTGGTGGGGCTTCAGGCGGTTGACGTGGAACACCCTGTGGGGTTGACGTGGGGTCTTCACATCAACGACATATGTGGTCTGGCCTCTCCTTTCCAAGATCTCAAACGGCCCAGTCCACCGGTCCTGGAGGGCGCTAAGCTCTCCTGGCTCCATGACCCACACCTTCTGTCCAGCGTCTAACTCTACCGTCCGCGCGTTCCGGTCATACCATTTCTTCATGACGGCTTGACTTGCCTCTAGGTTGTCCGAGGCCTCCTTCCACAGCTTGGCCACTTGGCTGCGGAATGCCAGCATATAGCTGACCACATCACGGGGAAGCTTCGAGGAAGACTTCTCCCACCCCTCCTTGACAAGACTGAGGGGCCCCCGAACGGGGTGACCATAGAGCAGCTCAAAGGGGCTGAAACCGACCCCCTTCTGCGGCACCTCTCGGTAGGAGAAGAGCAGACAGGGTAAGAGGAAGTCCCACTTTCTTCTCAAGTCCTCGGGTAGGCTCCTGATCATCCCCTTCAAGGTTTTGTTAAAACGCTCCACGAGCCCGTTCGTCTGGGGGTGGTAAGGAGTGGAGAACCGGTAGGTCACTCCACACTCCTTCCACATGGCCTGCATGTAGGCCGACATGAAATTCGTGCCCCTATCTGACACCACGACCTTGGGGAATCCCACTCGGGTAAAAATTCCCATCAGGGCCCGCGCCACCACCGGTGCAGTGATGGTCCTCAGAGGGATTGCCTCTGGGTACTGGGTGGCGTGGTCTACCAGCACCAAAATGAACCTATGTCCTGCAGAAGTCGGCGGGTCCAATGGCCCGACAATGTCAATCCCTACCCGCTCAAAAGGGGTATCGACAACTGGGAGAGGTTCTAGAGGGACCTTCACTTTAGTCCCGGTCTTGCCGCTCGCTTGGCAAGTGGTGCAAGTCTTGCAAAAAGTGTCAGAAGTGACGCGCATCCTGGGCCAATAAAAATGTGGGACCAGACGCGCAAACGTCTTGTCTTGGCCCAGGTGTCCTGCTAGTGGTATTTCGTGTGCCAACTCTAGCAGAAAGGCTCGGTAGCATTGGGGGACCACCACGGCTCGGGAGGACCCATGCACCGGAGCCTTAGGCTCACTGCAGAGGAGACCATCCTCCCAGTAGACATGGTAGTTACCAGTCTCTGTTCTAGCTGCTTGGGCTTCGGCCTGTTGCCGCATGCCGTCAAGCGTAGGGCACTCTTTCTGCGCCCGGCAAAATTCCTCCCGGGTAGGCCCTCCTTCCACCTGCCACTCTGCAGGGGTCGGCAGGTCCCCCACGGGAACACCAACCACCTCAGCGGACTCCGGGGTCACCTCCGTGGGCTCCCCATCCATCTCACCGGGTGTCTCCTCCTGGACATCTCCTCGTCCAGCAGTGGGCTGGGCCATTATTTCAGGCTCCAACCCGAGCTGAATTCCTTGTCGGGCAGCCATGGACCGCGTGACAACGCAAGTCCATCCTGGTAATCCCAACATCTCAGCATGGGCATTGAACTCTACCTCCCTCCAGGCAGTATGTTCCAAGTCGTTGCCCAACAGACAGTCAACTGGCATGGCAGGGCTTACCGCAACCTTCAACAGACCTGTTACTCCTCCCCACTCAAAGGGAACTTGGGCCACGGGGTAATGACCCAGGCTATTATCAGCCATAACAACCGGGTGGAATTCCTCAGGAATCACCTGCTCTGGGGACACCAGCTGACGTCTCACCATCGTCATGCTGGCACCTGTGTCCCTCAGAGCCTCCACCTCCTCCCCGTTCACCAGGACCCTCTGCCGATACTTGGCAGTGTTCGCGGGTACCTGAACCCGTGGGATGATCTCTCTATCCCCCAGGGAAACTAAGGTCAAGCCTGTCCACTCACCTCCCCTACCTAGGGACAACTCCTCCCCAAGCGCTACACTGGCCACCCCGGGGCTCTTACCTCCTGTGGGGGCTGGGGTTCTCTTGCGACACTTGGGATCCCCCTTATAATGTCCAACCTCCCCGCACTCGTAGCACCGGACAGTTCTGGGCTGCTGACTCCTGTCAGGATAAGTGGGTTTCTGGAATCCAGATTGGGATGGGGAACCTACCCCTCTCCCAGGAGGTCTATTTTGGGGGCCTTTAAAGAACTCCCTCTTTTTATCTCCCCCTCTTTCTTCTGGGGAGCCCCTGTCCACCTTTCGGGGGGTCCGCCCCGGCTCCCTTGTGGGACACCCGAGTGCTGACCCACGTGTCTGCCTCCTCTGCAAGCTCCCTAGGATTGGTCAGCTTGCGGTCCACCAAGTACTGGCGCAGCTCCGGAAAACATTTCTCTAGGAGGTGCTCTCTCAAGAACAGGTCGTACAGCCCAGTGTAATTGTCAACGTTGCTGCCACGCACCCAACACTCCAATGCCTTCCGGGCATAATCAAAAAAATCCACCCAGTTTTGTGTGTGAAGCTTGTGGCTGTTGCGGAACTTTTGGCGGTACTTCTCTGGGGTGAGGCCAAACTTCTTGAGCAGGGCCTCCTTCATGATAGGGTAGTTAGTCTGCTCCCCCTTATCCAAAGTTAAAAGTGTGTCCCTTACTAGTGGAGGTATGTACCTATAAAGACCTCCTCCCCAGTAGCTCTCAGGAACTCTATGGGCCACCAAAGCTACCTCATACGCCGCCAACCACTTATTGATGTCATCACCTACACTAAAACTGGCTATCACCTCTCTGGGTAAATAGAATTTGGGCTCCTGTGGAACCCCAGCAGGTACGCTGCCACCATTCACTCTGCCCTGCATCTCCATCTGCAAGGCTCGGAGCTCCAGTTCCTTCAGGCTAAGCTCATGTGCAAGCTTCCTTTCCTCCATGGCTAGCCTTGCCTGTTCTCCTTCTCTTTCCATCTTAGCAAGTTCTAAAGTTAATTGCCTCTCCTCCCTCCTATCCTCAAATTCCTCTGCCGACAAACTCCCCCTGACGCACTACTGCCTGCCCTGGAACGTCTTCCTGGCAACATATTCTCGCTAACATCAATGTGCAGTAGGTCCAGTTCTTCTGGGTTGTCTGTCTCCCCCTGCTCCTCGTCCCCTCTTCCCTCCGGGTGGGCCATTACCCATGCCCTCAAAGCTTTCTGAAGCACCCCTTTCCTGGCACCTCGCTTGACGGCCACCCCCTCTCTAGGCAGAACTCCTTGAGCTGTGTCACCGTATACCTTTCTAGGTTGGCTAACTCCAACTCCATCCTCCTAGGTGGGGTCCCAGACAATTTAAGGAAAGGGTTCTAGACTGGTAGCAGGTCTAACGCAGGAATGTACACAATTGGCAATCATAAAAGAATTCCTAGCACTTGCATTACAATAGGTGTCTAATTGCGGCGCACACTGAGTCACTGTAGGGTGCTGCACAAACACCAGTCCTTATCCAACCGCTGAACACCAAATGTTGGAACCGGGGTTACCGAGTCCGACACGGTAGCATGGCGTGAAGCGGGAAGGCACGTGAAGGCAATGTGTAAGGCAGTTGTGCAGCACACTCTTACTTTGACTCACAAATGCGAACGCAATAACATGACACCACACCAGGCTTGTGTATTTAAAATCAAGATCTTTTATCTATGAATCAAGTTGGCATCAGATGAGGCAGATTAATTCAGATCTACATTTAAAATCATTGCATTACTCAACTGGTGCACATTTTAAATAAAGCATCATAGCTCATCAACATTGTAGGCCACTAAGAGGCCGCAGGAATTATCTCCTAAACGTAGCTCTTGATAATGATCTCAAGGTATGTTAATAAAACATGGGCCTAAACATACAGTTCACTTTAGCATATTCAATAACTTAAAAGAAGGCTTTTCACGTTACATTTAAATAGGCCTACATTAATCTAGGCGCACCCACATTCAGTACAGTGGGCGTCGCAACTCCAGTACACCTGTAACATAAAATACTTCAACTCTTGGCGGTGTACACTTCAGCTCAATTCAATAAAACACTTTCCCCTTGTGGTAAAGACTTAGCAGTTAAAAGTATGGCCTAGGCAGTAATTACAATAGGCATCTGCAATAAATTACTAAATACTGTGGGCATCATCATTACATGAATGAACTATGTGGGGAATCCCTCAACATGTCCTGTATTCTGGGGCTTCTATGTCCCTTAGGGGTTAACTCAGGCCAGGCCCACTCCTCTCTGGGGCCTCGCCTCATAGGACTAAAATCTCAAGGGTTAATAGTGGCCCCCGGCCCCCAGTGGCGTCTTGTGGGCCCTAGGGCCCTTCAGGGCTCACCTGCGGTGTTGGTCGTTGGTCGCGCTTCAGGGCAACTGGCGATCTTCCGGGCCGGCCCGTGTTCTGTAGGGCGGGGCCCGGTCGGGGGTGCCTCGGCCTTCTGGCGGTATTGCGGGTCGTTGCGGGGGCCGGTATCACTTTCCTCCGGCCCCCGGGATCAGCGAGTGACTGTGCGGCACGTTGCGGGCTTCCGGGACTGGAAGCGGGACGTTGCGGGGGCCGGGATCACCTTCCTCCGGCCCCCGGGATCAGGGTAAGGTAAGTGCGTGGGCTCAGGGTCGCGGGGGAAGGGAGCGGGAGCCGGCAGTCCTCTCCGGCCGGCTCCCCGTCTCCCTCTGCACTGCCGGGGCTCTTCCCGGGCTTCCTTCGGCGCTGGGGGCGTGACCGGGGCCGGCGCCCAATCGTTGCGCGGCCTTCCTGGGTCACGCCCGGCGACCCCTGGTTGCTCGGCAACGGCGTCTGCGGGGCCTGGAGGCCTCGCTGGTGATCGCGCTGGCGATTTCTTGGGCCGCTACGGCGGCGGGGGCAATTCTTCGGCCGCGACGGCGGCGGGGGCAATTCTTCGGCCGCGACGGCGGCAGGGACAATTCTTTGGCCGCGACGGCGGCGATGAGGACCCAGGGCCCAGTGACAAGTCTTTGGGGGCTTCGGTGAGGGCGCGGACGGCGCACCTCACCACACACACCTGAGGGGCTTCCCTCACCTCAGCGCTTCCTTCGGTGAGGGCGCGACGGTGCACCTCACCACACGGTGCCTCTCCTCAGGCGGCCGCGGCGGTGATCTCCTCACAAGGTCAGTGACCTGAGGGGCGACAGAACGCAGTGGGCACCAGCAGCCTGTGGGCAGGGCTGACTGGCAAAGTACTTGGGGGCAGCCCAGCAACAGGCAGAAAGGAATAGGGGGTGAAGGTCTAGCGCTTCAGGGTACAGCGCTTTACCTGGTGATCCCCAGTTGGGCAGTTTAGGCTTCAGGCCTTGCTGGACGGTCAGGCCTCCTCAAGTTAAGGTGTCTTGCGACTGCTCCAGCTTGGTTGCTTCTTAGGCGCTTCTTGTTAGGAGTTTCTTGTCAGAAGTTCCTTATTATAAGTTTCTTGTCAAAGTTTCTTGTCAGAAGTTTCTTCTTATGAGGGGGGGATGAGTTGGTGGTCTGGGAGTGCTTGATGTTCCTCCCCGCACGCTGAAGGTGGTTCCCTGGGTCCCCTCACACTGGGCAAGGTCAGTGGGTGGTGGGCTTTCCTCAGCTATCTTACTACAGCAGGGCCTCAGCCCTGTCAGCAGCAGTAGTGTAGGTCTCCCCCTAGGCCCTAAAGCCTATACTCCGGCGGAGGTTCTCCCAGGTTCAGTGGTGCCTCATCAACTGACTAGAAAGTTTTCCCTCCAAACCTTTTATACCCCTAGGTCAGGTGACCCTCTCAAAGGCGGCAAAACATAACTCCTCCCACAGCCCGGAAGGTTCTGGAACCTTCTACATGCCTGGCTATGTGGCCCAGAGGCGGGGACGGAATGGATACTGTATCCCTATGTCCCAGCCTGACCCTGGCTACTAGTGTGTATGCGTGTAAGGCCCCTCTGCAGTAGCAGGGGCCTGTGGCAGCCATCTTGAGTGAGAGAGAGCACCTGCACCTCAGCACTGGCTAGCAGTGGCAAGGTGCCCAGAGACCTAGGTCCAGTAAAAATATGGTGGCAAAAAGGAGGCGAAAAAGGGAAAAAAAATAGGGAAAGACCACACTAGGGCTGACAGGTCTAACACCACCACACCAGTAACTGGTGTGGGAGTATGATCCCACCCTTCTAAAGGGAGAGACATGACAGCACCGGTATACCCGGTACCAACTAAACAGAGCACTGGCATCACAAAATGGATGCTGCAGCCACAGACACGAGTCTGGCCTCCTGCTGCTGACCGAAACTCCGGCAGGGGAGGCCTGGACAATAGGTTTCCTATCACAGGGAGGTGTTACCACCTCCCAGACAGGCCTTAGTGGATTAGGGCTGGGTGGGTGCACTCCAAGAGTGCTTTGAAGTCCTGCACTGGGGCCACATTTGGTGTCCTCGTGCATACCCCAGTTCAAACCAGTTGCAGGGGCTGCCAGCCCCTGCTCTGCGCGAAGCTGGACAAAGGAAATGGGTGTAGCCACCCCTCTTTCCAAAACCCTCCCATAGGTGGGTCCCCAGAGTTAGTCCAACCCCTTTCTTAGGTATAAGTAAGGAACCCCTGGCAACAGGACTTTAGATATCCCTGGATGAAACTCTGCAACTGAATCCTGGAACTTCGACGCTCTACTCAAGACTAGAGGACTGAAGAAATCTCCCTTGGGGTCAAGGAGTGACTCCCCTGCTTGGCAGGCACCAACAAAGCATCTGCCGGTCTGCATCTCCGAAGCTCCCGCCGGACTCCAAAGTAATTGCAGCCCAGGAAGAGGATTTCCAGACTTCACAGTGGCCGACCCGAGTCCCCAGCAAAGATGTGACCCGCAGCCCTCACGAGTGATGTGGAACTGGAACTCCTGGACACCGTACACATTTGCTAGTGCATCAACTTCTCGACGTCTCTTGAAGTCCTGCTTTGGGTTACTTGTAGCCCAGACCCCGAGCACCATTTGCACCGAAGATTGTGAGCCTACACTCCACGAGTGTTCCGTGGGCCCGCTTCTTGCATCTCCGCTCAAGGCTCCTTCGCAATCCCTGGTCTGTCGACTGGTGGGTCCCTGTGAAGGCAACTCTGATTTTCTTTGGGCTTCCCTGGTTGCTCCAGAAGTGCCCTGACTCCCTACCAAGTGGTGAGTCCCTCAGACCTTGCTGGTCTCCACAGAAGCATCTTTCTCCTTTCTGCGTTGGTTGCTGTTGCCAAGGCTTGTTGTGTTCAATCCGGACACCAATGCTGCAGCACTTGACATCGTTCATGACGCAGCTCGAATCCAGCTCCTGGTTATCATCGACGCCTCCTGGTCCTCGTGGCTGAAGACTCAAGTTTCACCTCTTTCACATGAAGCACCCGACATCGGTGGGCATTCGACTATCGTGCCCCTGGTCACTGGCAAGTGACCCACACTCTGTCCCCTCTGCTTTCAGGTTCTTCTCATCTCCGATCCAGGCTTGGATCTCTTCGGACACTTCGCATCTTCCCGGCTGCAGCACGTCCTTGCAGGCTGCCATTGAAATCGATGACGCGACCCGACACCATTCGACACCTATGCACCCGGCTTCCCTGGGTGAGGTAACTTGAGTACTCCGGTGCTCCCGTGGGTGTTGACCCTAGAACTGTCTAAGTCCAAGAGGGTTTGGTCCTAATCCATTTCGAAGTGTCCTTAAACTCCAAAACTCTAACCGCCACTTTCCCATAGATGATAACGGAGCTCGCGGCTGTGTTCACACACTGGACACAGCCTCCGTGGGTCCCCTGTGTCACTACCTTGGATGGTTCCTTGGGGTCCCAGCGATTCTACAGGCTCTAGGCCTTGTGTCTACTTAAGTCGTGGTTCTTATACCACTTTCTTAATATATGGTTTGGTACGCCCCTAGGGCTAATCGTATATTGTGCTAATTTACTGTGCTATTTGACTTGTAACTTGTGTACTTTGACCTCTAGCCTCATAAAGAGACTATTGGGTAGTGTTTAGTAATAAATACATATATTTTATATATATACCTGGTGTGGTTCTCCTTTCATTTGGTCATTCACGAGATTATACCTAGTAAAACAATCAGCTTAACACTCCTTCAAGACTTAGCCTGAAGGCTGCTCTCCATAGCTACCACTAGGATAGCTTTCAATAAAGGTTGTCTTTAAACCTATCATCAAAATAGGTCGTTTGGACTGGTGCAAGGTGCCCACTATAACTAGTGGACAGCATATACCAGGCCAACTTCTCACATTGGTGTGCAGCGGTTGGATTCAAGCTTGCATTTGTTTTACCAGATAATCTCAAGTGAGTGACTAACTGAAAACCACTAAAGGTACCTCAGGTACATATAAATTCAAGCTTAGAAATACAGTAAGTTCTACTGAACTTAGAGTTGTGTGTCAAGGGCTTAGCACACCCTTTTTACAACTCAAGAGAGTTTAGTAGGTAGTGCATACACCACACCTCACTAGTGATGTCTTCAAGGCCAGGAACCAGTGGGTCCCTGCCAGAAGCAAATGGGCTTCTACCATACAAGTATGACAACCTCCCATTCTTGGGATTGAGAGCATTGTGCAGTACTAGGAAGCTGAAGACAGGCAAAAGTGCCAACACCCAACGCCTCATAGAGGTGCTTCTGTTGGATGATCTCAGAAGACCCACAGGGTATGAAGGGGTAGGCAGAGAGGGTGGGGCAGCAGATGAGGAAGGGACCAGGGGTGAAGAAACCCAGGACCTGACCTCTGAAACTGGCCAGGAAGATGACAATGACCTTGCCCTGGAAAATCCAGCTCCTCCTGCAGATGAGGAGGACCAGAATGGCCTCCCCTTTGTCCCACCAGGAAGAGTTGTGAGTGTGCCTAGAAGGTCAAGATCTCCTTTTGAGGAATCTAACCATTCGGACACTTCAGTAGGGACCTCTGTTTCCTCTCATAGGAGGGAATCCTCTCATGAAAGGAAAGAGAGACTGCTCAAGTATGGAGAAGCTCAGCTGAGAATCAGAAAAGAGCAGTTGGCTATAGACAGGGAGTCCCTAGAGCTTCATAGACAAAGAAGAAAGTTGGGACTAGAGTCCCATGGTGGCAGCAACTTCCCTAGGGATAGGGAAAGGTCTTATGACCATAGAAACCTGAGCAAGATTGTCCCTCCCTACCACAGTGGGGATGACATCCACAAATGGATTACTGCACTGGAAAGGGCCTGTAAAGATCAGAGGGTCCCCCAGGAGCAGTGGGCAGCAATCTTGTGGCTCTCCTTTGCAGACAAAGGTAGAGACAAGCTCCTCAATGTAAGAGAAGAGGATGCTGATGATTACCATGTCCTGAAGAGTGCACTGATAGATGGGTTTGGCCTAACCACTGAGCAGGTTAAAGTTCAGAGATACCCAAAAGGCACAGACACAGTACTGGGTGGGCTTTGTAGATTGTGCTACTAAGGCTCTGGAAGGTTGGTTACTGGGCAGTAAGGTATGTGACTTCACAGGATTGTACAACCTGATCATGAGGGAGCAGATTCTTAATAACTGTCAAAATCAGCTGTTGCATCAGCACCTGGTAGACTCTGATCTGACCTCTCCCCAAGAATTGGGAAAGAAGGCAGACAAATGGGTCAGAACCAGGGTGAAGCAGAAGGTACAGAACCAAGGTGGTGACCAGAAGAAGCAAGATTCCCAAAACTCTGACAAGGGTGGGGAAAAGGGTAAAGACCAGAAGTCTTCTCGGGGTCCCCAAAAATCTGCATCTGAAGGGGAATCCCAATCTACCAAAGGAAAAGGCCAAAAGAAACCATGGTGCAAAATCTGTAAGCAGAAAACTCACTGGACCAGTGACTGCACCAAGTCCAAAGACTCTTAGCCAGCCACCATTGCCCCTAAGGCAACTGTTCCCCCTAGTCCAGCTACAAGTGGTGGTGGAAGTACTCAGAATAAGGGTTTAGTAGGGTTGACCCCGGGTACTGAGATGGGCTCTGGCCTAGTCAGAGTGCCAACTCAGGCTATCCTAGTCTATGATGGGGGCATGGATATGTCCCCCTTTGTGAGTCCCAATAATTTGGGCAAATACAGACAGCAGCCTTTAATTAATGGAAGAGAGGCTTTGGCATTCAGGGACACAGGAGCAAGTGTCACCATGGTGACAAAAGATCTTGTGGAACCTGGGCAGATTATACTTGGGGAAATGTAGCAAGTGACCAATGCTAGCAATGTCAGAACAGACCATTCTCTGGCAGTTGTTAACTTCTCCTGGGGAGGGGTAACTGGCCTTAAGAAGGTTGTGGTGAGTGCAGACCTACCAGTAGAATACTTGCTTGGCAATAATCTTGAAACCTCAGCTTGGGCAGAGGTGGAGCTCAGGAAACATGCAGAAATGCTAGGGATCCCTGCACATGTCTTTGCTGTGACCAGGTCACAGGCCAAAATGTCAAAAGCTGAACAGGACCTGGATTCTGGAACAATGGACCAGGTGCCTCCCAAGAGGAGGAGCAGTAGGGTTAAGGCAGTGCCTTCCCCCTTGGCTCAGGAAGCAGATCAGTCTTTTGAGGAAGATGATCTCAGGCCTGAAGAAGGAACTGTCCCAGAGGAGCTTGAACCTGATCAGGTTGAGTTCTTGGGGACAGGGGGCCCTTCCAGGGCAGATCTGAGCCAGGAGCAGCTGAACTGCCCCTCTCTTGAACACCTCAGATAGCAAGCTGCTGCTGAGGCTGCTGGGAATGCTAGTGGCACCCATAAGATATATTGGGATGATGGACTCCTGTACTCAGAGAGTAGAGACCCCAAGCCTGGAACAGCCAGGAGGTTGATTATACCTCTGAAGTTCAGGGGCTTCCTATTGACACTAGCCCATGATATTCCTTTAGCATGTCACCTGGGCCAAAACAAGACTTGGGACAGAATTGTCCCTCACTTTCACTGGCCCCACATGTCTGAAGACACCAAGGAGTTTTGTCGCTCCTGTGTAACCTGTCAAGCCAGTGGGAAGGCAGGTGGCATCACAAAGGCCCCCCTGATACCACTACCTGTGGTGGGGGTTCCCTTTGAGAGGGTCGGGATTGACATAGTTGGTCCCATGGATCCCCAAACAGCATCTGGGCACAGATTTATCCTGGTGGTGGTGGACCATGCCACCAGGTACCCAGAAGCCATTCCCCTTAGGACCACTACAGCACCTGTGGTGGCAAGGGCCCTCCTGGGAATTTTCTCAAGAGTGGGCTTTCCTAAGGAGGTAGTATCTGACAGAGATGCAAACTTTGTGTCCAGTTACTTGACTGCAATGTGGAAGGAGTGTGGAGTGACTTATAAGTTCACCACCCCCTATCACCCACAATGCAATGGTTTAGTTGAAAGGTTCAACAAAACCTTGAAGGGCATGATTTAAGGGCTCCCAGAAAAGCTTAGGCGAAGATGGGACATACTCTTGCCCTGCCTTTTATTTGCATACAGGGAGGTGCCTCAAAAGGGGGTTGGATACAGCCCTTTTGAACTTTTGTTTGGCCATCCTGTCAGGGGTCCATTGTGTCTGGTGAAGGAAGGTTGGGAGTTACCTCTCAAGCCCCCTAAACAGGACATAGTGACTATGTACTTGGTCTCCGGTCCAGGATGGCTGAGTATATGAAAAAGGCAACCAAAAACCTTGAGGCTAGCCAGGAATTACAGAAAGCCTGGCATGACCAAAAGGCTGTGCTGACTGTTTACCAGCCAGGGCAGAAGGTGTGGGTGTTGGAGCCAGTGGCCACAGCAGCCCTCCAAGACAAGTGGAGTGGCCCCCATACAATTGTTGAACAGAAGGGAGAGGTTACCTATCTGGTAGACCTGGGAACTCCCAGGAGCCCCCACAGGGTGCTCCATGTCAACAGGCTGAAGCCATATGTGGACAGGGCTGACATGGGCTTGCTCATGGCAACTGATGAGGGACAGGAGGAAGAGAATGACCCACTCCCTGACCTGCTCTCACAGAACCCTGATGATGGGTCAGTAGATGGTGTAGCCTTGGCAGGCAGCCTCACTGCCCAGCAGCAAACTGATTGTAGATAGGTGCTCAATCAGTTCAGACACATGTTCTCTCTGACTCCAAGTCAGACCACCTGGTGCACTCATGAAGTGGACACTGGGGACAGTTTGCCTGTTAAAAGTAAGATTTACAGGCAACCTGACCAGGTCAGGCACTGTATCAGGACAGAAGTCCAGAAAATGTTGGAACTGGGTGTCATTGAGCCTTCAGATAGCCCATGGGCTAGTCCAGTAGTCCTGGTGCCTAAACCTCACACCAAAGATGGCAAGAGAGAGATGAGGTTTTGTGTGGACTACAGGGGCCTCAACGCAGTCACTAGGACTGATGCCCATCCAATCCCCAGGGCAGATGAGCTAATAGACACTTTGGCCTCAGCCAAGTATCTAAGCACATTTGACCTGACAGCTGGCTACTGGCAGTTCAGACTAGCTGTTGATGCAAAGCCAAAAACTGCATTTTCTACCCCTGGTGGGCTTTACCAATTTGTGGTGATGCACTTTGGTTTGAAGAATGCACCTGCCACTTTTCAGCGGTTGGTGAACACAGTCCTTACAGGTCTGGAATCCTATAGTGCAGCATATCTAGATGATATTGCTGTCTTTAGCTCCACCTGGGAGGATCACCTGGTCCACCTCAGAAATGTTTTGGAGGCCCTGTAGAAGGCAGGCCTAACTATCAAGGCCACCAAGTGCCAGATAGGGCAGAGTCAGGTTGTGTACCTGGGCCACCTTGTGGGTGGAGGCCAGGTTCAACCATTGCAGAGCAAAATCCAGACCATCATGGAGTGGGTTGCTCCAACTACCCGGACTCAGGTGAGAGCCTTCTTAGGCCTGACTGGGTATTACAGAAGATTTGTCAAGGGGTATGGATCAATAGTGACACCCCTGAATGACTTAACCTCTAAGAAAATGCCCAAAAAGGTTAAGTGGACAGTTAGCTGTCAAAAGGCATTTGATGACCTGAAGCAGGCCATGCGGACTGCTCCCATTCTGCAGAGTCCTGATTACTCCAAAAGGTTCATTGTGCAAACAGATGCATCTGAGTTGGGGGTAGGGGCTGTACTATCACAGTTGAATGATGAAGGTCAGGATCAGCCAGTAGCTTTTATTAGCAGAAGGCTGACCCCCAGAGAGAAACGTTGGTCAGCCATTGAGAGGGAGGCCTTTGCTGTGGTTTGGGCTCTGAAGAAGCTGAGGCCATACTTGTTTGGCACTCACTTCATTGTTCAGACAGACCATAAGCCCCTCTTATGGCTAAAACAGATGAAGGGTGAAAACACCAAACTTTTGAGGTGGTCCATTTCCCTACAGGGGATGGACTATACAGTGGAACATAGACCTGGGAGTAACCATGCCAATGCAGATGGACTCTCCAGATATTTCCACTTCGAACATGAAGACTCAACTGGTCAAGGTTAGTTTAATGTCCCTGCGTTTGGGGGGGGGGGGGTTGTGTAGGAGAGTAGGATCTGCCTCTTATGGTTACCCCCACTTTTTGCTGATGTATCGCTGTTTTTCGACTTTAGTCTGGCTGGGGCCCTGCTATCCAGGAACCCAGCCTAGCTGCTTCCTCTCTAAATTGATTCCATGTACCTTAAGGACACTTCATATTGGATTCTGGGGTGCCCTTATAAGTCCCTAGTATATGGTACACTATGTACCCAGGGCATAGGTACCGCAGAGGCCTACCAGGGGCTGAAGCATGTATTGTGCCACCCCTGGAAGGCCCTCCAAAATGACACCACAGGACTGCTATAGCAGCATGAGTAAGGTGGTGCATGCCACCCTTACTGAGATATAGGTTCACTATATCTCACGCTATCACTGCACATATAAACCTATCAGTCACCCCTATGGCAGGCCTTATCAATCCTGAAGGCAGGGTGCTTAGTTTTATGTGAGAGGGTGCCCATGCATGAGCAGAGCCCCTCTGCAGCCTTCGGAATCTCCTCTCCGGGGTTGTCTGTGGTGCAGTCTGACCATATACTCTTAAGTGCATTATATCCTGGTGGTAAATGCTAACTTTGGGATGGCAGCACGGAAACATGTCGTGTTTGGTGTCAAACACCTTGGAATCATACCCCCAAACCAGTAACTGGTGTGGGAGTATGATCCCACCCTTCTAGAGGGAGAGACATGACAGCACCGATATACCCGGTACCAATTAAACAGAGCCCTGGCATCACAAAATGGATGCTGCAGCCACAGACACGAGTCTGGCCTCCTGCTGCTGACCGAAACTCCGGCAGGGGAGGCCTGGACAATAGGTTTCCTGTCACAGGGAGGTGTTACCACCTCCCAGACAAGCCTTAGAGGATTAGGGCTGGGTGGGTGCACTCCAAGAGTGCTTTGAAGTCCTGCACTGGGGGCACATTTGGTGTCCTCGTGCATACCCCAGTTCAAACCGGTTGCAGGGGCTGCCAGCCCCTGCTCTGGCGCTAAGCTGGACAAAGGAAATGGGTGTAGCCACCCCTCTTTCCAAACCCTCCCATAGGTGGGTCCCCAGAGTTAGTCCAACCCCTTTCTTAGGTATAAGTAAGGAACCCCTGGCAACAGGACTTTAGATATCCCTGGACGAAACTCTGCAACTGAATCCTGGAACTTCGACGCTCTACTCAAGACTAGAGGACTGAAGAAATCTCCCTTGGGGTCAAGGAGTGACTCCCCTGCTTGGCAGGCACCAACGAAGCATCTGCCAGTCTGCATCTCCGAAGCTCCCGCCAGACTCCGAAGTAATTGCAGCCCAGGAAGAGGATTTCCAGACTTCTCAGAGGCCGACCCGAGTCCCCAGCAAAGCTGAGACCCGCAGCCTTCACGAGTGACGTGGAACCGGAACTCCTGGACACCGTGCTTATTTGCTAGTGCATCAACTTCTCAACGTCTCTTGAAGTCCTGCTTTGGGATACTTGTAGCCCAGGCCACGAGCACCATTTGCACCGAATATTGTGAGCCTACACTCCACGAGTGTTCCGTGGGCCCGCTTCTTGCATCTCCGCTCGAGGCTCCTTTGCGATCCCTGGTCTGTCGACTGGTGGGTCCCTGTGAAGGCTACACTGATTTTCTTTGGGCTTTCCTGGTTGCTCCAGACATGCCCTGACTCCCCACCGAGTGGTGAGTCCCTCAGACCTTGCTGGTCTGCACAGAAGCATCTTTCTCCTTTCTGCGTGGGTTGCTTTGGCCAAGGCATGTTGTGTTAAATCCGGACACCAATGCTGCAGCACTAGACATCCTTTGTGGGAGAGCTCGAATCCAGCTCCTGGTCATCGTCGATGCCTCCTGGTCCTCGTGGCTGAAGAGTCAAGCTTCACCTCTTTCACCTGAAGCACCCGACATCGGTGGGCATTCGACTATCGTGCCCCTGGTCACTGGCAAGTGACCCAGACTCTGTCCCCTCTGCTTTCAGGTTCTTCTCATCTCCGATCCAGGCTTGGATCTCTTCGGACACTTCGCATCTTCCCGGCAGCAGCACGTCCTTGCAGACTGCCATTGAAATCGACGACGCGACCCGACACCATTCGACACCTATGCACCCGGCTTCCCTGGGTGAGGTAACTCAAGTACTCCGGTTCTCCCGTGGGTGTTGACCCTAGAACTGTCTAAGTCCAAGAGGGTTTGGTCCTAATCCATTTCTAAGTGTCCTTAAACTCCAAAACTCTAACCGCGACTTTCCCATAGACGATAACGGAGCTCGCGGCTGTGTTCACACACTAAACACAGCCTCTGTGGGTCCCCTGTGTCACTACCTTGGGTGGTTCCTTGGGGTCCCAGCGATTCTACAGGCTCTAGGCCTTGTGTCTACTTAAGTCGTGGTTCTTATACCACTTTCTTAATATATGGTTTGGTACGGCCCTAGGGGTAATCGTATATTGTGCTAATTTACTGTGTTATTTGACTTGTAACTTGTGTACTTTGACCTCTAGCCTCATAAAGAGACTATTGGGTAGTGTTTAGGAATAAATACATATATTTTATATATATACCTGGTGTGGTTCTCCTTTCATTTGGTCATTCATGAGATTATACCTAGTAAAACAAACAGCTTAACACTCCTTCAAGACTTAGCCTGAAGGCTGCTCTCCATAGCTACCACTAGGATAGCTTTCAATAAAGGTTGTCTTTAAACCTATCATCAATAAAGGTCGTTTGGACTGGTGCAAGGTGCCCACTATAACTAGTGGACAGCATATGCCAGGCCAACTTCTGACAAAGAAGACCACCATTCATGAGAACCGTATTATTTGTCTTCTTCCTTATGTAACAGAGTAGGATCTGCCTCTTATGGTTACCCCCACTTTTTGCTGGTGTATCACTGTTTTTCGACTTTAGTCTGGCTGGGGCCCTGCTATCCAGGACACCAGCCTAGCTGCTTCCTCTCTAAATTGATTCCATGTACCTTAAGTACACCTCAGATTGGATTCTGGGGTGCCCTTATAAGTCCCTAGTATATGGTATACTATGTACCCAGGGCATAGGTACCGCAGAGGCCTACCAGGGGCTGAAGCATGTATTGCGCCAACCCTGGAAGGCCATCCAAAATGACACCACAGGACTGCTACTGCAGCCTGAGTAAGGTGGTGCATGCACCCTTACAGAGATATAGGTTCACTATATCTCACGCTATCACTGCACATATAAAGCTATCAGTCACCCCTATGGCAGGCCTTATCAATCCTAAAGGCAGGGTGCTTGGTTTTATGTGAGAGGGTGCCCATGCATGAGCAGAGCCCCTCTGCAGCCTTCGGAATCTCCTCTCCGGGGTTGTCTGTGGTGCAGCCTGACCATATAGTCTTAAGTGCATTATATGCTCGCGGTAAATGCTAACTTTGGGATGGCTGCACGGAAACATGTCGTGTTTGGTGTCAAACACCTTGGAATCATACCCCCACACCAGTAACTGGTGTGGGAGTATGATCCCACCCTTCTATAGGGAGACACATGACAGTACCGGTATACCCGGTACCAACTAAACAGAGCCCTGGCATCACAAAATGGATGCTGCAGCCACAGACACGAGTCTGGCCTCCTGCTGCTGACCGAAACTCCGGCAGGGGAGGCCTGGACAATAGGTTTCCTGTCACAGGGAGGTGTTACCACCTCCCAGACAGGCCTTAGTGGATTGGGGCTGGGTGGGTGCACTCCAAGAGTGCTTTGAAGTCCTGCACTGGGGGCACATTTGTTGTCCCCGTGCATACCCCAGTTCAAAGCGGTTGCAGGGGCTGCCAGCCCCTGCTCTGGTGCGAAACTGGACAAAGGAAATGGGTGTAGCCACCCCTCTTTCCAAACCCTCCCATTGGTGGGTCCACAGAGTTAGTCCAACCCCTTTCTTAGGTATAAGTAAGGAACCCCTGGCAACAGGACTTTAGATATCCCTGGACGAAACTCTGCAACTGAATCCTGGAACGTCGACGCTCTACTAAAGACTAGAGGACTGAAGAAATCTCCCTTGGGGTCAAGGAGTGACTCCCCTGCTTGCCAGGCACCAATGAAGCATTTGCCGGTCTGCATCTCCGAAGCTCCTGCCGGACTCCGAAGCAACTGCAGCCTAGGAAGAGGATTTCCAGACTTCTCAGAGGCCGACCCAAGTCCCTAGCAAAGCTGAGACCCGCAGCCCTCACGAGTGACGTGGAACCGGAACTCCTGGACACTGTGCACATTTGTTAGTGCATCAACTTCTCGACATCTTTTGAAGTCCTGCTTTGGGTTACTTATAGCCCTGGCCCCGAGCACCAATTGCCTCAAAGATTGTGAGCCTACACTCCACGAGTGTTCCGTGGGCCCACTTCTTGCATTTCCGCTCGAGGCTCCTTCGCGATCCCTGGTCTGTCGACTGGTGGGTCCCTGTGAAGGCAACTCTGATTTTCTTTGGGCGTCTCTGGTTGCTCCAGATGTGCCCTGACTCCCCACCAAGTGGTGAGTCCCTCAGACCTTGCTGGTCTGCACAGAAGCATCTTTCTCCTTTCTGCGTGGGTTGCTGTTGCCAAGGCTTGTTGTGTTCAATCCGGACACCAATGCTGCAGCACTCGACATCCTTTGTGGGACAGCTCGAATCCAGCTCCTGGTTGTCGTCGACGCCTCCTGGTCCTCGTGGCTGAAGAGTCAAGCTTCACCTCTTTCACCTGAAGCACCCGACATCGGTGGGCATTCGACTATCGTGCCCCTGGTCACTGGCAAGTTTCCCAGACTCTGTCCCCTCTGCTTTCAGGTTCTTCTCATCTCCGATCCAGGCTTGGATCTCTTCGGACACTTCGGATCTTCCCGGCAGCAGCACTTCCTGGCAGGCTGCCATTGAAATCGACGACGCAACCCGACACCATTCGACACCTATGCACCCGGCTTCCCTGGGTGAGGTAACTCGAGTACTCCGGTGCTCCCGTGGGTGTTGACCCTAGAACTGTATAAGTACAAGAGGGTTTGGTCCTAGTCCATTTCTAAATGTCCTTAAACTCTAAAACTCTAACCGCGACTTTCCCATAGACTTTAACGGAGCTCGCGGCTGTGTTCACACACTGCACACAGCCCCCGTGGGTCCCCTGTGTCACTACCTTGGGTGGTTCCTTGGGGTCCCAGCGATTCTACAGGCTCTAAGCCTTGTGTCTACTTAAGTCGTGGTTCTTATACCACTTTCTTAATATATGGTTTGGTACGCCCCTAGGGCTAATCGTATATTGTTCTAATTTACTGTGCTATTTGACTTGTAACTCGTGTACTTTGACCTCTAGCCTCATAAAGAGACTATTGGGTTGTGTTTAGTAATAAATACATATATTTTATATATATACCTGGTGTGGTTCTCCTTTCATTTGGTCATTCATGAGATTATAGACTGGTAAAACAAACAGCTTAACACTCCTTCAAGACTTAGCCTGAAGGCTGCTCTCCATAGCTACCACTAGGATAGCTTTCAATAAAAGTTGTCTTTAAACCTATCATCAATAAAGGTCGTTTGGACTGGTGCAAGGTGCCCACTATAACTAGTGGACAGCATATACCAGGCCAACTTCTCACACCTTACATCATACCCACATTTCTGTTTGATTTGGCATTTGCCACATTTTTTCTGGTGAATAAAGTACAGCCAACAAGACTTCAATCTTGACCCACTTCAACATCCACGCAGGATGAAACTCAGCTGTGGCCTTCCTTCCTCTCAACACTTCAAAAGGAAACACATTGGTGGAAGGGTGAGGTGTAGTTCTATAAACCACAACACAGCCCTGATTGCATGAGTGACAGCACAATTATTACTCAAAGCCCATCATATGAAGTCACTCATAACTGCACTCTATGTGACCATTAGTCTGAGGATGATGCAATTAGCTCTTGCGAAAACTCTCCACCTCAGTGCTCACAAATTAAACTCCACTGTCAGAGACCAGAGTATCAGGGAAACCTTCCCTGAGGAACTCAATTTCCATAAACTCAATGACATTTTTGGAACAAGGCTCACTAATAAACCTTATTTCGGGTCAATTAGAATAGTAACCAACCATGACTTAGACAAAGAATGTGTGATGAGAGAGGGAGTTGAAAGGACCCATCAGGTCAATGTCAATATTTCTCTAAGGCCCAGCCTGTAAATCAATAGATTCCAGGGGGGAGAGGATACTTTGAAGGAGTTCTCACTGCTGGCACAAATTATGCAGCCCTTCACCACATTTTTAATGTCTTGGTTAGAGTTAACCCTAATTCCCTTCATGTGTCTTATTGATTAACTGAAGTCTAAGACCAGTTGAGGGAACTAACTTGTCCAATCTACCCACCAGGCCATCCTCTACAGACAGTTCTTCAGCAACCCTAGAAAGAGGTTGAAGCTCACAGTCAAGGTTTTTCTCTTTTGGTGACCAGGGACCACTAGAGGCTGAACTTCTCCATTCTGCTTCAGAACACGTACACACATTTTTTACCTCAACAGGAGCAAACAATTCTCAAGATCCTCATCTGGATCAACATCTTCGGCTTCATTTTCCTCCGTGTCACCTTTGGTAGGTAAATTCGACAAGACGTCTTCTCTGATATTTCTACCACCCGGATTGTGTACAATATCAAACTGATATTGAGGTACTGAGGTAGTTCTTTACTATCGTTCCTCCCAGACTGTGGCCAAATGGTTTGTGATCAGTTTGGAGGACAAAACGCTTACCCCACACATAGCTGCAGAATTTTTCTATAGCCTAGTGTGGTCCGGTAGCTGTACACTCCGAGACCTCCATCATGGCCCTGAAGGGGAAGCAAGCTGAGAACTACGTTAGGGTTCTAGTGGGCTGCGCTGGCTTCATCACACCCATAGGAAGCCTGGACGCCATCAAATCAAATGATGAACAACCTGGTGGTGGTTCCATCGACACAGAGGAGGGCAGAGTAACGAGGCCAGCATGTAAGAGAGAGGAAGGAGCAGGAAGGTGGGAAGAAGTGGAGACCGAGGTCGGGAAGGCAGATCCAGTGAGGTGGAGGGAGAAAGAAGCCAGGAGCAGAGAAGACACGGAGATGGAGGAGAGAACTAGGATGGCGGTCAGAACAAGAAAGGACAGACGCATGCATACGTCCAGCTGTGCTGGTGAGTCGGTGGATGCTGTGGCACCTACCGCTGCGACCCATGATTGTCGCAGCTTCAGGCAAGTCCTGGCGACTGATGTGTGTGTACTGAAGAGCTGGTGGGCGGGGATTTGGAACACCAAAACTTAAAGAAAACAAAATTCACCCCATATTATGAAGTCTACTTGTATGGGTGCTATCAACTCAGCTACATTCTGAGCACTCTTGACATGTTTTTTTTTAAATCATCTTGGGCACAGACAGTGACTGCACTTGGGAGGGATCATTCCAACCGCTGTCACCCCACTCATCCTTGTCCTGTATTCTATTTGAGGTCCACAATACACCTACTCCCCAGAGAAGACGAGAGGAAGACCAGGGAGGAGGCAAAGCATACAGAACCCAGTGGAGGCCTGGAAGAATGGACAAAATTCAGGATGCCATGAGAGGATAGGGAATAGGGAACCAGCAAAGACCTGTGTGTTACTACAAATAAAAAAATAAATAATAAACATATTATTGGCTGCAGTGTGTCCATTGTGGTGAGGTCCAGAGACTACACCCACCAACAAGCCAATAGTTATCCTGAGTAGTGAACTTCTGTACTTCTGAGAACTCTAGAAGCAAAACTCACTGTGAATTCTTCACCCCTGTTTTTCTGATAAAGCATGGCATCTAAACCATGACCCTTAGCATCAACAATCAAACAATTTGTAAGAAGGATCAAATGATTTCAAAGCTTTAACACTCACAACTTCTAGTTCGATCTGCTTGAAAAGCATTTTGTTCCTCCTCATCCCAAGTAAAGGTCACATTTGTCTTCAAGACATTTACTGATTGAACTGATATAATGTAAATAACATTCACTCAAACCTAAGAAAGACTGAGCGCCAGTCCTGTCTGTAGTTGGTGACACTTCAAGGATAGCGTCGATTTACCACGGTATTGGCTGAGTACCTTCATTTGTGATAAGGTGGCCTAAGTATTCTAACCTGTTTTTCAAAAAGTCAAATATTTCTCCTGTCAGAACTACACCATGCTACCTCAAGACAGTAAGTACTCTTCCCATAATAACTCCTGAACTTTGAGGGCTGCCAAGGACTCAGTCGACGACATCGCTCCCTTGCTGTGCTGCAGTCGAGAGCTGAGGAAATGATTTTTCCAAGATCGGTAAACCCAACTTACCATGTCTTGACGATCGCAGACCTGCTCCAGCAACTGAGAGAACTCCAGCAGGGCTGCTCAGAAGAGAGGACCTGTTCTGCCGGGTGCTGAAGCGCGGGGTGCGGAAAGCCAGACTTCTCCAAGCAGAGCAGGGCTTGCAGGTGCTCACACAGAGGGTGCCCACTGCACTGCTGAACTCTCCTGTGCTGTGAGAGCAGGTAAGACGTGAACTAGACTGTTTGGACCCCAGGGGACTCGCTGCTTACGGTGCTGAAGCACCATAGAAGCGTTTGAATAAATCCTGAAGAGTCAAAGGGGTACTGTTTAGTATGGCTTAATAGTGAGGGTATCCTGGATGCAGCCACTAGTGAATGGGAAAAACATTATATAAAGGAGGGTGGAACAGGGATTTGCCTGACAACTATTAGAGCCCGACCTTAAGGGAACTGTGTTTTTGCATTTGAATGTCGTATTCCTTTGCATGCATAGAATTTTAAATAAATACTTATTTTTGTTACAAAAGCAAGTATTTGGCTGGACATTGATTATTGTTCGTACTGTTTGCACTTTGAGTTATGAGTCATGTACACTGACCTGTATTTACACTCCCCCCCCCAGGAGCCTTGACTGCTAGACTGCAGCTACCACTGAGAGTCAGGCCCAGTAGCCCCTCGTGTGCCTGCTCTCCAAGCATACAGCCCCATAGCTCAGGCAGTACTCTGCCCGTGCTTCTGTCCACCTCAGACCGCAGTTCTCGCACAAGCCCTCGCCTGCTGCGGCCTTAATTTCTTCATTTTTTTCTTTCTCATTTTCTTTCAATTCCTGCTGTACTTTTCTCCCTCCTTCGCTTTCCTTTATTTTTACCCCTGTTCTATTTTGTGCGCTTCCCACCGCTGCTGCCCCCGCGACCCCTCCCGCTCCTGCGTCTTCCACCATTCCCGCCTCCCAGCTGTCCCGCCCTCCCCCGACCTCTACTTAATGCGCGCTGAATCGAGCTAAGGCCCTCGGGTGCCTGCTCTCCCAGCGCCCAGCTCCATAGCTCAGGCAGTACTCTGCCCGTGCTTCTGTCTGCCTCAGACCTCGGTTCTCACCCCAGCCCTCGCCTGCTGCTGCCTTAATTTCTTCATTTTTTTCTTTCTCTTTTTCCTTCAATTCCTGCTGTACTTTTCTCCCTCCTTCGCTTTCCTTTATTTTTACCCCTGTTCTATTCTGTGCGCTTCCTGCCGCTGCTGCCCCGCGGCCCCTCCCGCTAACGTCTTCCACCGTTTCCACCTCCCAGCTGTCCCGACCGCAACCAGCACCAGGAGCCCTGGTCCTTCAACCTTCCCACGCTACAGCTCAGCTGATCTCCACGCACTCAACGGTAGCAAGAAGAACAACAACTGCAAGCTCTCCTCTCCCCTTGACACGCACGGCCCCTTCACCTGCCGGAACTGCCGTCACTCCTTCAACACTGCCATAACCCAGGACCCTCCTCCACCGACCAGCAACATATACACCACAGAGCTAACCCTGCAATGCTCCCTTCTCAATGTACTCTCCCTCCACAGAGACGGCACGGAAATCTGGGACCTCATCGACAGCAGCTCTCCCGACGTTGCCTTTCTCACTGAAACATGGACAAGCGCCACCTCGGGCCCGGACATCGTGATTGCCAACCCCGAAGGATACAAAATCACCCGGAAGGACTGCACTAACCACCCCGGAGGCGGCATCGCTATCGCCCACAAGGCTCACCTCCGCCTGAGCACACTCACTGAAGGGCCCACGGACCTGATGGAACACCTCCACTTACAGGTCAACCCAATACAGGTCAACCTAACCACCACCCTACGAGGCACCCTCATCTACCGACCTCCCGGACCCTGCACATCCTTCTCCGACTCCATCACCGACCTAATCACACCACATGCCATCACCTCCACAGACTACATACTGCTGGGAGACCTCAACTTCCACCTCGACAACCGCCAAGACCCTAACTACATCTCCCTCTTGGACAACCTTCACGTCATCGGACTCAACCAGATCGTACCAGAACTCTCGCACTCAGCAGGACACACCCTCGACCCTATCTTCTCAGCAGGACACTCCACCTCCTTCAGCCACACCTCCGAACTCCCCTGGACAGACCACTGCTGCGTCCACTTCACCTACAAAGCAAAGATCCCCCGCAGATGCCCACCCCAGCTCCAACGCAGAAACTGGAGCAAAATCTCAGACGAGCAACTGACCACCACCTTCAGCAACTCCGCGCCCACCGCCTCAAACAACGACCCAACCACCGCCGCCGGCACCCTACACAAATGGATCACCGACTGTGCAAACACTGTCACCCCCCTCCAAAAATCTTCCAACGCTCACGCCAAGAGGGCCAGCTGGTGCCCCACAGAACTCCGGGAATCCAGACGAACCTGCAGACGTCTCGAAAAAATATGGAGGAACTCCAAAAACCCGGCGGACCTCGACAACTATAAAACAGCCACCACTGCCCACCACAAACTCCTCAGACATTCATGGAAGAAGGCACTCCAGGACAGAATCTCCGCCCACGCACACAACAGCAAGGAACTCTTCCGCATCATCAAAGAGTTCGCCCAACCCAACAGCGAATCCACCAACATCCCACCCTCCCAGGACCTCTGCGACAAACTCAGTGCCTTCTTCCATCACAAAATCAAGACCATCTACGACAACTTCGACAACAACAACCTCCATGAGGAACCCACACCCACCGCCTTCAGCACCGCTCAGCCGATGCTGGACAGCTGGACCGCACTCAGCATCAAAGACACCCTAAAGACCATGAGGACCACCCACTCAGGGGCCCCCACAGACCCCTGCTCCCACCACATCTACCACAGAGCCGCAGACATCATCGCCCCCTGAGATACAAAGAATCATCAATCGATCCTTCGAGACCGCCTCCTTCCCCGATGACTAGAAACACGCAGAGGTCAACCCTCTCCTAAAGAAACCATTGGCGGACCCCACCGACCTCAAGAACTAGAGTCCGATCTCCCTACTTCCCTATCCGGCCAAAGTCCTCGAAAAAGCAGTCAACAGCCAACTCGTCTCCTTCATCCACGAAAACAACATCCTCGACTCCTCCCAATCAGGCTTCAGAAAAAATCACAGCACAGAAACCGCCCTCACGCCGCAACTGACGACATCCGCTCCCTACTCGACAAAGGTGAGACTGTGGCCCTCATCCTCCTGGACCTCTATGCGGCCTTCGACACAGTCTTGCACCGTACCCTGGCCCGCAGACTCCACAATGCAGGAATCCGAAACAAAGCCCTCGACTGGATCTGCTCATTCCTCTCCGACAGAACGCAGGGGGTCAGACTTCCTCCTTTCATCTCGGAGCCCATGCTAACCACCTGCGGAGTCTCCCAAGGATCATCCATCATCCCTACACTGTTCAACGTCTACATGGCCCCTCTTGCTCCCATCAACAGATCACATGGACTCATCATCGAATCGTACGCAGACGACACGCAACTCATCCTCTCACTATACAACGAACCCAACATCTCACAACACAACTTTCGAGAAGGAATGGAAGCAGTCGCCAGATGGATGAAGTATAGCTGCCTACAACTGAACACAGACAAAACTGAAGTCCTCATCATAGGCCCACATCCTAATGCCTGGTGCTACACCTGGTGGCCCCCAGCCCTCGGGAAACCACCCCCACCCAAAGACCATGCACGCAACCTCTGAATCATCCTGGACTCCGAACTCAAAATGTACCGCCAGATCAATGCCATCACCTCTTCCTGCTCCCACACCCTCCGCCTCCTACGTAAAACTCTCAACTGGATCCCCCTCGAACACAGGAAAACCGTCACCCACGCCCTCATCAGCAGCAGACCGGACTACGGCATAAGCTGGGATCAACAATAACCTCACCCGCAAACTCCAGATCATCCAGAACGCTGCCACCAGACTAGTCCTAAACCTACCGCGCCACTGCCACATCACCCAACACCTGTGGGCACTACACTAGCTCGCCATCGAGAAGAGAATCACCTTCAAGATTCTCACCCACGCCCACAAAGCCCTCCACAATACCGGCCCGCCTACATGAACCATCGCCTCTTGTTCCACGCACCCCAAAGATCCCTCCTCTCAGCCCAGCTCTCCCTCGCAACAGTACCACGCATCAAGAAGACCAGAACAGGAGGACGCTCCTTCTCCTACCTCGCAGCTAAGGCATGGAACTCCCTCCCTCTCCCTCTCCACCTCCGCCAATACACCAACTCTGTCCAAGTTCCTGAAGAACCTCAAGACCTGGCTTTTCGATGATTCACCATGAGCGCCCAGCGCGCACATACCCAATAGGACAGGGAACCCCTCCGCCCCCTCCGACGCCACCCCTGAGTACCGAGGAGCAGCGGGCACCCCCCCTCAGCGCCTTGAAACCCATTCAGGTGAGTAGCTGTGCTTTATCAACCCTGATTGATTGATTGATTGATTGAGTAGGGGCACTTGGCCCAGTTGACTAGGATCTTTAGTAATTCAGGACTCAGGACATCAGGAGTAAAAGGCCTCAACCACAACAGTTGCACCCTGTAGCTCCGTCGTGCCCCTCTGAATAGGGATTTTACAATTGGTGGCAAGTGGTTGGGTGCCTAGCGTCTAGGAGCCACGATACAGAGGTGGCGTTGTCCATTTCCAATCTGCATCAATGCTGCAATAGGTTTAGTTTTTTTCTTCTGTGCACAAAGGCGACACGCAACGGAGAACACAAATTTGGGAATTTACCTCAGCACCATGTCCGTACATCACATGAGAGTTTATGTAGGAACAGACAATGGAGGATTCCCAGGAGTAGGGACAGAGAGGTCCTTGCTAATTTCATTAGGGACCAGTTTAAGATACTGGGTTAAATGGAGGAGGCTGTAGCTGACTCTGGGGAGGGAATTATGGAAGGAACCCAGGAAGAGAGCGCTGTTGATACACAGGCTCTAGGATCCCCTCAGCACAGATCTATCCCAGACATATGCAGGGTGTGTCCCCTAATGCATTGCACAGAGTTTCAACAAGACACACGCCGCCTTTAGAATATCTCAGGTGTGTATCCCCCTCAATATGTTAGGGTGCCACTATCCTCAATTCCAGGAGTAAACCTCTTGGGGGGCTTGAGTCTAGCAGTGACCCTGGGCTTGCAGTTGGCACTTCTGAAAGCTAAGGCCGAGGAAGATGAGAAAGCCAGAGAGTTTGAGGGGGAGAAGCTAAGACTAGCTCACCCGGAGGGAGAGACAGGAGGAATGGGCCCGGGAAGAGAAATTTTGAGAGAGAGTGAGGACAAATAGAGAGAAAGGGAGGAAAAACAAAGAGAGTGGGAAGAGAATCAGAGAAAAAATGAAAGAGCGCTGAAAACAGAAAGAATAGCCTTTTAGAGAGAGTGAAACTTAGGATGGCAGCAATGACAACTTCAAATGCGATATGTGACTCCACTAGTCTACTTCCAGTTCAGGCCGGATTGTGGCCAAGGTTCCAAAAGATCTTTGCATTGTATGTGTGGAAGGTCAGGATATTTTGGAATGGTTAATGCACCAAAGTAGGATCCTCTTTCTTGGGTTCGCAACCTCAAACATAATTCATGATGATTTAAGACCTTAATCATCCAGACTAGGTGTTGGGCCATATGTATGTGTGTTGATATATGGTTTTCAATAGTGACAACCTAGCCAAAAGGAAGCAGGTTACTGTAGATGGTCAAAAACAAGCATAATGGCAATGAACGATAGGAGAGGTATCCGGGTGGTGGACGGTTAATGCAGTGTGAGGTCGTGTTCGCTACATAAGTGTGTGTCTTCAACTCTTTCCCAAATTGGAGAAGCGTTGGGGCAGTCCTTATGGATTTGGGGATGTTTTGTTTTTACTGAAGAGTTTCATATAGCCCTGGGAAGACCCGATGATGATGATGAAAACAGATTTAGAAAGCACACAGATGCTCCTAGGAGTGTCCCGGCGCTAATCCAACAGCCAAGTTACAAAGTGAATAGCCATGTTTTTAACCCCTTCCTGAAAGCAGATCCCGAAGCTTCCTGCCTCAGGTGCGCTGGAAGAGAATTCCATACAAACAGATTAAAAAAGGAAAAGGACCGTCCGCCAATCCTTGACAATCTCACTCTCGGCACTGTAGCCAAAGCCAAATGTGAGGACCGGAGGCTCCTCGAGCATTGTAAAAAAGAATACGAGAAGCCAGATAGCATGGACCAATGTTGTGGAGAGCACCGAAAATCAGCACCAAGGTTTTGAACAAGATTCTCTTCCTTACTGGAGGCCAGTGCAGGGAGGAGAGGTGACTCGAGATCCCTGCTGTCTTTGGCAAATTCAATAAAAGTCACACCGCAGCATTTTGCACGACTTGAAGTCTATGGATGCCATATTCCGGAAGGCCAGGATACAAGGCATTCGCATAATCCAGGCAAGACATTATCAAGGCCTGGGAAACTGTTTTCCTGGCCGAGAAGGACAGAAAAAACTGAAACTTTTTCAGAGCCCTTAAGATACCAAAGCACATGCCAGTCACCGCACTAATCTGGGGTTGGAAGGACTGGCACTTGTCAAACTTAACTCCCAGGGTCCTGGCTGCGTCTGTGCAAGATACATTTGGAACAGAATCATCTGGCCAGCATGCCCACCAGCCGATGGGCACCACAGTCCTCAAAAAGAGAATTTTGGTTTTGTCGGTATTGGACATCAATTGTTTCTGATGGAACCAGGCAAACGCAGGTATCAGAGCGCTTTGCATTGATACATGTTCCCACCACAATAACAAATATAAACAGAACAGCCGAGACTAATCAAATCAAGTCAGTGGTTGATTTTGAGGAAGAAAAAATAACAAGCAAGACGTATAGGGAGAGCGGGGGCAGAGAACCTGTCAAGTTAAGATGCCAGTTAAGGAGCAGATCCTTTAGCTGTTTCTTAAAACTCAAGAAGGAGGGGTTTGTCCTGATATGTCCTGGTATGGAGTTTCAGATTTTAGGGGCATTGCTTGAGGAAGAGGATGCCAGAGTTTTTTGTATGTGGGCTTTGGGCGGAATGAGAAGCAGGGTGCTTCTTAGGTTTCTCGTCTGACCTGCCTTTTGAGTTTTGAGACGAGGTAAGCAGGTTTTCCAGTGTGAAGGGCTTTATGAGTAAGACAAGCATTTCTAAAGCTGCAGCGAGCTTCAATCGGGAGCCAATTCAGTTCTTTCAGGGCAGGGACGATGTGGTCATCATTTTTTATTCCTGTGGCCATTCTTGATGCTGCATTGAGAGTGGTTCTATGGGGTGCACTGTGGAATTTAGTAGTGTCTGTGAGGGTTGTGTTCCCGTAGTCCAATCTAGAGAACACCAACGCTTGCGTGGCAGATATGAAATCATTCAACAGTAGGTAGAGTTCGATTTTGTCCAGAAGTTTCAGGTTGCAGAAGGCATTCTTTGCTTTATTCTTTATATGATCTTTCATGATCAGTTTCGAGTCCAGTGTGATTCCTAGAGATTTGACGGAATCAGCTAGGATTAGGTTGCAGTCAAGAGCATCAATGGAGTTTATCCATTCTTGCATCTGGGGGGGCCGCTCTGTCTTTGATATGAGGAGAACTTCTGTCTTATCTTTGTTGAATTTTAGGTGGTTATGAGATAGCCAGTGTTGGACTTCTTTGAGGGTGGCATTTAATCAATGTATGTTGTCTAGTGGGGAGATTTCCATGTAGAGCTGGGTGTCACCTGCCTATAGATGGAAGGGAATGTTTGCTTGGTTGAGGATAACGGTGAGGGGTTCCATTTAGATACTGAACAGCGTCTGGGAGAGGACAGAGCCCGGGTTATTGCTGTTATATCAGAAGTCTGGTTGCTTATTTTTATTAGTTGAGAGCGGTTTTGTAGGACGGATGTGAACTAGGGGAGAGGATGTAGCCTAACGGCTAGGGGGGTTGACCTCAAATCTGGGGAACTGGGATCGAGTCTCAGCGACGATGTTCAACATCCTGTGATTCTGGGCAAATTACTTAATCTCCCCATGCCTAACAAAAATTAATGTGTCCTTATGTAACGCAACTGGTGCTAATGTAAAGCCTCCGATACCTTTGGGTCAAGTTTGCACTATATAAAACTTCTAAAAAAAACTAGCGTAGGACCACCCCGTCCATAAGGATCCTTTTTCGGAGGGAATCCAGGAGGAGCTTGTGGTCAACTGTGCTGAACTCTGCCAATAGGTCTAGGAGTATCAGCGGGCAGCATCGATCTGAGTCCAGGGGTTTGCGTAGGTCATCTACTATGTTTAAAATAGCTTTTTCAAGGCTGCATCCTTTTCTGAAGCCCGATTGGTGAGGGTCCAGGAGGTTGTTGTTTTCAATGCGTTTAATTGTGAGAGAACACATTTCTCTAGAGTTTTGACTAAGAAAGGCAGATTGGAAACAGTTCTGAATTAAATTAGGTTGGTCTGTTTTTTTATTTTTAATCATGGTGTGACTTAACTGAGTTTGAGACAGTTTGGCATCACTTCAGTCATCAGGCACCTGTTTATAATCTTAGCCCAAAGGGGGGCAAGTGCGTGATTGAGTATTTTTGCCACAGAGGCTGGGAAGGGGTCTGCTCAACATCGTTGAGTTGTAGTGGGTGGTAAGTTTGGTTACTGAGAGGTTCTTTGATGAGGGGGTAGTAGTGACACCATTGTGTCTTCAAGGTCCAGTACAGGAACTTGCCTTATCTTTCTCACCATTGGAGGGTCCAGTCAACGGGGAGGATGTTGTCAATAGTTAGTGTTTCTTCTTGAGCTATGATAGCGTCTAGGGTTGGGCCTTTGTTGTGGGTTTGACATTTGCAATGCTGGCAGAGGTTCTTACTAAGTAAGAAGTCATTTAAGGATTAGATTAGAGTATTCCTTTCATCGTCCAGTGAAGTTTGAGGTTACGTATGATGATGTTATTGGCGTGTGAGAGTGAGCAGTGTTATCAGATCTGCTAGGTGTTCACAGAAGAAAAATACGTTAGCTGGTGGGTGGTAGAGTAGTGTTGTCTACTCTACCACCCATTTTATGGTGGTGCTGAGATATTCAAATGGTTGTAGGTGAAGGTGTCTGCTTCCGCCACGGTGATATTATTCTTGTAGATAATGGCGATGCTTCCAGCACAGCAGTCCTTCCGTTCTTTCTTGATGATTGAAAACCCGGGTGTGACTAGTGTGTTTATGATTGGATATGATGATTCATTTAGCCATGTTTCCGTGAAGAATGCAATATGGTACAGGAGGGATTCTGCTAGTTTTGTTGCATGTTTGGTTGCAGATCTGCAGTTTATGAGTACGCATTTCTTCTCTCTGTTCTTAAGATCTTGAGGGGAGGATGTCAAGGGGATATTGATGTGTGCTGGTGGTCTGGTCATTCGTGTTGGTGGGGGATTTCTCCTTAGTCCTGTGATAACCTGGATCTTAGAAGAGGGGTTGGTTCTATTAGGTGCCAGATTGAAAGATCTGGCTAGCTCTGCCGCCTCGCTCAGAGACATCCTGGTGCTCGTTCTATTTGGTCTCTGAGCTTTGTTGTTGAGAGGCAGCTGTGTCGCTGTGCCTTAGTTCATCTTAGAAGTTGTCTGCTGCTGCATGTAGGGGGTGTAGGAGTGTTAGGCAGGATTCAGACATATGTTTAGGTACCTTGTGATATTGTTGAAACCCTGTAATACTTTCTCTAGTTGGTTTTCCATGCCCGTTAGTCGCTCATGTAGCTTGGACATGGGCATTTGATTTAATGAGGCAGTATTGCTGGTGTTACGCTTCATATTGTTTCAGATATGGATTGCATAGATGGAAAAAGCCTGCTGCTTTGTTTTTTTCTTTTTCACACTTCTTTATCTGCAGTCTGATGGTGTTGTGGCTGAACGGTGTGCTGAAAACTGCCAGGGATGGTGAGGGAACCTGCTTTTAAACCCTCATATATTGTCAAATCTTTTGTAGCACAAAACTTTAGATTTTACTTGCTTTTATCATACCTACCTGTGGTTACTCTTGACCCTCGACGTTAGTCCTAGCCCTGTTCCGCTGCGGCTGTTGGTGCCGTTTGAGCGGAGGGCGGGACTTAGCTTCTTCACACACTTCCGGTCACGGAAGTTGGCGGACCAGCCTCTGTGGCTCTCTGCCTATTTTAATCGCATGCTGCAGCAGATGCGCAGCAGACGCACGCAGCGGGCATGGCCCGTCCACGCACGGAACGTGCAGAGCGCCAGCCACTATGCCGGTTTCTACCCAGATGACTCCGGCAGATTTAGACGCCAGTACTCAAAGGAAGCCTTGCTACAATTTAGACCCACAGGTAATCCTTGCCCAGGTGCTCTCTTTGATCCTCAACTGAGTTCAGGTTAAAAACACTGCCTTCATTGCTCCAACGTGTTTCACCTTCTTTCGCTGTCACAAGCAAGACGATGGAGTTTTACTCAAAGAACTCCAGAACAGAGACAGATAAAAACTCGCTGCGCACTTCTGAACACAAGATCTCTTGCCAAAAACGCCCTGGCTTTCCATGACTTCATGGATGAGCATCAAATCGATTTGGCCTTTGTTACAGAAACCTGGGCCGATGTCTCCTCCGAACCCGATCTCCTAGTGGCTCTCCCTGATGGTTTTAAAATCCTCAGGAAAGACAGAGTAGGGAAAAGAGGAGGAGGCATAGCGCTAATAGCCAGAAATGGTTTCAAAACATGGTTTAAACCAATCTTAGATAACACAGAGTGTGAAGCAGAAATTTTTTAACTTGGGCTTGATAGAACACTTTTAGTGGCACATTACTTTATCGTCCACCTAAAACTAAAACTAGCTTCCTAAATTCAATAGGTCAACTTCTGGAGAACAAAGCAGACCAGTCAAATTTCTCTATTTTGGGTGACTTCAACTTCCACCTGGAAAATAGTGCAGACAGGGATACTGAAGCCCTTATTGATCATATGGCCAGTGCAGGACTTAGTCAGTTGGTCAAAGGGGCCACACACTCGGCCGGGCATTGCTTGGACGGGATCTTTTCGAATCATTCCAACCTAGTATGGACCAGAGCATTGCCACTAATCTGGTCGGATCACAAGGCAATTATGTTTGAAATTGCCCTGCCGCCTAAAAGGCCCCCTAAACCCTCTAATAAAGTTATCAGCTTTCGACCCTGGAACAAGGTAAAGGTAGAAGAGCTAAACAAAGTGCTTACCTATTCCCTACAGCCTGCCCCCGCAGACCTAGACGAGGCAGTGAAGAGCTATCACTCCCGGGTGGACTCCGCAGGTCAGCAGCTGGCTCCACTAACTTCTCTGAGATCAGTCAGGCAATCTCCGTCGGAACCATGGTTCAATGAGTCATTGAGAACACAAAAACAAACATGCAGAAGACTAGAAAGGAAGTGGAGGCTAGATAGCGATGCTCAGACCAAAACAGACTAGTCATCCATACATATAAAAACCTTATCCTGACGGCACAGTCAGCTTACTTCAAGGAAAAAATAGAAGCAGCCAAAGGCTGCTCTAAAATACTATTTTCTACTATTAAAAACCTCGCCAAACTCCCAGAATCCCAAGATCATGAAAGAAGCCAACAATTTTGCAATAAGCTAGCAAACTCTTTCCAACAAAAGGCTAAACAGGTCTTTGATGCATTTTTGCCCCAATCAAACCAATCCTCGTTGCCCCACAAGAACTTGGGTGATAGTTTTGGATCTCACTCAAACCCGGATAGCTCCTCCATACCTACTTTCCCATCCTTTCCGCCCATCACTATTGACCAGATTACCAAACTAATTCTCTTAGTAAAATCCGGATCTCTCCTCGACCCATGCCCACCCAAAATTCTTCATCTGTCCACGAGATCATAGCCTCTTCACTCTGGCCTATCTTCAATCTTATGGTCTCCCAAGGGTGCTTCCCCACTGAATGGAAGAAAGCTTCCATTCTGCCACTTTTGAAGAAATCCAATCTGGATCCTAATGACCCTTCAAATTATAGACCTATCTCCAGGTTCACCGTCTCCCAGCAAAGATAATAGAAAGAAGGTTTCTAAATGAAGAAGTATCCACTTTTCTTTTGGATGGGGACATCTTGGACCCTTCATAATATGGATTCCGGGCCCATCACAGTACCGAACTAGCACTAATAACGGCTACAGAAGAGCTTAGGCAAACTCTTGATGGGGGGTGGTGGGGGAGTGCCGCACTTATCCTGTTAGATCTCTCAGCGGCTTTTGACACGGTCACCCACGATGTGTTGGTTGGACGCCTCGCTGGGAATCAGGGATAAGCGCTCCTCCTGCTCAGTTTCTTTCTGTCTAATAGATCACAAATTTGGGCTCACAATGCATTTGTTTCCCGGCTTTTTCACTCCCATGTGGAGTACCGCAGGGTTCATCGTTGAGCCCTACGCTTTATAACCTGTATGTCACTCCCCTGGCTAAGCTAATAAGAAACTGCGGTTTCACCCTGGTGTCCTCTGCGGATGACACGCAGATTATTGTGTCAATCAACAGCTCGTCCACTGATGCTGCGTCCCGCTTCGAAGACTGCATGGGCCACATAGGAAAACGGATGCAGGATAACTGTTTAAAACTTAATTCATCAAAAACAGAAGTTATGCTCTTTGGCAACTCGTCCCTGATTTGGTCTGACAGTTGGTGGCCCAATCACATGGGCCCCCTTCCAACACCTGCTAACAAAGTAAAAAATCTCTGGGTTTTCTTCGACACTAAGCTGTCCTTCGAAACTCAGAGCAGTCAGACTACAGCTGCATGCTTTTTTATTCTCAAAATATTGCAAAAAGTACTTTCTTTTATCCCATTTGAGCTAAGGAAAACAGAGGTCACAGAGTTAATTGCATCTAGGCTGGACTACTGTAACGCCCTATTTACCAGTGCGAGCAAGCGCAGCATACACAAACTTCAGATGACTCAAAACGCTGCAGCAAGAGTCCTGTTTGGGCTCCCTTTCTATGATTCGGTCTCCAGGGCTCTCACGGAGCTACACTGGTTGCCCACCAGCAAAAATATTCCATTTAAAGCGTTATGCATAGCTTTTAAAGCTAGACATGGTCTTGGTCCGTGGCAACTGTCGCAATTTTTCAAATCCTACACCCCAGCCAGACCACTCAGATCGTGGAAATTGGATTATCCCCATGGCACACAAAGTAAAATGGGGAGGAAAAAGCTTTGCGTACACCACCACCAAACTCTGGAATTGTGCTGCCAATGCAATGCTGCCAATGCAATGCTGCCAATGCTGGTGCTGCCAATGCAATGCTGCCAATGCTGGTGCTGCCAATGCTGGTGCTGCTAATGCAATGCTGCCAATGCTGGTGCTGCCAATGCAATGCTGCCAATGCTGGTACTGCAAATGCAATGCTGCCAATGTTGGTGCTGCCAATGCAATGCTGCCAATGCAATGCTGCCAATGCTGGTGCTGCCAATGCAATGCTGCCAATGCTGGTGCGGCCAATGCAATAATGCAATGCTGCCAATGCAATGCTGCCAATGCTGGTGCTGCCAATGCAATGCTGCCAATGCAATGCTGCCAATGCTGGTGCTGCCAATGTTAGTGCTGCCAATGCTGGTGCTGCCAATGCAATGCTGCCAAAGCAATGCTGCCAATGCTGGTGCTGCCAATGCTGCTGCTGCCAATGCTGGTGCTGCCAATGCAATGCTGCCAATGCAATGCTGCCAATGCTGGTGCTGCCAATGCAATGCTACCAATGCAATGCTGCCAATGTTGGTGCTGCCAATGTTGGTGCTGCCAATGCTGGTGCTGCCAATGCTGGTGCTGCCAATGCAATGCTGCCAATGCAATGCTGCCAATGCTGGTGCTGCCAATGCAATGCTGCCAATGCTGGTGCTGCCAATGCAATGCTGCCAATGCAATGCTGCCAATGCTGGAGCTGCCAATGCAATGCTGCCAATGCTGGTGCTGCCAATGCTGGTGCTGCCAATGCAATGCTGCCAATGTTGGTGCTGCCAATGCAATGCTGCCAATGCAATGCTGCCAATGCTGGTGCTGCCAATGCAATGCTGCCAATGCAATGCTGCCAATGTTAGTGCTGCCAATGCAATGCTGCCAATGCAATGCTGCCAATGCTGGTGCTGCCAATGCAATGCTGCCAATGCTGGTGCTGCCAATGCAATGCTGCCAATGGAGGTGCTGCCAATGCAATGCTGCCAATGCTGGTGCTGCCAATGCAATGCTGCCAATGTAATGCTGCCAATGCAATGCTGCCAATGCAATGCTGCCAATGTTAGTGCTGCCAATGCAATGCTGCCAATGCTGGTGCTGCCAATGCTGGTGCTGCTAATGCAATGCTGCCAATGCAATGCTGCCAATGCAGGTGCTGCCAATGCAATGCTGCCAATGCTGGTGCTGCCAATGCTGGTGCTGCTAATGCAATGCTGCCAATGCTGGTGCTGCCAATGCAATCCTGCCAATGCAATGCTGCCAATGCAATGCTGCCAATGCAGGTGCTGCCAATGCAATGCTGCCAATGCTGGTGCTGTCAATGCAATGCTGCCATGCAATGCTGCCAATGCTGGTGCTGCCAATGCAATGCTGCCAATGCAGTGCTGCCAATGCCATGCTGCCAATGCAATGCTGCCAATGCTGGTGCTGTCAATGCAATGCTGCCATGCAATGCTGCCAATGCAGTGCTGCCAATGCCATGCTGCCAATGCAATGCTGCCAATGCTGGTGCTGCCAATGCAATGCTGCCAATGCAATGCTGCCAATGTTAGTGCTGCCAATGCTGGTGCTGTCAATGCAATGCTGCCAATGCAATGCTGCCAATGCTGGTGCTGCCAATGCAATGCTGCCAATGTTAGTGCTGCCAATGCTGGTGCTGCCAATGCAATGCTGCCAATGCTGGTGCTGCCAATGCAATGCTGCCAATGTTAGTGCTGCCAATGCAATGCTGCCAATGCAATGCTGCCAATGCTGGTGCTGCCAATGCTGGTGCTGCCAATGCAATGCTGCCAATGCTGGTGCTGGTGCTGCCAATCCTGGTGCTGCCAATGTAATGCCGCCAATGCTGGTGCTGCCAATGCAATGCTGCCAATGCTGGTGCTGCCAATACTGGTGCTGCCAATGCAATGCTGCCATTGCTGGTGCTGCCAATGCTGCTGCTGCCAATGCAATGCTGCCAATGCAATGCTGCCAATGTTAGTGCTGCCAATGCAATGCTACCAATGCTGGTGCTGCCAATGCTGGTGCTGCCAATGCAATGCTGCCAATGCTGGTGCTGCCAATGCAATGCTGCCAATGCTGGTGCTGCCAATCCTGGTGCTGCCAATGCAATGCTGCCAATGCTGGTGCTGCCAATGCT